>LR994574.1:7495344-8119956 GCA_905187475.1 Syritta pipiens | reverse complement strand
CGACGAATGAAAGAAAAAACCGGTTAACAGCTGTTGAGCGAGTGAACGAAAAGCGCTAATTGTTTTGGGAAAGTGTTTTGTGTCGGACAGAGGGCTTAGCCACGTGAATGATTGGCAACGTTTGGGAGTAAATCCATGCTTCCGTCCATATGGAAAACCTTTTTTGGATCTGGAATAAATTTCGTCGCCTCCATGCATGTCGCTCTGCTCGCGTTTTATTTTGATTGTCTTTTTTTTGTTTGCGTCTCTCCGTCCATCCGGAGTTCGTGTCTGGAGGAGACTTTCCGGCTCCTGGCGGAGTTTGTTTGCGTGGTTTTCATGTGGGAAAGTTGTTTTCCGAGTCATTTCTTTTAACATATTGCATGTGAATTATCCGCGGTGGGAGCGGTGTTTACAATTTTTCGGAGCATTTCAAGTGATTTGTTGGTGGTAGTTAAAAGATTGTTAACATTTGAGTAAAGTAATTGAATGAGTTTTAATTGTCTGAAGGATGTCACTGTTGAATGTGGCGTGCACGTAAAGAAAGGGCTGGGGAAAAAGCCTTGATTAAAGTTAAAGGTCTCTCAGTTTATTTTGGAAGTGTTTTTGTAAAACTGAACAACGATTAACAAAAAAGTTTCTGGGCTTTACAATGTGCAATTACATTAGCACTATAAACAAACACTGGGCTACTGTTTGTTTGAAGTCCTAATGTAATTTCTTCTGTACTCACTTTCCAAACAAAGTGACCATATGAACATCCGAAGAACGTCCAGTCAATATCCTTACCAGCTTCTAAAGGAGTTATTCTAGGTCAAGTTGATGAAGGAGAAGCCAGCAGGGCAAACACTTACTTTGATCTTGTTTTGTTACAGTACGAGTCTCTGAACTAACTCTCAATAGATCCTTATGGTTGCTTTGTGTTACTCAAGTAAGGCGTAGTTATCCCTTCTTGTGTCATCATGACGGCCCTCTCCTTTGTGGTTGTGTTTTGTATTTCTTCTTTGCTGGTGCACATCCTCAGGAATGTGAAAAAGGAAAAAGAGCTGAATGTGATTTACTTTGTTTCCATTAACTTCTTCAAGTTTAAGGGCTCTTTTTAAAAAATGAAATGGAATAGCAACGAAACCACTTCGATGTCTGTGTCGAAAATCCTTCTAAGCTTTTCTAATCTAACCTTTTGTACACTAACGTAATCCTTCGTATTCTTTACGGCGACCGATTATATAATATAAGGTTGTCAAATATCTCCCTTCCGCTTTTTTGCTCTTCATTCAATGCTTCATAAAAAGTGTTACAGTGATCGGATTTAGTTCAAATATGCGCCGTTTTGTTCGATAATCTGTTTCCATCTAGACGGCAACTTCATAATACCGCCCTCGTAGAAGCCCCCCTCCTTATTTGCGAAGAACTCAGACAGCCACTTTTCACAAGCCTCTTTTGATTTAAACTTCACACCACCAAGGGCGTTCGCCATGGACAGGAACAGGTGGTAATCACTTGGCGCTATGTCCGGGCTATGTGGTGGATGCGATAAAACCTCCCATCCGAGCTCGCGTAGCTTCTGACGAGTCATCAACGAAGTGTGTGGTCTGGCGTTGTCCTAGTGAAACACTACACCCTTCCTGTTGGCCAATTCTGGACGCTTCTGGTCGATCGCCTGCTTCAAGCGGTCCAGTTGTTCGCAGTAGATGGTAGAATTAAGCGTCTGGCCATATGGGAGCAGCTCATAGTGGATGATTCCCTTCCAATCCCACCAAACACACAGCAAAACCTTCCTGGCCGTCAATCCCGGCTTGGCCACTGTTTGGGACGATTCACCGGCCTTCGACCACGACCGTTTTCGCTTGATATTGTTGTATGTGATCCATTTTTCGTCGCCAGTCATCATCCGCTTCAAAAATGGGTCGAATTCGTTCCATTTCAGCAGCATATCGCAGGCGTTGATGCCGTCCAGAAGGTTTTTTTTGCGTCAAATCATGCGGCAATACTGAATACAAAAAAAAGTCTGTAAATGTTTTTTTTTTTATTATATACAGTCGAAGCCCTCTAAGTCGAAGCCCTCTAAGTCGAACGCCCTCTAAGTCGAACGCCCTCTAAGTCGAACGCCCTCTAAGTCGAACGCCCTCTAAGTCGAAAATCTCTCTAACTCGAATTTTTCGAAAAATCCCTCTAACTCGAACTAATTTTGATATCCCGTGAAAATTCGATTCGAATTAGAGAGCTTCTACTGTACTTTGCTGCACGTTTTTACATATACCAAAAGCTTGCAAACGATTAGCACTGTACGAAAACAGAAACCAAAACAAAGAATAACAACCCGAACAAATTTGCAAAAAAAAAACTGCATAGTCATTTCGATGAAGGATGACGGTCTGAAGTTAAAGAAAAAACAACTGTGGTAAACAAATAAACGTCCTTATTCTGGCACCAAGCGGTCCCAGAGTGGATGGTGTCAAGGAGAAGAGGTCAAGATGTGGTTTTAGTGGGTGAAAGTCTCACACTACTTGGAACGGGCCCGTTCCACCTGCCTATTAGGTTTCCATATCGTCCTCAAGGCAAAAAAAAAATCCTGGCTTTTTAATTCTGTTCACCAGAAACAAATTTTGAGGTCAAAAGCCAAATTTTTTAGCTCCGTGCGCAACTCTTCCTTTTCTTCGCTAGTACGTTGCTTCGATCTTAAAAATAAAAGTTGTTTTCAACTGAAGCTTACACGATTACTGTAACCTCATCAATAAAAAAATTGTTTGACAAAGTCTGTCGCATGTAGTATAGGTATATATTTTGTTTCAAGCTCTCTGAAATTTAGCCCAAACTTAAGCCCCATTGACCGCGACATAGCAAAGAAAAATCTCTATTCAGTCACATCTATTTCTCATCCATCCAAATTTTCATCCCTAGCAACGTTTGTAAATGTATATAATTTTTTAAAGAACATATTGGGGTCTTTTTGTCTAGTTTCGTTATAAAGTCGTTAAATAAAACATGAGACGCAACTTTAGAATTTTTTGTAAATCTTTAAAAAGCTCAGTCGAGCAAAGAGCGCCAAGTCAAAAGACCAAGAAACGTGAATGAACAAACTTTGGTTCCTGATCAATTTCTTCTTCTTCTTCTTTGTGCGGCGCTACAATCCGGGGTAGAGCTGGGCCTTCTTTAGCAACCTCCTCCTGATCAATTTAATTATATAAAAGTAGAGGCCTAGATATTTCATAACATAACATTTATCTGATTCTTAAAGTTTAAGAAGGTTCCAGCTCTTTACTCATCTTTGTAAGAAATTTTTTTTGCCTTGAGGATTCTTTGTGCGAATATAGGCCAAGATTTTCCACATAATTCACAATAAATGCGGGCTGAAATAGGTAAATTGACTTGTATCAAGAACTTTAAATATAGCGTTTAATTAAGCGTGTCTTTGGGTTGCATATGACCAAACACAAGCGCTATTACAAACGTCATATGCAAATAGTCAATGAATCATTGCCTTCTTCTTAATCTAAACTTTACTTCTCTTCAATTCCCTCTCCTTATTTTTTGCATGCTTTTAAAAATCACCAAAAAACCTCCACAGTGACCAATAAATGCAAACAAAATTTACGTCACTTGGTGTGTTTGTTTAAAGTTTTTTTTCTTTTTTCTTTGTCTATTTTTTTGCCAACCCACAGTGACTGTCTTTCATGTTTCTAAAGAAGACTTTTTTCGCTATCCGAAGAGTTGTGTAAACATGCCCACGCTGCCTTCATCGTCTGTTTTCATATCACCAACGAGTGTTCTGTTTACCAACAGCTTAGTTGTCTATGAAGAATCAAGAAGCCGACTGTCTTGTCTCACAGACGTCCGTCACGAAGATTCTGTGGACACTAGAAGATTATTTTGTTGAATTTCCTTCACAAAAATGTTTTTTTACAGAACAAAATTTACTGGACGAATGAAATTTATTTGACGAGTGACATTTCTTAAGAAACGACAGTCGATTCCTCTGAAAGAATTTTCTTCGAGTATAAAATTTATGGACAGTCGGTTTCTTTTAAAATCTCAAAAAAAAGAATCATTTCTTTTCATTTTTAAAAGAACTCTGAATTGCAAAGTAAATGCAAAATGCACTAATTTTACTAATTGTTTAATCATTTTACTAATTTTTTAATCATACTCACTTTCATAACAATAAATCCACTCCAAAAAATTTCTGAAATTTATCAAATTAAACTCCAACTACCAGCAGGGATGTGCATCAATTAATTTGATCAACACTCACCCTTGTTTCACATCTATTTTAAACACCTCCATAGTGCTAAAAATGCAAACTACATGCGTGTAAAAGTTATGAGAACATTTATAGCTGCGTTAAATTAATGAACTCGAAGTGCATAAATCGAAACGAGGTCATCGATGAATCCCTGAATGGCGTTCTTAAAAAAATCATGCCACGAGGCGGAAGCCATTCGATTGGTGTTAACAAAAATCAATAACAATACAAAATTAGTTTTTGGCCATGAAAATAATCTCAGAAATCGATTTTCGAGCGACATTATGTGATTCAGTCTCTCATCGAGAGAGAACATCAAACAGGACATGAATGGGAAAAAGTGGACAGGAAATGATGACGTTGAGGGATATGAAAACAAATCCGGGCAGTTTTATATGTGATGGGTGGTGGAATCAATGAAAAGGGGGTGTGGTCGTTGTGGGGTGAACGAGAAGAAGATTGAGTTTGGAGGTGGGATGATGGCGGATGTTTTGAAATGAAGACAGCTTTGTTGACTTAATGCAGTTCAATAGAAACCTTTGAAAGGTATTCGCAGTGTTCTTTTCTCGTTTTTGAAGAATTTAACTTAGCCACATTTTTGTTTTCCTTGAAGTGAAACAGGTCCCGTTCTAATCCAAGTACTGTGTGACTTAGCACAACACGCTTAGCACAACACAAGACAAGCCCGTCCTGTTCCAAGAACTGTGTGAGTTAACACAACAGAGAAACAATTTGCTAATTTGTTTTGATATTTGTTTGGATATGAAGGCGCTTATTTTACAGCACGAGGCTGAATTTGCAGAGGCGAATAGAAGAGAGAGGCTAACATTGGAAGCACGCAATTTTATGTTAATGGATGGTCCCAATCTTAAAGGATTTATTCCACCGCGATTATTAAAAAAAAAATTGATCCAATTTTTCTAGCGCAAATTTATAAAAAAAAAATAATGCGCAAAAAAAAAAGCAGTAATCCGTACCTGTAACAGGACGGGCCTGTTTCACTTCAAGGAAAACAAAAATGTGGCTAAGCCAAATTCTTCAAAAACGAACAAAAAATTCTGTTCGCGTTCTCGAAGTTTATTGTAACTTAATGTACAGAGATGTTGTGAATGTTAATAAATTGAAAGTGAAATTGAAATTGAAACGAGCCTAGAAGTCTATTCATGTTCATCCGTGGTCCGAAAATTAGCCCATTCATGCTGCTGCTCAAAAACTTAAGTTTTAAAGAAGTTTTTTTTAGGTTTATCTACGGTTCAGGAAGAAGTTTTTTTTTTATGTTTATCTTAGGTTCAGAAACGCCCTCATTCTCCTTCATCTGCGATTAAAAAAAAAAAAAAAAAAAGCATTGGCGGCTCATTCAATCATTTTCATCTGTTGTTCAAAAATGCCCCTCGAATTTCATGCATATTCGTCTGCGACTCAAAAACGAGCATAAACGTTTATTCATGTTAATTTGCGGTTTAAAAACGAACCTAGAAGTTCATTTGCGTTCATCTTCGATTCAGAAACGATCCTTAGATTTAATTTTCTTTGGTCTGCCATTGAAAAACGACCATAGAACTTTATTTAGGTCCATCAGCGGTTCAAAAACCATCTAAGAATTTAAATAAGTCTTTCTGTTGTTCTTTAAGACCTCTCTAGGGTCATTTATGAACTCTTCTGTTGTCCATAAATGACCCTAGAATATAATTTATGTACGATTGTGATTCGATAACGAGTCTAGAAGTTTTTCCACGTTCCCCTGTGTTTCAAAAATGAGTTTAAAATTCTAGTTCTGTTTATTTGTCGGAAGTCCTTTGAACTCTTTTCGACGAAATAAAAAAGATTTGGTGATTCTCAATAATTTTTGAATCCAAAGAATAAACAAAACCCGAGAAACAATCACAGATTGAGTTGAAACGATTGAGTGAAACAGAATTCCACGGCTTATCGAAGTAGTACATGACTCAGAAGCTCGGTATTTTTTTTTTAGACGCGTCTGAGGGTGATAAGGCTCTGCGAGATGTTGTTAAGGTCAAATTTGTTTTGCATTATTTCAACTTTCACTATTTCTGTGGTTTGATGATTTCACATTTCACTCTCTACCCGACTCGTATCAACATTTTCTGACGCTTGTATATCTTGATAACCTATTATACAGTCCTACAGCGTTTATTTGACGCATTTATCGCCTCAGTGTACATGAATTCAGGATTCTTTTGGAACAAAAAATGAATTTTTGTCTGGCCAGGATGTTGAAAAGTCACTCTGAGACTGTTCTGTGGACAATTAAGACGAAGATTTCTTAATCGTACAGTTCGTAAATGCGTCTTTAGAATCTCATTGTGTGCTCGGCGATTTGTGTCCTTTTATGTGTTTCAATTAAGTTTCTGCTATTTTCTGCATGCCCTGTCCTCGATCGATTAGTTTTCCACAGTTCCTGTGATTAAGTGCCCTCAAAAACCCACAAAAATCGGCTTAATCTCTCAAAACAGCTCACAAACTTCTGCTCCACAAGCTAAACGACCAAAAACTCAATTAAAACTCCACTCCGTAGGCCTTCCAGACCACTTCACGTCTCTACCAATGTTCTCACGCCATTTTCCACGTCCTAAATCCGATTTCGAGTTCTCTCTTATAAATCTCCGGAAACGGATTCCTGACAGGCTCCAAATTGCAAAGGATTTGCCGCATTTCCACTCCAAATGAAACCAAATTTTTGTCATAACTAATCTCCGGAATAATGACTTCTTTGGCGCATCTCCATATTCACAACCGCGCCGCATCCGCATCGTGAATGCCTGCAGTGAGTTACCATTCCTCTCCTGGTCAAGCTTTACTACCACCACACAGACGAGCGCGTCCTGCAATAAAACTTCCTCGAAAAACTCACAAACTGTGAGAATCCTGCCACATCCTTTGTTTCCTTAATTCGCGCCCGTTCTGTTTTGCATAAAATTCATATTAAGACATTCGCAGCGATAGACCGCAAAGCCCCATCGCCGTCGCTCATTCTCGGAAAGAGGAACGATGTTTCTGAAAACAAAATGTAAGCCCAGAGGGAAATAAAGTTCCTCAACAGGACCACCATTCCACCCCCAGCATCTGTTTTCGCTATTCAAATGTAATCAACAAATTTTCACAACGTCCTTAAAGAGCTCACCCGCAAATCCACCTCACAGCCACCTCAGGGAACATAAACCAAAAATTCGAGACGTGTACACGCCCATCCGAGTCAGGAACACAACGAGGTCATGCGAAAGGTGCTCCTCCGCTCAAATGGAGGAGGCCTCTCCCTGTACTTTGTGCTGCATCTGGGATCCTTCAAGGTAACACGCTCTAAAATTTGAACGTGCGGCAAGGAGACGTAGGTTACCGATAAACAGAAATTGATGTCCTTTTACGGGTTATTCATTGTACGTCAAAGAAAAACTTAACGCCTTCGGACGTCTGTGCGGAGGCGAATGCCAGCGAACAGTCAGACCCTTGTCCTGACAGTGGTTGGCACATCAAAAAAGGATACGCGTTCATAAACTTTGAAGAGGATGTATTTAGGATCAATAACGTCGTTAAATTTGTATCTTTATTTCGTTTTTTTGAGTGGGCGATAAATTTAGGGAGAGAATGGCAAGAAAAATGCGAAAAGTTCTTCTTCTCTATGGGAGGATGGGTGTGGGGATGCATCTGCAAGGATCTTCTTTTAAAATTATTTGCTAAATAAATTCTGCTCGTTTGAAGTTTTACGAGATGCATTCGCGGGAGTTGGTCCTAAATATAATTTAATTTCTTTAAACAGAGAATTGTTCTTTTGTGAGATATTTCTGGTGAATTTTTTTTGAAGGACATCGATGACGGAAGGACATTTCTGAATTCTGAGTCGTTGCAAAACTTCGTGAAGGCGTCTTGTCAAGATGGGTGGCCCATTATATTTGGCTCCCGAAAGTTACTAAATTTCTTTCTTCAAGATGCAAAAGTTTTAAAAGAAGTCTTCCACTGTCGCGACCTACGCGAAGATAAGATAAATTTCACTGATGCGAGGTTAAATCTTCTCCTCCACCGCACCGGAAGACGAGACCTTGTTGACATATAATTTAATTTAAAATAATTCCATAGACAGAAATGGGGGTAAACGGGGTAAATTCTGATCACGAAATGGAAAGGTACACGAACAGGAAATGTTAGACACAGCTTTCGGATTATTTAATCAGTCTTGTGGCATGTCGCACGTCCTGTTGAAATCACATACCCCGTCATCAAATGGTTCTGGTTGGGAATGCATCTAATCTTCGACCGCTTAAAGCAAAGATTTTGAGAAGCTATGAACGTGGAAATGAACATTTCATCGTTGAGGTTGGTTTTGCTCTACAAATCATTTCTTAAAAAGAATTAGTTATTAGTAATCTAAAAGTACATTCATAAATGTACAGCTTAGAATAATATTTTTTTTTTATAGAAAAATAAAAAAATATGTGAAGTAATAAATCTAAAGAAATAGCTAAATTTTTTAGGTCGACCAAAAGTTAAGAGTTTCACAAAGTTCAGGCTTGAAATCTGTAAATTCTGATTCTGTGAAGTGTTCTCTTTCAGATATTATAAATACTTTTTGCCGCCATTGAATTTTTTTTTGATTGTCTCAATTATTCATCAGAATATTGATGACTTCAAACGAAGTTTTTTTTTGTTATTGTCAATTGGAATGATATGATATGAATAAATATCTTAAAAATATTATTTTCTCTTTGACAAACTAAATTGCCTATTAGGTGTACATCTTTGCTTCCGGCGTTTTTTTCCGAAACTCGAGGCTTTATTGTAATAAACTGGTTATAAATTTATGATTCGTTTTGCGTTTGATTCGATTGCGTTTGACACGAGTCTTGATTAAGTAATGCCTTTAATTCTATATCTTCGAAAACCTTCTCCCTTCCACAGCCATGCCGGTCTTCAACGTCAAAATCACCATTCTGGAAGCGTTGAAACCACTCTCGATAGGTTCTTTCATTTTGTATTGTATTGTATTTATAGTCGAAGCCCTCTAAGTCGAAAAGCCCTCTAACTCGAGGGATTTTCGCCGTATTTTGGCATTCCCTTTAATTTTCCATACAAAATCCATCCTCTAAGTCGAACGCCCTCTAAGTTGAGCGCCCTCTAAGTCGAAAAGCACTCTAATTCGAATACATTTTTTCGACTCTAGGTCTATTTTCAATTCCTCTAACTCAATTTTTTTTTTGTTTTTGCAAGAAAATAAACAAAAAATTTCCTCTCGCAACTTATATCAAGCACGCAACTTGTATTTCATGCTCTGACTCTCTCTCAATTTGGCACTGGACAACGAACACCTTTCATTTCATATTGATATTATAGTGCAAACACGTCGGAGAAAAAAGCGCATGTGGTTGCCCTTATTATTGTTTACCTATGCAAGAAAGAAAGAGAATTTTCACAGCAAGAATGAGATTTTGCATGGCGACCTACGCGGTAAACATCGAACCCAAAGAAAGAGAGAAAATCAAAACTATTCGCCCACGGTTCTCGAAGCACAATCATGTTGGGCGAATACAATTGTCGTCTAGGCCCACATAATCGTCGTCTACTACAAATGAGGTATAGCTTTGGTTATTTGTGCACACAACTGTGTGGCTCTGTATGAATAACTGTGCTGCTTATTCATTGTGTTGTCGGTTTGCCTCAAACAGTTTGCTTTTAATATAAAAACCAGCAAATTGCTTCATTTAATGAATGCATTGAGAGTCCAGATGAGGTCCAATACTGCTTTTTAAAAATATAGTCCTTTTTTAAATGGCTTCAGTCTCCAATCCAAGACTTAATCCAAAATTACAAGCTTTTCTAAATAGTTTCCTGTGTTTTTTCCTTACATACATACTCTTTTGACTTTTAAACAAAAAAAATATTAATCCCTCTAACTCGAATTTTTCGAAAAATCCTTCTAATTTGAACTAATTTTGAGATCCCGTGAAAATTGGACTAAGAAGTCTTCGACTGTATTTATTTTTTGCAATCTATCATATTTCTTACAAGTTAAGATACCTGCAGAACCCTATGATTTGTCTGCAGGCTTAATAACATTGAGCCGCATAGCCGCAGATTTTTTCATATTAAAGCAGGAAAATAAAACCTCCCGCAAATAACGAGAATTTGGCTCGTAAGCAGACATGTTTAATCTGGAACAACTTTATGATGCAGACACAAATCGACTAATATTTCGATGGCATTATGTTTACAAATACCTAAGCTTATTGTATGACATATACGATCTATTAATTTCGACTACAACTAACCGATACGGCCATCTATTGCAAAACGACGGAAGCAAAGTTGTATATCTAATAATTTTATGGAAGAAACTCCGCGGTCATTTTGTGTGTTGCGTCCTTCTTTACCGCCTCACCGTGATAAACTAAAAAAAAGGATCTTTTCGTTCAGTCCATTCGATGTTGTCGTTGACATATTTGTCAGAAAATTTATGATTTCAAAAGAATTATTTTCAATTTTGTCAATTGGAATATGTCTTTAAAATATAATTTTCTCTTCGACAAATGAAATATGTATGCTTATACCAAAAAGCGTATTTATACAAAAAATAAGTAAAAAATTGTTCAATCTGGCTATCCATCATATTTGCTGTCTTTCTAAAGAAAATTTGTTATATATTTGACGGTCAATAAGAACAGGATTAATTCAAAACTTGACTTTCACTTTTTCTTCAGTGACCGCGAAAGAGATCTCCAGGCAACCTGATCCTCCGCCGCCGAGCAGGCGAGCTTTTGAACTCGATCCAAACATATCATGCTGCGTCTACCGAGCGGTCGCCTACCCGACGGAGTCGCATACAAGGCACGCCGCGGTAGTCGTACTGCTGGGGTCATTCCGGGCACATGACCAAACCATCGAAGTATGGATCTTTCCGTTCGGAGACGTAGCTGAACTCAACATTAAGCACTCCATGCACCGTCGTGTTTCTCGCCCTATCTCGGCGAGTAACTCCCACAACAGCACGTAGAAATCTTATCTTGTTCTCAAAACAATTTTGTTCAGCTAGATTCGTGAATTCGACCACTGTGCAACATTGCACTTGAGCCGGATCTTTTTGACAGAATAATTGAATCCCTTCGAACAACGCCACACAGAATATTTCACCAACAAAAGGCATCCATAGGCTATAGCCCGCTGTGCAGCTTGTTGTATTTTATTTCAGAATCTAACTTTCAATTCACAATTTGGTCTGAACACGATTACCCTTCTGCATTGGTGGCTATCATAATTCACCTAATGCCGTTTTATTTCCAAAGGCTCTCTTTAAAGTATGAGCATGAAGCTCGTTTTGTGGAATCGTCTAGTACCTCGCTTCCTCATCGCGTGTCGTTCACACTTCAAAATCAAATTTGGGTCACATTGTTTGCTCAGGATACCCCTATGGCCCACACGAATTGTTGGCTGTTATTGGTTGATGGTGTTACCTATTGCCTGACATCCAGCAACCACCATAAATTATCTTTTTACTACCTTTAAAGGATGCCTCCACTCGCCGTCCCCCCTCCAAAAGAAACACCCGCCGTTGACACAAGACAAAACCAACACGATCTTAATAATGCATGGCTAATAGAAGCCGAAGCCAACCCTGAATTCGCACGCATGTGAGTGGGTCGACGACAGGAACTCATCCGGTCCGTCAGGGAGCCAAAAACCTCATTAAAACTCCATAGTTCCACAGCGGAGCTTCTGTATAACGCTGCATGTCTGAAACGATGTTTTGACGCCAATTTAGTTGTTTTTATTTCGTTTTTTGGGGCAAAGCTATTCTCGAGGTTATAATTTGTCGCGTGAGTGTCTCTGCGAGAAGCTAATCCTAACCCCATCATCAACGTTGAGCATTCGAGTAAAATATTCAACAACTTGGAAGTAAGGGCGGCTGTGAGTGAAGTTTTGTTTTCGTGGCAACGATGACGGTAAGGGTAGTTTTTGAATGAATAAGTAAAGTTTTTGGATGGGAAAACATAATTGCAGTGTGAATGACGGGATGAATCTGCGTTTAATGAGGCTTTAGAGACGTGTTGCTTGGTGGGTGTGGTGTGTGGAAATGACACTGGCTGGGGCTTTTTTCTGAGGCTGGGAGGATGTTGTGGTTTTTTGATGCGATGTCATTAGAAGTTTAAATGCGAAATTTCGAGGATTGAAAAGGGTTCTCTGGAAGGAAAAAGAGAGTGATGATCGATAGAGTCGGGGAAAAAGAAAGAGAAAGAGAGCTCGGGGAAAAAAAAAAACACCACAAACATTTCCACATTTTCCACCTCCAGCGAACGACTGACAATCCTCCTGTCCCGGAAAGCATTCGCAAATCGCCGTGCGAAACTGGCAATAAATTGTAGGTCCCTTTCACATATGTCAAAACTATAACGCGCACAACACAGTGGAGACGCGAAAAGCTAGGCTCTGGTCCTTCATGGGCTGTTACGCCACTAATGATGATGGTGGTGATCGATAGAAGATCCTTTATTTTGTGTGTACAGTACGAACAAAGGACAAATCGGTTTCTTTTCTTCTTGGGAATGATGTTTCTGCAAGTATCCACTGACTTCAGCGCCCTCATGGATTGTAGAAATTCGATGGATTTAATGAGTTTTACTTGTAAGCCTTAGGCCCGGTGCAGACAAGCGAATTTTTGACGCAGCGTCACCGCTTGAGCGTGTTACAATACTTACTATACAAATCAATTAAGCGTCCTTGCCTTGCCCGCTTGTGTGCACCGGCCAATTGACTTGTAAATATCGAATGACGATAAAGCCGGCCCGCCGCGTCAAAAAATCGCTTGTGTGCATCGGGCCTTAGTGGTTTTTGTCTTCGGATTATTTAGAAGTTTTTGCGCTTTTTAAGATTTTTTATATACAACGTAAAGCCTAAGGTTCTTTCGCTCTGGGTTTTTAGCTGATTTGTAATTTTGATTGTAAATTAGGCTTTTAAAAATAAATAAATAAATATATATAACGTAAAGACCGCCTGGAAATTTCAGCTCGTTCAATCTCCAAAACATGATCGGTTCTTCTTAAGTTCCTTTTTTCTCATAAGTTTGTTAACATCACAAGATTCTTTCAAAGCACTGCCCAACAGCTTGTCACGAGACGACTTCTAAGCCATAAGTTCAAATCTCTCTCTTCAATTTCTCTTTCACGTCCAAATTTCCCATTCAATTGCACCTCCATGTCGCTGTCCGATTTGAGAATACACCGCTGTCCCTAATTACCGCGTGTACGTGCCTTAAGTCAGATGATTTTTGATGATTTCTTGGATTTGCTTTCGATTCTTTTATGCTAAGCCAGACATTTAATGACAACGATCAAAAAACCACAATCCATCCATCGCTGACTCATGTCATCCCCCGCTGTTGCCACCAAGACAATCTCCCAGAATCACCCTAAACGACCTCATGACTCATTGCGCATTCATCGCATCTACTTGCTGCACATTCGCGATCTAATTACACTCCATTCCATCACTCGAATCCAACAACCGAACTCTGATTGCCAATTGACTTTAATTGAGTGGCAAAATGTGCTCTCCAAATCCCTTTTCTCGAATCAGATTTTGCAATTGACAAGCGAATTTTTGGCAAAATCTCTCTCTGGCCAAGGGCAAAAGTGCCGCGTTTCAAAAAATTAATGTGATGCCTGTAAACACGCACGCACCAGCAACCGGCGTTCGTTTTAATGTGCAGTCAAACAGAAAAAAAAAAAAGGGAGACGATGGAGCGGAGTGATGTGGTGAGTTTTTATTTTGAAATGACATCATCTTTAGATGAGTGAAGCGAAAGTTTAAAGCGTGTCGTCGAAGCATCGTTTCTTTTGAGTTTCACGTGCGAGGCAGTGATGTCGTGGCAATGTGGGGTCGTGATGAATTTCATTTATCGTGTCGGGGGACGATAATCAGGTATTCTCGTCGATCGATGACAGGTGGGGGATGATTATTGGAAAAGTTTGACAGGTGGAGTGTGTTCAGCAGGTCAATGGTTGAGATGTCTGTGAAGTTTGGGTGAATTTTGATTGAAAACCAAGAGGACTGAGGAGTTCTCACTCCTCTAGAGTTCTAGATTAGATTAAATTTTTTAGATTCTTACAAGATTCTAGATTCTAGAGAATCGGGAAATGACATTAATCGTTCAATCGGCTTTTGCAAGAGTAATAAGAAGCGGAATTTCAAAAACCACGTCAAAATTGATGGTTTCAATGTTATTTTTTAAGCATTCTCTTCAAAAATTTCCATTAAAAAATGGAATTTTTTTATTTTGATAAAATTCTCACGGTGAATTCGATAATGACATGACGGCGCCTCATTAAAATGACAGTTCACATATTCTGAAAAAGATTTCTTTGCAAAATTTTGCATCAAAATTCTCTGATACGATCTCTGAAATAATTCTTAACCTTTCGAAAAAAAAGAAATATGTAAACGAATTTTCTTCTGATTTGAAAAAAAAAAAAACGTTGGCAATGTACTTACTTACTTACTTAGGTGGCGCTACAGTCCAGGGTGGACCTGAGCCTCAACCAACATGCCTCTCCATCTGGCCCGGTTGTTTGCCAGCTGTTTCCAGTTTCGCACGCCAAGTTGGTTGAGGTCCCTTTACACTTGGGTGCGCCACCTGAGGTGGGGTCTTCCTCTGCCGCGATTCCCTATGGTGGTAGATTCGAAGACTCTCCGGGCCAGAGCATTGGTGTCCATCCGCTCTACATGGCCCAGCCATCTAAGCCGCTGGATTTTGGCTCTTCTGACCAGGTTCATGTCGCTGTACAGCCCGTACAGTTCGTGGTTGAATCTCCTTCTCCACTCGCCATCTACGCAGATAGGTCCGAAGATCATGCAAAGGATCTTTCTCTCGAAAGATGGCAATGTAAGCTCAACAAAAAAAACTAGGCTCTGACCCTCAACGGGCCATTACGTCGCCCAATATGTTAGCGAAATCGCAAAGCCAGTAAAGACGCTACCTGATCGTAGATAAAATCGTGATAAAATCGATGTCACGCTTGCAAAAGTTGTTGCAATCGATTAGTTAGGTTTAAAGACTCAAAACTACAGTCAAGTTTAGGCAGAAACAAGTGTAGTAAATCAACGCCATCTGTTTGTAGCTGTACAACGTTCTAAACCATCAGATGTCTGCTAAACTTGTCTGTACGCATTCGTTTGCTTTACAGTCTTAGAATTAGCGTTAAATTCAGGGGGCAGAACTAATAAAGAAACGTCATCTATTTATTGCTGAACGAATGTTTTAACTATTTTTTAAAGCTTTGAAAGTTTTTTATGTTTTCTCTCGCTGTTTACAGGTATACTCATTCACTTTGTAGACTCTAAACGATCGTTCATTTCGAATTAAAATAAAAAAATAAAAATAAATAGTCGGCGTAACAGCCTATACAGGACCAGAGCCTAGCTCCTTCGCTCATTTCATTTCGAACTACACAAAAAAAGCAAATCGAAGTCATTCATTCGGGCCACTTTACAGTCTTCTTTTCCTCAAATCAAATGACAGACGATGTATTTTCCAATTAAACCCAAAAATACGATAAAATTAACGCCATCTATTTGTTTGCACACGTAACCTAAAATACTCCTCTTTCTCAAAGATGGATTCCGGGCAGCTGCAAATAATTGAAGCACGACGAACAAAGAAGCTCAACTGTCTGGATATTTTCAGACTCCAAGATTACAAAGCATCTCCTCCATTCCTGGCCATCGTCCAAGAACCCCAACTCCTGAGAAAGCACCTGAAAATGTAATTCAATCCCCCGAAAGAACCACTTGGTCCCACAACGATCATTGAGCATCCATGCATGCTGCAATCATCTCCGGTAAACAGACCACTCATTCTGCCACATTTCCTGCACAATGGGTGGACTTTTCAAATAACGCTTCTGAAGTGCATTCCAAGAGACTTTTCCATCATTTATCTTCCTCAGATGACCGATGTCCTGCTGGTGTTCCACCGGTGTTCTCCTGCATCGCACGATAATTCAATAAACATTTTGAGAGCCTCATAAATCATCCTGCACCGTCGCTCGATTATGACGACCGGTCATCGTTCAACGTTCCACCATTGCTCCTGTGCACGTGGATCCACGACAGGAAAGGAATTTTTTCCTACACTTTCCCAGGACTTTTTCAAGTAAACGAAAATCTCCCATCTTTGAAACGAAATCGTTATTTTGGTATAAGCCCACAACTTGCGGCGCCATTAAGCCAACAAAGTGACCCAAGAACACACGTGAACTCATTTCAGGAATTGGTTCCTTTTCTTCCCTTTTTTTTTTTATCGTTGACGTAAATTTACTTAGTTTTCGTTTTGAGTGTTTTTCAATCGAAATTTCACAACCGGAACTGATGGAGTTCGAGAATCGATATTCTTTCCTTTTCTTTTGTGGACTAGAATGTCGACGTCCGGGTTTGTGCTTCGTCAGTTTTTTTTATTTTTGATCCTTTTTTGGGGTTTGCACATTGTGCGTGTTGTTGTGAGAAGAGAGGTCGAGGCGTTACGATGCAGTGGTTGGCAAAGTTGGCAGACATTTTCTTGTTTATGTCTCGACGATTCGATTTTGGAGTCGTGCTCGGGGGAATAAAATGACGCCACGTTGGCAGTGGTCCAGTTTCGTAGACGAGTGATGCGTCAAGATTTTTTTTTTTGCGGTATTTTGTGGATTTGTCGTGGTTTGCAGCGATGGATTGGTCAGCTTTGCGACGCACTGGGGATAAATCGATGAGGCTTTTTGAAAGAAATTGGGTTTTGTCGGCACATTTGTTAGAGCTGCGGGGATTCTGGTTGTTTTTGGTGTTCACGAAGTGAAAAAGGCCTCTTCCTCCTCCTTTTTAGATCCGGCGAATCGAATTGTCTTCGATTACCATTTTCCTTGTTTCCTAATTGGCTAAGACTTTTCGTTCTTTCTAAAGGCGATTAAACAAGTTGTTCAATAACAGGAATTGGTGAAAAAATTTCCATCAAAATTTGAAGATGTAAGCGAGTTTCAGTTTCCATTCAAAATTTTGGGACTCAAGTTTTGACATTCAAATTCGAAAAAAAAAATCCCCAAATCAGAAGAACGTAAAACTGATATTTTTCAACGTTAAAATTTCAAGACGTGGTCCTCCAGTTTATTTGAGGTTGAAATTTAAAGACGCTGATTTTCTGCATCTTCAATCCCATGATTTCAGTTTTCATCTTAAGAATTTAGGACATAAGATTTTCGATGACAAAACTTGAAGTGCCATAAGCCTAAAAAATGTAGGACTTAAGGTTTTTGACATCAAAATTTGAAGACCCAGGCAGGTCTATTTGAGTTTGATTTCCGGGTCATTACCGACGACGGGCAGTTGACACTTAAGAAGAAACACTGAAGTAATTCCATAAGGGTTTCGTTATTCCTTTGGAAAGAAACCCTAAAAAGAGAGAAATGACCCCCCATTTTTGAGCTAAATTTTCGTCTAAAAATACTGGAAACTCAGATTTCTTGACATCGAAATTTAAAGACGCAGAAAGATCTCAATGGATTCAGTTTCCATCACAAAATTCGGGACTCAACGACGTTAAAATTTCAAAACATAGACAAATCTCCATGACTTCGAGGTTCCGTCCGAGGTTTTCAAAACGTCAAAATTTCAAAAAGCGGTTAGCTTTTTCCTTTTCAGTTTCTATCCGAAAAGGTCGATACTCAGAAATTGAACGTCCAAATTTAAAGACACGGATAAATTGTACTATCCATCAGAAAAATTCGGGACTTGGAGTTTTTTTAACGTCTAAATTTGAAAACGCCGACGAATTTAAATTTTCGTCGTAGTTTTTGTGACTTATTTTGGTCAAAATCTTTAGTTTAGGTTTTGTCAACAAAATTTAAATTCCGATTTTTCGCCGACAAAATTTAAAGACCAAGACAAATTTCAGTTTCTATCTGAAAAATTTGGCCACGTGGCACGAATCATCATCAAGACTCCTGAGACGCATCTTGAATGCGACTTCGTTAAGACGAAAATGATGAAATGAATATGGAATTTAGGATTCCGATTTTTCAACATCGAAATTTGACACCGAGAACTAATCCCCGTGAATTTAGCTTCCATCCACAAACTAGGGACTTAAGATTTTCGGCGTACAAGTTTGAAGCCACGGTCAAATTTCATTGGCCATTCGAAAAGTTTCTCTGTCAACATTTTAAATACGTGGACAAATTTAATTTTTCATTGGAAAATTTTGATATTTAACACGTTGAATGAGATGGGGGTCCGGCACTAAGTTTGTTTGTAAATGCATTCAACGCAACTTCGACGCACAAATTTGGAGACGCAAAAATTCAGGTTCAGTTTCTATTAAAATTTTTTGTTTTTGTTGAAAAATTCGTACTAAAATTAGATTTATTTGTTTCAGGGGTTAGTATAAGGATCAGCGTACTTTCCTTTTTTTTTTCCCCTATTTTTTACGTCTGTCCATTGGTTGGACACCTAGTACATTGTAGCACGTTTAGGATGTCTTGACCTCGCGACCAATGTCAGGAAGTCATTTGTGTGAATTAGTTTTAAGATTAAGTCAAAATAAATATGTGTGTCTCAGGATGGTTGTTTAGAGTGTCCTCTTATAAGCTTTGGCTTTTTGCTTTTTCCAAAACAAAAATTGACAATTGAAATGTATCGCAATTGGATCTTTCAAAGCCTCCAACGTTTTATGTTGTGCTGAAACGAAAAATCAATACTAGACAGAAATCTGATCTATTTTTTGGTTGCAGAACACTGCGTTGCCCCAACAAGATTTAAACAAGATGGTCGATAACATTAAAACGATTAAACCGCTTATAAAAAACCCAATCTCTTCGTCGATTTGAATCTCAGAGCTCGGCACGTGTCGTCGACGGCTTCTGCGTGTCCAGAATTCGGCATGTCGTCCTTGAGATGAACACATTTACTCTACCAAAGCAAAATCCTGGTAGAAAATAATCGTTTTGTTGGCTTAGTGGCTGAAAAAACATCCCCCCATCTATTGAAGACCACAAGTGAATCAATTTTCCCACCTCCGCGGCAAATACAATCGACTTTAAAGTCTTCCTCCCGCCGTAGACCTCGATCCCATTATCGAAATTACCCAAATGGTACCTCCGGCCACTAAATTCACCTCTGGCTACAAAAATGTCAACTGTCTGATGACAAAACACGCGAAACCGAAAATGACAATGGCGACATGTCAAAAACAAACACAAAAAGATACCAAAACAATGGCGGCGGATAATGGCCATGAAAATAAAAGACAAAAATTAAATAAACACAAGTCGTGGTCAGCAGGCAGCAGCTGTTCGCCGATAAAAATCGGTCAATCGAATGGAGTATCCTCATTTTAAATTTTTAATCCTTACACATGGAGGCGCCGTTTTCCCTCACACAGCTGGGATCTTGACCCCAATGCCAGCGTTTGTAATTCTTTTGGAAGGAAGAATTTTCGAACGTGCTTCGACTCTTAAAAATTATCGACGCTCGGAAAGATTCGACTCCATGGGAGTTCGTGCGCGTCTCATAAATGGAGTGGACCTTTTCTCCGATGCAGCGGCGTTTCAATTAAAGACAAGGGCGTATGATTTTTGTTTGTGCATTTTCCGACACATCTAGGTCAGAGGCGGTTTGGATGATAATTTTCTCACAAATGTCGTAGAAGAATGTTGTCAAACCGCCAGGAGACAAGTCAGTGTTGTGTGTGAGAAAGGACGCTGGGCTCTGCAATGCGGCAGACTCAAAGGCGACGAACTGAGACCTTTTATTCCAAACGAGAGAGGGAGAAGTAATCTCCGCAGGACTAGCAAGCGTTCCAATGCAGCGTTTGCTCAAGCGTCTTTGACTAAACGCGGGTGTTCTTTTTTCTATTTTTACTCCGAGACGCCTTTAATCGACAATTTCCCGTCAACGGATGAGAACGGGGGAGTCCTCGGGAAATTTCTCCGTCGCTTCCGTTTTGTAATTAGAAATTTCTCCATCGCGAGGATAATTTTCCGCCGTGTGATGGCGAGTCGTCGTCCCTTAAAGGAGACTTAATTTCAATTAAAAATTTGTAAAGAAAACGAAAGTTGTTACAGAGTTGCTACAGAGAGGGAAATTTCATCTTCGTAATGCAGTGCGTTTTGGAGGGGACGCCATTTCAGGACTTCCTTAGGGGGGACGACTGAAAATAATTTTCGTCGACGCGAATTTGACGGGGGGAGGCATTAGATCCAAATGAGTGTTTGCCTTAAACGACAACGTGTAGGCTTCACACGAATGGGGGGAAAGGACGACAAAAAAAAGGACATGGGTAAATTATATTTTCTCATTTGACCTCATTACCGACGACGGGTAGTGGACACTTAAGGAGAAGAAAAAAAGAGAGAAAATCGGGGGTAGTGTTTATTTCTGATGAAGAATTGAGGTCAGCTAAAATAAGGATCGTTTTGCAAGTGGAAACGTGGGCAGTAAGTGGCAGTAAATTGGGAAAATATGTGAGTTGAGGATTTGTAGGTGTATTTTTGGGCTCTGAGGGAGTAATCAACTTGAATCTTAAGAGAGTTTATCACATTTGAGTGGGCCGTAGAGATAACCTATCTCATTTTCAAATTATTTCTTATTTTTCCTTTATTACAAACATTTTCAATAAATAATATTTCCTTCTTTCATTGCAAACATGTTAAAATACTTAGGCGGCCATGCTGTTTTAGGTTTCTGTCAAATCCGACAAATGATGCCAAATCGTCATGGCTACGTGATTATGCAATAGATTCAAATTAAATGCGTGCTAGTTTAAGCAATCTTTGTGCATTTTAAAGCTGACTTTGCAACGGTTGGTGGTTAAATTGGAGGCGACTAATTTTACCTTTGGAGTGTTTAATAAGGATTTCTAGAGGCAATATTCTTCGCAGCTAGGCTCCATAATTTGTATACTAGCCCGCAATTTAATCTCTACGTTACTTAAAAATGGTATTAATAATAATAAGAGCTCCCAAGGCGTTTTAAGCGACGGAACTCTTTTATTCGTTCTTTGAACTCGGCCTCATCATCATCATTAGTGGCGTAACAGCCCATGAAAGGACAGTGCCTAGCTTTTCGCTCGGCCTATTCTCATAAAATTCTGCAAAATACAAGGCTTTAAAAAGCATCCTTTGATTTCAAACAGAAGAAATTAGTTCAGCTATGCGATCCCACCTTCAACTTTTTCTCAAAACTGGAAACCACAATTGTCCTTGTTTCATTTTCTCATCAAAAGCGACGCGTCGTCCTACATCCCACTCAACCACCACGAAACACCATTTTCCCTCTCGTTTCTGGGTCAGGAACGACGTCTCCGTCATCAGTCACATCCTTTCGCCAATTTCATTATTTGCTGCCCAATTTTATGTTGATTAGAAAAATAAACACAAACGAAAAAAAAGGACACACTCATTCTTTATCCCTCATCCTTCATTCCTCATCAGAGATCAAAATTCGCCGGCCAGAAACACACGAGCGTCAACACAATTTATTCACAGGATCTCGGCTCACATCCTTGTCAAGCAGATTGCCATCGAAGAAAAACTAAACAAACTGTTGCCACTCAGCCTCACCCGCAGCCGGGAAAATTATCTCCCGTAAATCGGAGGAAAAATGTCAAAGCAATTACACGGGTAACTGAGCCTCACCGGGACCAGAACCAAAACCAACAACGTCTGCTCAAGGACCTTGCCAGAGGCGGCTCACCTTCGGTTCATGGTAAATTATGCATTCGCCTAATTGCTTCCTCAGAATTCCTCGTATCCTCGCAAAGGATACACCGACTCTCTTTCGGTGTTTACTTTGGCTTGATGTCAAAGAGAGGAGGGTGTCCGTTCACCCCCTTAAGGAATACTTTTCCCTAATTGAACTCGAGGCGGGACTCCGTCCGATTTAAGGAGCGACATAAGGATACGGAAATTTGCATTTAAATACGGGATCCAGGACGTGTGACCGTAAGTAGGTCAGAGAGGATAGAAAGGATCTGGTGGTTGTCGCCATCCTTCGCAGCTAATTTTGGACGGGGAAGCCTTTTTTTGTGAGAGAGGGGAATTAGGACTAGGACGGGACATAAATATTTAAGGACGAGCGATTACACACGCAGCAACCGTCGAATGGGGTTTTCCCTTTTTTTTCTCTGTGGTGACCATGAAAACTATTTTAGCGGAGATCCTTGGAGAGATGCGTGTAAATGCGTGTGTGGTAGCTACAGAGCAGGGCATGAAGTCCACGCACAGCATCAACTGAAAGATTTATTTTTGCAACGATAATCGGATGGAGCAAAAGGAGCTCTGTGAACAGCCTTGCTGAGGTAAACCGACTGGAAAAAGAGATGAGAGAGAGAAAGGAGAGTGTGGCCAGTGGGCCTAGGCCGACAGCCTCTCTGTGGAGCTTTTCATGTCCTTTGCGGGAATTATTTGGATTTATTATGAAGGACGGTGATGAAAGGTTAATGATTGGCTGGACTTTAATGATTTTTTTGAGGAAAAAAATTTATACTTTTTCACCAACGTTGGTAAAAGATTTAGAAATAGGCTTCGATTCAAACCTTTTAAATTAGCAATTTCCTTCACATGTGAAAATCCGTAAATTTATTCATTAAGGTAGAAATATATTTGATCCATTTTTATGCAAATTTAAGACCTAAAAGTCTTAGAAAAAGAAAGTATTCCTTTCGTATGAAAGTTTGAGGAAGTTAGGAAAAATGTCTCACAAATTTTATAAACATACTTCTGTTCGTTTGTAAAATGGGTTACCTTGTTTTTGCTGTCACAAAGCTTCACAGCCACAGAGTCAAGGGGCCTTTTCATGCAGACGTGACAAAAAAACGGTGTTGTTTTTCTGAACACACTTTTACAAAAATTCGTTTAAAACTCAATACATTCTTTTACATCACTTCAACCATTCACAACACATAAACCAATAACAAAGCCTATTTCCCTATTGCCTCGTTGACAATATCACCAAATACTCAAAGTTGGCTCAATGGCTTTCAATAAAAACCAAAATTCCATCAAAGCCATGTGAGCACCAGAGCACACTCCGCGGGTACAAAACACCCCAAAAAAACGCTGTTCGACGGGTATCTCCACACTCCAATAAATCTGAAGCGTCATATCATTTTTTTTTTTTCGTATTCCCCCGACTGGCCTTTCAAAACCAAAACAAAACAAAAATAAACTCCTTATCACGCCATTAAGCCAAAAACAAAAAGCCTTCTCTCTCTAATTCTCCCATAATCGCATTTATGGTTCAAAAAAACTTTTGTTTTCGAATTTCAAATCCGCGCGAACAAATAAACACCCGTCCCAGAAGGGAGTGATAATAAAAACAAAAAATTCGACTTTTGTTAAAATTTTCCCCTTTTTGAAACTTGAAACGAGTGATTGCACCCACAATCTCACGCCGTGTTGCATTTGTATTCGAAAAATGTATCTAAACTCAGCCGAGTGTCGGATTTGTTCGATAACACGTTAAATCCCCGTGCTTAAGTTGATGTGCTGATAAATGGAGAATGCAAAGCACCCCAATGTGACACACGCGGGTGGAGAGGGAGTGTTCAAGTGTCGGACTGTTGCCATTGACAGGCGATAACTTCTTTGCTTACTTGGCGTATTGATCTTTTGGGGGGGACCTGGCACAACAATTTTGTTTGTCGAATTAGAAAATCGACTTCCTGGCGGAAAGGGACGGTGAGTGGGGGTGTGGTTTTGTGGGGTAATTTTGTGGTCCTGATCTCGCTTTATGTTCACTGAAGGACGACTTTTGTGACAGAAACATCTGTCGGTGGCAATTGTGGCCGCCGGGCGATGGTGGGAGGCGACGATTTACAAGAAAATGCATAATTGAGTCGATTCCACTTGAGTGAGTCTTTTATTTGGTTGAGGAGGAGGATGAAGAGGAGGCTATAAGCAGTTGAAGAGCTTATTTGAGGCGGTTTGGGGGGTTGGTATTTGTGTAGAGATTTAGGGGTCTTTCGTTTCGGCGCCAGGGGCTGTTTGAGTGGGTTTTGTGAATTGGGAATGGGGAAGCACTTGGCTTGACACAAAACACGTACACAATTCAAGCAAACTACGTACTTCTGCAGCAACTCGGGACCTGACGACTTCAGAAAGCTGCCGACATGACATCAAATTTGCCTTAAGCGTGTCAGCTGCAAGTGATCAGCTCTTCTGAAGCGAAAATTCAACACTAAAAATTTTGGATCAATAGTAAGCTACAGGGCATACGTTCTCGACATTCAAACTATGCCCAAGGCGTCGAAGAAGACACCACTTTAAGCAAAGAACTGTGGAAACTCTCGAGTGTTCCCTTCACAACCCCTCTCATGAATCAAACTAATTCACATAAACGTCAAATTTCATGTCAAAGCTCTCATCTCCAATCGTCCACTTCCTGCAGCGCGTAGAGAAATGAAAACACTCGCGCCCATCTCAACCATCAACTTGCACCCCATAAAAATCACTTAACGCCACTCAATCACGCGCATCCACAGCGCAAATAGGGCTCCACTGAAGCGTCGGATTTCACTAAAAGCCACTTGTTGCTGCTGCCACAACCACCGACCGGCTTATTACGCAACGCCGACTGCAGTCGCCCCTCGAGCGGCGAATGCACCGTTCTGGGGCGCTTTTTAAGGTCAACAGCCGTGTGTTTTCACTCATCCTCGGGTTTTTTTTTTTTTTTTTTCTTTCGACGATGAGCGATGGGGTGGGTACTCTTATCGTTATCGTCTGCGACTCATGGGAACGAGTCACATGGCGATAATCAAATCAAAGCCCCAACGCCGGCCGTTGTTATCGTGAATCCAAAAAAAAAAAAAAAATATTCTCTCTCCCCACCCACGCACTTATCCAATCAACATTAGAACCACGACTCGCAGATAAATTCATTGACTGCATGCGTCGCTAATGTGCCGCTCGTAGTACACGTCCTCCTGCGATTCTTCGGTGACCTCGACTGGCTTAGAGGTTAGATCCGAACGATGTCTCCAGACACGTCCTGTAAAGCTCCCTAATCCCGGAATGATGAATCGCACGATTTATCTCGCATATGTGTGTGTTTTGCTGTGACGTGGATGATTCAGTGCTGCTTACTTCATCCCAGCGTACAAATTCTAGACCCGGTGTTATAAATATTAATGGTCTTAGATGTGCGATGAAAAATCATGAATTTCGTGTTCTCTTAAGCGAAAATATAACGCTGACAGGGGTAAAATTTGTGAAATTCGTGTGATAGTTTTATTAAAATCCCATAAATAGTTGAACTCTTTTGGTCGTTAAATGGGAGAATGGGTTTCATTTTTTTCCAAAATTCACCGGAGAGAATTTCATTTCCCAAGCGGCGTGTTTAAATATTCAAACGGCGCAAACACACGTTCGTAGTAAATATTTGACAATGTCAATAGACTCCGTTTTTTGACTTTTCGACAATGTCAATAAACTCCACAGCTTTTTGACATTTCAGCTGCAATTAATGTCGAATGCCAGGCAAACACAGTTGGCAGCACTTTTCGCCACAAACTCCAAACCTCTTTTCCCTTCCTCCATTCCCTCGTGAATTTCATTTTCATTGTCTTTCCTTTCACCTCAACAGACTGCAGTCACACTCCTTCGGTCGTTTACGCCGCTTTCGCATCCTGACGCAAGAAGGAAACTTTTGTAAAAGTCACGAAGCGTGCCACCACCTTCCACATTGGAGATAACGATAAAAGCGCCACTAACACAAATGTCATGTGCCCTCGTTAAAGGAAACAATATGGACTCGGTGAAGGTCCTTTGGGGGCAGGACGGAAATGCAACTGAACTGGACTTGTGAGATAGGATTCCGAGAATATATGTCCGACGTAATGAGGAGAGAATGAGAGTTCAGCGTTGTGGACCTTTTTTATGTTTGCACTGCAATTCATGGAGCTCTGGTCTTTTCTTTTTCTTGGGGGAGTGGTGCCTTCGGCGTGGAAGATCGTAGATGTCCGCTAAGAAGAAAAAGGACACGGGGGCATATGTTGAACATTTTTTTCTTTTAAATTAAAATCACCACTTTGTGTCTTGTGCAAAATAAAAGCAAGTTTTTCACTTTGCTCGTAAGAAAAAGAGGGACAGGTCCGCTGTATGTTTTTAAACAGCAGAAAAAAAGACAGTTTTTGCTGTGTCCTTGTTTTGGTAATCAATAAATATTTTCAATGAAAGAGAATTTTTCTTAATTAAAAATTAAATAAATCATGTTAACGATATTTACATCGACAAAAACTGCAGCCCTTAAGGATTGATGTAAATTGTACTGATGAATAAATTATATTAAATACAAGAAAAGTGTGTATTGTATTAACCAGACACGCATACAAAAAACGAAGAATGTTTTTTTTTTGGCTCACTAATAATTGTATTTTAAAATTAGAAAAAAACTTTATTCAAATTTTACTGAGACACAATTAGAAATATGTTTCATCCAAATGTCCTAAATGCTAACAATAAATTTCACGTTAATCGGTTTGTTTTTTTTTTATTTTTGAAAAGGAAAACAAATGGTTTATACACAGGTTAAAAAAATGAAGAGAAGAGAAGAAGAAAATTAGCTCAGAAACAAAAATAATTTAAGAAACAAAATCTATCAACAAAAATCTCAAATATTTAATTACGGATTTTTTTTTCAATTTGAATTGCAAATTTTGTACTTTTTTTTTTATTTTTGAGCTCTTCCAATTGACCCCAAGTGTATAGACCTATTTTAATTTAAGCAAAGAATTTCTGCCCTTATTTAATTCCAACACAATTTTTCCGACTTTTTCTAGTTTGAAGAAAAAAATGTTTGAACTCCTCCAATCTGACACCGAAAATTTGAAGAAGAAATTTTTGGTGTCTCAATTTTATCCCAAAATTTATCGATCTTTTTTTGACCACTCCAATTTGTGTACCACAATTTGGACATTTTCTGTTTTTTGAAGAGGAAATATTACAATCAGTTCTAAGTTCATCAAATTTGTAAGCTTCTCTAATTTCATCAGAATATTTTCGACTGCGTCCGATTTGGTCAAATCAATCAAATATTTATGTCACGATGTTCTCCATAATACGCTGCCTTTCATCTCTTCTTTAAATTGTAAGACGAATGGAGAATCACTCGTAAATTTCTTCGTCCATTGCAAACACGACGTCTTTTTTAGGGTTCGTTCCAAAGGAATAACGAAACCCTTATGGAATCACTTCAGTGTCTGTCTGTCCGTTTGTCGCTTTTTACATATTTGACTATAACTTAAAAGTCCTGTTGTAGTTAAGGAATGAAATTTGGACAGAAGATGTATCTAGGCAACCTAAAAACAAATCATGCATTGTTTTTTGACGACTTGACCTTAAATTGTTCGATTTTTTTTCATTTGAACAGCAAATTTAAGACCTCGTTCAATTTGAACATTCCCGAATGAATACACAATTTTGAGTGTATCGCCATTGAACATTAAACAATTTTCTAAATATTTTCGCCGTAAGTAAAAAATATTGGTTTTAAACAAGTTGATTGGGGATTTAACTAGTCTTCATAGACCTGCGAGATTGTATTCCCAAAAAAACGACAAAAGAGGAGTCAAAACATAAAATCTTTAAACCGATGCAAGACCTTTTTCTTGAGAAATATCAGTAAAATGTTTTCGTCAATAAGTTGCCTGTTTCGTTTAAGTCATAAAACATTAACCACGACTCTTGCATTTTTATTCCGTATCCATATTCCGCTATTGGCGGACTGTTGAGCGAGAGTACCCGGGTTCGAATCCAGCTCGGGGAAAAAAACCACCACAAACATTTTTCACAGCCCCACCTCCAGCGAACGATTGACAATCTTCCTGGAGTACTTCTGTCATGAAAAGCTTTCGCAAATCGCCGTTCGGAACCGGCATTAAACAGTAGGTCCCCTCCACATGTGTCACAAATTATAATGCTCACAACGCAGTGGAAGCGTGAAAAAGCTAGGCTCTGCCTCTCAACAGGCTGTTACGCCACCCAATGTACGTATACGTATCCATATTCCTAATCACCTTAAAAAATATTATTTAAAATATAAAATAAGATTTAATCACAGCTCTGTAATCAACACGATCTACAACAGAATGTAGTTTATCGTTGATTTTAAAAGAAGTGATTTTGAGCCCAAAAAGTTTTCATGTGGAACTTAATTTGAATAATGTTTTTTTATAAGACCAACACTGGTCTATGACATTTGAATTTATTCAAAATAAATATATAAATATTACATTATCGGATTTAACAAAAACAAAAACACTGGTTTTGGTGGCCGCCATTAGACTCTTTCCTCCACCTTCAATGCGCGTCTAGGTCGCTGTCATATGAAGACACCAATCAAAGACGAGAATCCCATTCTCTCTGTAGTGCAAAATACGGTGCTCTAAACAATCGCAAAATGTGTTTTAATATTCGGTTTCCCTTTAAAAAAGAATTTCCCTAGCTATTTAGAAACTTAAGTTCAAATCAGGATGCCTCCATTCCTATGATTGACTGTTGATTCAAAATAGTTGCAGTCAGCTTGATTACCTTTTCAATGTCATTTCATTGCTTTTACAAGTTGCATAGTTTTTTTTTTTTTTTCTTTTGAAAAAACTCATAATCATAAAAATTTTATTGAGGATAGAAGTAGGTGCTTGTTGTTATGTCAAATCACATTATTTTGCATGAATTGTCTTTTTCTGGTTTTGCATAATGCTTCGGCATTAAAATCTCGAGGCGAGTAAAATGATCCTTTTGCAATTGAAAAAGCAATAATGACCGATGTGCTTTGGAATCACTGGGCTATTAAATCAACTGCGACTACTCTACCAAATCATATTATATGTTGGCTATTGGAATATTATTTTATTTTATTTTTTTACATCTCCTTAATCTTTTTTATGAGTTTTATTTTGTGCAAGACTATTGAAGACGCTCACATGCATTATTTGTTGTTTGCATTGCTAGTTGTCGTATCTCTGTTTTTAAATTGTGTGGCAACCTCATTGTAAATTTATACGAAATAAAAAAGCAAAAAAAAGTTTGTTGTTTTTATGCAGGAACAGCAAAAACCCGCCAGTTATTGAAGCATCAGCGAAAGTTTTTTTGCAATTACTCACCGCCAAATTGCAAAATGTTCAAAGACCTATTCTCACAAAAGTTGAAAGATGTGGCTGAGTTGAAAGTACGTAAACTCATTAACTACAGTCAGACATTGAAGTCCTTTTGGCTAAGAAAAGAAAACGAGGTCATTGAAATGATGACTATTAACATTGATTGCTGTGATTGGACAATTATCCTTCACCTTTAATCTAACCTGGTTATAACAGCTGGTTATAACAGCCTAGGGCTTTTTTTCAAATCAATTGTTCCATAATCTCTTCTTCTCTATATATAAAAATCAATGTTTGATTGTCCTTTATAGACTTCTCCATTGGCTCCCATTGAGGCGACGTGGGCACTGACTTTCAAAGTTCGCCCGATCCTGTCGAGTGATATATCAACCAAAAGGTCCTTGAAAATGAGATTGAACCTTCTTCCGGGTTTTGTCGGTAAAAAGTGCTGTTGGAAAGATATGAAGTTCCAAAGTTGGAAAAAGGGTGCTTTTTTTAAATTTGATTTATTTTACGCGTAGCAAGGCGCGCCGAGTACAGCTAGTTCAACAAAAATATTTAAAACCTGTAGGTCTTATTGGTGTTCAGTAATAGTCAAAAGTTCTTGTGATACACAGATAACGATGGATCCTTCAAAATTTTCGGTGACGAGTTGCGGGTGCCTCTGGAATTCAGTTTCATAACAAAATTATTGTACTTCAGAATATTCGCTTAAGTTACCGAGAAGAAAGTTCCTTAGAAGAGACAGACAGACAGAACACGACGGTTTAAATTTGAAACTAAAATAATTGTAGCTAATAAAGAAACGTCAATAAAATGCGATTAATTTGCAACACTGGTTTTAGTTGATTCTGCAATTCCACGTGAGGCAAAAAAGAATCCCCTTAACTACAACTGCGGTCGATTCTGTTCGACTCAACCCATCAAGCAATAAATGTTCCCCCTCGTACGGCTTGCTAAAAATCCCTCAAGTGTATTTTGACTATAAAAGAAAAACTTCTGAATTTTCCAATCGAATTCGGCAATAAACTGTGGGTGCCGTCAAAACGTGTAAAAAATTTAAAATCATTTTCATTCCCCAAGAACGTGCTTCATGCTTGGGACACATACAATTCTAGAATAAAAAGTTGCACTCCAATTTAATATTTGGGGATAAGCCTGCGTCCACGAAGATGATTTTCTGGGATTCGCGGAAATTTAAAGACCTTTGAACCTTCGCTCATTAGTTACCAAAACGAATCTCCAACATCAAACAAAAGGACATTCTTTGTCCTGTCATTATGGCGACTAAAAATGAGCCGACCATGTCTTTGATGTTCCTGTTGATAGATTCTCATGCCGAAGTCTGCGCCCCAAACCACAGTCCTGCCATCTATCAAAAGGATTACAACGCTTTTGACCAATTTCTCCACCAGACCGTGACTTTTGCGCGAATAATTTTTATAAATTGCCTCACGCGCCCTTAAAGCGAGAAGTCGTTCTCCTCCACGACGCCGGTTCTCATGAAAAAAAGGCCGCTAATTAAACCCGTCCAACCTCGTCTAACCCTTCGTCTGTCTACACGCGAAAAAGGGACCCGTCAACAATAATTAAAGTTACTTATTGTGTCATGAAAAGATATCGTTGGCGCCCGTCCCTCCATTTGTCCCCCGGGCAGACAACCACTAAAAAATATCCTGCCTTTGTGTTGGTCCTGTTTTCCGTTGCATAATCCGATTGAGATCAACTTCTGGGGCGAACCAGAGATTTTTCTTCTCCCTCATGACTCAGTTAATTAGAATCCCATCCAGCGGTCTGTGTGTGTGTGTGTAAGAGAGAAGGAAATATTTTTGTTGCGCAATTAAAAATTCGTAAATTGAATCCTTGATTCGACTCAACAAGGACGAAGAAGAACAGAGAAATAAATTTTAAAGGTTTCGTGATTACGGCGAAAGTTTTAGAAGCCATGGGATTTGTGTTTTAATTTCCTCAATCCAATAAATCGGCTTTATGAAGGGAAATTGAAATATAATGACGCAAGTAAGTCACTAAGGACTGTCGGCCAAAATGTCGTCAAGGGACTTCGACCCACGATAAAAAAAAAGGACTTTGAAATGGATTCAAGGTGTTCTTGATGTGAGATTTCATTACAACTGCCAGATGTCAGCTAAAACAAACGACAATTCGATGGAATCGAGAATTTGACGGAATGAAAGGGGTGCGCAAAAAGGACGTGAAAGGACACAAAATATGCAAAATCGTCGAGGTGGCAATGAATAAATTGAGGGCGAAAGTAAAGTCATCAAAGGGTTCATTTCGTGGAAAGAGGTTCATTAAAATTTAATTGTGATTGTTGTGCGAGAGAGCGGGGCGGTCTGAGCTTTAATGTGAATGATTTTGAGGGAAACGAATGAAAGGACGGAATAGAATTTGAATAATTAGTTGAATGAGACGGTAGTTGAACGTGAAGAGAGGAGTGGAAATAATGATTAGAAATTGAGAAGTCATTGACTTGAATAATAAGCACCTTTAATAGGAGCTTTAATCTAATTTTTCTGCAATTTGTGGTTTTTTTTAGACAATTGTCTTCATGAAGAATATTTTTTTAACCATTTGCTAGCTAAGCAACTTTTGAAAGACTACCTGAAATCACTGTGTCTTCGATTCTTAAAAAAGTGATTCCAACTCTTCGATTGTTGCTTATATCAATTCTAAAAAGTATATATTTTCATGTAAAGTTAAGTAAAATGTTAACCTAAATGCTAACCTGTCCTGTATTACTAAATAAAAAATAAAATAAGAAAATCGATTTCGTCGTACTCCGCCTGCCTTTTCATATCTTTTCATCCTCTTCTTCACATTCCGACTCTCGTCCTTTCCCAATATCTTCCAATTTGAGCACTCATACATCCCTTAAAACCGAGCACACAATGCCTGCCTTCACTTAAAGTGATTTATTCCAAGTCCAGTCGACCATCTTTCACTGATGACGTTTCTGGCAGTTATCCTGTCAAAAGAATCCCTTTGACCCTTCATCAAACTCCCTTAACTGCCATACCACAAGTGTATAGATGCCAATAAATTCACATGTAAGCAAAAACAAAACAATTCAATTTGAATAAATTTCGAATATCTAAACTTTTTCTGACATTTCTGACAGTTCTCAATGAATTTGTGACGCAACAAATTCAAACATTTTCCTATGACCTCACCGGTGTTTGGTTTCGTTAATTTTATGCACCTTATTCATTCTCTAATTCCACGATTTACTTTTATCTCATCGTTGCTTTCGCTTTGCTATTTGTATTACTCACGACGAAGCGTCTAGATAACAAACGCGAGAAACCGGCTCAAGACTCAACTCGATTCGATGCCAAGGTAAACAGAACTACGAACTACGAGTGTTTACGGCGCGTTTACACTCGAAAAGTGTTTTTTTTTTAAGCGCGCGATTAGCGTTTTGTTGTCGGTGACAGTTGCAAAACTAGTTGATGGAGGGGAGGGAAGGCAGGTTGCTTTGGGAATTCTCCATCGTCGTGATGATGATGGCGGAGAAAAAGGCTAATTGGGCTAATTTTTTGTTTGTTTGTGTTTTTTATTTGAGGCATTTGGTGTTAATGGTCGATGTGGCGTATGAGTTTGTTGTGACCATTAAATTTGAATGAAGGAAAAAAACTGTTAATGGGGTCCGATCAGAGGTGGAATGGTGGATGTTGTTGGGATCAATGTAAATGAGTTGGGGGATATAAAGGGATGAACAGTGGGGCCAATAAAAATAGACAAATAAGAAAAGAGTTAAATTTTTGCTATAAGACTAAAGTTTATTAAATATACTGTATAACTCTTTCTCAAAGCGAGTGCTTCGCTTTGAGATAGAGCTATACGAAGCACTCGTTGTGAGATAGAGTCATACAGACAGGAAAAACAAAACACGAAGAAGATAAGTTTGCTTTCACGATTCATTTAGTCAACATCAAAAGGAAATATGCAGTCTTTTGGTGCAAGCTTACTTTAAAGAATAAAATACACCAGCAGGAACTAGAGTAAACACGGGTGTATCAAATCGTGTGGGACAATTTTTCTGCAAATTGTTCTGAAGTTGATAGACATTTTTTTGTTCGGAGTCTACTCTAAGAAAAATGTATTCTATAACGAAATTTCGAAATGAAATTTCCATTTCAGAGGTGTACAGTTGCGGTCCAAATAAAAGCAGTGCTGCTTTCTGAAGGATGCCTTCTTGCAATTTGAGTAATTTCTTGCTAATGATTGGAGTAATTGAAAAATCTTTTACTCCCTTCAGTTATTGTTCTAACGTAGAAGAACATTCCCAAAATCTTCAAGAAAAAAATGTTCTCTCACACTATTACGACTATGCACTGCTATTATTTTGACCGCAGCTGTTTGTTTAAATACTAGGTTGTCTCCCTTCCGCTTTTTTGTCTTTTGAATTTTCCGGCTATGTACAAAGCGCTACAGAGCTCGTATTCAAACTAATCATGCATAGCGTCGTTTTGTAGGTTATGTCAAGACCTTTCAAATGATGTATTGCCAGATACGAGCTCTGTAGCGCTTTGTACATAGCCGGAAAATTCAAAAGACAATAATGAATAATAAGTTTTCTGACATCGATGCATGTCTCGTTTTATTTCACTTGCAGATTTCTGAAGGTACAAGAAAGATTTGATTTATATTCAAATATCAGAAAAAAAATTGAACAAGCTTTTTTAGTCCAAATTTTTGACTTGAAATGTTTAAAAGTGTGTTGAACATTTTAAAATTATGCTCATATTATGCTAGTGTGCATCTGTTGCTAAGGTAGGTCTTAAAAACCGCCCGCAAAGAAGCTGATTCGAGAAGCAGTCGGTTCCAGATGCATCTGTTTTGAATAGTAAAGTAAACAGCGATATTATCACGACCCTTAGACTTAAATCTCAAAAGCAAATTCGTTACTCTCTTATATTCGAATGATTTGTTCACTTTTACGTTACTTAACTTTAAGACCGAATCATTTGTAAGCTCTTTAGCTTAATAGCCGCTTCAGTTTGTAATCGCCTAACTTAATCCTATACTGCGCAGTGTAGCAGATCTAACACAACTCAATTCTTACTTCTTTCATAAACTATGGATCATAATTTAACTCTGTCAAGCTTTGTTTATGATCTTCTTTATGTATTTTAAAGGGAATAATCATGCCAAATTACGCAGATTAAGTTTTTTTTTTTTATTTTTCGGGGAAATAACACCACAAACATTTTTCACGGCCGCACCTCCAGCAAACGACTGACAATCTTCTAGAGGACTGACAAGCTTTCGCAATTCGGCGTTCGGAACCGTCATTAAACAGTAGGTCCCTCCACAGGTGTCAAAAATATATCCGCACAACACAGTGGAGGCGCGAAAAGGCTAGGCTTTGGTCCTGCATGGGCTGTTACGCCGAATATTTATTCTTTCTTATTTTAATCCTTTTTTTTTATTATAATTGTGGTATTTGCAGTGATAAAATACATAAGAAAATATTTTTTTTAGTAAAAAAAAAGTCGTGCAGTGTTGGGTTAAGAACCACCTTGCACCAAGTTGTGTTGTGTGTTTTCTTTAAAGTAACTTAATTTTGGAGCTGCTATCGATTCTCATATATTTCAAAGTTACTTCAGAGCTCACTTTTCATTAGAGCCGCTTAAATTTGAAATTAATTTATTTCAACCGCTGCAACTGACTCTGCTTGGAGTCGTTCTTTCGTCTTTCGAGTGACTTCGCTTCAGAGATGCTTTTTATTGTAATCGCTTCACTTAAAAGACGTTGCATTCGAAATTACATTTATTTTAAATTTGTTATCTGAGCAGCTTTACTTCCTTATGTTACTTTGTTGTTTTTAGTTTTAGCCGCTATTTTTCTCTCCTTATTATTTTTATATTAAGTGTACAACTTTGCTTCCGCCGATGGCTGTAGCGGTGTGCGATAGTCGAAATAAATAGATCGTAGATGTCATACAATAAGCTTAGGTATTTGTAAACATAACGCCATCGAATTTGTGTTTGCATCATAAACCAAAGTCGATTTGTGTTTGCATCATAAAGTTATTCTCGATTTAACATGTCAGCTTACGAGCCAAATTCTCGTCATTTGTTTGAGGTTTTCTGCTTCAATTTGAAGAAATCTGCGGTTGAGGCTCATCGAATGCTCTCAATGCTATTAAGCCTGCAGACAAACCATAGGGTTTTGCAGGTATTTTAACTTGTAAGAAATATGTAAGATAAATTGCAAAAAATAAATACAGTCGAATCCTTCTAAGTCCAATTTTCACGGGATCTCAAAATTAGTTCAAATTAGAAGGATTTTTCGAAAAATTCGAGTTAGAGGGATTAATATTTTTTTTGTTTAAAAGTCAAAAGAGTATGTATGTAAGGAAAAAACACAGGAAACTATTTAGAAAAGCTTGTAATTTTGGATTAAGTCTTGGATTGGAGACTGAAGCCATTTAAAAAAGGACTATATTTTTAAAAAGCAGTGTTAGAGGTAGTAGGAAGCCCGGGAAAAGGTATTCACGCCGCGAGAAAAACAAGCAAGAAGAAACTTAGACTTAAAAGAAAAGACGGAGCGATCGAAACAGGTACCTCTTATTGAGACCACTGACAGGTTTCTTGCAGCTCAGTTCCTTTTTGGTAATGTTCACTTTGACGCGTTCGTTACTGATGAGACTTTAGTGATGAGACTTCACAACAAGCAGTGTTGGACCTCATCTGGACTCTCAATGCATTCATTAAATGAAGCAATTTGCTGGTTTTTATATTAAAAGCAAATTGTTTGAGGCCAACCGACAACACAATGAATAAGCAGCACAGTTATTCATACAGAGCCGCACGGTTGTGTGCACAAATAACCTATAGCTCATTTGTGGTTGTATGTAGATGACGATTATGTGGCCCTAGACGACAATTGTATTCGCCCAACATGATTGTGCTTCGAGAACCGTGGCCGAATAGTTTCGATTTTCTCATGTTCTTTGTGTTCGATGTTTGCCGCGTAGGTCGCCAAGCAAATCCTCAAATTCTCTGTGAACATTCTCTTTCTTTCTTGCATAGGTAAACAATAAAAAGGGCAACCACATGCGCTTTTTTCTCCGACGTGTTTGCACTAAAAAATCAACATGAAATGAAAGGTTTCAATCGTCCAGTGCCAAATTGAGAGAGAGTCAGAGCATGCAATGCAAAAAAAAAGTAACTTAGAGGAATTGAAAATAGACCAAGAGTAGAAAAAATGTATTCGATTTAGAGGGATTTTCGACTTAGAGGGCTTTTCGACTTAAAGTGCGTTCGACTTAGAGGATGGATTTTGTATTGAAAATTGAAGGCCAAAATATGACGAAAAAATTCTAGTTAGAGGGATATTTGACTTAGAGGGCGTTCGACTTAGAGGGCTTCGACTGTAAATACAATACAATACAAAATAAGTAATAATAATAAGCCGAGAGTGGTTTCAACGCTTCAAAAATGGTGATTTTGATGTCGAAGACCGGCATGGCGGTGGAAGAGAGAAGGTTTTCGAAGACGCAGAATTCTTGATTAAGACTCGTGTCAAACGCAATCGAATCAAACGCAAAACGAATCATAAATGTATAACCAGTTTATTACAAAAAAGCCTCGAATGTCGGAAAAAAGACGGCGGAAGCAAAGTTGTATACCAAATATAAATTGTAACTAATTGTAAGAAAATAAATAAACATGCATGCTTTACTTCCAAGTCTCTTAATCTTGCAGTCACTTCTCTTCGGAGTTGAACCTGAAACTTAAGAAAATTTAAATGGCTCAAGGTGACTTCGATGACTGCTAACAGCAGAAGTGAATGACTTCGATTCATATGCTCACAATCCTGGTCGAATTCTAATCATACATGATGAATCCTTCCAAATATACAAAAAGGATGTCATTTCGAATTGCATCCTCCCATTTGCCACAAATTTGTGTCAATCGCCACTCAAAAGCTCATTTCCTCGACTTAACTGCTCCATTAACAACCCCAACTGCCTTCGAGGTTTATCTGAAACATTAATTACCTTATTCCTCAACCATTATAAACAAAATTAATTATTCCACCCGCTCTTGAAGACCTACCTCCAAGTCATTGTTTCGGTTGTCAATTAGTCCAGAATGCGATGGGTCAGAACGTCTGGCTTACAAATAAATTTCGTAGTTCCATTATCCTCTAGAGTCATTTTGTTACCATAACGGAAAATTTCATCACTACCAGAAAGGATAATAAATTCCCATCGACAGGACACTAATTGCGACATGAAATTCCCATAAACACGGTATGGTTCAAGTTGTGGGCAGAATTGCGGAGGGCAGCGGATGAAAACGTAACGAAATCTTTTTTTTTTTTTTTCATTAGCAACTTTTCGGTGCGTATCGGCGGAGGAGCGGTTGATGTAAAATTATTTCCAGCTGCTAGAGATGATTAATTTTGATGCGTTCGATTGGAATTTCGGAGGGAAAGAGGATGTTTGCGAAATTGGTTGACAAGTGGAGAACATTTGTTGAGGAATTTCGAGACTTTGAGGCGAAGTTATGACAGGCGTGACACTCGAGAATTCGACACAAACAATTTGACAAATTAGTTTCAGTGAAGTGTTTATTTGTTTGGGGTGGAAACTTTTTTTCATTATTTTTCTTTTATTTTCATTAATTATTCAGTGATATAATATTGTTTTCTGATTGTCGTGCTAGACATGAGCGAATGGTTTTTAAATATTCAAAAGCTTCATCTTCGAATTAGAATCTCACCTGGAGGTGGTTTCTGCGGCTCCTTCATTTCTATATTATTTTCGAATTAGAATCCAACCTGGAGGTGGTTAGATATGGGAATTGCTTCATTTCTATATCACTTTACTCTGCGGATGCCTTACTAGAGACCGCTTCACTTTGTAGTCGTTTCTGCTGCTTTCAATGCCACTTTAGTTCGGAATTACAGAATTGATTCATTCTAGAGCTTTGCTTTAGGGTCACATCACTTCAAGACGCTTCATGTCAAGTTCGTTTCTATTCGGAGTTTTTTTGCTTTGAGCCCACTTCATTCTGCAGAATGCTTACTTCGAAATCGCTTCACTTTCAAGCCGCTTTTATTCGAAGTGTTTCGATGCTTCTTCATTTAAAAGCTTGGCGATTTTGAGGCTGCTTCTGTGAAGAATAACTTCACTTCAATTCGTTGGCGTTACAGTTCGACATGCCAGTTAATTTTTGGGTATGACAAAACTTCAGTTCTTTTTGGCTTTACACCAAGAGCAATTCCTTTTATAAACGCATCCTTTTGGATATGCTTACAAGACGGTTTTTCGTTTCTTTTGCTTCTCCTAGTGTGTGGTTATATTCCAAAAGCTTCAGAGCGTCAATAAAACAATCTCAGTAAACCCTTCATGATCGGACGAGATCCGTCAAACTCCATAACCTCAAAATTAGTCCAAGAATGTTGTAACGAGCTGGGCGATGTCGCTGGGAAGTTCGAAACTACCATTTTATGGGTGCCAGGACATACTAGTCTCTATGATAACGAGAAAGCTGATGAACTGGCCAAGCACGGCGCCGCCCTCCATAGCCCGCTAGCTGTGGACGTACACACTCCACTTGGGCTAGTAAAACCTCTAATTAAAGCTCACTTCTTGGACTTTTTAGAGCAAAATATAGAAGAAAAGAGTCAAAAATGGACTCTATGCGTTCCTCTACAACACCCTCGCCAAAAGATCAACGAAATCACTTTATTTAAAAAAAATCGCTTGGATAATGAACGCCACATGGCCACTTAATTGCCCAACATCCTCTCAGAAAACAATTCCCGTCGATTGTCTTGTCAGAGTACAGACAAAAAAGAAAAATGTTTATAGAAAGAATTTACAAAACGAAATTCACTTCATTCCACGTGCCCACCGCAGAAATTCATTTCATCCGCCCTCCCACAGCGAGGTCCATAAAAAAAAACAGAATTTCCCACGTCCTGTGGAATTTCCTCGATCCCCCGGGGGGACGAATAGCAAAACCAGAAAACGAGTGCTCTCAAAACAAAAAAAAAAATAAACAAGCAAAAAAAAAAATTGAGCGTGGAAAACGACTGCCGGTCCACTGGCGGAATGTAAATGCCGCGGAATTGTGCCCGCGTTTGGTTTTAACCTGATTGCGGCCTTCCCTCGCCGAAAATTTCCCTCCTCCCTTTTTCGTGTGGCGGAATAATTAATCCATCAATTTGATTGGAATTATTCATGATAGCTCTAGGGAGGAGAAGAGTTTATTCATGTGCCACCTAAAGCGAGGCAATGAACTCTGCCTTTACAACATCGTTGCAACAACTTGTTGGCCCACAAAGTGCATGCGGACAGATGCAATTAAAGTCCCTAAACTCTCGTTGCACGCCCTTAGGCACGCGTATCGTTTAAGTAGCACCTCATTCCACGAAGAAAAGCGACTCGTTTCTTTGTTGGGCGTTACTTTAAACCGAAAGGCAACCCAACAGACCGCTGTCACGTTCCGTCGTGTGGTTGTGCAGAGGAACACTGTTGACAGGATATCTCGAGACAACTGCACCATCCCACTCTCCTCTTTGACCACAAAAAGGGGTTTGCTTTTGTTTCAACTTCATAAGCGGGTGACACGCTTCTCGTCCTGTCTCGTCCTTCTCGTGTTTTGGATTGACCAAGTTTAAGGTTTGTTTTTGTTGAAATTCATTCTGGTCCGGTTTTGGAAAATATTCTCAATGGTGATAAAATAATTCATGGGGAAGGATAAATCATTTCGAAGATGATGAGGGTATGAAAAGGACACTTGTGACAGTGAAGGAGTTCATTTTATGCGTCAGACATGCCTGAGGTCCTTTGTGATTAAGTGCGCTCGAATGGACTAAGAATGAGATAAATGAGGGATGAGAGATGGGGTTCTAATGGATCCTTGAAGCTGTTCCTGGGGAGGGTTTTGATTAATTTTTTTACGACACTTGGGTGGTCATGGAGTGGGTTCACATTGGACTTGAGGGTGAAATAGGGATTGGATAAGAAGAAATATGTGTAAGTTTTTTGATTTACGAAGATCCGACGTTTAATTCTTTTTTCAAAAGACTTCTTGAAGATAAGAATAGCCTCACTTACAAATAAAACACTGGTCACTCGGCGCAAAGACTACTTTAAAGACATGAGGAACCCTTTTTTAGTATTCGAGTATGCTGCGTTTCAATTAGAAGTTATTCTTTCTAAAGAAGAAAAGAAGGGAAAAAAAGGGTCGTTAAGGTTTGGTGTAGCCGCTTGATTTTCCAGTTTTTTGACACGCACTACTTTTGTTTGAAGACGTCCTGTCTGGTCCATTTCCATCGCGTCTTACAATGCTTCATCAATTGAATTTTTAGAAGTCTTTTTAGCCTTATCTTATTTTCTGATTTGTCCTCCTAAACTGGGAGGAAACAAATTTTTAAGAAAACGTATTGGACCTCTATTACATGCCTTGTGGCATGCCATGTAACTCGATTTGTTTTGGTGGGAGAGAGGTCTTTTTACACAGCTCATTTTTGATTTCAGCCTGTTGACGGTGTTTTCGCTACCTTAGTCCTTAACAGTCGTTCGTTTTATTTTTTTTATAAAATTGCTGCTAGTGCATGTTTAAGGGCCCTTGTCACGGCTTCTTAGATTGTCATGAAATGATTGTTTCAGAATAAATTGTATGTAAAAGTTTTTGGGCTTGAAGGACATTTTTCTGTTTGCAACGACTTTCACTGAAGAAAAATTAAGCAGCTTATTGACAGGCTACAACGATAAAGCTGTGCTGTTGTTTATTTGGTAGTCTTTAAACTGTCCTTTCTGCCTTAGACTTTGGCCACGATAATTAATAATAATTGAGTTGCGTTATAGCCTGCGGGCCTGAGCCAAGTTTTTTTTTCGCGCCTCCACTGTATTGTGCGCGTTATAACTTTGACACATGTGAAGGGGGCCTACAGTTTATTGCCGGTTCCGAAGAGCTAATTGCCAAAGCTTTCCGTGACAGAAGTACTCCAGGAAGATTGTCAGTCGTTTGCTGGAGGTGGGGCCGTGAAAAATGTTTGTGTTGTTTTTTCCCCGAACTGGGTTTGAACTCGGGTACTCTCGCTTAACAGTCCGACGCTCTAACCGATTAAGCCACGGCGATTTGGCCACGATACGACTGAAAAAAGTAGAAAACCCATTTGCCTTGTTTCATCTCACGCTGTAGTTTTTCAAGACTCCGCATACGGTTGCCAATTAAAACTTCAGGACGGCTACAAAATTATCTGAAGCCCTCAAACTCAATTTTGAACTACCTTCCATGAATCGATTTTCATCTCCGTGTGGTGATTTGATTCATGAAATCTCCAAACATGATTAACATCCACTCCTTGTTGTTCCAACTTCCTCTAGACCTCAAAAACTGACCCTACTTCCATCCAACCCTTTTCAATTTCACCTGTTGCCTTTTTCCTCCTTTCCTTCTTTGATTATTCGCCCTCCACTTCCTTTTACAAGCCTCCGGGGTCTGAGTAAAGTCGCTGATTGGATTTCTATCGCACGCAAAAAATTACCGTAAACTCACGAATGTCTTTTATCGCGATTTTGTCGCACCGAACATCACGTGACCACTTAATTAATTGTTATGAGTCCGCGCGGTAGTTTTGAATAGGAAAGGAACACCTTTGATGGTTGGAGCACGACACAACAGGAAAGGGGCAGGACTCTGCACTCAGATTAAAAAAACAACAAGAACCAGGTCACACTCAGACTAATCACTAGGGGGAGTTTTGAATGTTTAATGAAGTCCACTGATGGGTTTTGATTATGAGTTTACTACGGCAGCGCGGTTTGGAGGTTTTGTGGTTAAGTTTGATTGAAAAACGGTGGCCGTGGGGGGCTTTGGGGAGCTGCGTGATGTCTGGGAGTGAAGGAAATGTGATTGTAAGACTTTGATTGGTGGTTTTAAGAGGTTTTTGAAGCTGTAAGTGAAAAGTGAAAAGGTTATTTGTGCAACTTGTTGGAGACCTGCAACAAGTGACCGTGTAAATCAAAGCCATTGCGTGAATTGAGGTTTGGTAGATGGAAATTGTTAGATTTGAATCCAAAATTATTATTTTAAGGAAATGGGGCGTAATTTTGTCAACTTTTGGCATAATTATGGCTGCTTGTAGAACAACAAGAACTTGTTGAAGTCCTACGTGTCGACATAAAATAGATATATCAGTGACTGGTATGAAATTTGTTATAGAGACAAGGTCTAATTTCACTTAAAAAGATGAAATTTCAATAAATTTTAAGCAAACATGAATTTTGTATGTGTCCCTGAAATTTATAAACACCATTCGAGTTCGGCTCTCAACAAGTTCTTGTTGTGTCTTCTTTTTATTCGACTTTTGGGCTAAAAAGTCTCACGCGTCTTCTCTTCCGTCGATTCTTGGACTAAAAAGCGTCATGCGTCTTCTTTTTCATCGACTTTGGCACTAAGAAGCTTTATTCGTCTTTTTCTTATTCGACTTACGGACCAAAAAGCCTCACGCGTTTTCTTTTCGATCGATTCTTCTTTTTATTCGATTCCCCGACTTAGAAGTCACAGGCGTCTTCTTTTTGATTGATTCTTGGACTAAAAAGCCTCACGCGTCTTCTTTTCGATCGATTCTTGGACTAAGAAGTCTCATGAGTCTTCTTTTTCATCGACTTTAGCACTAAGAACCTTTACGCGTCTTCTTTTTATTCGATTCTTGGACTAAGAAGCCTCACGCGTCTTCTTTTTCATCGACTTTGGCACTAAGAAGCTTTATTCGTCTTTTTCTTATTCGACTCACGGACCAAAAAGCCTCGCGCGTCTTCTTTTCGATCGATTCTTCTTTTTATTCGATTCCCTGACTTAGAAGTCACAGGCGTCTTCTTTTTGATCGATTCTTGGACTAAGAAGCCTCACGCGTCTTCTTTTCGATCGATTCTTGGACTAAGAAGTCTCATGAGTCTTCTTTTTCATCGACTTTAGCACTAAGAACCTTTACGCGTCTTCTTTTTATTCGATTCTTGGACTAAGAAGCCTCACGCGTCTTCTTTTTCATCGACTTTGGCACTAAGAAGCTTTATTCGTCTTTTTCTTATTCGACTCACGGACCAAAAAGCCTCACGCGTCTTCTTTTCGATCGATTCTTCTTTTTATTCGATTCCCTGACTTAGAAGTCACAGGCGTCTTCTTTTCGATCGATTCTTGGACTAAGAAGTCTCATGAGTCTTCTTTTTCATCGACCTTAGCACTAAGAACCTTTACGCGTCTTCTTTTTATTCGACTCTTAGACTAAGAAGCCTTATGCGTTTTCTTTTTTATCGACTCTTAGACTTAAAAGTCGAACGCGTCCTTTTTTTCATCGACTTTTGGACTAAGAAATCTCAGATTCTCATTCAGATTCTTCGACTAACAATGTTCAATGCCCAATCCTCCTGGCTATCGTATGAGTTTCAGTAAATAGCCCCTTTTTTTCCCACCACCAATTTGATAAATTTCCATAAAAATCATGCACAACTTTCGAATTTATGAACTGCACTCGCAGTCAAAAACAAATTCACCAATCTGTTTGTCAATCAATGGCTTCTTCCACGACACAAAAAAATTCAAAAATTGCTTTCATTTGAATATTTATACAAAAACCTCTACTTTTATTTTTGTTTGATCAGAAATTCGAACGAAAACAACGCGTAAACATTTTTGAAACACACGCTTGCCGATGCCGGCTAATTTTAGAACTCCGCCGGGGGCAGACAAAAACAAAAAAAAAAGAATTTACAAACTTTCCTCTGCTCATCTGTTGGCAGAGAAAATTCTGTTTCTGATTAAATGCAAAAAAAAAGAAAATGAAAATTCAACGAATCCACGTCACTTTTGAATCTCAGGAGTGGATTCCACTTAAGGAGGTCACTCGGAAAGAGGGTGGAGACAGTGGGAAGTTTAATATTAGCGTCTAATAATTTCCTAAGAACGGGCGGACAAGTTGACAAAGAGAACTGAAATTTTCTGGCACCAGTCCCGGCGTGTCTTTGAGAGAGAGACTTTTTTTTTGATTATTTATTAGCGTCGCGCAGTGAAATGATTTATTTGCAGATGCCAGTGAGACGGTGTTTATTTGTGCGAAAATGTGGCGTAAAGCTAATGGACGGGCATTTGTTTTGGGCGAATACGGTGTAATGTGGTGTAATGAGCGACAGGTTCATAAAATCTAATGGCGCGTGGATTTTCAGGAGATAGGGATGGACATGGACGTGTTCGAGGGTGTTACATTTTTTTTTTGTGGTGAATTGCCTCACTTTCGAGAATCCCATTAACTTAACCAATCATCATTAAGTTGAAATGGGAATCGTTATTTGGTCTTCCGCTTGACCATGGGTCTTGGTCGTGACCTTGGACGGTTGTGGTTTCGTTTGAAAAGATGAGAGGGGGTTTTTGAATGGGTTTTATAGTCGGTGGTGAACTTAAATTGGACTGGGACTGTCAGAATTTTCGTCGTAGCACCTCTGAGAGGCTATAAAAGTCCTAAAAATGTCGTTTTTATGCCTCTCATGCATCATTTTAAAAGAGTGATGACGAGGAAACTAGAAAATCATTTGGTTTTCTATTTACGATTCCTTTTGATTTCAGTAATTTCGAAATTTTTATTGTTCTGGGCAGCATCTTCAATAGACATTAAAAACGGAAATAAATTTATTTTGCAGAGGTAGACGATTTAACGCGGTTTTGGTCTTTTTTAAATCTTGACAACCTTCCAATCAATCAAACAATGTTAACGACATTGTTTGCAACTTTTTTTTGCAGCGCCTAAACTTATGCCATTACAGATTTTGATTGCTGATCTGTGCATTAAAGAATTGGCGCTGAAATTGTCCACTAATGAACTTCTGTTGATTTGACGAATGAACTTTAAGCAGCGAAACTAAAAAAAACGCAAAATCACTCGATCTTTTGTCTTAGAGATGTCGCTTTAGGGGCCTACGGCCGATTTATTGATCGAAGACGCGTTTATATAATCAAAGATCAACGCTTTCATGATTGATGTGTCGTTATGTATAAAAAAAAAAACGTGAGTCGTTGAACAGAGAAAGTTGGATTAATCACTGACTTCATTACTTATTGTCAATTAAGATGATATTTGTCTAAGTAATGAATTGAAAATGAAAAGCTATTCACGTGCTTGGTAACAATTAATTGTTTTTTTTTTTCACTGCTGGCTCATTAATACTGACTGATAGACGCACCTTTTCCCAGTGAATCAACAGTCTTTTCCTGATTTTTATTTAAGGTTGTACCAAATCATTGTCCATATTTGTAACTCCAATGCTAAAAGGACATTACAACATTAGGACAACATTATACGTGGAGATAAGATGTACAGTGGCGTACAAAAATGGATACATACTCGGCGGTCGTATGGTTTTTTGTAAAGAAAAAGCCTCCCATTTGACTGATTTGAATGATTTTTGTGTTATTTTTTTCCTTAATTCATCACACGACTGCTGAGTATGTATCCATTCTTGCACGCCACTGTATATAGATCCTAATTGTTCACCGAAAAAGCCTTAAAACAAAACTGAATTCCGAAAAAGCCGTCTAAAACTTCATTAATTTTTCTTGGAAAAATATTTCCTACACTTTTGCCGAAATGACTTTAATTTTTTTCCTTGAATTCTTTTCTTTTTCTTTTAAAATAACATAAAAAAGTTGTTATTCGTCATAAGAAAATAAGGTTATTAGGTCGGAGAATAAATTCGCAGGGTTCTTATATTTATTTCTGCTCTTCAATTCTCATGTCACCTTTTTCTGTTAGAAATGGTTTTTTGTATTCATTTGATAGAACTCGTTCCCCCCTACAAAACTGTGCTAATCATCTTTTGGAATTTTAATTTTATTTTCAAGGCTTAGAACTAGAAACTAAAATTGGATTGGCACCACAATGAGTCTAGTTTTTTCGTAAGTGTACCGAATCTTTCAAATCCACTTAATATTAGGTTGCCAAATATCTCCCTTCCGCCTTTTTGTTTTTTAAATTTTCCGGCTATGTAAAAAGCGCTACGAGCTCGTATCCAAACTATTCATGCATAGCGTCGTTTTGTAGGTTATGTCAAGACCTTTCAAATGATGTATTACCAGATACGAGCTACAGAGGTTTGTACATATCCGGAAAATTCAAAAGACAAAAAGGCAGAAGGGAGATATTTGCCAACCTAATAGAAGTGGAAGAAGTGCTTAGTAAAAGTAGAATAGATTAGAATAGATAGAAATGGAATATCCAGTAGGTAAAACACAAAATTTCGGACATCTCCCCTAAAAATTGGCTGGACCTGCCTGGGCATTTGCAACGGACACAGAAAAAATGCCACGGACGAGTAACTTTTTTTTTCTTTTCTTTTTTTTTTTCTTTTACATGTTGTACACAAATCATTTAGCATGGCTTTACCGTCTGCCAGATTGAGTTTTTACTAACCTAAAAAGAGAGAAGAAAAACCCTCTAGTAAAATTCAAAAATTCCCTGTAAAGATGCTATTTCTATAGCTTAGCGGTATCTTGCAGTATTTGAGCAGCCTACCTACTTCTACTTCTAAAATTGCCTGATCTAGGGTTTCCTGGGTTTCCCAAACATGGACCTGGTTTCCTTTAGGATCGGACACTTGCCGAGGAAATGCACGGTATCTTCTCGCTCCTCCAGATTACACAAGCTGCAAAGTATAGGTAGATCCTCCCTATGCGGAATGAAATTCAGTTTTAGCAGCTCCCCTTGAAAATTAAACACCGTAGAGATCTTCTAAATGCTGTAGTTATATTTATCTTAACCCCAAATTGTGGTTAAGTCGACTATATATTTTTCAAAATAGTGATGCTGTCGCTTCTTCCAGAAACTAGCATCTGGCTTGCTCGTCGACGTATCTAACAAGACGCTGCAGCCCGTTTCTCCAATTCCTGCCATTCGCGTCCAAAACTACACCGCATCTTTTACTCGTTGAGCCACGCTGTCCTACTCCGAACGGCTTGTAATGCCACTATCTTCGGGAGTCTGTTTTCCGCCATTCCACGAAGAAAGTATATAGCGCAGGAATGGTTAAAAATAATTTTGACGTCTACGACAGGGTCCTGCAGTAGAAAAGTTTCTTAATTCGACGAAGAGCATCTCAAAGTCACCAAACAAGCCGTACATTTTCCAAAAAAATTTAAATGCGATAAAGAAAAATTATTCTCAACCATCTTCATTTAATGGAATGTCTAACAAACAAATTTCCCAGCGCCCAGCGCGTCTAACAACAGCTAAGAACCTGAAGACGCTGTAAAATAAAAGCCCTTTATAAATAGGAGAAAAAGCCAATGTGGCTCTACCGAGAAAGCTGGGCTCTGGTCCTCAACGGGCTGTAAAGTTTACTATTACTATTCCTCATCAAGAAAAATGCTTCTTAACAGACTTATCATATCCCTGAAAAACTTTCATTTTTTGTGCTAATTTCTTTGTTTCCTTAAGTGTTGTCTTATCCCGGACAAATATGTTCTCAAATGCAGGATTATTTTCATGTATAAATATTTCATCACAGCCCCAAGTGAAACAAGGAGACAGACTGCATTTCCCACATCCTCGCAGCCCCTTTAATCTATTCCTTGTGCCAAACACAAGCCACTTATTGTCTAATAACAGGCGCCTGCACGCCCTTCAATCGATATCCTTCTCGCATCCACCCACACTGTAAATGAACCACTTATCGTCGCCTCCGGCGTTGCCACCTTCCACAGCTCCCCGCAAAAGTGACACAACAACCCCAAAGGGGCAACAAGTTCGCCAAGCAGACGCCACCTACTCAGCAACGTCACCACGAACGTAAAGAACCCTCTCCGGTGTTAAAAATTCATCCGTCTTCCCGTCAGAGTGCACCGCCATCCATCCCCGAGTCTCAGGTGCAGTCGCATCCTTACCGGCACGATTTTTACGAGATGACACGGCACTTCACATGCTCGTCACTCCCGAATCGGCCCACAAGTGGGACTGCCTGCGATAATCGATGTGCTTTTGACAACATGAATCGTTGTTTATGCACGAGGCTTCACTCCAGTCCCGATTTGAAGTTGTCGACAGACAATTATCCTCGAGCGATTAAATTCTCAGAACGACAAAAATGGCGGCAGCAACGAATCGTGTTCTTTTTGTTTGAGATCCGCGCCGTGGCGTTTTTATTTGCTTTTAATTTGCTCTCCGGAGCGGAGACGTTTTGTTTATGCGGCAAACAGCTGAATGTCGGTTGCTCGTGAATAATTAAGTTGAATTAGTGCAGCGCGCCGGGAGACGAGGACGCTGTGCAAGACGATGAAAGGATTCGTTTTCTTTTTTTCTTTTCTCGCTCACTCTTAAGGACTTTTAGATTGGAGGAGTTTTCAAATAAAATTTTCAAAGTAAAGTTTTTTTTCCTTTTTTTTGTGATGTTTGAAAAGATGCCTGCAGTCGCGGGTTTTGTATTTGCTCTGTTTTCGGGGCGTGAGCATGGTGTGTGGAAGGCGTTGCAGAGGAAGAGGCGTCTTTTTGGGGAAAGGGACGCATATTTTCACAATCGTGTGTCAGGAACGTGCCGTGAAGCATGAGGAACGAGAAAACTTTGCCGCATTGAGTTAAAGGTAAAGTTTTGAGGATATGAAAGACTGGGTAGAGGGGCGTCTCGTTGAAAAATATTCTAAAAGTTGTCTCCGAATAAGAATTCGAGCGGAGAACAATTGAAAATTAATTTAAAAATTTTAGAAGGTGAAATAATTCGTACGTGAACTTTAATTTAATTTGGTGATCTTATTTCACGTACAGTGGCATGCAAAAATGGATACATACTCGGCGGTCGTATGGTTTTTTGTAAATAAAAAGCCTCCCATTTGACCGATTTGAATGATTTGCAGCCACTGTCTTCTGCATTGAAACAGCTTTGAAGACATTTTTGTTTTGCCATTTATAACCTCTAAGGCTTCTTTATTGAAGGTCTATGTGGGCGTAATTCATCTTCAGATTTTTCAGTTTCAGTTTTGCTCATTTGTTATTTATTGAGCTAAAAGTATTTTGCAAAAGAATATACCAAAAAATCCAAAAAAATATCGTTCAACGATACAAAAATAAAATTCAACGAATTTTGTAACGCTGAAATTTTTTAAAAAAATATTACGCATACGCCCCGAAAATTTAGTTTTGAGAATTTTTCCTCAAATAATCTAAACTTATCGGCCTCATCTTACCTCCATTTTATTTTCCTCAAATGGGGCACCCATTAAACCCCCAAAACAGTCATCAGGATATCCTCCTTTTCAGCTCTTACACGCCTCATACAAACCCGTAGAGCGGCAGTTTATCCATACGTCCCACTATCAAGCTACCAACCGCTCTATGTCTTCACATCATCAACAACTCCCACGTGCCTCTATCTCATCCAGTCCCTTTTGAGATCCACATTCAATGAAACTGTCAAGATTATCATCACAAGAAAAATACCAAAAAAATATCCGAATCCACTCACTCACAGGACGATGTGCACATTTGCTAAACAAATCTCTTCCCTTGAGGTCCCAAAAGTCCCATTTCATCGTCCTGATTAACGTGCCATCATCTCACTGACATCATCCATCCATCAAAACAATCTGCCAATTCAATTGGACGTCAACGGTAATAAATCTCTTTGTCATTGTTACGGAGATTCGGCACAAGGACGAGGTCCAATTTTAGCCAATTTTACAACCCCACACCTCTGCCCAAGGACATCGTTGAGAGATAAGCGAAACTTTTCCCATTACGCCACTTTCCTCATCGTACACAGAAAAAAAGAAAAATAAGTTTTTTTTTCCCTCCCTCTCGCTGACATTTTGGTTCATGCCTTTGCTGAGTGGGTGGGAAAAAAAAAGAGGAAATTATAATTGGCCAGCGGCCGTCAACTCATCGGTTGTCAGGACGCACATGTGTCGGGAATTGCGGGTAATTAACTTCATTCTCGAGTTTTTGGCAGGACGAGTTTTTCCACACACGTGTGTTAATTAATCGCGGGTTTATGTATCGACTGTCGATCGGCAGCAACTGAAAATAATTGGACTCTGCAGTGCGTTGCACAAAATTCCAATTAAAGTCCCCGAAGGACGACGAGTGGAGCGGCAGCTGGAGCTCTCTACCTTCAAGTTCTTTTTTTCCATAATTATCTGCCGCCGAAGGACTCGGTGTATGGAGTCCTTATTAGTTGCGGTTTGGCGGATGATTTTGTTTTTCGCTTGCGAGAGAAAGGAAACGAGCGAAGTTCGGGAAAGATGATTGGCATCGAAGCCCTGATGGGAAATGGAAAGTTTGTTGGGGAAGTTTTCAACGGAAGGCCGCAGTCGGGTGGAAGACCGAGGAAAATTGTGTTGAACAGCGGATGCGAGCACACGTTGCCGCGTGAGTTCGAAGGATAACGCTTGGCGTGTATTTCCAATTAAGTGTCCTGGGAGAAAAGTGGTCACAAGGTTGGTTCTCATGGGACAGAGAGTGGGCGGTGGAATTTGCATAGTGAGTGGATGTTGAGAGTGCTGTGGCTTGGAGAGTAAGTGGATTGGGTTCGAAGCTTAGCTGGTGAGTGGTTGGTAGTGACGGTAGTAAGGGAGGGATTTTGGTCGCTGTGGCGGAGGATTGCCTTCTAGAAAGATTTTTTGACTTTAGTTTTCATTATTTACGACGTATCTTCGGTCAAAGAGTTGCTTCGAAAGCAACTTTAGACTTGTTGTCGTATCCTAGATTGAACAATATTTGTCGTTATTCTTTGTTACTTGAAATTTGCTCATCTACTCTTTGGAATGTCCCTTTTGATGTTCGAAGAATTTGTAGGAAACACTGGTCTTAGTTTTTTTGCAATTAGATTTCAAGCACCACCAAGCAAGTGCCAACTTTGGTGATAAACTAGATGACAATCATTGTCCTTCCTAAAAATTACCGTCTAAACTTGAGTTTGAGCTTCGAAATCAGTCGCAGACGGTCAAAATACATAAAGCTGGTTTTGATCTATGGTAACCAGGCTCCACTGAGCTGCTACGTGTCTACTTTCTTAAAGTTCTTTGCATTTTTGACCCGCACAAGTCCATATTTCTAATTGCTCCACCCTCTCCAACCTCACTTCGTCCATTTTGACTGTCATCCACAGACATCCCTCAAACTTTTCACAATTTTTTTCTTGTCTCGTTCAAAACTTTTATCAACATACACCGTTCTGCAAAACTGCAATTCCATTAAAAACTAATTTTTCTCTCGCACACGGAAGACTTCACTTTTAGCGTTTATCTAGTCGAGTACACTCCTCCCTCATCCATCGATAAAGTTAAAAAGTTACTCCTCTTCCTCGTCAAACGGATGCAAATGTAAATTTTATAAAAATACCCCTCCACGCGTGGAGGACACTTTTTTCACAGTTGCAGTTGTTTCGCTGTGAGAATTTGTTAAAAAAAGAAACTGCAATAACTTTGGTGGTAATTAAAAAAAATTATCTCGTTATGTTTCGAGTTGAAAATTATTTTTATGAGCTTTAAACTTTCTCACGTAATTCATGATAGAATAAATTTTTCTTTTTGTTAGTTTTGAATTTAATTTATGTGGTGGTTTTCTTTGTTTTGTATTTTCAGGAATCCAGATCTGAATTTCGAGAGACGGGAAGGTACTACTGTTCTGCGTGTAATGAGTCAGACGGCACACCACCTGTATCAACTGACGACGCAGGTAAGTGGAGGAGAAGGAATTTAACAATAGGAAAATTAATGAGATGCTGACTGTCAAACTTTGACAAATGAAGGTGTCAGTTTGACAAATGCGGCTTTGTGATATAAATTGATTGCATCTTCGTGGGGATTTTGGTGATTTATTGGGGTGGGAAGGATGTCAAGGAGAGCAGAGAGGAAGAATGGGGTAGAAGGGTGTTTTAATGAATTTTGAATGAAAGATGATGGAAAGATGTCATAAGTGGAACATGACATTTGGGCAACCTCATGTGTGACTTGGCAGATAAATCGTCACCACACGTTCTAAGGACGTATACATTTAGGAAGAGGCTCTAAACTTGTAGATTTAACGAAAACTTTTCTTCTCTGTCTTTTTCTGTTTCTTTCACATTGTGCCTATTATTCGCTGGGTTACTTCAAAAATTCCTTCATAGTTCTTTATTTCTCACCGCTTTCATTCTGTTTTTTTTGTCACGCGTTTGCTTGTGACTTACAAAGACAATATTTTCGTTATTTTTGCGGTTTGTTTTGTAATCGCTAAGAAGTTTCTTGTGTCTTTCTGACTACGACATGACATTTGACGCCATTGGACTCCGATCAACGCCATTTATCCAAATTTAACGCGATTTGATGACATTTCATGACACTTGATCATATTCGATAACATTGTACATATCGCTCCCTTACCGCCAAATTATTCTAAGCGACAAAAGGAAAATTTCAAAATTTCAATTTTGTTTTTTGTCTGAGCTAAAAATAATATAAATTTCGCTTACCATAACTTTTGCTTTCTCTGTTATTTTTAACTGAATAACTTTATCAAAAATCCAATGATGCAGAAAGACGGGCAATCGAATAAATTATCGAATTGCATCATTAACTCATTTTTGCTTAAAATGTCGCTTGCAATAACTTGGCGGTTAGAGCGTGATTTGACGTTATTTGATGACATTTGACGAGATTTGATTGCAATTGACGACGTTTGATGCTATTTAATGTGTTTTCATGCCACTTAATGGTATTTGGTTGCTTCTGAGAAAAAATAAAAATAAAAATAAATAGTCGGCGTAACAGCCCATACAGGGCCAGAGCTTAGCTTCTTCGCTTCTTCGCGCCTCCACTGTTGCTTCTCAGAGCCTTCCTTTATTTTGAACAAACTGTTGACGCCGATTTCGATTGTTTTCTTAACTCTTCTTTTAATTTCTACAAACGTCAAAAACTTTTACAATCCTCTGCTGATGCAGGCTTTCAATCTCAAGTTTTGATTGTGTCTACAGTATTTACTAGCTCACACTGGTTTTGCAGGATAAGTCATAAACTTCTTTAAACTTTTACGACCTAATTGCAGTCTCCATTTTCTCCACATATTTTTTTGTCTCACTAACCCCTTCTTCTTGTTCACTCAATCGTCCTCCTCCACAGTCATCCAAATCTCTCTCTGTCAATGCCCTTAAAATCCCCGACAACATATTTCTTCTTCACGATTCGTGTTTTTTTTTTCAAATGAACAAGAAAAAGAATACACGAATAACTTTCCACTTTAAGTTTCATTCACTGTCTCTTCCTCATGTCGGTTCATAATTTTTGTTTTTTTGGTCTGATGTCCGCCAAAGTGTTTGCAGCTGAAAACTTATTCAAAAGTTTTCTTGTTAAACGTTAATGTTATCCGAGTCAATTGTCGGCGCCGCTGTTACGAAGTCAAAATTATTTTTTTGTGTTGAAAACTATTTTCCGGAAGAAACTAAGCTGCATTTTTGTGAATTGCAGACGGGTGATTGCTCAGGCAGATAATACAGTGCGATGCATTTCATTGGTTGTGGTACTGTGGTGGAATTTGCTTATAGGCTTCACATACGCGTGGCTATGAAGTTTTTAGTTTGTTTAAAATACGTTCTCAAGAGCATACTTAAATTTAAAATAAAAACATGTAAAAAAAAGTGCAAGTAAAGAAAATACGAATGAATTATTGCTAAATACAAAAAGGTCAGCAATTTGAATTTACATTTTGAATTACGAACACGACACAGAAAATATTAGTATTAGGTTGTCAAATATCTCCCTTCCGCTTTTTTGTCTTTTGAAATTTCCGGATATGTACAAAGCACTACAGAGCTCGTATCTGGCAGTACATCATTTAAAAGGTCTTGACATAACCTACAAAACGACGCTATGCATAATTAGTCTGGATACGAGCTCTGTGGCGCTTTGTACATAGCCGGAAATTTTAAAGGAAAAAAGGCGGAATGGAGATACATATTTGACAACCTAATATATCATGAAGGTCTAGCACAAAGTACGATTTTTTTATGACGATTCAAAAAAAGGCTGTGCAGAGTCGTTTTAACAAAATTAAAACGGACGAATTTTGTGAAAACTAGAACAAAGAAATGAAATTGCCGGTATTGCCGAATACTGCTACGTTTTCTTATTTTTGGAATAATAAAGTTTAAGCTGAACTCGGCGAAAAATGTTTCGCTTTCCAAATATATTTAGAAAAATATTTTATAAACTCGTTTTTCTTAACATTCTACAATATTGTTAGAAGTCTCTCACATACTTTAAGTAACTTAATCCTTTTTTCAAACATATGAAGACTCCATTTTGAGTTCGAAGCAATGAAATTTGAAGACTTGCTAATGAAAGCAATTTTGACTGCAAAAGCTACGAATACGCCACAATTATAGGGCTAAACCTAAAATTTTTACAGATTTGGTGAGCGTTTTGGAATTTTGTTAATTGTAAAATTTAAAAGTTGAATTAATTCAAAGTATGATTTTTGGAGGCCTACGTTTTCGGGCTTATAAATGTATGTACCTTATGATCAAAAAAGAACCGGAATTTTATTAAAAAACGCAAAATTTCAATTTTTAATAATTTTCTTTATTATCACCTTCAAAGTATTCTCCTCCTGCGGCAATACATGCATGCCAACGCTTGATCCAATTTTCCATACAAGTTTTATAGGCCGCCGAAGGTATGGCCTTTAGTTCACGCAGCGAATTCTCTTTTATGGCCTCTATGGTCTGAAAACGCGTTCTCCGCAATGGCAATTTGAGCCTGGGGAAGAGGAAAAAGTCACACGGGGCCATATCTGGAGAGTACGGTGCTTGGTTGATGATATTGGTTGAGTTTTTGGCCAAAAACGACGCTGTTTTTGAATGAAATTCAGGTTTTTTGGCACCAGCCGAGCAGCGACGCGTTTTAAACCCAAAACATCAGTTAAAATGTGTTCGGTTGATCCATAAGAGATGCCCAACAACACAGCAATCTCTCTTATCGGTGCAGAACGATTTTGCAACACGATTTGCTTCGCCGATTCAATGTTTTCTTCAGTAACAGATGTTGTTGGGCGGCCAGGGATCTCATCATGATCCAAGCTTGTACGACCACCTTTGAACCGTTTATACCACTCATATGCCTGTGTTTTTCCTAGACACGATTCACCAAAGACCTTTTCTATCGGAACACTTAAATCCATTTGCAACACAAAATTTGATGCACGCACGTTGTTCTAAATTTTCATCGTCACACGATAATTTTTCAACTTATTTGTATAGACGTCAAACAAAAACTAATCATACGATATCCGTCAAAATTTGACAGAATATGTATAAAAGTGTTGCGAACGTTGAGAGAATAAAATTTTACCGATTGGACAAGCGCGGGAATTTTAAAATGAAAATTTCGGTTCTTTTTTGATCATAAGGTATATTAACAGAACTGAGTTGCGCGACGTACAAGAAAATACAAGCGCTTGAAGAAAATCTCCCATGACATTTTTTTTTTTTCATAAATTAAACGAATTTTAGTAAACTCGATTCTTAAAAGCAATTTTCTCTTGACGCGCTGTTTTAGCGGTCATTGCTAATTTTTTTTTCAATTTCGTTGGTTAAATGTACCTAATATTTTGATTTTTATTTCTGTGCTTACTATGGTTTTTCATTAAGACATGTTGATTAGAATAGCCCGATCCTGTTTGCACATCTGCTAGCCGTTGATTCAAGAGTCGAGTTTTTAACCAATCACTGGTGATCTCATCTAAGCGCCTTAAAGCACAACGCCGGCTTGCTGTGGCTGCGGTAAATCAATCTATTCTATTCTATTGGAACTTAAGCCCAACACTGGGCTTAATTTGGTCAAGTCAAAGTCTGTGGAAGGCAGAATTTTTCTAGACTGCGATGAATCAACCTCGTCGAGTTTTCCTGCTCAACTTAATGTTCTTCTTTTAAGTGAAACAGAATAAGAGTTTAAGAGTCATAAAATAAGATATTTGATTTTTGCTTGTACTAACCTTCTCTGTAGTTTCTATTTTTCAAAATATTCTTTTCTTTAAAATTCTTGAAAAACATCCATCATTCATTATTATCTTCTACAAAGTATTATTTTACAGCAAATGCTTTTTGTCTTCATTAATTTAGTAGATAAAAGTATACGACACAGAAAATTCTAAAATTAAATTATCAACACATCATTTATTGTTGAAAAAGTTGGCTGCAAACAAAACAATTTCAAACACGAGTGGTGAGTCAAACGCCACATGCATGAAAGACTGCTACTTATACTTCAAACAGCAATCATCCACTCTCGACCACTGAGTAATTTAGTAAATTACTTCGAAATTCGATGTTGAACAAATATTTGTATTCAGTTCACAAAAGGACTGTAATTTTTTGCCTACACATGCACAAGATCGTGTGATTTGTAGGTGGTCTCGAAGTTCCACGAATTCGGCAACTTGTTTGTTGTTACCACTCAATCGTCAGAGCAACCCTCTAATTCTGCTACAATTTGTTTGAAGTACAACATCAACTTAGAAGGACTTCTATCTCCAATTGTAATCAGATAGTCAGGTGCCGAGGACACAACTTCCAGCACATTTGTCATCTCTTGACGACAAAAAAATGAATTCTCATCACTCCTTTATGAAAAGCCTCCAAGTGCATAACGGTCTGTAAATCTGTTCAATTACCATAAGCCCTCAAGAGGAGATTAACTCAAAGGACCTCACTCTCGTAATTGGAAACATACGACTTCTCCTCTCCTCGGAGTTCATTACAATCAATATTCTGTTCCTCTTCACTTCACGAGATGACTATGAAAAGTCCTAGAGTCCTGTCTCTAACTCTGCCACAAAATTGAATTTCCAAGTACCTCGTCCTTCAACGAGGACTCACTCTCTCTCCAGCGGAAGAAGAATCATCGGCTCGCCTCGATAACAAAACGACCTAAGGATGTGTAATCCTGCGTCGTAATGAGCTTACGAAAGGAGCACCTCTCATCTCTGCCAACGGTGCGGTGATATTTTCTAAAATTTTATGCCTGTCGTCGATGGAAGGACGAAAATTTACGTGCCACACAGAGGGAAGAGTCGTGAAAATGTCACTGCAGACGTGTCCATAAACTTGGGAGTCTCATGGTGGCGTTTTTTTGGGGCCACAAATTTTACGTCTATTTTTTGAAAAAAAAAAAGTCCTTTAATAAAATCTCAAAAGCCTCTGTGGTTTCTTTGATCAGGAGAAAGGAGCCAGGAATTTTCTCCAAATAAATTTCCCTTCAGATGCATTCCACAGATTCCCCGGTATCGCACTTGGTCCTTGCCCGCCCCCATGGAAACTTTGTCTTTGTAACTTCATCCGGTGGGAGGATAAAAATTAAAAAAAAAAAAAAAAACCAACAACCGACAAAGCTATGCGACTTTGTTCGTAATCGGATTCCGGAGTCATTATGTGGGCTCTCGCCTGTTCCGATTCGAATTGAGGATAAAAGTTTCACAGCCGTTGGGGGGAAATTAAGCAGGTCAAAGGACATAAAGTACCTCTAATTGGATGTGTCCCCCATGTGTTGGCATTGTCCTGGCCACGCACACATCCACCCTCGAATCACGTGTCAATTTTGTTAGCGAGAGACAGGGGGAATCCTTCGGAATGCACCGCACACGAAAGTTCGTTTTCACAATCGTCGTCCATTGGCATTGTCCATTGATTGAAAAAGGCCACTCCAGAGGTACTGCGCTTGAATTAGTTAGCCAGCTTGTTCGGTGGGCAGGACGTGCGTCGGTCGAAACAAAGGATAACCGCAGGGAGGTGAAGGGGGATGTTCAACAAACGAGTGTATTTGGAAAATTCAATTACTCAACTACAACTCAGGTGAGGAGGAGAATTGGGAATTTCCAGGAGAGTTTTAGGACTGCGCTTGAGGTTTTTTTTTGGAATTCGTAGGCTGGCAGGGGAGCGGTCTTTAAAATTAAATTATGCTGAGTGTGTAAATGCGAGTTCTTTACACTTCGACCTAGTTTATTGGATTTGAATTGGGGGAGCAAATGTTTTTTTTTTGTGGTCAGAGGGTAACGAGTGGGCTTTTAGGCAGTCGAGATTTAGGCCAGGAGTTGAAAAATATTTGGAAAGCAAAATGGAAGCTTTAGTTTTGAGTACAACGGCAATGTTAAGTATAAAAATCAAAATCAATTTTAAATAGAAACCGAGTTCATTTACCCAAAAGTAGGCATCGTTTTAGTAATTGTCGATTTAGTTTCATTTATTTTTTGAAATCTTCTGGAATCGATAGATGGCCACTTTTGTTTAATTTTCATTCGTACTTGATTTGAAAATATGCGTTTGAGAATCATTTTAAGTGCCTGAACAATAAATGTTGTAGAAGGATTGTCGTTGGTCGACAAAGATTCGAGCAAAGATTGCACTCGAATAATTTCTTTGATCTTGAAAATGAATCTCGACAGGTGCAAGATAAAAGTTATTTTGTGGAAACGTCGGTGGATATTGAGAAAGTGAAAATATCGTTGTCTCTAAAATGAATCAGAGATAACAAATAACGAAACAAGAATCCGAGAGAGTCGAATTCAACATTTTCATTTTCTCGAACACTGACAGTCCCAAACAATTTTCTGGTAGGTAGATGTTCTAGGAAATCATCGGAAATAATAACACTTTATGGTTTACAATTCTATACATTGCAATAATTTTCCTAAACTTTAGATTGGTTGAATGATCACCTTAATTATTTTCAAGACAGAAAGACAGAGACAAGACAGTACCTTGCCTAAAAAGTCCTGAAATATCGTGAGTATATTGCAAAGTTCTTAGTTTAGTCTCGTCTTGCTGCTTTTGCTTTAATAAATTTTAAGACTGGCTGACTCAAGTGCTGAATATTTAGACACTTGACTTAAAACTCTCGAAATTATTGTCAATCTGCGATTTGCCAAACACGAATTGAAAATGAAAAAAAAACTTCAAGCGGACCACATACAGACCACATTTAATAAAAATAAACACAGCTGAAAGGAGATTCTAAATAAATAACGAGCTAAATTTAATTTCAAATTCAATTTGTGTGGAGAATAATTTAGGGGAAATTGGGGATTATTTTCGCCAGTAAATCGATAGCTGCTAAGCGACCGTTTAAAAAATTTCTTTTGATGCAAGAGATAAAGTCTGATAATATTTTTTTTTTTTTTCTGGGTTTTAATGAAAGAGTGGTTTGAAGAGAAAGCTAAGAGGGGCAAAGTAAGAGTTTGACATACAGTCAGAGGCAAAAGAAAGTGTACACCCATGTTTCGAGCATTTAAAGACTCATAAAATAGGTTACGATGGTCTTATTTTGGAACTTTTTTTTCAGTTTTTGAAAGTCTTATTCATTCTCTAAAAGTTTAAAAAGAATTATAGCTATAGATCAAACAACGAAAATTTAAGAGCAAGATAACCAAATTAAGTCCATTTTTCTAGAGGCACTTTAATAAAAAGACCAAAAACTTAAATTTAGCACTAAGACTGTTATGTTTTTGTATCTAAAATAGCTTTAAAATATTTTGGCGTTTATTCCACTAGCTTTTCAAATCAATTCGACAAGAATTTTATGCCATTCATCCAGTAAAATTGACGTCGACGAAATTCTTCTTATATTCTACCGTCAACAGATTTACCTATCAAAATATTCCCACAAATTACCATTCAAATTGAAGCTTGATAAGAGTATATGATCATTCTTTTGTCTAGGTGTCTGAAAAATTAACCATTTGTTAAGTATTTCTGCTATATTCTTCATTTTACTGTCCTACTACAGGTCACATGGCCCTTCCAGTCTGAACTTAGGAGTCCTTGATAGCAAATTTTTCCTTAAGATGGTCAAGGAATTTATTTTATTAGTTTAAGTGTTGATTAATACCAAGTTTTTATCACAGGACTTAGCTATACCACCCCCACCTATATTATATGCTAGCCGAATCTTCAATATATTTTTTAAAAGCTATAGGAAAGTTTTTCAAAAAAAAAAAAAAAAAAAACACATAAAATTCAGAAAAATGCATGAAATCTTTATTTTAATCGATAGAACGGTCCATATAATTTAATGTTTAAAGATTATTTCATGCAAATATTGACCTTGACTGCGCCTCAAATGGTCCATCCTCTTAGTCCAATTTTGGCATACTCTTTCCAACATTTCGGCCAGTATCTCACGAATAAATGCTTCAATGCTGTCTTCCAGTGCGTCAATTGCAGTGAGCTTGTCTGTATAGACATGAGCTTTAGCATAGCCCCACAAAAAATAGTCTAAAGGCGTTAAATCGCACGATATAGGCGGCCAATTGACCGGTCCTGAACGTGAAATAAAATGTTCACCCAACTCGCCTCTCAATAAGTCCATTGTTGCGCGTGCTGTGTGGCATGTGGCACCGTCTTGTTGAAACCACATGTCATGCAAGTCAAGCTCTTGCATTTTTGCCAAAAAAAAGTTGAATATCATCATTCCACCAGTTACGTTACGATTCGCATCATCTTTGAAGAAGTACGGTCTAATGATGCCACCAGCCCATAAACCGCACCAAACTGTGACTTTTTCTGGATGCATTGGTAGCTCTTGCAATGCTTCTGGCTGATATTGTATTGGGCGGCGTAACAGCCCGTTGAGAGCCAGAGCCTAGCTTTTTCGCGCCGCTTCTGGCTGATATTCACTCCAAAATCGACAATTCTGCTTATTTACGTATCCATTGAGCCAAAAATGAGCTTTGTCGCTGAACACTTTCTTAACTTTCTGAACTTTCTTAAGAGAGCACGCATTTTGATAATAAAATTCGATAATTTGCAAGCGTTGTTCGTTTGTAAGACGATTCATGGTTAAATTATAGACGAAACTGAAAATGTTTGACAGTGAAACAAAACACGAAACGTGCGTCAGCTGTTTAAACCAGTGTTGCCAAAAAGATAATAGCTAAAAAATCACCCTTTAGTTGATTTATAGTGACTTGGGTCTAAAGTCTAAAAGCATAATAAGACGTTGTTAAAGTTATCAATGGCATCTAGATGTCAAAATATTGAGTAAAATTTTTCAATTTAAGAAGAATTTTGATGACTTTGTTGAGAGCTGTCTCGGTTAAGTCGTTTCCTAAGCTCCAATTTTCCGTGTACTCCATTAAATAAATATTTATACAAAAATATTAAATTGAACCCTTTAGCGATATTTCTACATTTAAATTGTTATAAGCTTCTAAATAGGAGGCAATTTATTTTTTAAAATTTCTTAAACCCTTTGGTGAAAGTAAAAAATTGTGTTGTTATTGTTAACATTATTTAATAATAACATGAATATTAATTTATTATTATTTGTCTTTATTTCATGAAGTTATTATTAAAGTCTACTGAATATCATGACCTTTGTTGTATAACCTAATAATTTACCTCAAGTTTTATTATGCTTCTAATTTCTTATTTCGTTTAGGTATTAATTAGATACATGCAATGTGTTTGGTAGACGCTTTACCTCTTGAGATGCTAACCCGAAATAAAAGATGTTCATCTCATCTACAAAACTGCCAATTCTAAGCTGCTATGACTGAATGCACTCATTCCGAAGTAATAAACTGAATAGAATACAATAAGTGATATGTTATGCATGTGCTTTACAACATGACTTTCAAGTTTAAAGCAGTATTCAGCTAGGCATATGGTTTTTGCGAAGTGGATAAGAATAAAAAAATAGAGAGCATGAATAAAATTGCTCACCACTAATTCATTAGTGACTTAAACTAAGAGATTTGTCTACATTTGCTAAAGAATTTAATTTGTTATTATTATTTTTATGATTATTATAACTTTGTTAATCAGTAATAAATTACTTGAATAATCTTAAATTTCGGCACCAGCTACCAGGGCTTTGGCCAGAGAATTTAATTTAATCATCCAACTGTGATCTAAATTTTCAGTTCATTTTTGGCTGCCTACCTCTTTTTCATTTTTAAATTTTTACATCGTTAGAGCTTAATCTCTTTTATTGCTTTTATAATTTTTTTATTTTTCAATAAAGTTTTTTACCTCGATTTTTACCTCAAATTTTATAGCAAATCAAAATGAATTTCTAAAATTCGCAGTAGTTTTCGAATAATTTTCTAAAACCCATGCAAACAGATGCACCACCAGCAGACTAAAATGTCCATTCTCTCTTCCTGAGAAATATTATTCCACATTTCGGACTCTTCTCGGTACTAAATCTCAACAAAAATGAAAAAGCTCAGCTAAAAGTGCAGCCATTCATAAATCAGGAATTATTTACACTCCGCTTAGCTACCGTTCCAGTCCAAGCTGCAAAGCACTCCTAAGACTGTCCTTCCCATCTGTCGATGCAAATCCCCACCCACTCAAATAATCGAAAAGTCCACCCATTCTAATGGCCAAAGTCATCGATACATTTTTGTTCGGCTACCCACAAAACTCCGCTCGTTAATCGGCTCCTATTTCGAGGATCCGCACCCTGAAAGGATTCCCCGAAATGAATAAACAAACCCACACACATACACGACCACAACGCAAACAATTAACGAACCACGTTCACCGCCCGCTCGTAATAATTTCCCGATTTCTACGACCCTGAGTTTTTGTTTGGTTTGGTAATAAAATCAACCAACTAACGGTTCACATGTGTATATATACGTATATTTTTCCATGTAACAGATACTTTGGATAAATTACTTTAGTTTTTGGCCATTCTCAGTGCGCCGTACTGAGTACGGGCCTTAAGTACGTCGCACGTTCGAGATACAATAAAAATACTGATTAAACATACAAAGATACAAGATAAAGGGATACAAGGATACAAAGATATAAAGATACAAAGAATATCTATGACTATGACGAACTGTATTCAAATTTTATCGTCCAGACTGTCGTAGCACTCGTCGGTGTTGGACTTGAGCTCGTCCAGGGATGATGCGGCGGATGCCGTGCGGGCAATTTCCTCCGTCAGCTCGTCGACCAGTTGCTCTGCCTTGGCGGTCGCGTCCTTGAGCGGGTCGTACACCTCGAACTCCTCAAACTCGATGTCGTCGTACTTGGGCTTGGAGAGAAGCCGCCTGTCGTTTGTGACGTAGTGTCGTACGAGCGCGTTGTCCGTCGCAATGTCGGTGACACTTGGCGGCGGTGCGCGGACAGCCGCTGTCACTGTCACCTCCTTCGGTGCGTCCTTTTTGGCGTCTGCCTTGCCCTCAGGCGTCTTTTTCATCGTCCCATTGGGGCCGACCATCGTGAAGGCCAAGTCGACGTTTTTGTTGCGGCGAATTTTGCCGTTCGTCAGCTGGGAGTCTGCCGCCGGTGTCGAGGGCTTCTCCGCCAGGCGGATGTCCATCGCGGAGGAGGTGAAGCAAGGCGCGTCGGCCACGTTGATGTGGTTGTTGACGGTGACCTGTTTCAGGAGCTGCACGTAGGCGAGCGAGTCAGGAATGGGGTCCTTTCCGCCCACCATCTGGTTGTTGATTGTGAATCCCTCGGAATGGCGCTGATTTGCGGCGGGCGCCTCGAACTTCTGACGCGTGACCACAAGACTCGTGGGCCGACGCGTCTTCTCGATGCACTGCGACTCGATGATCCGCGGTCCCGTGTAGCTGTTTATCTTTCCGGTCGTCTCCAGGCGGTGGACCAGGCGCCGCACCAGCGGCTCCCCGTCGTCGTACTCGTCCTCCTCGTGGTCCTGTTGTTGGTGGTGAGCGGGCTCTCTGTCCTCGCCGATGGTGGTCGGGTGGTTGCCGCTCTGACGCTGTGTTCCCACCAACTCGAGGCGACTGCTGCAGCTGTTCGATTTGACGAGCTTGAATTTGAGACCTACAAGAGGAGAGGATGAGTGACGTGATTTAGCGTGCGTGTTCCTACTTACCCGTGTAGTTTTGTTGGTCGTGTAATTGATCCTTGTGCGGGCAGTCGTTCGGCTGACAGGAACTACACGTGAGGAATTCAATTTTCGAGCGGGGGATGCGCAGTGTTGCTCCCGTCGCCGGGGGACTGTGCATCGTAACACGTCCGCCGTAGTAGGTCACAGTGGAGCCACATTCTCGGATCTTCTCGAGAACATCCTGCGGGGAAAAAGAGAGAGTGAATTAAATGACTGCACAGGGGAGGGGTTATTTAAGTGATTCGGTGGAGTCCTGTGGTGTAAAATGTTGCTACAGAGGGATGATTATTTGGCAGAGTAATGGATGGAGAGCTTAAGATGGGAATTTTTTTTCTAATCGAGAGGATGTGGGTCATCTAATTGAATTTTCATGAGTGACCGAGTTTGTAACGAGCTACGGACGAAGTTTAATGGGATTTTATGGAAATTAAACGACTGGAGGTATCATGGACATGAAGCTCTATGAATGTCTTCCAAATCAGAAGAATTCAGAAAAAAGTCGGAAACGAATGCAATTAGGCGGGTTTATTCATTTCAGAATAAATTTGCTTCCTAAAATTGCCAGGAGCTGGTCCTTAAAAGAAACCAAAGACATTCGATGAAATGAAGATGACTTTGGGAAATGATTCCAGATGGAAAAAGTCTGAAATTTATGAATTTTTTTTGAAAATTTCAAAAACTTTTAAGAACAAACGTCCGTTTTACAGCAGGCAATATGCCCCTCTCGCTGGTGAAGCAAGGATTGACATCACAAAATTGAGGCACAGTTTGTCAAAAGCGATGGAAAAAGTCACTCGTTTCGATTGGTTAAACGTTCGACTGACTGAGCTTGATTATAAAACGACTTAAATTAAAGTTGTTAGAGTAAAATGTATACGAATTACTCTAACAACTTTAACTTAATTTAACAAGTACTTTTCTCTTTGAAGCAAAGCAATCTTTTTTTCCAAATTGTGGAAGTTCAAAGTCAGTGTCCTTCAAGAAATATTTGCAGATCACTTCACAATAGATAAACAAATCAATGAGAAAAAACGTGATTCGCTGTTTTATGCAATTCAAAATCCACAAGCTCTTAAAAAAATATTCAAAAAGAAAAAGCGTCTCCTCTCTCCGCAATGAATTCAAAGAAAATGGTTCACGAAAATTAATTACCCAATGCAGGACAGGCGGAGGCCTCTTTCAATAAGCTGCTACAAAGCAAAACTAGGTTTATATCTTACAAGTGAGCACTTTTTTGTTTTCGATTTTCCGTCTCTTACATTTTGTTGTAATCTACTGGAGAATTTTTCTGTGAAGAATAAATAAGTTCGTAAATAGACAAAAGAGTGGCGTTTGCAATAACAACAAATGACGAAGAGTTGACAAATTTTTTCTTCTTTTTAGAGTTTCGTTCCAAAGGAATAACGAAACCCTTATAGAATCACTTCGGTGTCCGTCTGTCTGTCTGTTTCCTTTTCATTCTGATCTCTTAAATACTTCCGAGATGGCAGAAAAAAGTGTAAAATGCCATCTATACAAAATTTGTACAGATATTAATTGAATACAATTAATTTTCCACTAATTCGATCCGGCATTTAAAAATTGAATAGTTGATGTCAAGTGTTTGGCAATGAGGTTGTTTATGCAATCAATGGAAAATATTTTTTTCAATGTGTTCTGTTGTCTGCTTGATGGCAGATGGAATTTATTTTCTCTAATATTCCTAATTCCCAAACATTTCCCTAATATCGGAGTATATCATGGCCTAACCGCCAAACTGTCGTAAGCGAAAAAACGAACATTTTAAAGGAGAGTTTTTTTTTTGTTTTTTGTCTGAGCTAAAAAACATGTAAATGTCGCTTACGACAAATTTTGTTTTGCTTGTCATTTATAACTGATTCTTAATTTTTAGTATTCTCTGTTATTTATAAGTGGAATACATTCTATATTAAAAAAAAAAATCAATGATGCAGAAAGACACGTAGTCGAATAAACTATCGAACTGCAGCATTAACTAATTTTTGCTTAAAATGTCGCTTAACAAGGAGAGTGTACGACCTCCGGGTCACCGATTTTGATGAACTTTGGCATAGTGATAGCTCCTCTATAGGATATGAATATCCCAAAGTCAGAGATCGCAACCGTCCTCCTTTTTCGAGAAAAACGCCTCCAACGTTTTCTCAATTGCGTCATATTGCCAGTTAGAACATTGAATTTCCGAAGCAAACAGTAAGTAAGTAAGATAATTTGGCGGTTAGGGCGCGATATGGCATTGGAATTCATTCATTTTTTAAATGTTGATTCTTTTGAAATGAAGGAAATAAATTGATAAATATTCTTGAAACATTTTTATGGAAAAAATTGGCACTTAATGAAAACAAATTTATGAATTTACTAGCAACCCGTCCTGGCTTCGCGCAGGCAGCACTATATCTAAAGTTTTTTAGTATTCGAGCAATGGAATACCAGAAAGTGTTATTGAATTTAGAAATAATTTGGGGTAATGCACCGCTTCTTCTACATCTAAAGCGCGGTCAGTTAAATAAGCATAGACTTTGCTTTCAGTGAAGCATAGACTTTGCTTTAGTGCGTCTTGTTAGACGTTTTGTGGAGCATTGAAGTCTCGTCCTAAGCTACTGAACTACAATCCATCGTCAATTTACCAGTATTACTCTACTTGGAAACGTTGCAAGCACTTGAAACATCGGTACTACAAAATTTTAATGGAAGTTTAAAAGCAGAGTTAGCAGAGTTAGTTCCTGCGCCATCTAAAAGTGTGGGTTCAATTCCAGACGATGCCACAGCAAAAGCAGTCTTCCCGCTGCCTCCAGTAGCATTCAAAAAGAAAATATTCCCCTTGTTATTGTAGACTAATACATAATTAAATCAACTTGTAGCAAGTACGTACACTCGCATTATCTGACTCTCCCATTGGGGTCCTAGACGATGAACACATTTCGCGAATATTCATTTCGTGTTGATTCTTGTAGTGTAAACACGTCGGAGAAGAAAGGGCAAGTGGTTGCCCTTATTGTTGTTTACCAATGCAAAAAAGAGAGCAGACGAAGTTCACAGCAAAAATGAGAATTTGCTTGCGAACAAATCCCTCCACGCGAACATCGCGAGCGAGCATTATCGTTGTCGAGAGCGATATGTACTCGTATCTGAGATGCATTCTTGCTTCATTCAGCGTGTGTATTGGAAGTTTACTTTAAAAGAGAAATATAAAGACGTCTGTCAGTATAATTCCAATTGTAAATATTACAGTCCAAAATAAAGGATTTTCAACACAAAAAAAAAGAAATATGAAACCCTCTAACTTGAATTTCCATAACTGCCTCTAACCCGTGAAAATTCGACTTAGAATGATTCGATTGTATGTACTTTGATCAATGTTCCCATAATCGGATGACAGTTGTTGTTGTCTGCGGTACAACATATCTTCAATCAAATTTTGCGGTAATTTTGCCATGGCAAGAATGGTTCAGTAATTTTACACAACGAAATTATTAAAGTAAATAAGTGTCCTTGTTATTTTCCTGTAGAACAGAAGACGCAACAGATATGTTATTTTCCCATTGGTTATCATATCCCACAAAAAAATACCACGTTCTTTCATCGCTGCCTGTATTTCTGATGTATACATTTATGTAAACCTATACACATACATATATGCATATATCCATTTTTCACATTTCATATGCCTCTATCCGTACAACACCGTTTCCGCGCGATCATCGTCATGCCAGCTGTGTGCAAATTTGAGTTTAGCAAATAGGGGTTGAAATGAACATAGAAAACACCACTGAGACTCGCATCGATTTCAGCCAGAATTTTATAGATTAAAAAAATCTTTTAATCAACGATTTCTCGGATTTCACCAACTAATCGATATTTTTATAGCTATTATTTCTTAGTGCTTGCTCCGAGATCTATAAAACTGCGTTTTTAGATTTTCGAAATTCGCATATTTACGTTTTATCGTTTTTGGCCAAAAGCTCCAAAAGTATTGGGGCTAGAATGCTGAAATTAGTTTTTTTTTAATTTACTCATGGAAGCCGATTTTTTGTAATTTTTTCAGATTTTTTGACAAAGCGGTGTGGAAGTTACAGGGCGGATTGGCTTTTCGAAATTTTTCAGAACCATAAAATTGGTTATTGTGAGTCTACCTTAAGAGATACACATATGGCACCACTGACTTTTTTTTAGAACTTTTTGAGACGATCAATTTTCCAGTACATTATTTTTTTGTATCTTTAACCGTTTAGACAGCGCCCGCCTTAGAAGTTTGCCAGTTCTCGACTTTTTTTACTTATCTCAATATACCGTTAGCTTGTTGTGCCTAAATGTCTATAAAATGTAGTCCATACCCATAATAGATACCCAACAATACTACTGGTGAAAACCGCATGCAAATCCATTCAGTAGTTCCTGAGATTAAACTCCCCAAACATTTTTTTCGACTTTGTTTTATAATATTTATAGATAACCACCTCAATTCTCAAGTCAGCCGGATGGCCATTAAATTAGAGTTGACCAAATTTTGATCGACTAACAATTTAATACTGAGTAATTGATTCGCGGGAGAAGTTAGGCTCTGGCCCTGTATGGGCTGTTAAGCCGACTATTTATTTATTTATTTTAATTGATTTGTAAATCCTGAATACAAGCGAATACTGACTAATTTGTTTAGTAACTATAACAACGTTGACTAAAGACAAATCAATCTTTAATCACAGAAGTTAGTTATGAGAAATCTCATTATTATCCATAAGTCAGGCCTAACTATCAATCACTAGTCTTTAATCACCTTATGTAACTAATTTAGATTATTATGTGACATAAAGTAGCGTGCGAAAATGGCTACATACTCGGCGGTCGTATGGTTTTTTGTAAATAAAAAACCTCCCATTTGACCGATTTGAATGATTGTTGTGCTATTTTTTTTTCTTACTTCTAGTTTTCTTTTGAACTAGAAGACAAATAACCATTCTGTTTTATGTGTTTGACTCAAAATGAACGTGAGCATTAACGGCAAGGTCCTAATTTAGCACTGCTACTTACAGGTTTGAAAAACAAAATTATCTACCATTTTTTTCTATTATTTGTTATTAAAATTTTGGGTTTGTATGCGAATTTTTCATAAACTATGGGCATAAATAATTTAACTTTAATATATAATTAAAGAACAAGTTTCCGCCTTTCTAAGTTGGTATAGTACTTTAATGGCTTTGCCATTGTTTTTTAATGATTTTTTTTCGAAGTTGTTTGATTTGACTTTAAATTGCCCCTACCTCCTAAACGGGGTAAGATAGACTCCCCATAGCAAAAATTGCTCGTTATTGGATGCTCTATGAAAAACCATCATCCATTTGTGGCGCCAAAGTCATCTTACTCTCCCCGCACATCAAAATAGAATTTTTTCTAAACGTGCAAAAACGTGCATGAATGGACATTGGGGTCAAGAAGAACTCTTGTGAATTTTCACCGTTCTATAGATGCGATCAAAAATCATTTGTACTTCATTTTTTTAGTAATGAAGTAAGGAAACAAATAACACAAAAATCATTCAAATCGGTCATACGGGAGGTTTTTTATTTACAAAAAACATATGTGTCCATTTATGCACGCCACTGTATGTCACAGAAAATTTGTGGCAACGAAAGTAAGAAGAGACACATTTAAAGTAAAAAGCAAAAGTTACATGTTTTTTTTTAAGCAAATTTTCCTGAAAACGGCGTAGTGAAAAATGATTCTCAAATAACTAAACCTTAGATCGATTTTTACGAATTGCATTGAATATAATGATTGGGGTCTGTACAGTTTTTAAAGGCTTCAATAAACGAAAACAATCCAATGAAATCGAAACTTGATTTTAACTCTATTTTCGCCACATATTAGACGGAAAAAGTCCGTCGAGCTAGTATAGAATAAAACTGAATAGAAATTAAGCTAAGCAGACTTAAATTCCCTTGTGGTATTAGCAACACCCCATTCAAATTTTAAATTCAAAATTATACACATCCCCAAGTATTCAGCTGTGGATTCCAAAAATTGAATTGAATGTGCATAATGGGATTTGACTCGTTCGGAGAATGGAATGAATCTCTTTTCCCATTGCCGTCACAAAAATAATTCACTTGGAACGGATTCGGTAATGCAAAATTCTCAATTTTGGATGGACAATTTCCAATCGAACTGAATAGCAATTATTTTCTTCAACAATTCAATTCATAACGGAACATGATTTAGAGTACTCTTGTGTCTAGTATCATCATTTAAAATAAATGGCATAAAAAAAATGAACGTGATTCACACCGCGATTTAAAAGTGTCAAAATTGTCACTAACACGAAGGATAAAATTGAAAATTGAACTAACAAATACGTGGATTTCTTTTTTTGTGCCATTCAAGCTGCTTTCCCTACAAAGCGATGTCGGGATTAAGTGGAGTCCACTTAAAATGAAAATTCAATCGCTGCATTCGTCGGTAAGAGAGTTTCCAAACAGAGACGATGAGGACTAAAATTAAAAACTTTTGAGCAATAATGCGTCGTTGTTCGTTTCATCTTCAACAAAATTGGTGATTTGAGATTGAATTTCTCAAGCGAAATTTGGGGAAAATGTTTCTTTACATTGAAACACGCACACGTTTCTTCTCGGAGGAAAAACATCGAGATCGACAATCTCCATTTTCAACTTCCCATTGAACTCAAACTGTAAGCAAGTCTGCCAACCGCATCACACTCAATTCATTCGTGATAAGGACGAGTTTTTATCCACCCTTTCCACAAAAACCCGACCACATCCACCTTTTCAATCATAAGTCCTTTTTCACACACACAAAATTTCACTCACCTCACTGACGTAATACGATTCGCATAATTCATCATCCACCAGGTCGTCGTCGTCCTCCTCTGGATCATCACCGCCTCCGTCCACCGCATCGTAGTCACCACATAATCCGTTTGAATCCTGCGACGAGGCATTATGCCTCCGGATGAAATCCCTGACATGCACTCCTCCACGGATTTCTATTTCCTGCTGCTCCTGTTGTTGAGATGCATGTGGATGTTGTGCTCCTCCATTGGTGTCGTCCTTCGGAGCGTCGCCATTGTTGCACTCGCAGGGCGACGATAAATCTCCACTAGATATCCCACTCGAGAGGCTGACTGAATCCCACTTCCGAAGCGGCGCCCCGCCGTTGTGGCCGCTTCCATTGCCATACGAAGTGTCGATGGTGAGGTACCGATAGCGATTTCGCTGCGCCCGGCGTCCCTCGGCGTTGTTTGGCAACGATCCTTTGTTTGGAAGGACGTTCTCTTCGAAGAATTTTCGGACGTTGCGGACTGTGTCGGGCGTGGGCAGCTCCTCCTCGAGGAGTTCTCGATTGACGCGGACGGGCTGGTAGAAAAAGTGACGCTTGCTGAGCTTGTTCTGACCGTCGCCTGTGGTGTCGCCAGTGGCGGCCGAGTTCTGCGGTGGAGCGGTCGTGGTGGTTTGTCCCGCTCCGCCGGTGATTTTGCAGTTTTGCGACTTGGGCGTCGTCTGTGTCTTGGCCGGGCCTTCGACCTTCGTGCGGACGGGCTCCACGATGACGACGTTGTTGTTCGTGAGCAGCTCCTGGAAGCTGTACTCCTGGAGGTACTGGATGAGTCCGTCGAACTGGGCCTCCTTCTTGCCGCGGTTCACGAGGTTGCTGCGGAAGAGGTTCGGCTTCATGACCTTGTACCGGATGTGGTCGAACTCGGGCACGGGCTCGTCGGCGTTTGCCTTGACGATGGTCGCCTGCTTGTCGCCGTCGAGCTCGACGATCTCGATCGACGGCATGATGCTCTGGAAGTCGTCGTCGTTTACGGCGGAGGGAGCCTCCTGCGGTCGGACCTCCTGGCCGACGATGAAGTTTGTCTTTTTGGGCGGAGCCGCCTCTGCTGGGGCGTCCTCCTGGCTGAGCTTGGACCAGTAGCACCGAATGGCGTCGACCTTCTGGAGGAACTCGTCCTCGGCGGCCTTGTCCGCCAGCGGGTGCTTCTTCTCCAGCGACGCGCGCTTGGAGTCGACGACTTGAATGACCTGGGGCCGGGACATCTTGGCCGCGCACCTCAGAGAGTCATTCGGCTTCACCTTTGCGGGACGCGCCCGGTAGGTGGCGTGTGCTCGGCGCTCCTTCGCCTTGTACACCTCCGACGGGGACTTGACCGCGATGCTTCCGATCTGGCGCTTGGGCTTTGACGGCGTGCGGGTGAGCGTTCGCTTGGTTGGCTTGTGGGCCTCTGGAGGGACGGGCGTCTCTGTCTCTGCGTTTAGGCTCGAGGTGTGACCGTCGATGGAGTCCTCCTCGATGACATTATTCTGGGCGTCTGTGACGATGATCCGGAACTGGGACAGCTCCGGGGACTTGGGCTTCTCCTTGGAGTAGGTCTCGACGTGGACCGACGGCGCTTCCTTCGGTTTCTCGACTTCCTCGGATGCGGGGCGGCTCGCTTCACGTTGACGTGCCTTTTTGTGCACGCGAATTAATTGCTCGTGGCTGGTCTCCTCCTTGAGGTTGTAGGACGAGCGGAGCTTCGCGTCGATGCGCTCGGACGCCTTAAGGCTCTTGCCGATGTTCACGTCCGGGAGGCTGTGGTACTGGTTGGTGTCTGGCGGCAGCTGGTGGCTGGCGGAGACGTAGGTGAGGTTCTCGAGGACTCCGCGTCGCGGGCTGGGCACGGCGGCGTAGTCGGCGAACCTGCGCAGCTTCTTCTTCTCCACCACGGCCAAGATCTTTGGCTTCGTGTCAACGACGGTGGCCGGCGGGACTCTAAGGACCTGCGCGTAGAGCGGATTCTCTGGAACGGGCTCCTGCGGGACGACGTCTACCCTCTCGGGCGGATCACAGATGTCCTCGATGGAGATGTGAAGCAACGACGTGGACTCGTTCTTCTCCTCGACGACGGTGGACGACTCGGAACTCTCCTCGGAGGACAGGTACACGGAGTCGTAGGCGATGAGGGCGCCCTGCTCGTCGGCGTTTTCGGCTCGCTGCTGGCTCTGCTCCTCGGTCAAGCTGATGACCTCGAACTTCTCGTCGTAGACCTTGCTGAGGATCTCCTCGACGCGCTCGATGTCGTACTCCTGCTCGTCGGAGTTCGTGAGACTGTCGGACTGGTCGTCCGAGTTGCTGGTGGTTGTGGTCTCGGGGAAGACGCTGCTTTGGCTGAGCTCCTGGCACGACTCCTCGCCCTGCTGCGACGAGTACTTTCGCCGCGCGGTGGACTTGTGATGTCGGCTCTGGTAAAGTCGCGGCTTTTCACCGTTCGCGTCGCTTTGGTGGTGCGAGTTTCGGAAGTACTCCGAGTTGAGGCTCTCCAAGTCGCTCTTCTCGTTCGCCCAGACCGACTGCTGGTGGGCGTCGAGTCGCTTCAAGTTCTCGTAGTACTCGTCCGACTCGCGTGTGATTGTCGTCGTCTCGGGCGGCTGGGCAACGACGCCGAGTGCATCCGGTGGTGGAGTAGGGTCCGCTGGGGGGACGTGCGTCGGCCGGTCAAGTGGACGGTCGAGTGTCGTCGGTTGGCGGTGCTGCGGGTGATGTGGGTGGTGGTGGTAGTAGGTCGGCTGCTTAGAGCCCGTGAATCTGAAAAGAAAAGGGAGGCAGGTGATTAGTGGGAAGTCGTTTTCAATTGGAGGTTGTCAATTGTTGTGTTGAGAAGCGACCTTCAAGTTCAAGTTGAAGACAAGTCACGCGGAGCGGGTGCGCGCGTTCAGAGTGCATGACGGCGTGTAAACGCAAATTGATGCATGCCGGGGCATTGTGGCAGCTGACATGGGTGATTTGTCGTTAGGAGGGGGATCAGCATCGGGAGATGATTACCGCTGAGTGATGTTGAGTGGAAATTAATTACGTCTCGGGTACAGCGGATACAGCGGTGGTCGTGGCATTGGTAGGTTGGCTGCAAGGGCTGTGCATAGATTGATGGCCTTACAAGTGGGAAAATTTGTGGGCGGGTGATGTGCGTTGAATAGAATTTAATTTCGACAGGGGCAATCGAATGATTAGGTCGTTTGAATGGACTCAAGTGGAGGTTTCTTGGTTTCACATCCGAGGTGCGTGAGATGATGAGTCAAGAAAAAAATCGTGCGGATAAAAAAACAGCGGTGGACGTGAAAATTCTCAGAGCCTCAGAGCCTTCTGGCAGTTGTTTCAACTCTTTGTCGAAGGGAATAGTCGAGATTGCGTGCGTTTTTTTGCATTAATTTCGATTTTTTACTGCGAAGGCCGAATGCTAACGCCGCGTCACATAACTAACAGCCTTCTTAATAGGACTCATACAGACATTGCTAAAATTATAGCAATCTGTACAGGTCACTGGCCAATAGGAGAAAATGCAGCCAGGCTAAGGATGGATACCTCCTTTTACACACAGTCGTAGGTGTAATTACTCAGCAGCACAAGACATACACCTCCTCTGCTTCTGTAAAGCGCTTGCTTGGGCAAGGCAATGGACTTTAAGCAATCCCTTTCCTGAATTTCTTGGCGAGGTATCTCTTATTAGTTTCAAAGACTTGATTTTGTTCCTCAACACCGCACGGTGGTTATAAATCCCAATCTACACCCAAATTTCAGAGCTGTGGTTTCAAAACAACAGTTACTGCTAATTGGATTGTCTAAGAACCACCACCTCTGGAACACACGCCTCAAACTGCTGCTTGAAAACACGTGGGAGCTAGGCAAAAAGAGCTAATGGATTTTATGATGGGCTGGTCGGTCACAATTTCGCCGCAACAATCAGACAAGAAGCTAAATCAGGGTTCAATCCTATTCCCATTTAATCATCAATGAAAATAACCACTTCTAGTCTTCTAATACCTTTCGGCAACCCAAGACCTACAAGTCAAAACATTCTTTTCACTGCAAACATAAATTTCTGCTTACATACATGCGCCGTAAGCCTAAGGCTCTGTCGCTCTGGCTTTTTAGCTAATTTATAATTTTAATCGTAAATTATGCTTTTGTAAATAAATAAATAAAATACATACGCCATAGAAATAAAAAAAAAGTCGACGTCAATCGTCAATAAAAATATTAAGCAAATTTTTGTCGGCCATTGAAGTCTTTTGTCAGCAGTCTTTTGCTGAAATGTTGAGTGCATTCAACTTAAGAACTACGAGTCATACAGTATTTTTAGAAATTGAGTAAAAATCTCGACTTTGAGGTTTTTAATACTTTTGAAAACGTGTTACTCTTTCAATTTTAATGATATATTGCTAATTTTCTAAATATTTCCTGCTTTCCACCTACAATTCGGGGTTGTTGTTTCTTCAGAAGTAGAGGAAAAATGACAATGATGTAAACAAAATGAATTCCGCACTTTGGCTGACACCTAAAATCTTGTTACAATAAAATTATTCTGTAATTGAATATCCAATTAAACACCCGCTTTTTTATTTCCAAAAGTAATAATTTCAATTTGCGAAAAATCTTGTAAATTTTTCAGTTGTTTTACCGATTTTTTGATATTCCTATCGTCAACGACACGCCTTTACCGACAGTTGTCGGCTTTTAGTTACTACGAGTATTTCATCTGCGACTTGTTTGTGATATCATTAAAATATTTCAGTATTTCTTCTTGTAAACTGTTGTGCGAGTCTTTGACGTTGTGGATTATCATAAAAGACTCACATTTCTTGGCAATATGAGCCTCAACGTCCCTAACGACATGAAAGTCGGAACCAACGCTTACACATTCAGTTTAAGCCCATCACACAATGATCTGATTTGCTAATTTAGCTGGACAAAATTATTTTTAGAACGCAAAGTTTTAAAGTAACGTTTTCAAGTAATTATGCTAAGTTAAATGGATTCTAATTGATAGTCAGAGGCATCCAAAGTTTTTTTTACCAGAAAAACATGAAAAATGAGGAATGGCTTTTTGTATAAAAAAAAAGATATCTTATTTAAAGTGTTATCGATTTGTATTTTCAATGAAGAGACAATGATATTTAAAATCGTTTTATTTACATTCCGTCTTTTGATAACAACCAGAATACTTGTTTTTTTTTGGATTCGCTCTCATCCTTAGGCAAAATTAGACAAATCATTTACCACATTTCTAAAAGGTCGTATGGCAGTCGCAGAAACGTGCAGAAAGTATTCCCATTATCAGAAAGAGAACACATCACACACACTTTACTAGAATTTATAAACTTGAAGCCTAAACTCTGTGAAATTCTAAGCTTTTGCTCCACTTGAAAATTGAATTAAATGAATTCTGCCTGAATGTGCTATAAGTATTTTAAGTTTACAATGCATTGTTTGATAACTCATAGAAACTATCAAAAATGTTGGAATATATGAAGCATAACACTTTTATATTAGGTTGTCAAATATCTCGCTTATGCCTTTTTGTCTTTTGAATTTTCCGGCTATGTACAAAGCGCTACAGAGCTCGTATCCAAACTAATTATGCATAGCGTCGTTTTGTAGGTTATGTCAAGACCTTTCAAATGATGTATTGCCAGATACGAGCTACAGAGGTTTGTACATATCCGGAAAATTCAAAAGACAAAAAGGCGGAAGGGAGATATTTGACAACCTAATATCTCCTCCACCTTAAAAGCTTAAAAAAGGGCCTTTCTGTCGTTGTTTGCATCGAGCATATGACTTTAAGGCTTAGTAATCTTTCAACATTGAACAAAAATCAAATAAATATGAGCCATATCTCTCTCTGAAATCAAGAAAAAAAAATATAATTTTGGACAGAATCAGGTTATGGCTTGGTTATTGGCTTGATTATTCGCTATTGGACAGACTTGTCCTAAATATTTACATGGAACATCAAGCAGGAGTGGCTACACCAGTTTTTCACTCTCAAACTATTTTCTGCTCCACTTCAAAGGTGTCTACGGAAAAAGCTTAATGATTCCACTGTGTGTCGTAAAAATAAGTGAAAAGTAATCGTGTTGCGAAATTATTTTGGGAGTAAATAATAAAGAAAAACAAAATGATGGCGTCCCATGTCATGACAAAATGCAACCGATTGTACTTTGGCTTCTATCATAAAAAAACAAAAATTAAAAAGCGTATCCAAAACGAGGTCTGTCATGAAAAACAAAACAAATGTCAAAATTCTCAACATTCAACCCTTTCTGTGCACCTTATGAGTCATTTCGTTTAAATTTTCATCTGTTCAATTTTCTCAAAAATATTTGCCGCACTCACAAGTGTGCAATTATCAAATTCATCGCTTGTCACGGATCATTAAGTGAAAAAAACCCGTCAAAAGGTTGAGAATCACCTGGCCATTTATACACTCTCGTCTATAAACGAAAAATTCGCCAAACACATTTAAGTTTTCGCACAAAATCTCGCCACAAATTACCGCAGCAAATGAAAACTACTTCCCAAAAGTCAAGGTTCTTAAAAAAAAAAAAAACACTGAAACTAAAATGAATCGGACATCTGTTGAAAAGGGTCCCACAAATTTTACGACACCAAAGTTTTTATTTTTTTATTGAAGAGTTATATCCAAGTGTAAAGCATAAAATCATTCATTTGTTAAATATTATCCGATGAGGAAATAAATAAATTTATTCGCCAATCAATTAACAAAACAAAAAACCCCTTAATTCAATTTTTTTTCTCTTCTGGTTGCCTTTAAAACTGACACTGGCGGAGTTTGTGACTCCATTAAATCGTTAATTTAATTTTCACACAGCGAAAAGGTGTTTAAAGTAACAAAAAAAATGGTCATTCAATCGCCAGCAAAAAACAAAAAACAAAACTTGTTAATTGACTTGAGATTCTAGGAACCGCCATGAAAGCGTTTGACGTAAGTCGTGGTGGGTTTTGCGGAGAAGTTTGGGGAATTTTCATGAGGTGGATTCTTTTTCCTGGCAGGACAATTTAATTTGTTTTCTTATCTGTACACTGATTTAAGGTAAATGAGAAACTTGTAGACCTTAAATGAAATCTTGAGACTTTGTTAGGAATCCATCCGACTCCCTTCAATTTCATGGATGCAAATTCACCCCAAAAATATGAAAACGACCTTCTTTTGGATCATTTATTAGATTTGCTCAAGGATTTTCCGGTCTGTTTTTTTTTTTTTTTGGTAAATAAATTAGGTCCACAGGAGCGCAACTCAATTAGACGATGACGATGGAGTTGGGGGCTAATTGCTCGCAGTAAAAGGACGAGATTGAAAGTAGGCAGGACGTGAATGGGATGCAGGCAAGTTACAAGGCCATCACGTTCCGGACGAAGGATGAAATTACTTTTATTTGCTTTTCGTGAAGGATTCGGAAAACGTGTTCTCCTCGAAGGAGTGGCATCGTTTGTCGTCAGGTATTGTTCGTCAATTTTGTTTACGGCGGTAATTGAATCGGGTCGTTGGAGTTTTGCTGTTTGCTCAAAGTTCGAGCTCGGTTAGGTTTGAATTGTCTGGAGAGAGAGAGTGATAGGGGTCGTTTTTGGGGTCCTGCGGAGGTATTTACTTCTGTGGAAGTGACTTCCGGTGGAGTAGTGAAATCAATCGAGAAAGTTTAGTGACGGGGAAGTTGTGAGAAGTGAGAGATAGGGCTCTTGTTCAGAATGAGTGTGCTTAAAGTGATATCTTTATTAAACGGGATCTTTAAGGCAAGGCACGACAGACGAAGTGCAGCAGCCTAATTTAGTTTGAGTAAGAAAACAAATTGGAGTCGTTGGATCCCTGTTAATTCAATTATTAGTTTTATTCACTCGTAGAAACAAAAGCAAATGCTTTATACATTTTTAGGTATTTAAAAGAAACAGCAAACCCTTGAAAATGATTGAAATCAAATTTTAAAGGATCACCAATGAGATTAGGCTTCTCAGAGACTCACAAAAAAATTTAAGATAAAAAATTAAAACTTGAAATATCGAAAAAGAAGAAACCAAAGAAAAAGAAAAAACCAAAGGAGCCATAGTATGTGAAGCCATAATTCATAAAAATTAAAAAAAAAAAAAAAAATTCGAAAAATTTTCAAAAAATGTTACGTATTCGCCTCAGTATACGCCGAGATCGTTGTTGATGATTTTTTTCACCGTAGAATTGATTAACTGAAGATGCTGAGTTTTTATCGCTCTCAACCACTTAATTCTGACTTCCCGCACAAAGGTGGCTTCTTTATGAAGCTGAGGTCATAAAGTTCTTGTGGTTTAAGAAAAAAAAAAAAATCCCAATCCACTCCCATCGCTGAGATCATCACTTCATCAGCAAATCCACCTGAAGTCGAACAACTTTTTCTCCCACCATGTAAACAACGAAAGATTTTCGTGTAAATTACAAAATTTTAATTTCAATTAAAAACACGAAACACATCAAATGAACATTGAGTTCATTGCCTGGCGCTGTTACGTGATTTAAAATCATTTCTCATTAAAATCTTCGAGTGTTCAGATCCGATTTTTTTTTTCTATTTTTAGCTACACTCTGTCTCTCTGCAGCGGATGAATTTGTTTTCTTTTTGTTTGTTTTTTTGGAAAAGATTTTCAGTTGGTTTATAAATAGAAATCCATGCCTCACGGCCGTGGTGGTTATTTTTGGTCAACACGTGATTTCTTGTGGAAGGCTTCTCTTGGTGGGTGATCGTGTTCATTACTTTTTGAAATCAAGTGCAACGGAGGGGCGTAGGATCTTGTGCGATTTGAAGTGGCGCTGAAATCTTGCTGCGGGTACTTGATTTTGAGGGATGAGTGACTCTGATTGATGAGCTAGTCGCTAATGTCGAAATTGATTGAGTACAGTTCCTTGTAATCTCTCAATAATGTGTCCTATTTTGAGCCTTGGAAAAATCATGAGCTTCTATGGCAAAATATTCCACAAATCACATGAATTTCTTTTCTCTCAAAGTTTCTTGTTGCCCGTCTGTCTGACTCACATTCAGATAATCGAAATATCTTTTTAGCAAGTACCAGCAAATGAAACATTCAAACAAAATAATTAGCAAAATCACCGACAGAGATCGCGTGAGCGTAGAAAATAGGGCGAATGGTTGTTTTCGATATTCGAACATTTCCAGAATCTATTATTGGCAAATTTTTGGTAAACATTTGCGTCTCAGAATCAAGCCAGTCATTATTTGTACAGAGTTTTTGGATGTTATAACATTTTTGACGTCTAACACAAGTTTTTGATGTTTAAAACGAGAAATTCCACACGAGTTGACACACGAAATATTTGAAATACTGAACTGAACTGAACTGTTTTAAGTGTAAAATGAATTTCGAGAGCAGAATTCGTTGTTCGGAAACGCCAAACATGGATTTATTTTTCCAGTTCTTGTTTTTCAACACATTTAGCTTCAGAAATAATTTTCCACCCGACTTCTTGTCAGTTTTCAACACTCCTCGTCCATTTCACACATTTCTCGTCCTTTTTTAAGCCCGATTCGCGGTTCTTCAATTCCCAAGTAACTTCTAACGAACTTCCATCAAACTGCAGGCACATGACTCAGCCCTGAGCTGGATCACCATCGCCTCGACCTCGACCTTCACGTCATCCAACCACTCGAAAACAAGCAAAACACCTCTAGATCACCCCCTTCCCAAGACGCTTCTCTCTCTCTAAAACAACAACAAATTACGTAACACAAAACCCCCAACACAGAAGAACTTGTTTTACGTACTATGCAACCGCACAACCGATTAATCTGCACTTCAATCGAAGCAATTACCTCAGCGACTCGTAAAAAAAAAAAAACACGAAAAAAACCACAAATCACGATGTGCGCTCAAAACGCCGGCTGAACTTCAACTGAACCCAAGTGAATCCCACTCTGAACACAATCCACAAAAAAAAAAAAAAAAAAAAATACCTCAGCCAATTCACAGGCTCTAATTGATTCGACCAAGACTGATAGCCCTCTCCCGGACAGCACTTACCTTTCTTTGAAGAAGCCTCGGTTCACAAGCCTTGCGCGCGGTATCAGTTGCGAGCGCCGGTGACTGTTTGCGGTTGAAATTTGTAAGTCACTAAACGTCTCCTCACGAATCACCGCTAAGCTTCTCGAGCGTCGCAAGCTGCATGACTCGTTTCCAATGTCAAATGGCGGCTGGTTGTAGAGATTCGTTGAGTGATAGACGCTTTCGTCAACTGTGAGAGAGACAGAGAATTCAGTGTGACAGGGAGATGGGGAGAGAAAGACATAAAGTTTTTACGAGGCAAATGTCAGGTGAAGTGATTAAATGCACTCTGACAGATGGCGGTTGGGGTGATTACGTGTTTTTTTTTTTTTAAACTTACGGTAATTATGCGGTTTTTCGTAGTCTTTGTCCGGGTCGATGCGCCAGTAGAACTCGGCGATATCGAAGGAATCTTCCTTGTGGTAGCCGGGTGAGTGTTTATAATCGAGGGATCGGCTGGGACGGAGTTGGCGGTCGTCCTCGATGTACGGGCCAAAGGGTAGACGGCTGGTGGAGAGGTCTAGGTTCGAGATGGACTTCTGGCGCCAGCCAGAGCCACGCGGGTGATGGAAGTAGCGATTTCCTTGTAGCGAACTTTGACCCAGACGAACGCGGTCCACGTAATTGTAAGACTGCTCTTTGGCTTTCCTGGAAATGAGATAAAGTGGATTGAGTCTTAGATAAGTGGCTATAAATTTCTTAAATTAATCAAAACTAAAAAAAGTGGAAAATATCTCAAAATTTGTATTTTTAAGAATGGTTTGAATAATTTTTAAAGGAAAAAATTAGTTTTAGTGCGTGCTTAGAGTTTTTGTGGCCGTAAAAGAATTTAATGGACGAAAAAAACTGCGGCAGGGTGTGAAGCTTTTCTGATAAAATGCACAGTGTTGGACCAAGTTGCGTATTAAGAGACAGCCAGGTTTATTTTTGAAAAAGCTGCAGAGAAAAATGCTTGAAAATTGCAAAAGTAGTTTAATTCACTTAGAAATTGAATGTGGAGAGACCTTGAGTAGTGTTAAAGGCCTTTGTTGACAACAAACGAGCACCAATTTGGCGTAATTTATGCGGCCGCTACTTGATTCTTGACTCGTGAAGGCTGTCTGAAACTTGTCCGTAGCAAAAGAAGAAGAATCATCAACTTTAGCATGAGAGATAAATACAAATAAAATGATGATGACCTCAAGGTCTAAACGCGTTTATTAGGCACTGCCTAGTAAACGCTTACAAGTCCACCAGTGAGCCAGCTGTCAAACAGAAGAGATCAGAAAGTCTATGGACGTTTTGAAAACTGTAACCTTTTCAAAACCCTTTAATTCTGCACATTAAATCTCTGTTTTTATCGAAATTATTGAACCCTGCTTTATGAAGTCGCTAGCAGTCGTTGTATTCTGCAATCGAAGACTAGTTAAGCACGGCTTGTGCATCATTCCCTACCCAGTTGCTGAATACGCTACAAATCTTAAATCTTTTGGCGCTTAATGACAATTTTAGACACCTAAAAGTTTGCTGAATAGCTTATGCCATGTTTCAGAAGATTTTTTTTTTCAAAAATCAGCCTCTTGAAAATCGGAGGTACCTCTTAGACGTTTGCTGATTAGCTGAATAGGCTACAGGCTCTTGGCAGCACGCGCTTAGAGGTCGAATAATTATTTTTCAATGTCGGATACACCTTTCGGCGACTTAGACTCTTGCTCTAGCCTGTTGCAAGTAAAGACAAAAAGATTTTTTTGTAAATCTGGCCATCAAGAAGGTTTGATCATCAACCTTGATGCTCTAGAAAAAATTATTTGGAAGTTATTCTAGAGCTCTCGTGGTTTGTCACTTAAAAACATCTTCAAGGCTTTCATTACATCCAAAATTAATTATACGCAGCCATAAAAAAGAACTACGATTAAAGATGGCCGACAGACTCAGTTGCTGAATGTATGGGAACAACTGTTAAAAGTAAGCCCTGCTTTTCTCTGTTTAAAATCGTTGTTAATCGTCGTTTTCAGTTTCAAAATGTCGTTTAACGTCGTAAATTAAACCTTAGGCATCTTGAATATCAGTATAAAGGATAAAGCAGGACACAGCAAGGTTCTAAGTACAGTGGCGTGCAAAAATGGATACATACTCGGCGGTCGTATAGTTTCCTATAAATAAAAAGCCTTCCATTTGACCGATTTGAATGATTTTTGTGTTATTTGTTTCCTTACTTCATCATCAAACAAATGAAGTACCATACGACCGCCGAGTATGTATCCATTTTTGAACGCCACTGTATAACTTGGGCATTTTCTATCAATAGGTCCAAATAAAGCAGCAGAAAGTCAATAAACTAAAAAACTAAAGTCTTGAACTAGAATTCAAATATTATTAAACGTATTAAACACTCTAAATCAAAACAGCCACAATCTGTGTAATTTCGATTATTTCTCTTTGACTAGTCAATCTAAACACCGCAGGTATTCAAACCCTCAAATCTGAATCAAATCAAATAGACCCTGAAACCAATGGAAATCCAAAAAAAACAGTAATAGAATTGTGTTTTCCCATCACCACAAAATTGAAACATCATCTGCATCTCTAAAAATAAAAAAAAACAAATCAAAACCAATGTTTATCTGGCCAATTAACTCGTAAACAAACCCGTCGATTCGTTGCTAATTAAATAATTCCCAGCACCTCCCTCCATTACTGTGAATTATGCCACGAAAAAAACACAAACGTCCGTCCTTTGACAGAGCAATTGAAACGTTTTTTTTTTTTCTTTTTTTTTCCACAAAAGTAATGGCATGCCAGAGCACGTTCTTCCCCCGCGTCGAACACGCACGATTAGAACTCAATTTGCATACAAAGTGCAACAATCGAATACGGGGGCCTATGCCCTTTGCGAAGGTTGTGACACACCTCAAGTCCTCAGCAAGGCCGTCATTAGATGTGATTGTTCGTATCACGAGTGACAGCCAGAGGTCAGCAACAGTCACAATCATCAACGACATCTGTCAGATGATATCGCGTTTTTGATGTATTTGGAAAAAAAAAGCGGAATCAACGTTAACCTCCGATCTTTTCGCAGTTTCTCTCGAAAATATGCGCACGGTGTACGAGTGATGAATACCAAAAAAAAAAGAAAAATTAAAAATACAATTCGAAGCTAAAAAAGTGAAATTCACGGTGGAAAGAAAGTATGACAAGCCCGTGGTGTGTGTTCTAGTTCAATCGGCAATTATCGTTATATTCACCACTTTCTTCGTTAGCTCGTAATTAGTGAGAAACAATTTACGACTTCGAAAAGCGAACGGATCGTGGTTGATAACTGAACCGCGATTTTAGCGAGTTTCGATTCAAGTGGATCAAGAGGTCTTGGGCTTGCAAAAAAAAAAAAACTATTTGCGGAATTTTCGTGGTATTTGTAGGTTTTGTTTTGAAGTTAGTTTGTTTAAGAGTTGCCAACTCTCACTCCCACATCGGCTGTCCATCGAAAGATTTCCTCATCGTCCTTGTCCAAAATCCCTACGCAAGTCCATCGGAATACATTTCCATGAACGACTTTACGATGAACTTCGAACTTTACCAAAATATCCACCCAAACTAACAACAAACAAAATTCCTGCGAATTTCATTTGAATTTCCTGGCAAAACAATTTTCCATTTGCATTCTCGGAAAACGATATCGAAGCTTCGAGGGCTGACTTTGTTGACATGATACGTCACAAACACGACCTCAGTGGCCAGCTTTGATGTCCAAAATAAATAAACACATGATTAATTTGAATTCGGTTCAGAGAAATTGGAAAAATTGGAGTGATTTATCCGACCCTCTTTCGGATTAAAATCCATTTCACAGCAAGTCTCCTTGCGGCAGTCACTTTAATCCTTCCTTTGAGCCCCCACTCGACTTCCGTGTGTCCTTCTTGTGTGCGATTTAACCGCCTTAATGACTTCATACACGGGGATTAAGAATCTATTAGCATATCCGTTTTCTGTGGTTCGATTAAGTGTCCTGGATAACCAAAGTGCCTCGTCAATCTTGGGGTTGGCTTATGTGGTGTTTGAGGACGCGATGGGTGGAGAGAACTTCACACGTCCGGAGCCTTATGAAGACGTAATAAAGGGATTTTTTTTTTAATGTAATCGCTTTTTATTTGGCCATAAATGACATGGGAAAATAACTTTTCTTATGACATAGACTTTTATCGTAATGTGGCCTCTTAATGGATGAATAAAGGAGCTATAAGGCGGTTCTTTTTCTTCGAGTGTTTATCACGGGGTGGGTCTTTTAGAAAAAGGTACATGAATGTGAAGGAGGATTCCCTTATGAGAACTCGCACCTTGACTATAACAATTTGTCCATTTATTGTTCACTACTAACTGAACGTATAGGAAAAACAAAATTTTTAGCCAATTACTTCTTTGATGAATTAATTGCGAATTGTCTTGCGACATAAAAATCGCCATTCTGTCAATATCTGACAGAATCAGTCGTTCATCCTTCTCAAAACACTCTGTAAGAAGTCCATAAAACCTCCTCAGATCCAAGAGGAAAAGATAAGACTCTTGTCGAGACAAGAAGCCTTAACATCGCTGTCACAGGATAAGACAAAGATCCACAACCACCTGCCAACAAAAGACCACATGTGAACTCAATTACACTCGCACCGTAAATCTCCTCTTCCCGTTGAGCAATAAATTTAATTTCATTTTTATTTTTTTAAACTAAGTCACTGATAAGAACTTTATTTGCAAAGCCGAGGCCTTTTGAGGTCTCTCACCGATCTGTAAACCGACTTCTGAGTCACGTTCTTATCTTTTGAATTCGCTGAGCAAACTTTAGGCCGTGTGTTAGCATTCTTGCGTCTTTTTGTTTGAAGTGTGGAACGTGTTTACGAAGCACAAATACTGCTTCGTTATTTTTTATCATAGATTTCCTTTTCTGCTTTTATTAATTTTTTTTTTTTGCTAATTTTCTTGACTTATCTGTGATTTTTTTCTTTTATCTCATTTCAGGTAAGTTGGAGGAAAAAAAAGAAGAATTGCGTTTGTTTTCTATGTTTTCTATGTTTTCTATGAATTTTAATCAAATGCAAACGATTTTTTATTCCTTCCACCGGAGAAAGGAGATTTCCGGAATTTCAAAGTCACGTTTTTTTTCTCAAAAAAAAAAGCAAAAATAGTGAAAAGAAAAGAAAAAAATGAATCTCATCATCCAAGGAGATAAAGTCTCCTTAAATCGATGCGGAGACGTAAATCTCGACGTGGACAAACTTCTGGAATGCGATTACAGTGGATAACGTGTCCTTAAACGGATTATGCAGGACGTTTTGGTGAAATTTCTCTTCGTCTCCATGAGTCTTCGTCTCTATGAAATCACGGTCTCCATCTCAACAAGTGGGAACGAGGATGGTGATGTCGGTTATTAGGAGACGTTCATTACCAGGACCAGTTTTGGGTGGAAGGATGCAAATAGTTTCATTCGTCTTGAAGACAGATGAGCGATGGAAGTGATGGGGTAAACGATTTGGGATGTATTTGGGGTTAAGGTGGTGTGTAATAAGGTTTTTTGGAGTGATTTGTAGTCGGGAAGATGAATGAAGTCGACGAGTTCTTCATGTGTTTTGCATGTGTCGCTGGAATCCTTTTTTTTTTTGGGTTAATGTCACGTACTCCTCCGTACCAGGCGCTTTAAAGAGCTGCTTGCTGCTGACAGGGAGCATTTTTTCGTTCTTTTTTGAAGAAATCGGATAATTGAGGTCATCGATGTTTAAGAAGAGAGCGAAGAAAGTGTAATGATGAAGCTCTTCGTTAATGATTTTTCATTTTAATTGGCTGCTTTCATCCTTTCATTCACTGAGTCTTTTAATCGATTCTAAGAGGAAGCGCCTTTAACTGAATATCCATGAACTACGAAACGTTCACTTGTCTTAAAGGAGCGAGATCCTTGTGTTCGCCGACTACCTCAACTTGGTGCCTTCGCTTCAACCAGGGCTTGTAAGCAGATCTTATTATCCACTGTTTTGCCTTCTTAGCTTCTGCTTCTTTTTAGTAGCTGCGTCTTCTTCTTGGCCGCCGCGTCTTCTTGGTTGCTGCGTCTTCTTGGCCGCTGTGCCTTCTTGGCCGCCGTGTCTTCTTGGCCGCTGCGTCTTCTTGGCTGCTGCGTCTTCTTGGCCGCCGTGTCTTCTTGGCCGCTGCGTCTTCTTGGCTGCTGCGTCTTCTTGGCCGCCGCGTCTTCTTGGCCGCCGCGTCTTCTTGGACGCCGTGTCTTCTTGGCCGCCGTGTCTTCTTGGCCGCCGCGTCTTCTTGGCCGCCGCGTCTTCTTGGCCGCCGTGTCTTCTTGACCGCTGCGTCTTCTTGGCTGCTGCGTCTTCTTGGCCGCCGCGTCTTCTTGGCCGCCGCGTCTTCTTGGCCGCCGTGTCTTCTTGGCCGCTGCGTCTTCTTGGCTGCTGCGTCTTCTTATTCGCTGCGTCTTCTTATTCGCTGCATCTTCTTGACTGCTGCGTCTTCTGGGTTGCTGCGTCTTCTTGGCCGCCGCGTCTTCTTATCCGCTGCGTATTCTTGGCCGCCGTGTCTTCTTGGCCGCTGCGTCTTCTTGTCTGCTGCGTCTTCTTGGCCGCCGCGTCTTCTTGGCCGCCGCGTCTTCTTGGCCGCCGTGTCTTCTTGGCCGCTGCGTCTTCTTGGCTGCTGCGTCTTCTTATTCGCTGCGTCTTCTTATTCGCTGCATCTTCTTGACTGCTGCGTCTTCTGGGTTGCTGCGTCTTCTTGGCCGCCGCGTCTTCTTATCCGCTGCGTATTCTTGGCCGCCGTGTCTTCTTGGCCGCTGCGTCTTCTTGTCTGCTGCGTCTTCTTGGCCGCCGCGTCTTCTTGTCTGCTGCGTCTTCTTATCCGCTGCGTCTTCTTATTCACTGCGTCTTCTTGGCCGGTGCGTCTTCTTGGCTGCTGCGTCTTCTTATCCGCTGCGTCTTCTTATTCGCTGCGTCTTCTTGGCCGGTGCGTCTTCTTGGCCGCTGTGTCTCCTTGGCCGCCGCGTCTTCTTGGCTGCTACGTCTTCTTATCCGCTGCGTCTTCTTGGCCGCCGTGTCTTCTTGGCCGCTGCGTCTTCTTGGCTGCTGCGTCTTCTTGGCCCCCGCGTCTTCTTGGCCGCCGTGTCTTCTTGGCCGCTGTGTCTTCTTGGCCGCCGCGTCTTCTTGGACGCCGTGTCTTCTTGGACGCCGTGTCTTCTTGGCCGCTGCGTCCTCTTGGCTGCTGCGTCTTCTTGGCCGTTGCGTCTTCTTGGTCGCTGCGTTTTCTTGGCCGCTGCGCCTTTTTAGCCGCCGTGTCTTCTTGGCCGCTGCGTCTTCTTGGCTGCTGCGTCTTCTTGGCCGCTGCGTCTTCTTGGCTACTACGCCTTCTTATTCGCTGCGTCTTCTTGGCCGCTGTGTCTTCTTGGCCGCCGTGTTTTCTTGGCCGCTGCGTCTTTTTGGCTACTACGTCTTCTTATCCGCTGCGTCTTCTTGGCTGCTGCCTCTTCTTTGTCGCTGCGTTTTATGGGCCGCGCATCTTCTTATTCGCTGCGTCCTTTTGACCACAGTGTCTTCGTGCAATCAGACCTCTGCAGTCGCTTTTCATATCGAACTTCAGTCAAACATCAGGAAGATTAGAAAGAATTATTTTTTTTTTTTCGTCGTGTCGCGCCGTGTAAGACGCAAAGAAATAAATTTATCGAAAAAGAGTTATTTTCCAACCATAGCCGCCTTCTTTAAAATCGGTCAAAAAAGATGCTTTTCTGATGAGAGCTCGCAGTCATCTAAGGAGTCGATTTTGAAACCCATGTGATCCAAAAAAAAAATTGGAACAGACATTCCTCGGTTGGATTTTGTCTTAGCCAATTGCTTATTTCATTATTTACGGCTCATATTCCTGCCTGCTTCTCTACTGACACGTCTTTACGTCAAAAAATTCCGCAGTAGCAATCTATTCAAAAATCTCTGTTCCCCTTATTGACCCAAGGAATCTCTTAAACTCTCAAAACCCGTCCACAGAATTCTTCCAACAGTCGCCGCCCCTCAATGACGTCGACGTTCACTACCTCGCACCTGTTCGGTCACATGACTCCGCGTTGCGACAAACAACTGACGCGACCTCCCAGCTTCCGATTTCGTAATTGCCCTCGCTTCTCGGAACCTCCTTCTATCACAGCCACGTCAGATCACCGCCCTTCCCCTCAGTTGAGTAATAATTTTGTTTACAACTGAGATTCTCGTCCGGGATAAGAACTCAATTAACCGCAGCTACGCACATAAATCGCAGACGATCCGCCGCACTCCTCCAAATCAAAAGCCTATTCCCTGAGCAATTCCGATTTGATTCCAATCTCCACAAGCTCCACAGATTAGAATCTCAATTCCCCTCGTTCGCACTCGAACCGAAACTAAAAGTGAAAAAACAAAAAACCCAAAGCGTGATAATTACTCAAAACACAAAAAAACCATTAAACTTCAGCTTCCATCATCCGAGAGAGAGCGAGAGATACAAAACTTTAATTGATATCCGTTGGATGCCATTTGAGCGGAGAAAAAAAAAAAAAAAAATAATGAACATCCTCACTTGATCTCGATCTTAATTAAAAAAAAAAGAATGAGATGATGTGGAAAAATTTAAAACTAAGTGGGCCCATAAATACAAAAAAAAAAGAAGAAAAATAAAACTGAAAGTACAGCCGTGACTTAATGTCCTTTTGTTAATGAGTAAGACGGGATGGATTCGCTTAATCGCGGGTTTAGTTAAATTTGCTTGCTAATTGAGTGATGAGTCAGAAGCGCTGGGCGTTAAGTGTCGTAAAAAAAAATAACTATGACTCCGGGGGGGAATTGACGTGTGCTGGCAACCTGTGATGCTTCGCTTGACCGCCGGTCACGGTCAAATCTTTTCGAACGAGGTAATGAGGAAGGAAGTCGTTCGAAAGGCACAGGAACTTCAAATTTGCTTTGGGGTTAGTCTCAAGTGAGGGAGAGAGTGACCTGAGGACGAAGAGTTTTATGTGAAGGGGCTTCGGCTGAAAGGCTTTCGCTTTGAAGAACGTCTTCCTGGTTGTGAGGCTGACTAACAGGTTGAAAGACACTCATCCCGCGGGAGTTGTGGAATGAAAAGTTTCGTGCAAACCGAAAGCGCGAAACGATTTATGCACGTACATGGATTATTTTTCACAGCAAAAAACTATAGTAAGTCATGATTCTTTGAAGAAAAAACCTTATTTCGCGCAAAGCAATGTCGCCCAAATCGAATTTGGGAAGATATTTGAAATGGCGGTGAAGCCACCTAAAACGGGACCGCGTAACACGAGGAATGAGTGTACCTTGAGACACGGAGCTCAAAGACTTTGGTAACGTCTCGGACACAGTAAAGCGTCCTTAGCTTTTGTTACCCGTCTTCTTTTTTAAGTTGACCTTATCTTTCAACGCAATTCGCCATTCGGAACCGACAATAAACTGTAGGGCCCCTCCACAAGTGTCAAAATATAGCGCGCACAACACAGTGGAGGCGCGAAAAAGCTAGGCTCTGGCCCTGTAGGGGCTGTTACGCCGACTCTTTTTATTTTTTTATGTTTCAACGTTTTTAAGGCTTCCTTCTAAAGTAATGGACACTTCGGTGTCCATCTTTCTGTCTGTTCTCTTTTTAAGTTAAATCCACTTCAAACCAAGACGTCAAAATCTAAACAAATTTGATTGAAGTTTAAGGCTATCATTTTTAAAAGAAGATTGAAAACTTAACCAGTGAAAAAAGGTAACATCCTTTATTTACAGGCAACCATTACCAGCTCCTGCTCTGGTGAAGGGATGCAAACACAGTCGAATCCCTCTAAGTGAAACTAATTTTGATGTTCGTGAAAATTCGACGTTAGTTTCATTCATCTTGAAAACAGATGAAGGGCAGAACTAATCGAGATGAGTTAGTGGAATGTGCTTAGGGGTTAAGCTGCCGTGTAATAAGTTTCTTGTGATGATTTACTAGAAGGAGCTGTGGCAATTTATCATGTGTGCTTTTTATGTGCGTATTTTTGTTCATATTTTGAGTAATACTCAAGGGATTATGGCTATTTCTCATGCCTAGGCACGTGTAGGGTAGAAAAAAATGTAGAAAAAAAAAAATTGTGAAAGTTTGAGGGGGTGTTAAATTTTTTTTTCTGTTACGATTACAAAGGTTTATTATAGAATAATAAACCAAAAAGCGAATTTCTCGTCGATGTATTCATTTTAATGAGAATTTGTATTTTGTCAACACTCTCGGTGCCTTGTTAGCTCAGTGGCGTGCAAAAATGGATACCTACTCGGCGGTCGTATGGTTTTTTGTAAATAAAAAGTACCATTTGACCGATTTAAAAGATTTTTGTGTTATTTGTTTCCTTACTTCATCACCAAAAAAACAATTCAATCAACTTTTTAAATAAGTCAGTCACACCCTTATGAACAAAGGCACTTGCTTGCAGTAATCATCATCATAAGTGACGAACAGCCCACGAAGGGCCAGAATCTAGCTTTTCGCGCCTCCACTTGCTTGCAGTAATAGTAACTTCAATTTCCTTCAACAAAGTCGTAGATCCATTCCAGTTTTCTTTTGAACTAGAAGACATAGGACCATTCTGTTTTTTGTGTTTGACTCAGAATGAAGGAGAGCATTATTGGCAAGGCCCTAATTTAGCACTGCGACTTACAGTTTTGAAAAAAAAAAAATTATCTACCATTTTTTTCTATTATTTGTTATTAAAATTTTAGGTTTACATGCGAATATTTCACAAACTATGGGCATAAGCAATCTAACTTTAATGTATAGTTAAAGAACAAGTTTCCGCCTTTCTAAGTTGGTATAGTACTTTATTGTAGGCTTTGCGATTGTTTATTAATAAATTATTTGTCTATGTTGTTTGATTTCATTTCAAATTGCCCCTACTTCCTAAACGGGGTAAGATAGACCACCCGCCCATAGCAAAAAATGCCCGTTTTTGGACGTTCTATGAATAACTATTATCAATTTTTGGCGCCAAAGCTATCTTACTTTCCCCGCACATCAAAATAGAAATTTTTCTAAACGTGCAGAAATGGATACATTGGGGTCAAGATGAACTTTTGTGAATTTTCGTTCCGTTCTATAGATGCGATCAAAATTGTTTGTACTTAATTTTATTGGCGATAAAGTAAGGAAACAAATAACAGAAAAATCATTCAAATCGGTCAAATGGGAGGCTTTTTATTTACAAAAAACCATACGACCGCCGAGTATGTATCCATTTTTGCACGCCACTGTATCTTTAAATCCTCTTGTTGCAGAGCCTACGTTTTTCTTGGAAACAGGCGCTGTAGCAACATCCATCCGTCTACCAGAAACCACCAAAAATTAGTAATGAAACTTCGCTGAGTACGACCTCGATAGCATCTTTTGGCAGCACATCTAGAGTGCGCAAATTTTTTGGAATGAAAAATGAATTTATAGCTGCTGTCAAAATAATAGCAGTAATAGTGCGAGAGAATATTTTTTTCTTGGAGACTTTGGGAATATTCTTCTACTTTAAAACAATAATGGAAAGGACTAAACGATTTTTCAATTATTCCAATCATTAGCTAGATATTAGGTTGTCAAATATCTCCCTTCCGCCTTTTTGTCTTTTGAATTTTATGTACAAAGCGCTACAGACCTCGTATCCAAACCAATCATGCATAGCGTCGTTTTGTAGGTTATGTCAAGACCTTTCAAATGATGTATACGAAATACGAGCTCTGTAGCGCTTTGTACATAACCGGAAAATTCAAAAGACGGAAAGGAGATATTTGACAACCTAATATTACTCCTTATCCTTTAGAAAGCAGCACTGCTATCATTTTGACCGCAACTGTATGTTAGTTAGTTGAAAACTTTATTTAAAAAACCAAAGATTCAAAATTAACAATGTTTTTTCTTTAATGCATAAGTTTAATAAGTTTTGGCAAGTAGCCGTCTACCAGTCGCAACTCTATGGCAGAACGAAATATTTTTCCTTCTTATTTTAGTTGCGACTGCAACAGCCAGTCAGTCCTTATAACTCAAAGAAGTTTCCCAACAGTTTGACAGAAAACTCTCAAAATCCGCCTCATCCACAACCACCCTCTAAGTTAACATACAACATTCCTGAGCGAATGCCAAAAATCACAAGCTCCATTCCAAAACACTTTAAAAATGCAATTTTTGTTGTAAATTTTTAATCCCCCTCACGATCGGGCAAAAAACCGAAAGAATTCATAATGAACTGAGTTCTTCTAAGAATACCCGACTGAGGTCCACAAATCTTCATCTCGTTTGTTGTCTCTAGAATCTTAATTGCCTTCAATTCGACCCAAGGTCGAGCGCATTTCCATCCCCGCAGTAAGTACCTCAAGTTATGTATCCAATTTCTGAAGACGCTCCGCAAATATTTGCACAACTCTCTACGGGATCGATGGATTTTCCCACGAACAAAAAATTTCACGCGCGTATCTTCACTTGCAGAGGGCACTTGAAAACTCACATAAAAAATATTTACACAAAATTTTATCACACACACGGAGTGAATGAATTCAACGCCCGTCACGCACCTGAAGTCATGCGTTGCCGTATCCAAAAAAAAAAAAGAATTTTCGTTTACTTTCAATTTCGCCGGCCGAATTACAAAATTCGAACTGAGAATTGAGTAAAAACCAAGAGGTCACCACGGATTCACGCCACGTACGAGTATCTTCAACTTCAGTGTTTTCGCGGTCGAGTTCGGATGTTAACTGAAAGCCATGCGCGTGCAGCTGATGTCGCTTGGCTCCAGCACCACAACAGCAGGCCACACCAGACCAAACAATTCCTCGTCGGCATGGTGGTGTTGTGACGCGACCATAAAACAAAAATGTTTTTCTCTTTCAAAGCTGGGGGCAAAAAAAAAAAAAAAAAAGCCAGCAACAACAAAAACCTCAATTGTTTTGTGTGAGGTTTTGAATAAATTTCGCTGCTGCCTTCCTGCAGCAGATACCCTCGTGTATCGGATGACAGAAGCAGCTAAAGGGGGAGTGATCTTTTGCTACTGTGTGCGAGATAATTGTGTCACTTTTGAGTGAACCTTTGACAGTTTGTGTGTTGTGACGGTTGCCTAATTCGTGTGCGTGTGTGCGCTCCACGCCGCTGTCAAAGTGACATTGTGGATTTGCAAGACTGCCGCTGCTGCTGAGATACTTTTATGACCTTTACCTGTCGCTTGTTTTTGTTTGTCGGAGGGAAAATATTATGAAATATCTCTCGTGGACCGATTTGGTTGATAGATTTCTGTTTCAGCGGGACTTAATGATGCGGAGAGCGAACGCGACGTCGAGTCATTTTATCAGTTTGACATTGACAGTTGGGGTTTCGAATTCAAAACACTTTCCCGTTAATTGTCACTTAATGGCGAGGCGCTCGTAAATAGTTGAGTCTTTGTTTTCTTTTTGGGGCGGTGGTTGGTTTATGGTGTTTGTTGGTTGAGAAATAAATTCGGCTGTGACGTGATTCCGCTGGGGCCTAAGTGCTGCGGCGCTATCAATCATCGTGAAAAGTGGTGAAGGATGGGGGGAATTCGATTGAGTGGTGCGGTTTGTGAAATTGGGTCTCGGGTTTGTTGACCCGCGGTCAACAAGTGGCGCAGTAGAGTGGTGGAGTGCAGCTAATCGATTGGTCATGAACTGAAATGGCGGGTGGTTTCGAAACTAAAATCAAAAGCAATTCTTATTTACTCAAATAATTGCCTTTCTGCATTCAAATTTCGTTTGTAATTAAAAAAAATGATACACAAATCTGTCAGACGCCTACAAAACTAGCCCAGTAAACCCAGTCGGTCGGGCTTACGATATTACGATCTGCGAAATTGCAACTCCCGACCGCGCTATTTCGATTTGTGCAATCCTTTTACGTGTATTCTGCTTCAAATGTCGGATTATAGGGAGTTCTGCTACCTATTCCTTAAGCCCAAATCGTAACAGCGCGTCAGACCTAACGCGTCAGACCTAGCGCGCCGTAACGATTTGGGCTTGAGGAATAGGTAGCAGAACTCTCTATAATTCGACTTGTTCTATGGCATAGATTGTTCGACTTGTTCATGTGATAAATGGATAGTTTTTCTCATTTTCTTCCTTCCTTGAGCCGCTGAATAGGTTTCATTATTTTTTTTTTCTTCCGGAATAACTCCATCCGATTTGATCGTGAATCGTGAGAATGGCTAGAGAATCCGTTTTCATTTCATTTCATTTTTATTGAACTAATAGGATCATACAATAAGATTTGTATCTTTTTTCGTACTTAGCAGTAATTACAATAACGTTAACTTCAAAATGAAAAACTTAAAACTAAAGTATAATAAATTTCTTAAGGGATGGGAATCGAGATTCCCATGAGGTTCATGATTGGTGAGCAGTAGGAAGACGTAGGATTGCACTTTTAAAATTTCCGAAAAAAGATTTACTAAAGTAAACAACAATACTGTCGACTGCTCTTTTTATCATTTGCAAATGTTTTCACAAAATTTAGCATCAAATAAATCTGTCCTCTCTGTCACAAATCATCATTCAATGCAATTCAAGTGCCGATCTTTCAACGTTGACCCAATTCCCTCTGATTACGAATGCAAAACCTCCGTTTTCCCATGACATAGAGGTAATCAAATCGAATTTACTTCTTTTTTTTTTACTTTCCAATTTGCTTAGTTCCGAAAAATCGTTTTTTTTTTTTGTTTTTGCGCAATCGCTAATCTGCTTTGCATTTGAAAGATAAAACGCACGATGAGGCATTGAATCACGCGACACAATCTCCGACATCTGTCGATAAATATTCGCTGAGCTTCACTTTTTTGAGTTATTCAATAGAAAATTTGTTTCGTTTACTTTCGTTGAAGTTTTGTGTGATCGAGGGTCAGTGTTCGACGGAGCGATTTTGAATTCGAAAAATTATGTTTTGAAACACACTTTGATTGAGTTAAATGGAGGCAGGTGACTGTGCACAGGTTCATGAGCGGAAGCAATGAAATTGAGGGATCGTGAGATATGCTGTGGAAATTGTAAAGAATCACGGGAGGTGTTTAAGAGTAAATAAGTTGCTTATTCAAAGTAGGGGCTGTTAGTGCGGTAGTCAATCAATGAAAGGTTTTCCTTAGCTCCCAATCCATTTGTCAATCAGTAAATTCGCAATTAATTTGTGCGGAGAAGTGCTGCAAACAAATAAGGAATCAGTTTGACAGCTGCCAGTTTACGATGCGTAAAAATTGAGTACTAAAAAAGACTGCCAATTTTTCAAGCAAAATAGTTGTCAGCAATGGAACTCATTTTGATGCTTTCGTTGAACGCTAAAAGTGGCGTGTTTGTGATTCGGCAAAATTCGGCCTTTGTCAAAATCATCGCATTTTAATTTCAGGAAAATTCAGCTACGTTCATGCAAAGTGTTCATAAAAGAAAGGACCAATGGATACTTAAATTAGAACACGGCTTGAGGAAATGCTCTGCAAACCATTACCTTGGGAGCTCTCTACGAAGTCTTGAAAATCAAAAACTGAGTATTTGCAACTCGAAGCTACTGCTCTGCTATTCAATCATCAAATTTTTCGGATAGCCTGGCATGAATCTCTGAAGCTTAGTCACTCAAACGTCGGCAACATTTTAGTTTTGGAATTCCTTAAATGGATTTCAAGAGTTAACACAGTTCTTTAACAACTTGTTTGTACGATTGAAGACGAGAGATTTCTGTTAGAAGCCGAAAATTGTCTTAAGGTTTTTTCTTTTTCTTCTTCTTCACCCTAGACCTTATGGGGACTCAGAGCGCGGCGCTTGACTTGTAAAAAATGTTCTTTTCACTGATGGTTAGTCTTATGATCGACAATAAATCATGACCCTTAAAACTTTAACTCAATTCTGTCGCTTTTTGTTAATTTTTTGGTTGCTAACAAAAATGAGTATCCAAACTTTCAGTATTCGTGTTATTTTTAAGACAATTTCACTTCAGTTTTGTTAGGACCAAGCAACAGAGTGACCCAAGCTTGGGTTAAAATAATTAAAGCGTTTTCTTAATAATTTTTAGCAGCGACAAAGGTCAGCAGATGAGCACAAGAGCTATTTTTAGAAAGCTCCCAAATTTGTATCCCCATGATTGATTTAGTTTGCGGAAGTAGTTTGAGTAAGTCCCGGATTTCGTGCTAGACGTCCTCAATGTAAGTGAATTTCAGAGAAAGATTAGAACAGCTCCTAGACGACGCTGTGGGGAACCATGTGTCACCCCAATTCAAAGAAGCTGTCAGCCAAATAAAGCACCCAAATCGCTCAACGCCACCCTCAATCACTCAATAAAATTCCAAAATGTCCCCACAAAATATCATATTCAAAATAATCCCGTCTCTTCCTGTCACTTCCGCCTCCCTAATGAATTGCCTTCTCAAAATGACTTCCAAATCCCCTGAATCTTCTACGTTTCTCCCGCTTGACTTAAAGAGACCACCTTCACCAAGAGACCTCAACCCTCCAAGAAGGCTTTAAAATTTTCATATTTTCTTGACAAATACGAAAAAGTTTTTTCTGTTTTGTTTTTTGAAATTTATTCGCCTGCACACGTAGGAACAGGGGTTGAGTGTTACAACTTGGCATGCTCAAAAGTCCTCCCTTCGTTCTCCTTTTTTTTTTTGCAAAATACTTTTTCGCAATCACCATTTGCAATTCCTTTTTATTTCGCCTCCTTTCCTGTTTGTTTGGCATGTTGTTGTTTTCTTTTTGTCACAAAAGTTTTCCATTCGAAACTTGTTATTACCAGAAAAGAGGAGGGTGTCACTTGCCCGCCGTGATGAGGATGTGGGTTGGTCTTTCTTTTTTTTTTTTTTTCTTATCCTGGGATAAGCAAGGAAATTGTATCTGTGCCAGGATAATGGTTCATTGAATGCGCCGAAGTGAGATAACACGGATCTTTAATGGTTCCCAAAAGAATTTGTTCGAAGGGACATTTTACTCGTCGGCCGCACAACGTGACTTCGAGGAATGCCGATGGAGAGCCATAGGGTGTCCCGAAATTAAAGTAAGATTTCAATTAAAGAAAAAAAATGCCATTTTGTGTTTTCCATTCCATTTTCTTATTTAATCGAATAGGCCATATCGAGAAAACGACCAACACGCCTTTGTGACAGGTACACTCTCGCTGAAATTTTCCAATTTTACCAAATTTTAACTGACAGCTGTCAAACTGATTTTTCCTTCAATTTGATCGCACTTTATTGCAAGAATGGTATTAAAATCAAATCTTGCGTGAATTAAAGGACGTCCTACAAAAACTTTTCCTCGGCTTCTTTCCGGCACTGTCCTTGCAACAAAAAGTCGGTCAGGCTCACAGTCGTGTGTGAATGTTGAAGGGTCGTGTTTCTTAAGCCATGTGTCATGTGTTAAGTGTTTCTTTGATAAATTTACATTAATCCCATTAATCCGGTCTCCTGTTCTCATTTTCAATTTTATCCTTCGTCCCCAAGGCGATGCAGAGTTCCTTGAAATGTCATTAAACGTATTCAAGCGGTGTTCTACTTTACGAGAGGGTGGCAAGCAAGATGGGAAGCACATGATTTATGAGAGTGCAGAGCGGCGCTTTGTGTGAAGGATTTTATGGGAATTTTCGGGGAGCTGGAAAGGATTCGTGATTTGTAAAAAGAGAAATTTATGCAAATTCTTTGGTCAAGTGACCCTTTTTCTTGGGGGGGGTCTTGGAGTTGGGCAGAGGGCTTTCACTTTGTTGTGGTTCTTATGAAAATGGTCACATCTCATTTGAAAGAAAAAAAAAAAAAAAAACAGAGAACCCTTTTTGAATGACTGACAAAATTTTAAAGAAATCCTAGACCGATTTCTTATGGGTCTTCTAGAAGAAGGTCACTCTTTTTTTGGTAAGGATACGATTTAAATTGGAATAAGTCGTGCCCTTGGGACCTTCAACTTCGCCATTGCGAAAATTCACTCCTACCATGGAGACTTTAACTTTTTTAGATTTAATTCTATGTGGTAGGAGGGAATTTTCACAATACCAAGCTGCAAGTCTTCAATTTGTATTCGTTGATAGTTCGTAGAGTACAAGACTTCAATTCGTCCTAAAAATCACTTAGTTCGGAGAATCTTAGAGTGATTGTTAACTAGTTTTTCCTCATCACTATCGAAATTTAAATCAGAACATTCGTAATAAAATTAGATCTTTTTTTGTAACTTAAAACCTTTTTATCTTAAAATTTACTTTGTTGCTACTTCTTCCCACTATCCGAGTCCCACAAGATTATATTTGTATGTGAAAGCCCTAAATTTTTCATTTTTTACAGTACATATATATAGCACAAATTATTTTGCAAAAGCACTATCCTCATTTCTTCCTGGAAGTGCTTCACTCTTGCTCCGTAAAAACTGATTTGCTTTTAAGGTACCATTCAAAAAAAAATCGTTTAAGAGTAATGATGTTTGGATCCTTCAAACCGACCTTCGAAGGATATGGGGTCTCAGATCCAGCATTTGCCACTTGAATCCAATATTGCGTATTCGAAAAAATTCGGTAACAATTTTTAGAAATAATTTAGTATTTAAAACGACCTTTTTTAAACCAAATATGTGCTGTTTTTATCAAAAACTTTTTGTCATTTTTAGAGTAAAGCCATTAATCCATCTGTGTAGAACTTCTGAGATTTCTGAGAAAAAAACTAAATTGAGTTGCGTTTTACAGGCCCTTAAATATTAAGACAGTTCTGCAGAAGTCGAAACAAATATAAATCTGGAGGCTATATGGTTGATGCATCAAAACGTTCGAGCTCAGCTCTCTTAGTTTCTGAAACATTAACGATGCGCGTTGTCTGGCGTTGCCACGAAGGAACACAACAGCTTTTCTGTTGATCAATTCATGAATTACTTCTTCAACCTTTTCAATTGTCCATAGAAGTGAACAGAATCAATCGTTTAACCAAATTACAAATCTGTAATTATGAGCACTTTTTCCACAACATTTGCGTTTCTTTTTTTTCATTTATGTTATGTTTATAATGCTGTGTATTACAAATTACAAAAAGGAAAACGACAATTTTCTTTCACCAAAAGTTATAATTGTATTTTACGATTAAAAAATTGTAAACATTTCACCTGTTTTTGAGTTTGCGGATAAGATATTTACAAACTTTACTCAGTATGTGGCAAAATTTCCCAAGTGAAAGTTGACGTGTAAATTAGATTTTATATTAAAATTAATCGCAAAAATGTCGATTACGCTTCAACTTCGTAATTTTGGAGTTAATCAATTTTAATGAAAAATTTTTTCTTAATCGATGCAAGACTGGGGAAATAATTGGAATTATTGAACCACAGATAACGCTAAAGACTTTGCGTTAACTCCTAGGCAGCAGTTTCTTACAGCTTGGAAAGGGAAGACAGTCTCGAAAATATTTGCACTCTTTGTTACATAAAATGTGTTAAATCATTGCAAAATTTGCCAAATAAAATGTCTTTTATTCGCGAACTAGCGAAGCAAAACAGATCTTGTTTCGTTTATTCAACACGACGGCGCACAGTGGTGCGCTAGTGGAAAAAAATCATAAAATTTTTTGATTTTGTTTGGAAAACCGATATGGTTTTTGGATTCTACATATATGAGAACCTAGAAAGCCAAAATTTTGTGGAGTTTGGATGTTCCGTTCGATTGTACCGTTAGCTCAAAGTTGAGATTTTAAAATGCATAAAAAAGTATGCATTTTTGACGTTAAATATCTTTGGATATATCATGAACACAGAAAAAAGTTTATATTCATTTTAAAGGGTACATTTTTACCTTTTAAAATGTATTCACATCTTTTTCATATTCCTTACCGATCGCACAAACTAGGCTTTTGACTGAGGACACTTTTTTAGAGGGGTATCCAAATGTTTGTTGGTTCATAAAAAAAGTGCTCCAAGAGGCTCCAACGGGAGACCTACATTTTCTGAAAGCTTGAAGTATTCTCTTTCGATAGTGCAAAAACTAAAAGTCACTTTTAATCACTTTGGGAGAACGAGGCGTTTAAAAGTAACGATATCTGAAATTCTAGTACAATTTTAACCGAACTAAATTCTGTAAAAATATTTTGCAAAACTGTTTCGCATGAAATATTGTTTTGGGCAACCGCAAATTACTTTCTTGTGTTTGTGGACGAAGAGTGGTTTGACTTTTGTGTTTCTTATAAAGTTTATATGTTTCATATACTTCTTTTTCTTCATTTTGATCTTAATAAATATATTGCAATTTTGTTATTGCGTTACTTTGTTACTTGTTTGTTATTTTGTTACTTGATCGTGTTTTTTTATTACTCATTTCTTTATTTCTTTTATTAATTCGTTCAATTGTTAATTCTTTGGTATTCGTACTTTCACGATGGCTAGTTTTGGAAGTTGAAGTTCTTTGTGCTTATTTCCTAAATGGAAGTATTTGTAATTTCTCAAAATTTTTGTTAGAGAATTATAGAGACTTGACACCATGTGATAATGGAATAGTGATAGAGGTGAAAAGAAGGTTCCTGTCTCATTTTTACGAAAGATACAAAGCAGTTCGGTATAAAAAGGAAAAAGTTTTCAGTAATTTTTTTAGAAAGATAGATATAAAGTATCAAACAGAACGACCATGCAAATAATTTGAAGACTGCTGCGTCAAAATAAAAAATTCTACAATCGAGGAATCAAATGAGCTTATGACCAGGAATAAATCTGTATCCTTGGTATTGTATGCCGGTGACAGTACATAAGATTTTATTTCATGGAGCAGAGATTATTTCCTCTCCGAAGAAGAGCAAGATATCAGAAATAAAGAATATACGTACTACCGATAATTTGCGTATATTTCCACTATAGTTTGTAATATCGTTTATACTTAACTTTTTTGTGTATATTAGTATTAAAACTAAGTCCTAAAACTAAACTTAGCAATATTGAAAATAATAAGACACTTATTTTCTAAGCCAAAACTAACACACTACCTTTTTTTAATTATTCGACCTACGATTACTCCGTAAATACGTAAGCTGCGTATATGAAATTTGGAACACTCAAAGAACTCGCAGCACACATGTTATGTTCCAAATTTAATCTAAATCGGTCCATGGGTTCTCATTTTACAGTTTTTTTTCATCGCCCCATACAAGTGAAACCACTGTGCGGCGGTTCACGAACTTGAAAAAAAAAAAAAACACTTGTAGGTGTACAAGTTGCCGGAGGTTTTGAAGACTTGTAATCAACAACTTTTTTCCTTCATCATCTTCTGTGGTATACCTTATGATCAAAAAAGAACCGGAATTTTATTAAAAAACGCAAAATTTCAATTTTTAATAATTTTCTTTATTATCACCTTCAAAGTATTCTCCTCCTGCGGCAATACATGCATGCCAACGCTTGATCCAATTTTCCATACAAGTTTTATAGGCCGCCGAAGGTATGGCCTTTAGTTCACGCAGCGAATTCTCTTTTATGCCCTCTATAGTCTGAAAACGCGTTCCCCGCAATGGCAATTTGAGTCTGGGGAAGAGGAAAAAGTCACACGGGACCATATTTGGAGAGTACGGTGCTTGGTTGATGATATTGGTTGAGTTTTTGGCCAAAAACGACACTGTTTTTGAATGAAATTCAGGTTTTTTGGCACCAGCCGAGCAGCGACGCGTTTTAAACCCAAAACATCAGTTAAAATGTGTTCGGTTGATCCATAAGAGATGCCCAACAACACAGCAATCTCTCTTATCGGTGCAGAACGATTTTGCAACACGATTTGCTTCGCCGATTTAATGTTTTCTTCAGTAACAGATGTTGTTGGGCGGCCAGGGATCTCATCATGATCCAAGCTTGTACGACCACCTTTGAACCGTTTATACCACTCATATGCCTGTGTTTTTCCTAGACACGATTCACCAAACCCCTTTTCTAACATTTTCAGCGTTTCGGAACACTTGAATTCATTTGCAACACAAAATTTGATGCACGCACGTTGTTCTAAATTTTCATCCATTATAAAAATCGCCACACGAAAATTTTTAACTTTTCCATAATTTCATCGATTTTTTTTATGTATTGGTCGCGCAGATATAGAAAAAATCCGATTTGACGAGCAAAGCGCTTGGGTGCTGTGTTTCTAGTTACAACATTGAGTCCATAAACTTCAGCATTTTTTTAGCAGTCTACGACGCTTTCTCACCTTTTCTATAATAGAAAACCAAAATATGACGACAATGTTCCACATTTTCACGCGGAAATAAATTTTCATTGAAAAATGCAATTTTAATGAAGTCCTTTAACTAAATGAAGCTTAACACAAACTATAATTTGGTCAGAAATAATAAATATTAACAGTGATATTACATGTCCGACATTCTGTTACAGAACTCTTTTGAACACCCAATACCAGCCAAAACTCCAACTTGCAACTAAATCCAAAAATGGACTTCCCTCTCATTGAACTCCAATCCACCGCGTCGAATGCAACATTAATTTATTGCAAATCGATAGAATCACGTAGCGCAGCTACTTTTCCAATTCCCAAAGTGCTCACAACTTACCCGCTCCTCCAGAGCGCATCATTTCTGTTCAAAGTCGTTTCTTTTTGCTTTTGAAAATCCTTTCACACCCACCGCCGTTCGACTCTTGTCCTAAAGAGTTTTCAATAACATTTCCTGGCACGTAGATGATCTGTACTCAAAAATAAAGCGCAACTGCATCTCGAATTTAATTAAAAATTGAGTAAAAGCACTCGCGGTAAAAGATTTTTTAATCCCTCATTCGAACGAGGATTTCAATTAAAATTCAAGGCAATTTCGTCTCCGGAACAAAACCGTCGAGTGTTGGATGAGAATCCTTCGAGAATCATGACTTAGTTCATTCGAATGCCAGGATTTCCGATCCCAGTCACAATTCCAGTTCACTTACCCACCACAACGGTGCCGAACTTAAAAGATTCTCAAGAATTCCACGGGGAATTTCAATTTCAAGCTCATACCAAGTCGGCGCTGGAAAAACTTAAAAGTGATTTTCAAAATGAAACAAAAAGCGAACAGAAAAAACATCGCGGCACTTCATAAATGTTTTCTAATCCTCAAAGTATTCCCCGGAGCCAAATCTCGAGCAGAGAGAAACATTTCATTTGTGTTTTTTTGTGTCTCGAATTGGAGCGGGGAAGTTTTTCTGTGAATTTGCGGGTGGTTGGAGAACTTATGGTGCTCGAGTTGGGGCAGGTCTAGGCCTGGAGGGATTTTTATTTATTTTGAGCACTTTCTTGTTGACTTGTGATTCGTAGAATTGAATTTTTGACTTTTGTGGCTGTTTTGATTTTGGAGGGGAGGATGAGAGGCAGCATGACAGCAAAGTGGCCAAGAGGCACGTGGAGAGTTTTGAGCAGGAGACATCAGGAGGCGACGTGTGATTGTTGCGATGTCTTATGTCACAGGAATTTGCTGGAAAAATGTATTTCTAGGAGATTTAGGGAGCGGTCGTTAATCAAGTCGAAGGATTTTTTTTCAGGTGTGATTTGAATTTCGAGGTTTAGGATAAAGAATCTCGGACTTGGAGCATCGGGTGAGGAGGATGTTGTTGCTCTAAGGAGTTGCAGCACTTTTTCAGGGTCGTAGCATTGACTCGGATTTTTTCTAGGACTGGAAAAACCTCTTTTCTATTTTTTTTTGTACCTTGAGGACGATATGGGAACCTACTAGGCAGGTGGAATAGGCCCGTTCTGTTCCAAGCAGTGTGAGACTTTCACCCACTAAAGCCACAGCTTGACCTCTTCTCTGTGACACCATCCACTCTGGGACCGCTTTCGCATTACTTCAGAGTGGTGTCGTTTTCTTTTCCATAAAGGCCTCCTTTGCGACTGTATTTTCAACGCGCTCAAAGGCAAGTAAGCTCTCACTTTAAACCAAACCTTTAACGCCCAACTGCAGCTCCTTCGCACGACTTGATTTTCAACTTTTCCATACAAAGAAAATTCTTAAAGCAAAAGAATTAAAGAACCTCTTCTAGCCTCACGTCTCTCCGCCATCATCTCCTGAATGAAGAAACACAAAAGGGCTCGCATCAAGGACATCGCATTAGGGACTGCTCCAATAAATCCACTTGAGACTCTCGCACGAGCGTGAATTTTTTATGCACATTCGTCATTTGTAAATTTTTTTTTCCGAATAATTTGCATACAATTTTTACACATCCAGGACGAGAAGGATGTTTCCACGGAATTCATGTGGCAGTTGTGATGTATGCTTTGAAAAACAATAAAAAGACAATTAGAAGTGTAAATTTCAAAAGGAACAGACAAAAACGAGAATTCAATTTGAGTTGTTTTTTTCGTCCTTGTTGTGTTCCTCACATAAAAAAGAGTTACGAAACTTAACGAAGCGGAATGGAGGCGTTTGTGGAGGGGTTGCAAAGGAGGTGGTGGTGGTTTCTAGGCAACCGCTGTCAAGGAACAGTCAATTGAGGAATTTCACTTTGAGGGATGAGAGGAGTTCTTTTATTCGATGGCGGATGGTACGGTGTTCTGGGGGATCAAATGAATGTTTGTCGCTTGTCTTTGATGAGGAGGGCGATAAATTCGCGCGTCGTTGTTTGCGGCGACGAATTGTGGGCGGATGTTTTCCGGCTGTTCTTGTTTACGAGTTCAATTGCAGTGGCAATCAGTTCGATTGAAAGGGTTGGTGATGTTGGAGTGGGTGATTTGTGAGAGTTGGTAGTTGGTTTTAGAAATAAATTGTTATCCTGAATTTTTTTTTTTACACCCTCCAGCAGTCACAGGAAACAAATTAAAACGAAAAATGGTCGGAATTGAAAAAGTGTTGCAAAACAAGAATTATAAATCAAATGAAATGGCTTTGAGTTTTTTTATTTTTCGACTTCAGGCTCTATACAAAATTAATTAATACAATGAGACACACGAATATGACTTAAGGCCTTCCGAAAAAGATCAACGCAGTGAAGCACGACTATGAGATAAGACCTTTCGACCTCTTTGGGATGAGTTTTCTAATTTTTTAAAGTGATAATTTGAGTAATAACACTCAGATATATCAAAAAATATTTTCTACTAAAAAGTGTGTGGCTTTCCCAATAAAATTTGCAGACTCCAAACCTTGAAAAATATTTTAACATTTTCAATCATTTTTCAAAAGCTTATTTTCTTATTTTACCAGATTTTTTGAGATTGCCAGAAAAAAAATTTTTGTCTAGTTTTTCGTAAATTTTGCTCGAAATTGTGTCTATATGTTCAGAAATTGATGTGCAGAGTTCACAAAACCTTTACAAAGAATTTTCGAAGTTTTGAAAAATCCCTCGGAATATTTTCTACAAAAATGTCCTAAATTTTGTGAGTTTTCCAGTTAAAATTTCGGACATTTTCCTTAAACAGGTTGTGAAATATTTTAACAATTTCAATCATTTTCCAAAAGCTTTTTTTTAATTTTATCAGATTTTTTGAGATTTCGGTAAAAAAGGTTTTTGTCTAGTTTTTCGTAAATTTTGCTCGAAATTGTTTCTGAATATTCAGAAATTGATATGTAGATTTCACAAAACCTTTACAAAGAATTTTCTAAGTTTTGAAAAATGCCTCGAAGTATTTTGGAATATTTTTTTACAAAAATGTCCTAAATTTCGCGAGCTTCCCAGTTAAAATTTCGTACATTTTTCTTAAACAGGTTGTGAAATATTTCAACGTCTTCGAGCATTTTTGGGAAACATTTTCGTAAGTCTTGCTAAAATTTCTGAAAACTCTAAAGAAAAGGATTCTTTTCTTCTGTCCAATTTTTCGTAATTTTTGCACGAAAATTTGATACATTCATAAAAACTTTTCTAATTTTCCAGATTCGACACATTTTCGAATGTTTTCGACAAAAAATTCTAAATTTCGTAAACTTGTTTTTCCTCGATTTTCCTACAGTAGTTTGTTGAATATTTTAACATTTTCGAACACTTTTCAGAATCAAGTTTGTTGGTTTTACTAAATATTCCGAATTTTCTGTAAAGGTTTCTTTCCTTTTATAAATTTTTTTGGAAATTTTGTACGAAAATGTTTCTAAATTCTCGCGTACATTACGCAAAACCTCTCCAAAAACTTTTCCAAGCTTTAGCCATTTTTATCTACACCTAATTCTCTTTTTACACGAATTTTTCTTTCGCACGAATATTTTGCGATCGTGTAAAAAAATTAATTAGGTGTTCATAGAAAATGTGCTCTAAATTGTTCTGAGTTCCTTTCAGACATGTTCCAAATTTTCACAAAGCTACCTCAAACAGCTTTCTAAATTTCGACCATTTCGACAAGTTTTCACAAAGAGCCTCAACATTTTACAGAATTTCAGAAAAAGTCCAAACTTCCTTTTCCAAAGGCAATACGTCGTAACGAATAGCTTCCACAGCACATCCTAAAGACTTTCATCGCCTCCAGAGTTCCTTAAACTTCCCCTTTCTCACTTCCCAAACGATGCTAATGAACTTGGATCAATTTGTAACATCCGCCGACGCATCTCATCCCTCCAATCACACGATAAGCCTGCTCTGTGTCATCACAAGTTCCGCAGAATCGCCTGACAGCAGTCCATCGATGGAAACAAAAATTCCCTCAGCCGCTGGAGCTTCCCATTCATCGAGTCACCACTTAACCACCCGGTAGTGTCCGACGAGACAAAGAACCTGACCCAACAATAGACGCGAAGTTCTCGGGTTCGTTTTGTTTTCTTTTTTTTTTTTTTTTTTTTTCTCCGCTCCGAAACAAACGCCAAAGCGAAAACCCATTGGTTCCGGTCTTGTGGCCACGCGAAATGCGTGAAAAGGGTTGCTGCTCTCGGGCGATTCTCTCTGACTGTGGCCCACAGCCGGTGACCGAAACCGAAGCAGGTTCCCATCTCTTGTGGTGCCACAAGTCTGCTGCATGCCATCGGTGGTCATTAAACTGAGACACACACACTCACGACACTCTGGGACTTCGGTGGCCTTTGTGTGTCGCTCCGATGACGAAATCCACGTATGAATGAGCATGCACTTCACATCCGGTGCGGGGAGGACAGAGTTCCCCAGGACCGACAACAGCAGACGAGCCTCATTTTTATGAACGCAATCAACGGGATGTGATGAGGAGAGGTCGTTCACAAAAGAGGACGTCCTGTGATTATTAAATCTCGGATTTGAGGGTTGCTCAACCCCCTAATCGTATAACGAACGACCGGCGACACTCGAAGAGCGTCGTAAACGCTGGAGATTTGTGAGATGCTCTCGACTAATTGAAGTGGCCAACAGGGAATTTGCGGATGAGACAAGACGTCGTTTGGTCACTTTACTACGCTCAGGTACTGAAAATCTGTCCATCAGCAAGCAGTTCGATTGGGTCATCAAACACAACGATGGGCGATAAAAAGAAGAAGCAACACCAGCAGGACATGTGCTTAAATTTTTGTATGGAAATTTTGTGTGCCATAAGCCGGAGGAGGACATTCATTTGTTTGCGACCACTCGGGTCGTCATGAATGCAAAGTGGGTCATCGAATTTTAAAAAAAGTTGTGCATGTCCCATCAGAAAGAAGGTGGAGATGATGTTGCTGTGTTCGTTTAACCACAGTGAAGGAGTCCTAGCTTTTGAAGTTCCTCCTAGCGACAATTGAATGTGTCGTAGGCTTCTACGGCAGGCTGCTTAGCTGAAATATTTAAATTTGAAACGGCAGAAGGTAAAGAAGTTTAAAGAGGCTCTAGCTAGAAGCAAGAACCTAGCTGATTTCGCTAACGATGTGTAAACAGAGGATGATTAACTTAGTTAAAGTAGTAGACGTATTTTCTTTTTAATATGTAAATAATCTACTACTGTTTATTGGTTTTGATTAAAAACGATCGCCATCAGCTCAAATTATCGAGAAACTAAAAATGTTTAAGCTTCAAGATTTGAAACTGAATGTCGGGGTGTGACACTGAAACTTTTGAGTGTGAAAAAAAAAAAGATTTTAAAGATTTCCACATGAGATCTGATCAATGTCATTTATAAATTTTGCGCAAATTCTTAAGAACAGACTGCTTGGGACTTCTGACAAAATCAAATTTGTTTAAACTTTGCAGAAGAAACTTTTGGACTATCGAAAATTTCATACCAAAAATTAGCTACGCTTTCGTACCGAATCTTTGCCAGTGATAACAGAGAGTTTTTATTATGGGAACTATGAAAATGGTGGATACACTATGTGATTGGCGACTAATTTATTTAAATTAGGGTCTATATTCTTGGGCCTTAATTTTAGCAAAATTGTTAGCAGGTTAAGTAAGGTTAGAGTAGTTGAGTAATGGAACCAGTTGGAGCTTCTTACGAAGTTACGGATCTGATGGACACTGATTTTACTCAGATCGCTCAGACTGTCAAGAAAGTACTTGCCTAGGTGAGTTCTTCTACGAAGCGTTAAGGCCTCGCATGAACGTAAGATATGGAATATGGTTTCCTCCTCCTCTTCATCCTGGCAACTTCCGCAAAAGTCATTGGCAGGGACTCCAAGTCTGCTGGCAAGTCAGCCGATGGTGCAGTGTCCCTTAATGACGCCTACAATAACCCTAATCGCCGGTCTGGCGATCCGAAGGAGGCAGGTAGTGCGTTTAGCATCCAGCGCAGGCCAAATCTGTTTGGTGTGCAAACACGTTGAGCCTTCTTGCCACCTGTGATTGGTGATTTTAAGGCTGTGAAGTTTTATGTTTAATTTGGTTGTAGCTTGTGGCATGGCCGGTAATTTTCTTCGGGATTGTAATGGAATTGTGGTCACATGCCTGGCGAGTGCGTCAGCTTGGCAATTACCCAGAATTTCACTATGCCCATGCACACATTGAAGTGCTCGGCCATCTCATCCAGAGATTAGCGGCACTTTAGGGCGGTCTTAGAGGTAAAAGTGACCGAGTCTAGGGATTTAATTTCGGCTTGCCTGTCTGAACAAATGATGATATCCCTCTTGCATACCACATTGTGTTTTAGCCAAGACAGAGAGCTTCCTTGATCGCCATAATCTCCGCTTGAAAGATGCTACAATGATTAGAGAGGCGTAGGGAAAAATCTAGGTTTAGGTCTCCGGAGTACACTCCTGCACCTACTCCCGACTCAGTTTTGGATCCGTCCGTGAAGAACTTTAGTGGATCCCTCTGCTCGCTGGGGAATGCTGAAAGTGAAATTTTTCTCAAAGAGGAGCTGGGGAAGGGTTTAGTCGGTGATTAAGGGCAGGGAATTCAGTTTATTTAATACTGTGGAGTGTCCGGTCCTGAGGTTGCTCCACATATCGATTGGTTTCAGTCTTACCGCCATGCAGGCTGCTACCTGTCTGCTGTAGATGTCTACTGGGAGGATTTAAAACAGTATTTCTAGTGCAGAAGAGGGTGTGATGGAAATTGTTAGCAAAATTTTAATTCTTTTTTAATGAAGTCAGGAATCTGAAATGGAAAAAAATCTCTAAGCAAAAGCCTACAATCATCGTTATCCTCTTTTCTGATGTCTCCTGAGTTTTCTGTCGTGTATTTTTTTTTTTTTTTTATTGATAGATTGATGGACTTTTTATTTTGAACTGGTTAACTCGCGGCCAAGTTCCACAACAGTCCGAAATTTGTGCTTAAAGGCATTCATTCGTATTCACACTGAGTACGTCATAATTTTTTTTGCTTTAATTGGACTCGAAAAGTCTGTTGACCTCACCCTTTTTATAAGAAGTTGAGATTTTGGCTATTTTTTGAGCATCTATAAATTAAAATTAATTAAAAGAAAATCTGAATAAAAAAAAATTTTTCCAATTACTGGCGCTCCTGAGCTGCAAATGTAGCAAACAGATTACTGTGTCGTAAAAAAGCCTACTTGGAGATCAACAGATACCGACAACCGACCGATAGTTTGTTTCAATTAATTTTGTTCAGAATTTAAAGTCTCTGGCAACCACTTAATTTTGTCATGTTTCCTCCCAAAATCTCTTGTAAACTTCTTCTTTTTAAAATGTAAGATAATGCTTCGGATGAAAGATATGTGCATTAAAAAATATCGAATTTCTGTATAAATGTCAATTGTGTGACAATCACTTTGTAAATTTATGACGCCCCTCCTGTCCTGTAATTAAAATTAAAGCCTATGGAAACAGGAGGAGCATTTCACTTGTGAAAAACAAAAAAATTGATGCAGATCCAGGTTTCTGTCCTACAGTGGATCTCTTTCCTCCTTTAGTTGACTCTGTCCAAGCATTTAAAACGTCTCACATGCACTGAGGTTTATACTTTCTCATTCAATTCAGAGCAATGCATTGGAAGTAGTGGAGATTATGTTTAATGCAAAGATGTGACTTTGGCCAGTTTCCAAAATTCTCCTACAACCATTTTCCGAAAGATTCCCATCGATATCACAAATTGGAAATGAGAATCGTATTCACTACCAAAAGAATATTTCCCATGCTGCATTGAAATTAAGTTGATAACACCTTTGTTTGCACTTTTTATGAATAAACATAAATATTTTACATGTTTAATTTATTTTTCACAGATATAATAATAAAAAAATGTAACACCTATTTTAATTTAGTATTTTATGAAATTCACGGAACATTGAACAAGAAAATAACACTCTGATAATTTATGGACATTCAATCTACCGTGACATGTAAAATTTTAACGAACGATTGGAGAGGCGTTTACGTTTAATCGGAATTGATTTGAAGGCAACTCAACAAAATTTAAATGTTCAATAAATGGAGGTGTTGGTGTGTAGTTTTGTGAGGTTTTTTTTTTTGTAGAGGATTGTTGCTTTCGTATTTTCATTTTGTTTACCATGCGGTGTCGTAAAATTTACCAAAATTCAAAATAATTAAAAAGTGCTTCGAAATTTTCAATATTTCAATTCTAAAAACTAACTCACAGGCACAAAATGTTATAAAAATCCCTGTCAAATGAAATCAAGTGGGAAGAGAAGAGGAAGTTGGGTATCAGAATTGCCTCATTTGTGCCCAAAACCTATAGCTGTCTAATTGCTCTTTTTGTTTTTTTGTTGGCAATACTTTGCTTCGCAAATGACGCAAGTACACATCTTTCGTTAACTGTACGGAATTTTATCCTCGTTCTTCTTTCATTTATTTGTTTTTTTTTCCAAAAAGAAACATTTCTCCACTCGTATTATTATTTTGATTAGAAGACTCGAACTACAAATAGGAGCGCTTTTTTTTTCTTGAATGGCTTTTGAGAGAAAAGGATTCATGATCGTACTCGTCTGTGTGGATTGAAAAATGTCGGGAAAGGTGAACTCTTAAAGTTTTTTTTTCTAAATTAGAAAAGTAGAAAAAAGCTACCAATGGAACTCTCGTTTAACACTGAAAGAGCAAAACAAAAGAAAGGACATATTAAATCCATTTCAAACTTAAAACTCTAACAAACAAAAGGACTCATAGAATTTTCCTCAAAACTAAAGAAGAAAAATCCATCAAATTTCTCGTCTTCCCCGCAACCATACTTTTTGATTCCCACCATATCTCCGACCGTCCAGTTCTAAACTTCTGATTCATCACAACCGCACATAAAACCAACTCTTGCAGAAAATTAGAAGCTAAAGTAGATCCGCATCCGAAACCCCCCTCTTATGACACATCTTGACACACATATGACCCCGTTTACGACCCGAAAAAAAAGACGCGATTACGTGCGCATTCACACTTCTCCTTGAAACGCGTGTGTCCCCATTAATCTCCCGCGGTGACACCACTGAGAGAGTTCAAACGCCTAATAAACAATTTGGGCCCAAATGCTGATTACACTTTAATTGGCCCGTAAAATTACCCACCACTGGCCAATTTTTTGGAGGCTCGCGCTTCCGAACTACGCGACGTAACCACAACAGAAAAAAAAAAATTATCAAACACTGACCCGAAGTGAAACAAAAGAAACGAAGCAACGCCATTGTCGTGTGCAAGCGGCTGTCTAATGGAGACTTGAGACTGCTGCTGTCCAAGCGGCAGCCAGTTGACTTGGCTAATTAATTTATGTAATCCCCGAGGGGGACGAGGGAACTTGTCAAAGTTATGGAATTATATTTTTTTTTTGTGTGCAACAAATTGCCACACGGTAAAGGAAATGGAGCTAAGAGAGTTAATGTGCAACATTTGGTGGTGAGGAAACACTTTTGGCACAGAGATGACAGTTGCATTGGGCCACCATTTGGTGCAATTGGCGCCAGGCGCTGTGAGAGACAAGAAGGAGTAATTAAAAAAGTTTACAACTCTGCGAAAATTATGACATCAAAAAACTAGGCAGAGATGGACACGCTTTGGAGACTAATTGTTGACGCCAGGTGGAACAAGTGACAGTGAGTGGCATTTCGTGCACAAATTAGTGGCGGATTTATTTCTGATTTTGTAAAATAGAGAAAAAGTTTGGGGCTATAAAATTAAGTCGGAGACAGAAGGAAGAGTGATTCCCCATCTACGAAAGCTGAACGATTTTTCTTTGATAAATAAGGGAGGCTTAAATGAATGTCCACATTCTTTTGGATAATAGTTATTTGCTTTCTATCATACCTCTGTTGGGATCATTGGATACTTAGACATTGGATTGGATTTTAGACATTGGATACTAACTTAAACACTTAAAAAGTCAAGGTATTTTTCAGGCTCTACCTGTAAGTACGTTTTTAACGAAAATAATTTTTTGTACATTTTTCACAAATTTCGACTTTCTCCGGAGTTTTCCAAGGTTTCATACGTTTTCTGCATCTCGAAAAATTTGTTTATTTTCACAATTTTTTTTTTTTCATTTTTCGAATGCAAAAAAGTTCCCAAATCCACCCGAAACTTTGTACATATTTTTGTACACCTGAAAAAAAAATGTTTAGAAGTTTTTTTTTTTTAATTTTGCATGTACAAAACGATCATAAGATCAAATCGTCTAAAATTTTGCATAAAATTTGTCCTTAAGTCCTTAACACAAATAAAATCGTTTGCCAAGAATATTCTCAAATTTAGTCAAACTTTCGTATATTATTTTGCCAATGTCTCTAAATTTTCCTACAATTTTGACAGATTCACTACAATTTAGGACAGAAAACTGATTTCTACTAAATTTTCTTTCATAAAGTTGGCGTATCGTCCTAAATTTCGCGTTATTTTTTATTTTTGTCTTAAGTCTAGTTTTCTAACAAAAAGTTTACCAAATCCGTCCAATCGAGTTTTGAATAAAATTATTCTTAATATTTTTTTAAGCTGTCATACATTTTATTTTCACTAATTTTTTACAGAGCAATAAAATACTCGCATATTTATCTGCAAAGTTTTCATGGTTATGGATAATGGCATGCCTGCGCCGAATTTTCTATAAGGTGTTTCCTAATTTTTGTTTCCACAAAACAATTTTAAAATTTTCGTAAATTTTTCACGCACAGGTTCGCACGTGCGTTCCTAAGTTCTAAAAATTTTCGTAAATTCCTAGAAAAAGACCTCCAAATTTTCCTAATTAACGTAAGTTTGGAAATTAAATAAAAATTGTATTCTAGGCTCAATTTTTCGACAAAAAATGTTATCGCTTTTTTGCAAATAAGCTCCTGTACTGTCTTCCTACAAATTCACATTTTTTCCGACAGACAAATTGTTTGGTTAGGCAGATTAATAAATTGTTCTAAAATATCGTACTTTCTCGGGTTGTCAATCATTTTGAAACCTAAACGAAATGTAGTAAAAAGAAAAATGTATTTTCAATAATTTTCCAAATTTAAACGAAATATTTCAAAATGAAACTAGAATAAATAAATAGTACATGTAACAGCCCATACAGGGCCAGAGTCTAGCTTCTTCGCGCCTCCACTGTGTTGTGCGCGTTATAATTTTACACATGTGGAGGGGACCTACTGTTTTAATGTCGATTCAGAACAGCGAATTGCGAAAGCTTTCCATGACAGAAGTACTCTAGGAGGATTGGTAGTCGTTCGCTGGACATGGAGCCGTGAAAATTGTTTTTGGTGTTGTTTCTCTGAGCCGGTTTCAAACCCAGGTCCTCTCGCTTAACAGTTCGACGGACTAACGACTTAGCCACGGCGCCCATTTAATTAGTTTTTTTTTCAAATTCGTAAGTTAGTAATTAGTTTTTTTTTCAAATTCAGATCATTCTTTCACTGTCGTTTAAAAAGATGTAAATTTTTTGTATTTTGATTTTGTTTCTTAATACATTGAATGCCACGCCATTTACGAACACCCTTAGTGCCGGTCACCGGTTACCCCCATGGCATTCAACGTGTTTAAACAAAAAACAAAAAAATTAATAAATAAAAAAAAGCACTCCACAAAAGGCCCCTGACACCCTTCCACATGCTTACGTAATTCTAAGTTCCTTACCCCAAAGAATCAGCCATCTTCCAGCCACACCCCAATTTGAATGGCAACTTGATTGCGAACTTCTATCATTTCGCATCAATTTCCTATCTTTTCCCTCCACCTAATTACAACTCGTCTCAAGTACTACCCGACGTAATCGCCCATCGCTTGCAAAACAAACACCAGCTAATGGTAGTTTATCAGCACGCATCAAATTAAAGACTCACTTCAGACTAATTGCCGATACGATTGATTTACTACACAAAGTAATCTTATCTCTCCCATCGCCTCGTTCAAAGTTAAAATGGAATTCGATTTGATCTTCTCCTCAAACCGAGATGGCGCTAACACATTTTAATTATTGCAATTAATTCGTTTTTATTTCGTCGCCAAATCTCTCAACGGCATTCACGGCACCACATAAAAACGACGCGCGTTATTAGCCATAAAAAAAAAATCTGTCAGCGGAAGGATAATTTTTATTTTTTATTTACTTTTTTCAACATGAATAAATCCAAAATCCTTACTGCCGTCTGTGTGGGAGAATGCACTTCATCTGTAGAAGAACTCTTTATCCTTTCTCCTCGTCCTTGTGGGAGCGTCATTCAGTTAATGCGAATCTGGGTGGAAATTGCAATTTGACAGAGTGAATAGCTGTCATTCATGTCCTTCAGTTTATGACGTCTGCGAGCGAGGATTTCTTTTTAATTTTGTGTTTATAATTGAAAGGAGTTGCGGCACTTTGAAACTATTTACTCGCCTCTTAAGTCGGTTCTTGAGGGACGGCATGTTTGTCGGTGAGGTTTTCGAATTATGTGGCGGGTGATTGCACTCCTGTGGCTGGAATTTCAAGACTTTGAGAGGTTTGATTAATTTCAGGGAAAACGGTGGGACTTGGAAAGTGTCGGATTGAAATTTAATGCTCGGTTCAGTTATTTAAATCAAAATCAAAAGGGATTCAAAACCAACTAAAGCTCTTATGGAACTTCACCGAGTGTTTGCCCTTACACTTTAGAAATGTTCAATGCGTACAAAAAAAAACCGTCAAAGGCTAATGGACCATCAAATCCCAGCAAAGAATGGAAAGAACTTGTGGAAATTCTGTTGTTGGCGTTAATTTTTATTTTTGGAAGTTGGTGGCGTTTTGCAATCTATGCCTCGTTGCGAATGCAGATTTAAGATTTGGAATGGAAAGAAGAATAAATTCGCCCCTTTTCTGCATTCCACTTTTTTGTGAATTCAATCCACAAAAGTGGAATTAGTTGTTAGTTGTTCGAAACCATATAATTAGGTGTTCTGGCGGATGATGATGATGATACATCGACCTGTAGCTGCAAGGACTTTCAACTTAAAAGAGAATATAACTTAAGCTTCCGCATCTGTCGCTTTCGGATCTGTCGAAATTCTAATAACAGAACGTTGCAACTTTGTTTTCCATCGTCGTGTCGAATTTCTCTGTTGAAAAAATTTAACCAAACGACATCCAAACCTCCACAGGAACAAAATTTAAAGTATTTTCTGTTTCAGAGTTATAAACCTAGGATCTGGTCCACAAAGGGCTTTAACGTCACCCAATTATTACGTTTTAGAGTCGACCTCTCAATTTTGTCGACTTCCTACAAAGCGGATTTCAAAGATAAAACGTCATCACCACAACAAAATAGACGAAATCCGATTTCCATAAACCTTTTTTTTTTTGGGAAAGTGGGAGTGACACCCTTAAATTCCACAGCCGCCCTTTCTCGTGTCTCTTACCACCCATGTCTCTGCAACACTAGTCACCATCTGACATCTTCATTCGTTCCAATTTAAGTGTCCTTTCTGCCGCAACGCGCTTGAACTACCACCCCGCATCTTCGTGAAAATTCTTCTCCTTCCATTTGAGGCATCTCACGTTTTCACGTTTTCTCTGCATGAATGCGTTTCCCTAAGTCGACTAAGCACGCCCCGCTCTCCAAAGACATGTTCGAGTCGAAAGACACGCTCCATTGACTTCAATTCCTCGACAACATCTTCATCGTGTCATCTCGTGTCATCGCGACCCCAAGGAATCTTCTCTCGGCCTATTGTTCAGCCCGCAGGAGGTCTGCGTCTCTACCCCAGGTGATTCGAATTGCTTCACGTGCGATTGTTCCAAGGACCTCGCTTTCCGCCCACACATTCCATGATGGTATGCTAATTGTTTGATGTTTTTTTCCACACACACTCATATCCTGTGTCCCAGGATTAGTCTAATCCCCAGCAATATGCCGGATCACAGACGAAGCGAAATCGTATCCTGTCCGACCACTCGCCCACAGATGGACATTTGATTATGTCCACCGGGGCGAGTGGGAGAGAGGAATTTATTTTCACATTTGCACCCGGGAATACGTGCAGTGAATGCAAAATTCAGCACGAAGTTTAGCTAAAGGTCCTTCGAAAGGACGATGAGGGAAAACGCACAATCAGCAGGAGTTTATCTAGTCCATTTTTTCTCTCTCCATCGTCGTCCTGTTTTCCCGTGTCGATAATGTGGCCAATTAAAGGAAAAATATCATTTTAACAGCGTGTACTCAACGTGGGAGGTTGGAGGTCCTTTTATCGAAGGTCCTTTCTTTGGAATTTATCGTTTTTTTTTCGGTTTTCGTGTATGAATAAATGAATATCAATAGGAAAGCGATGAATTTTAATTTTTTTAAGGAAAAGGACAGCTGAGATTTTTCTCTCAGCGGTCGACCGGGTGGCGATGGCGCCGAGGGGTGAAGGTCGTTAAAATATTTTTCATCCAAACGACGGAAATTCGTGGTCGTATCATTTTTTTGTGGATGGTGGCGACTGGGGAGACAGACTTTATTGGTTTTGAATTGTTGCAGCGATTATGTGCACAACGAAGGCCACTTTGAAGCTGTGCAGTTGCTGTAAAGAAACAGACGGAGGAAAATCGAAAGATGGTTCGGTTGTAAAAGAGATTTTAAGGACGTCCAGACGTTGGCAGTAAAGGATTTTTGGACAGGAAGAGAGAAATCGATGCTGTGGGTCGTTTCGTGGGGTTTTTGTGGATGAATGGCAAATGCGTTCATGATGTCAGCGATATTTTCGAGCACATCATAAACAAAAGCAAAGAGGAAAATATAAAACTTGTCTAAAATTTGTCTAAATTTGGTTGAGAAATAGACAATTCTTTAAATTCCCACCCTAATGGCTAAACCTAATAAAATACTACTCAAATTACTAAAAGAAACAATAAACTACAGAATCAAAGTAAATTAAATGAAACTATGCAATAAAATAGCTTCTTCTTCTTAGTACGATGACGTACCAACTAAAAACAAAGCCTACAAGTCAAGGAAGCAACCGCTTCCTTCTAAATTAAGTTTCACGAGACTGGTAATTGCCCATTCGCTACAACTTAAGCATTATATAAAATAAGCTGCTCAATTATTTTTAATCAGCGCATAAAATCCTTGAAAATAACAAGCAGATGCTTTGAAAACATTTTCATTAAAAAAAAAAAGAGAGACTTTCCTCCTGGCCACCCTGTGTTTATTAAATCACATGCCTCGATAAATCTCATCCTCTCGCGCAAAGGACGAAACCACTTTACAAAAAAAAAAAAGTAATTAACGCTTAAACATACATTTTTTTTTTTTTTTTCATATTTAATTTATTTTTATTTTAATTTTAAATCACTCACCGCTTATCCTTTCGCGTTTGAGATGAACGAGAATATCCGTTGACCATTGTGCCGCCATAGCAGAGGCTGTGACTTTGCCCGGAGCCTATTTTGAGTCTCAAATCGATGAGAATGTTCGTTAACAAGAATAAAATGTACACAAAATCACGGAGAAATCTGAAAAAATAAATTTAATTAAAAAAGTTGAATAAATATGTTGTTGATTTTTTGAACGAGTGGCGATTAAGGATTCAAAGCGAGTGGCGAAACGTTTATTTGACTGTGGTCTTGTTGAAAGATTTTTTTGTGTGAAGTGAGTAATTTTTTTGAAAACATGTTCGTTTCTGGATGAATGAAGGAGGAACAAATCCATCCCTGCAGTTTGAATTCGAAATTCAGAGCTTGAGGGAGTCGAAAAAATAAAAAAAGACCGGTCAAGTGTGAGTTTAACTCACGCACCGAGGGTTTCGTTCTTTCGTCAACAGATTAGAAGTAAGGACATAATTTAAGTTAAAGCAACTAACTACGGCTACCTGCCGTTTTCGAATAAAGCTAAACAAAAGAAAAGCCGTTCTCATTTGCTGATCGTGCCAACCGTGTAAAAATTGATTTAGTGAACTTAAAGGAAATGGTCTCAAGCTACTCCATTGAAGCAATTAATCAGCAGTTCATGAAAGTTAGCTTACCAAGCAGCTCAGCAATTCGAATCATAACGTATTCGGCAATAAAAAATAGCCACTTAATCGTCTAGAACACTAATGTGGTACAGTCACAAACATCCAAGAAATTAACAAATCAAGTACTCGTGTTTGAAATTCAAAAAAAAATTCAAATTTATTTCGAATTTTTTATGTTCACTTTTATTCAGAGACAAAACATAAAATCTTTCCAACAGCATATTTATATAAATCGCAACCAATAGAAAAGAGCAAATCAGGAAATGGTCTGAACACACATACACCTACAAATAACTGATTCTCTTATTTTCTTCAAAAAAATTACAACAACAAAGCTATTACGATCAATCATTTCTTTGCTTCGCTTTGTTCTTTTAAGAGAACTGAGAGAGAAGAAAACTGTCATACAAAATATTCGAGAAACCCTCTTCGGAGAAGAAAAAAAATAAAAAGCAAAAAAAGCCAAATCGGACAAGTCGAGGATTGAACCCGGGACCCTCAGACCAGAGCGCGAGCGCTATAACCACTCCACCAACGCCGCTTCGAAATCCTGTTGTCTTTCTTGGTATAGGAAACGCGTAGAAAACTTTGTGTGTGTGAGATAATCACTAGTTGCCCTTTTTTAGCAAAATGCTCACATAACTTAAATCGTTAATATTTCTAAATATTGTGTGAAAATCAAATTTTTTTTGTATAACATTTTTTGATTCTATTGATGCGATCTACAAAATGGAGTTTTCGGATCTTAAAAATTCGTATGTCATTGTTTTTTGGTTTTTGGCCAATAACTCGAAAACTGTTTGAGCCAAGATGCTCGAACTAAATTTAAACTAAGGATTACGTCGAGACCTACGTTCTAGATTTTATTCAGATTTTTAGACCCGCGGGTGTGGAAATGCGAGGGGGGGGGGACGCTTTTTTTTCGCACTTAAAGCTTAATATCTCGAAAACCGAGCCTCGGAACAAAAACCTCAAAATGAAAATGAAAATGTATTTTATTTTACGAGACTTATCCAACGATACCTAACTCAATCAATTCCGTTAAGAAAAAAAATTAAAAAAATTAGTTATTAATTAATTTTAGTACAAATAAAAAATCATAAGAGATTTCTGGATATATTTGCAATATTGCGATGAGTTGCCCCATAACTCCAATTTTTTTCAGATTTTTTGGCCCATTATTTTAGAAAATAAGGTATGGGACATGGTACACCAGTCGGTTTTTTGAAGTTTGCGGGCTTATAACTTCTTACCAATAAGACTAAGATGCTAATTGTAGTACAACTTTTTGATCTTGCTATAATTCTCTTTCTAACGATACCCATATCAAGTATCTAAGAAAAAAAAACTATTTTTTGATTTTAGTATTAGTACTAACTTTTTCGTTAATAAGTGACTTTCTTCAAACTTTTTTTCGGAACTTTCTTTGGGCAAGTGAAGCACATCTTCTGTGTAAATTTCATTTCTTAATTCCAGGTGGTTCACCAGGTACCTAAGATAAGGCTTAGTGACAGACAGACAGACATTTTTGTAATCTCCGCCCCGCCCCCTTTCCAATGACACCCATATTGACCACAAAAGTTAATAAATTTTTTTTCAAAGGTTAGTTTCAGTACTAACTTTTTCTTTAATATACGACTAATTCCAGAAAAAATTCCTGATTTATTTTTGGGTTGCCAAGATACATACCCATTCCAAATTTCATCCCTTAACTACAGAGGATTCAGAAGTTATTAGCAAATATGTAAAGGCGACAGACAGACAGACAAAATAGAGGCGGACACATAAGTGAATCTATAAGGGTTTCGTTATTCCTTTGGAACGAAACCCTAAAAAACAACACGACTGATTGTCAAATGAATACGAAAAGAGACACTGAGATAGATTTGTGGCATGGAACACATTTGTATGACCATTTTTTCTCTCTAATTGCCAAAAACGAACCCAACAACGCACAGTTTGTCAGCGCATTTGTAAAAAGAGAGAGAAAAAACGTACACATCCTCGACAAGTGAGTCCTTTTTTCTGTCCTCGTTAAATGGGCCCTTTCGTCGAGTAAACAAACGACGCTGAAGGACATTCCCACGTAGTACACAGGATTGTAGAATTCTTTAGAATTAATTATAAAGCAATTATGTAGAAAAAAGAGAAACAATATTCAGTTACTGCCAACACACACAGAGAGTCATCGTCGTTATTTTAAAGGGTTTTGTAAATAAAAAAAGAACTGTTTTAGATGTTTCCGTATTCGTTCAATGTTTGGTAGTCTGTCCGTCAGTTTTTCCATCCGTCTTTTCAAAAAGAACTAGAAGATTGAATTTTATAAGTTTTTGATTTTAAGAGGAAATTTTAAATTTTGTGGCGGAAAAACTTGATAGTTTTCGGAAACTTCAATAATTCAATAATAAATCAATAATTTTGACCACTTTCCTCTCAGATAGTTTATGACTGCTTACGATACCTTCAAACAATTTTTCATGATGAAGTAATTTTTTGATATGACCAATTTCCACCCTGTGAAGCTCTGTGAAGTAGCCAGAATGTCGATTCGCACAGCCTGTCACAACATTCTTATTTTTTATTAATTTAAATTTTGTTACCGTCGGATTTCCACCGACGTCAACCAAAAGGGGTTTCTCACCAACCCTGGAGATAGAAGTGGGCGGTAAAAAAAGGATGTTAAGTAATGGGCGCTACGCGATTGTCCCCTTCGGCCAAATACTTTTTCCTCTTGAATGGCGACAAGAAAAAAAGATTCACGTAAACTTTATAATTTTAATTCAATTTTTTCTTAAAACTTAGCTTAAGAATTATGTACAATATGTATCCTTAACCTATCTTAAAGCTACTCCAGCTACTCCGCGTGATTTGATCCCGAATGTGGACTTGATTTCTCTCTACGATAGTAAAAAAAAAACCGCACCCTGGGACTCGAACCAGTATCCAACAAAAAAGGATACGCAAAAAAAAAAAACGCTGATCGTTTCGGCGAGATTCGAGCCAGCGGACTCGATCTCGCGACTTTGCTCGCCGACGCCTTAACACTCACCGCTACCGTGGAGCTTACAGCTCTCTACGCAACCACGGCCCTGGACGTGACCCGCGACTTGATCCCCATTACCCCAACGTGTTCGGTATCTTCAATTTTCAACACAATAAAATTAATCTAAACTTGCAGTTACGGTGCTCTCCTTATGCTGTCGTCTGGGGTTGTCGATCGCATAAATGGGAGGGAATGTCCTGCCGAGATCTGCTTCCATGCTGAGCTCTGGTCGCCTTGTTGCCTTCTTCCAATTCCTCGCTACCTCGGAGGACTCTAAGGTCACAAAAACAGTGACTCTGGGAAAAAACCTCGTACCACTGTATTACAAAGAAAAAGAAGCCAGCTTTTGCTCCTGCGAGAGAACACCTACCTCTTTTTAGAACAGAAAAAAAGCACTTCACCTTCAAGAGGTCAAACTGAACTTCCATATTTGTTTTCCTATCTTGTTTTGTTTTTCTTTTTTTTCCCTACTTTACACTTTACTTAACCTGGAGGGGGCTGCTTATCGTCGCTCTGAAATATTTAATGGCTGGCGAATCTTCTGGCTCTGGCCGAAAACCGCGCCAAGCTCCTTGCAGATTTACAGGTCCTCTTTTCCCTGCTATCGGATAATCCGCTGAATTCCGTCGCTTTTCGAACAGGGAAAAGACGAAAAAAAGAATCTAGCAAGGATGCCAAGCATCGGATTCAAGCCCGAACCACTCAAATCCTAAGCCAACTCTTTACCCACTCGCCCACGAAGACCCATGACATCCGGTTGTCAGGATCCCCACCTGACAAGCTAGGCTCCTCACGTACGCGTTTAGGCGAAAGCCTTTAAGATAAACACCCATAACAATTTGCCTTCGTATACGAGCCTGCCTTCTACTAATTACAAATATCTGCAAACAGCTTTCAAAATATAAATCAAGAAAACAACAAATAAATCAAGAAACAAAAAGTACTAAAAAAAGATGTAAATCTTATTGTACGATCCTTTTATAAAATAAATAAATGAAATGAAATGAAACAGTGATTCTGACTCTTATTTATAGTTCTGGAATTTTTAGAAAAACGGAATGAAAAAAAAAAAGAAACCATTCAGATGAAAACAAGTAGAAGGACATCACAATGTTCGACATGTCGTCCTGATTAATTTAATGGTTGTTTGCTTAACCAGCTGCACACATTTACCATCCACAAAACTCTAAACACAATCCCCAACAGATTCGTGAGCAGGATAACTTAAAAAAAATTAAGGTCAATTTGTTTTTTTTTTTTTTTTTGCAGTTGCCTAAAAGAGAATTCTGTATCCCAATTTGCGAAATTTCAAAATAAGTCGTCCATGTGAATTTAATTTTTTTTCGATGAATGAGTTCCAATTGTGGACTGGAAAATAAAACCACGAGTAAAAAAGCAGCCATTTAGAACGAGTGATGGAGCATAAACATTGATGTCAGTGTTTTAATTCGGTCAGTATAAACTAGATAAGAAAATTATCGAAACCCGAACCGTACGTAAATCATTTCGACATCTTCAGGACCCTCCTCAAGTCAGCATGCACCAAACAATTTGCTTTTACTTTATTTCCACTTCTCAAGTTTGTCCTCTGCATGAAAACAAACCCAACGGGAGATGTCCCTCCTGGTTGAGTTTATTGTTAGCCACGTGTTGTCAGGATATTTCTCTTAAATTTCCTCTTTTTTTTGTTTTTAAATTCCCACACAGGAATAAGATCCTTTAAGAGACGTGCGTGTGTGTTTTGTGTTTGTATTCGTGTGTAATTATCATGAATTGAAGGGGTTATGTATTCATTTCGCTGTTAGTGGAGTGTTGGTACACAATGCGGGTTGTTTTGCATAACAGCGGTTAAGGACACCTGCGAGTGGCTTTATTATTATTGCACAACATTCCACAGGAAGGAAGCAATTGAAAGTAGTTGGAGGGGTGAATATTAAATGAAGGGGGAGTGAGATGATGAGTGTGGCGGTTAGGAGGAGGGACGTGGCTCCAGTGGCGAGGGTGATAAATTCCGCCAACTCGTCGGCGATAGATTCGCGATTAAAAAGGGGGTTGGAATTAGACGTGACGTGGCTTCTTTATTGCTTTTAAAGCGTATGTTTGAAAGGTTTCTTTAAAGTTTCCTATGAAAGACTCAAAGAAACTCAACCGAATTAAAGAAGAATCAAGTTTTTTTCTGTGAACTTCAGAATTTTAGTTCCCCACGATTAATTGCTGCATCATTTAAAGAATTTTATTTCCAAAGTTCCCCAAAAACAGTAAAAAAAAAAAAGGATCTGCAATTAAAATCAGGCTGCGAACAATTACACCCCTGTGGTTATCAAATGCTAATATTTAATTTTCTTAAAACTTTAATGTGAACGTTCTCCACAAGAAAAAAAAAAATAATGAGAACAAGCCATTTCCATCTCCTCTAATAAATTCCAGAACACGCTTCGGTGCAGTCGTTCAAAACAGCTGTCCAAACTTTCCTCCCTCACTTCAATAACGTACCTGTCTTTCTCTTAATTAGCCCGGACATTGCAAGAACTCCTTAAATATTTTATTAACTACAACCTCCCAACAAATTTTCCTAAAATCCAGACGCTCTGAAACGTTGCTTCGTTTTCTTTTTTGTTTTGAGTTTTTGGACAAAACTTTTCGGCAACTAGCACTTCGTTTGTAGTGCAACTTTTGCATTGTTCTCAGAATCCGTCACAGCAGGAAACTATTTTCTGGAAAATTTCGTGCAACATTTTGTTGTGGTTACTCCCAGACACTTGTTTAGCAGTCGCGTTGTGACGTTAATTAAATTTCATTGAGAGCTCCCATTAAATCCTTAAAGTCCTTAGCCACTGAATGCCTTTAATTATCTCTCACCCAACGCCGAATGTCAGAACACAAATAATTGCCGTCGCTCTGTCGGAGATGCAACTAATTAAACTCCTTAATGCACTTCTGTACAAGGACCGATGCCGCCATCATTCATTGTGCCAATGAGAAGGATTCCCACCTGCACCAAGGACACCCCACACACCTTCATTTCCACCCACCAGCACGAATAAACGTCTGTCTACTCTCGGCCTGAACGCATTGCAAATTTATGTGAGACGCCTTAATGTCTCTTCAAGTTCGATGCCACCGTGCCGACTGCATCGGCAGAAAAATCTCCTTCATCCTGCACACTGGGGATTCTTCTAGAATGTGAGACCGGGTCTAAATCTCTTTTGGCTCAGAGCCAGAGAACGGAAATGGCCTGAATATGTTGCGAACACTTTACTGCTGAGGTAATATAATACATTCAGGGAGATTATCCCCTTTTCCTTTGCATTTGCACGAAGTGAGGTTAGGCCGACGACGGCGGTCGAGTCCATTTTGCGGTTTTCGAATTGTGGTGGTGCTTTGACGAGGTCGTGCTTTTTTGGTCTTTGCAAGGAAATGTTTTTGAAGATTAAAAAGAATATTTCACGATTTGTAAGCGTTTAGGATGGAATCATATGCTCATAATGCGCACGGGGTTTCGGCGATGAAATTGAGTTGAAAGGATGGCGTTGGATTCAGGAACGTCAGGGATGTTGAAGAGATCAGCAGGAGACTTTTCATTGAATAAGTTGCATGGAATGGAAACTCTGTCTTGTGGTGGACGTGAATTCATTCTTGTTTTTATTCGAGGATTACTTGGTGTGGTATTCGAAGCTACACAAGTGCAACATCAACTTCTTGGAAGATTTTTTGTGTTTCTTAAAGAATCAGATTCTATACAAAGTAACATACAAACTCGTAATTGTGACTTTAATTCAAGGTAAAGCAGAGGAATAAATAATAGAAATAGGTTAGGGCTAAGCCAAAGAAGCACACAATTCAGCCTCTAAAAAAAAGTGTCTGCGCGAAGAGTTCTACTAAAACGTAATGTAAACTTATTAAAAAAAATCGTTACATGTATAGCTTTTTTTAATCTTAAAACAATGAAGAAGACCTGCAAATATCATTAGTCGATGTTGACAACCCGTCTCTCTGTTGTTTTCTTAATATTTTTCAAATAAATTTTTTTATTACTCAGCCACTAAAGCCAAAAGCAAATTCAAAGTTGAAATAAAAAGCTAAAGAGTTTTAATGAGCATTCGTAAGTACCTACACTTTGTCTCATATAACCGCTCCAAAAAATGTAGTTTCTGTCTTAAGAATGATTTCAGGACTGTAACACTTCAAGAATGTTGACTCATAGTTATGAACTCTAAAATTTAGTTTATTTTTTCTGATAAAAAGAAATTTAATTGTGATACTCGGGATGATGGAATTATGTTAAAATTTGGAAAAAGTCCCAGGTTTAGTGTTAAACAAAACTATGGAGTCCAATCGAAAAAAGCCAAAAGTTTTTGCTTTCTCTTATTTGAACACATTTTTTTTTGGAAGAATAGACATTTCAATAGTAAAGTAAAACGTTGGTATCGTTAGAAAGAAGACAAAATTCCTCATCAAGTTTTTAAAATTTTAAAACGCAGGAGATCACAGGCTTAGAAGGCTAAGCGCTCAAAGGTAGGATTTTTTGGAAAAAGTACGGAATGTGTTTTGTTTGTTGGGCATAAAAAACTGGAAAAAATATATTTCGCACTAATTTAAACAAAAAAAATATATATGTCGGATTTCTATAAATATAAGAGATTAATTTAAAACTAGTAGCATCAAAATACAATAACATTTTTTTTTTAATTTGGAAAACACGAGAATTACCCAAAAATTTTGTTTAAAGGCCTTTTTTCTTAAGTAGAGCTTTTACTTCTGACTTATGTTTCTAAGAATGGAATATCTGAATTACTAGAAAACACATTCACTTTCAAAGGCCTCTTGCTTTACACGGAGAGAAAGTCGTTTAAAAAAAATTTTAGACAACGTTTTTGATTTTCAAATTAAAAACAAAGTTGTTGCATTTTGATGGTCTTAGTCTTAAATTAATCTAATATTCATAGAATACCGGCATATATTTTTATTTTGTTTAAAGTTGTGCGAAATATATTTTTTCCCGGTTTTTATGCCCAACAAGCAAAACACATTCCCTTCTTTTAAAAATTATTCTACTTTTCAGCGCTTAGCCCTCCAAACCTCGACTTAAAAGTTTAGCAGCTTGACGAGAAACTTTGTCTTCTTTCCAACGATACCATTCTTTCAAATAAGACTTGAAATTTCAATTTTGCATTTCGAGCATGATCTCCATACAACGCGCCCCACTGTGCCACTCCTGTTTTGAAATTTTCTTTTAAATTAATAATTAAACAACATGTTATAAAAATCACAGAAATGAGATTGAAGTCTTTTATTTTAAAATTTAATTGTTCGAAAATAAAAATCTCAACAAAATGATGCAATTAAAATTGCCCCGTTCATTTATCGAATGGTGCTCTTGATACGACGAAAAACAAATTAATTGTTCATTCGTTCAAGTATGAATGTAAAAATTGAATTGATTGAAAATAGATTGGAAATATTTTTTACCACGACTATAACTCTTAAGCCATTAAAATTACGACAGTACTTCGGTTATTTTTCATGATCTATTTTACATTCGTTATTCACTCATACTTTCACGAAGTCGCTGAAAATGGAGTTTTGTTGTTTTCGATGAAAAAAAGCGTAAAATAAATTTTTTTTACGTAAAATATAATTTTCGAAGTGTGTAGTGTTTAAAATGAATTATGTTTTAAAAAATAAACAGCCCATACAGGGCCAGAGCATAGCTTCTTCGCGAATTATATTTTGTTTAAATTGATTTCAGGTGATAGGATAAATGAAGCGAACGAAGGAATGCACATTCACCGTGGGCTCTCATCACGTAACTTTCTAATCGATCATTGTCTAGACGACTGTCGTCAACGCTATCGTTAAAAGTTTGCTTCACGTAACACTCGTCTTGTCTATCATCACAGTTTGAGTGCTACTAAATGCTACATTCCTTCGGTCAAATAAAGGCTGCATATCATCCTTCATTAACCTTTTGTATTTTGATGTCCAAGAACGAATAAAAATTATAGGTAATGAGTGCTAAGAAGGTGGTATATCGCACTCTAGTTCATATCAAAATAACTTATAACCTTGAATTGGTTAAATTAACATCTTTTAGCATTGCATTTAGCATTAATTAGCATTGCATTTCCTCTCCACAACTGACATTAACTTGAACAAAGACAATGACAAGGACAAAGTTCTTAATGGATTGGAGAGAAAATGTGGGTTGGGCATATGATTGTAGGTCGAATGTGAGAAATTAAAAAAAAACATTTTTTCTGTGAAAAACAATGTACCTTATGATCAAAAAAGAACCGGAATTTTATTAAAAAACGCAAAATTTCAATTTTTAATAATTTTCTTTATTATCACCTTCAAAGTATTCTCCTCCTGCGGCAATACATGCATGCCAACGCTTGATCCAATTTTCCATACAAGTTTTATAGGCCGCCGAAGGTATGGCCTTTAGTTCACGCAGCGAATTCTCTTTTATGGCCTCTATGGTCTGAAAACGCGTTCCCCGCAATGGCAATTTGAGTCTGGGGAAGAGGAAAAAGTCACGATGATATTGGTTGAGTTTTTGGCCAAAAACGACGCTGTTTTTGAATGAAATTCAGGTTTTTTGGCACCAGCCGAGCAGCGACGCGTTTTAAACCCAAAACATCAGTTAAAATGTGTTCGGTTGATCCATAAGAGATGCCCAACAACACAGCAATCTCTCTTATCGGTGCAGAACGATTTTGCAACACGATTTGCTTCGCCGATTCAATGTTTTCTTCAGTAACAGATGTTGTTGGGCGGCCAGCGATCTCATCATGATCCAAGCTTGTACGACCACCTTTGAACCGTTTATACCACTCATATGCCTGTGTTTTTCCTGGACACGATTTCCCCTTTACCCCTTTTCTAACATTTTCAACGTTTCAGAACACTTAAATCCATTTGCAACACAAAATTTGATGCACGCACGTTCTAAATTTTCATCGCCACACGATCATTTTTCAACTTATTTGTATAGACGTCAAACAAAAACTAATCATACGATATCTGTCAAAATTTGACAGAATATGTATAAAAGTGTTGCGAACGTTGAGAGAATAAAATTTTACCGATTGGACAAGCGCGGGAATTTTAAAATGAAAATTCCGGTTCTTTTTTGATCATAAGGTATAATGCAAAACTAAATTATTTTTCAGGTTTCAATCCAATATTTCATTTATTTAAGTCAAACATTTGACAATATTTTTCACAATTTATTCTAGGACGATAGCAAATTAGGTATCGTCAGAAAACCATCATCGAGACGAGATAGACGTCGGCTTACGTGAAGTGGAGAAAACGATATCGTTCTGACGATATCTTTTTTTGATGCACAGCTATCGTTCAAACGATATCGTCAAACGATAGTCGTGTTTCGTGATGAGAGCCCTGCATTTTTGATGAATTATAGAATTTCTGATCTTTAAAAGTGTTGGCTCTTTCTTGGCAGCAGTATAGATTTTAGGTCTTAAGTAAAAGTCACTGCAATGAAGATTCGCGGCTCATGTAGACCAGACTTTGGCCACACTCCCATTCATACACAAATAATTTGCTGGAAATAATAACAAGTTGCAGGCTTGTTTTGCTGCCTATTTGAAGAACAAACAGTAGCATGTTTGCCTAGATTTGTCTTAACCCAATTGTCACCAGTGAAGCATGTTAAACTCATTAAGCACTATGGACCATCACTGGTCTATGTTATTGGCGTTTCGCCTCCACCTATACATAAACTCATTAAATAGAAAGGTATTTCTAGTGGCAGTTTAAAAACAAAGAAGAATAACCTTCGGCTCGTGAGTCTAATTCGCATTTAGCCGGTTTTTCGTTCTTTCCAAATTGTGCTAAAATTGGAAGTTCGACACTTATTGCAACTAAAAAGTTTTCTCGGCTTTAATAAACAATAAGGTTGGTGAACTTTCATCATAATTTGTGGCGTAACAGCCCACGAAAGGCGAGAGCCTAGCCTTTCGCACCTCCACTGTGTTGTGCGCGTTACAATTTTGACACATGTGAAGGGGACCTACAGTTTATTGCCGGGTCCGAACAGAAGTACTTTAGGAGAATTGTCAGTCGTTCGCTAGAGGTGGGGCCGTGAAAAATAGTGAACTTTAATATTCTTCTAATCAAAGAAGGAGATGTAGAATTGGACGAGGTCAGCAAGTTAACAAGTAATTTGAAGACATAAAGAGGTTAAGGAGTTTTTTAAATACATTTTTTTAAATTCCACAAGCCCAACAAGTTCTTTCTGTTTGTGGTGTTCGCTCCTTGTCGCCAAAAATGTTCTGCAACTTTGTTGAAATAAAAAAAACTTTTATGGCTTAAGGCAATGTTGTTTGCATAAAAATTGTGTTCCATATTTTATGCGTTAAAGTCGGTTACGAAATGGTGATATTCTGCTTTCTGCTTTTTGCTCTGAGAGTTTAGCTTGGATCGAAGGACAGCTCTTGACGTCTGCAATAATCGATGTCATTTTACAAGCCTCTTGAAAAATAAATTACAGTCGAAGCCCTCTAAGTCGAAAGGCCCTCTAACTCGAATACATTTTTCCTACTCTTGGTCTATTTTCAGATCCTCTAAGTCGAATTTTTTTTTTTGCAAAAAAATAAACAAAAAATTTCTAGACTCAATCCAAATTTACAAACTTTTTTAAGTAATTTCCTGTGTTTTTTCCTTACTCTTTTGAATAAAATAAAGACTTAAAAAAAAATATGAATCCCTCTAACTCGAATTTTTCGAAAAATCCCTCTACTCGAACTAATTTTGATATCCCGTGAAAATTCGACTTAGAGGGCTACGACTGTATTTCAATTCAAAATACAGACGACTCCCTCTACATCGAACTCCCTCTAACTCGAACTAATTTTGGCATCCCTTGAACATTCGACTCAGAGCACTTCGACTGTAGTTTTAAATGAAAAAAAAAATATTATTTAACATCTAGACCAAGTTGCTACATTTCTAAACGCAGTCAGGTATCTTAATCATTTCATTCACCTTCTATCCTAACCTAATCCACTAAAATGAAACTTCTCACATCGATGCTCAACAAACTCAACTCAACTAAACGGAAACCGTAATTAAAAAAATAAATTGAAATCATTTAAAAATGTTTTAAAGTGGATGTGGAAGATGAGTTTGCTTTTGCCACGATGATTGATTGCCAAGTGTTCGTACGTGTGAAAGTTGGAGAAAATATTCAAAGAAATTTTGCAAGACATTAGCCAATGGAAGTCTTGGTTAAGGGCCAGTATGGAAAAGAGTGCAGATAACAAGGAATCAGACGAAATCCAGTAAAATTTATGGAAAAATTCATGGAAAAATGTACAGTCTATGAAAACGGAAAAAAATTGAATTAAAAAAGATGTTCTTCGTTATTGCTTCTCAGCATCTGCACCTCAGACAGAAGGTGAAAAAAAAAAAATCCTCGTTATTGTCCATCTACGGCAGAAGAAATAGGATGGTACACAAAGTCTTCATTTTCTGTCGGTATTGGAAAAGACCGAATTGCAAGTTTTTCTGTGTGTTCGACAACTTTCCTCTTGTCCACATCGGAGAGAAAAAGAGTCAGAGAAGAAATTTAAGATTTCAATCGACAATAAGCTTAAGCCTCAGGATTCTTCAGAACTGAGGATAAAACATTTCATTTATCCTTTTGGCAACATGCAAGAACTATGAACATCTTTTTCCGTGTCTCCTACGACTTAATTTAGTTCCACATTTCGATTCGAAACTTTAGTCGACATTTGCCACAAGACTAAAAAAAGAAAAAAGGACCTAAGACTCATTCAAATGGAACGAAAAACATCTGTGTTCGAATGTGTTCTGCGTAATCCTCCGATGCATTCCCAAATGGATGGAGCCTCATACCAGAAGTCTTTCCCATTAAATTTCCCACAAAACACAGTCGTCCGCAATAAGTCGCCGGCGGACAAATTGCCGTGTCGGTGTATCAGCAGTCGATCTCTTCCGCAGGACATTTGCCCACATCCAATTAATTTCCTTTGCCCCACAAGTCGATTGTTTGCAAAAATTTCCCGCACCATTTGACAAATGAAACAATTCCATCGAAGTCGACCGACCCACCCAGCCACCCCTTTTTAATCACACCGCAATCTAAAAATAAACTCCCGAGTAATTAAACTGACAGAAGGAGACGACAGACGGTTGAATGCGATCGATGACCACCCCCAACTGAATCCTGGAAAAAATGTCCATCCCGCCACAACGCTCCATCAACTCAAGTACCTGCTTCGAGTGCTTGGGTATCCCAGAGATCCGTCGATGACACACTGACACTTTAAGGACACGGACACGGACACGAAGAGGAACACGATTGCGGTTGCGGCTGTGGCTACCGTGGGAGTTGCATAAACAAATGGCGGCCGAATTGAATTCACTCGCACCGGACCGGATTATCTGTCACAACTCGATGACACACCCGACAAGGACACGCACAACTAATCGCACATAGCGCCGCGTCAGGCGCAGGAGGCACACACTCCTCTTTCTCAAACAAATCACTGAATCGCCCACGGGGGCCGCTGCATAATTTCGGGTTCGAGACTACGCGTCGTCGTCGTTATCGTTGTCGTTCGCGACTTGGCTCACTCGCTGCTGTGCCAATTCGACGTCCGAAACCGGAATTTTAGTTCTAATTTTCTTTTTTTGGATGTGAACGCTCGTTGCGCCGACGGACTTCTGCTGCTTCTTCTGCGCCGAAGAAGCGAACCGGAATCATTAAAATGAAGAAGTTAACTGATATTCAATTGGCAAGCATCGAAGCAGCCAGCGGTGAGTAGAGACGATGGTCTTTACCACCACCACCGCCACCGCTGTCGTCGTCGCCGTCTCGGGCATCATCACCGCGTCGTGCCAAGAAACTAAAACCAACTTTTCTTTCAGCTCAAGAATCTTAATTAAATGAGCTCTTCAGCGCGCCGAGGCTGCCTGCCGCTGCAGTTGAACGTGTTGCGTGTGTAATTAAATCGAACGAAAGCCTAAAGTCGAGCAAAGACGAGATGAAGTGAAGAAAGACGAAGGCGATCGAGAAAGAAAGACGGAGAAAAAAAAATCAGAGCTAAACGAATGAAAATTAGACGAAAACGGTTTAAGTGGAGTGCCAGTGCCAGTGCCTGCACTTAGCATACTTTGACAGTTCGCCCAGTGGGGTCAGACAAAGAGGAGGGGGACTTTGCTTGGAATTCGAGTCGGAGCGATTCTCGGAGTCGTACGTGGTCACTGGACTTGACGGAGAACATTGCCTCGGTCGAAATCGGGCTGAGGAACGTTTGCGAAATCTTGGAAAAGAGCGACGATGGCCTCGAAGTGAATGCAGAAGCGGCCCTGGAGAGTGATGATGTTGAATTATGAAGATTTTGGCTGGAATTTTTGACTCGCGTTCGAAAGGAGACTTAAACGACTTGAAAAAAAAAAAGTTTTCGAATCCAGTCGATGTACCGTGAAGAGAGCTTGCGAAATTTTTAAGAGGAACGAAAAAGTCAAAAATAGGATTCAAAACTTAAATAACAGAGTCAAAATTTTGCTCACAGTTTTCGAGAGTCTTCTTTTTCTGACCGCAGAGCCAGAGATCATAAAATTTTTGAATTCAAATGCAGATCTTAAAACCTATAGCAAAGACATGAAGATTTTAAATGAATAGTCCTCTTTCCAGGATGAGTGATGTTAGGTAGGTAGGTAGTTTGTGTGCCGATCTGCTCAAGACAGCCCAGGACAGACAAGGCAGATTGTGATCCCACATGAAGCGGATGCAAAACGTGCCACTTCTCCAGAAACCAGTTGCAGCTATTGATATATGTAACTGAGGATAGGGCTTATACTGGTGTCAGGTAGTTAGCCGAGATTATTGAGAAAGTAGTGATCAAGGTGACTGTTTCTATGGTTCGAGAGAGCTCTGCAGGTCCCTAAAAGGTTGAGCGAGGTTTCTGCCTCTTCCTCGTCTCTGCAGCTTCTGAAGCCCAGTCGGGTAGCATATTTGCCAAAGAGTTCCCAGTTATGACACTGATTAGGTTCGATGAGCGATGTTAAAATGAAAGAAAACAGGTTGGGTGTGAGGTATTATCAATTTTGTGTTTTTTTTTCTTAATTTAAAGGAACAATTTATGCCTTTAATGCAAGTGAATTACACGTCCTGACGTAGTTTGACAGCATGGAACCAGGAGCTAAACTGCATAAATCCCTTTGATTTTGAACAATCGTCTAAGTTGTGATGACTTCAAGGGATTCTACATCTTAGTGGGGTAAACCTTTGACTGAAAAAAACCCCACAAAAAGTTGCATATAAAATTCAACTCACTCATGGGACTAGTGGCTATTTTATGTCACCTCAGTCGGAGATACAGCTGCGGTCAAAATAAAATGGAAAATGGAAAATGGTACAGTCGAAGTCTTCTAAATCGAACGCCCTCTAAGTCGAAAGTTCCTCTAACTCGAATTTTTTCGCCAAAGTCTGGCATTCCCTTCAATTTTCCATACAAAATCCATCCTCTAAGTCGAACGTCCTCTAAGTCGAACGGGGGGTTATAAATTGGCCGTTCAATTACAGAATAATTTTATTGTAGCAAGATTTTTAGTACTTTAGTACACATAGATGTCAGCTAAAGTGCGGAGTTCATTTTGCTTGCATCATTGCCATTTCTCCTCTACTTCTGACGAAACACCGTCTAGGTCGAAAATCCCTCTAACTCGAATACATTTTTTCCTACTCTTGGTCTATTTTCAGTTCCTCTAAGTCGATTTTTTTTTGCAAAAAAATAAACAAAAAATTTCTAGACTCAATCCAAATTTACAAACTTTTTTAAGTAATTTCCTGTGTTTTTTCCTTACTCTTTTGAATAAAATAAAGACTTAAAAAAAATAAAAATCCCTCTAACTCGAATTTTTCGAAAAATCCCTCTAACTCTAACTAATTTTGATATCCCGTGAAAATTCGTCTTAAAGGGCTTCGACTGTATATTCAATTCAAAACCGTCGACTCCCTCTAGCTCGTACTGATTTTGACGTCCCGTGAAAATTCGGCTTAGAGGGATACGATTGTATTTCGAACGTCCTGCTCTGACTTGACAAATTTAATGCCACGCCATTTACTAACAAATTTAATGCCGGTCACCGGTGACCCCCGTGGCATTCAAAACGATCCCTTTGACAGTCACGAAAAGATGGCCGCCTCAAAATGTCAACACCAACCCGTTCCTGTTAGAAAAAAATGTAACCAAACAAACAGATTTCCCTACATCCGTTTCAGCGCTAAAAAGCTATGCTCTGGCCCTGTGTGGGCGCAGATTATTTATTTATCTTTTTACATCCATTTCTTGACATCAACTAATCGCCTAAAATCTAAATATATTTCCAAAAAAAATCGAGGTATTACAAACGATCACTCATTAATCTTCCATAACTCAAAAAATCGACATCATCAACCAAGAACATCATCAACCAAGAAAACGTGAAAACTTTCACAAATTCGGTAATTGGAAAATAATATCGCCCAAGATTTCCCCGCTTGCTCGACACCCACCGACCGCACTGTGTACTTCCACTGCCGCCGAATTAATGGTGGGTGCCTTCTCCAATACCCAGCGCCACTTCATCATCAATTTTTTTTTTTATGAAACCGAAGAAGAAAAATCCACTTTTGCTCTGCAGCTGCAGCCACGCCGTCGTAATGTGTGCTCTATGACCGATTTATGCGTTCTCCATGCCTGTCACGAAAGCTCCAAATACCCACATCGGGCTTAAACAGTGCGCGCGCACCTACTCGCGGCCAATTATAATTGAAGCCCCACATCTCGTCTAACACTCCAGAGCCATAAATATTTTGCCGAACAACCACAAAGTCTGCACCGCCACCACCTGACGCCCGTCTGATTAGGAGGCGAGAAAAACACCACACGTTTGATTTTTTTTTTTTTTTTTTTGGTTGCATTGTTCTGCCCAGCTTCATGCTCTGGAGGTTTTCTGGAGCAATGTACAGTGCGATATTTGGTGATATGAAACGAAACTGCAGTTTATTTTTATACCTGTCCGCTGGCTTCCATCCGATTTACCGTGAGCGTCGTTGTTAATATGCGATAGATACTCCATGGTCTGCATAAATCAAACGCGAAGAAGAGAAAAGATGACCATTGAGCGGTGAAGACTTGGACTCAGAATCGGACTCTGGCGCCGTTGAAGGTCTAGGTGTTTGCGGTGACGTATTAATTATTTAACAGGCGTACTTGGTTCCGGGCTGATTGTGGTACGCTGCGTACGAATGAAGTAAAAGTGTCCCTCCACTTTCGCAAACGTCTTCCTTCCGTGAGTTGGTGCTTCAAGAAGGGCCCTCGACAATGTCTTTGACGCACACATTTCTCGAGAGCTCGTTAAAGTCCTCTTCACATATTTTTTTTAAGAGTTTTTAGGCAACAGAAAAATAGAAAAATCTTTTCCCTCCTCTCGTCGGCTAAGAACCCTTGGTAAATGAATGACTCTTGGTGCACGACGAGATTAGAATTTTTGACGGTTGGTTAATCCACAAGTAGCAACGTTTGTGGAATCTAATTTTCCCCCACTCATCCATCGTCTAATTAGCGAATTGATATGCTCTCCTCCCAGAGGACCTCAATTATCGACCAGGATTCCGAACTGATTGATGATGGAGGAAAATCTCATCTCGTGCTCCTCGACCAGCAATGATCCAGAAGTCAATTTCTGGGTTAAGCTCCTAACGAGAAGCATAACAATTCAGTTAAGTGCATTTCGTTATCCGCGATGGGGTGCTCTTCCTCGGAAGACAATCGTCATGTCGGGAGGCAATAAAAGGATTTCCACTGATGAGAGGAGGAAAAAGGAAGGTTCGTAAACTTGATGGGAGTTGGAAGCTTTTACGGTTTGTTATCGGATGGGGTTGTGGAACATCCTCAACCTGCGAGGGTGCATCAAAAATGCGTGGTAACGAGGATGGTCTTTTTTTTCCTGATAGTGGATTTTTACCTGGAGAGGATGGAGGAAAGTTGCAAGTTGTTAAATTGTCTGAGTACCATCGATATCTCCTCATTTCTGCCAATTGGGAAATTGAAGAGGAGTAGTTGACCATTAAAAACAAAGTTACTGTGGAAAGACAAATTTATTGCATCTTGTTGTGAAATGTCATATCAGATCGTTTGACATCCCTGGTAAGTCACTTTCAGGCTTACGAATCGATATAAACTATTTAAAATCGTGTACGTACAAAAATGAGTAATAAAAATGCTTCAAAAACGTGAATTATTTTTGTTCATTGATGTGAATTCTATAAAAACTTTAGGGGTTTTTAATTGCCATTAATGCTGTTGCCGCCTGTTGGTCTTCCAACCCAACAGAAATTCGCTTTTAATGGGTGAAGAGTCAAGAAAACGTCGAATAGTTCTGCCGTAATATTTAAAAAGAACTTAAAGACACGCAGCTGATTAAAAATACGATAGAAACTTGAAAATTGCTGAGTTTTTTTTTAAGAGATTTGGTACTTGCTTGGTACATTGCTTCTATAAAATTTGTATTATATTGTATTTACAAGTGAAAAACTTTATTTTATTTCCCAAATTAGTTTCTTTTAAGATCAATGAATTAAAAAAATAATAATCTGCGTAACAACCCTTACAGAGCATACGTGCCAGAGCATAGTTTGTTCGCACGATACAGCTTGGAACAATCATCGTCCAATTCTGTTTTGTGAATAAAAAGTGTTGATTTGAGTAAGCAATTTATTCAGTTTTTGAGCCAAAAAATAAACAAAGCCGGCCAAATCTGTAGAATATGCTGAAGATAGGTTGACAGTTCGCAGCTTAATTAAATAATTTTGAAGATGGCGAAATCACACGTGTGGATGCGTTCACCTTTTTTCCATCTATCTATAAATATTATAAAACAAAGTCGAAAAAAATGTTTGGGGAGTTTAATCTCAGGAACTACTGAACGGATTTGCATGCGGTTTTCACCAGTAGTATTGTTGGGTATCTATTATGGGTATGGACTACATTTTATAGACATTTAGGCACAACAAGTTAACGGTATATTGAGATAAGTAAAAAAAGTCGAGAACTGGCAAACTTCTAAGGCGGGCGCTGTCTAAACAGTTAAAGATACGAAAAAATAATGTACTGGGAAATTGATCGTCTCAAAAAGTTCTAAAAAAAAGTCAGCGATGACATATGCCTATCTTTTAAGGTAGACTCACAATAACCATTTTTATAGTTCTGTAAAAATTCGAAAAGTCAACCCCCGCTGTAACTTCCATGTCGCTTTGTCAAAAAATCTGAAAAAATTACAAAAAATCGGCTTCGATAAGAACATTAAAATGAAACTAATTTCAGCATTCTAGCCTTAATACTTTTGGCGCTTTAGGCCAAAAACGATTAAACGTCAATATGCGAATTTCGAAAATCCAAAAACGCAGTTTTGTAGATCTCGGCGAAAGCATTAAAAAATAATAACTATTAAAATATCGATTAGCGGGCGAAATCCGAGAAATCGCTGATTACATTTTTTTTTAAATCTATAAAATTCTGGCTGGAATCGATGCGAGTCTCAGTGATGTTTTCCACATTCATTTCAACCCCTATTTGCTCAACTAAAATTTACACACAGCTGGCATGAAGATGATCGCGCAGAAACGGTGTTGTACGGTATGAGATATGAAATATGGATATATGTATGTATGTGTATATACATAAATGTACACAATAGGGATATAGGTAGCGATACCAGAACGCGTATTCTTTGTTGGAAGATGACAGCCAATGGGAAAATTTCATGTCTGATGTGTTTTCTGTTCCACAGAGAAATAATAAAGACACTTAATATTTACTTTGATAAGTTCGTTGTGTAAAATTACTGAACCTTTGTTGCTGTGGCAAAATCACCGCAAAATAAGATTGAAAATATGTCGCACCGCAGACAACAACTATCATCCGATTATGGAAATTTTGATCAAAGCACATAGAGTCGAATAATTCTAAATCGAATTTTCACGTGACATCAAAATTAATTTGAATTAGAGGCAGTTATGGAAAAATTTAAGTTAGAGGGATTTATGTATTTTTTTTTTTTGCTAAACATCCTTTATTTTGGACTGCAATATTTTCAATTGGAATTATACTGGCAGATGTCTTTATTTTACTTTTTTAAAGTAAGCCTCCAACACACGCTCTAAAGCAAGAATGCATCTCAGATACCTGATTGTTTTCAGATTAAAAGATTATTTGTGTGTTCGCTATGCGACGGGAGATGACTCTCGACAACGGCCATGTTCGCAAGAAAATCCTTATTTTTGCTGTGAACTTCGTCTGCTATCTCTTTCTTGCATAGGTAAAGAATTATAAGGGCAACGACATTGCCTTTTTTTCGACGTGGTTGCACTACAAGAATCAACACGAAATGAATGTTCGCGAAATGTTTTCATCGCTTAGGACGTTTAGGAGAATCAGAGTATACGAGTGTGCGTACTTGATACAAGTTGCGAAAGGACATTTTTGTTGTCTATTTTTCAGCCAAAAAAATAAAATTTGACTTAGAAGTATTGAAAAAAGGCTGGAAAGAATGTATTCGGGTTAGAGGGATTTTCGAGTTAAAGGGAGTTCGAGGATGGTTTTTGTATGGAAGATGGAGGGAATGCCAAAATAAGGCGAAAAAATTCGAGTTAGAGGGAAATACGACTTAGAGGACGTTCGACTTAGAGGAATTCGACTGTATGTACTGTGGAATTTTATTTGAAGTAAATAGACAAATAGTCTCTCTTGGACAAATTTTTGATATTTTTTTAATTCCTTGCCATATAACATCAAACCATGCAGAATATATGCGAGAAAAAACTATAATAATTACTGCCTTCTTGAAGCCAGTCAAAACGAGTGTCTTGAAAAAGGAAAAAAAAAATCATTTGTAATTTAATTATGTTATTAGTCTACGATAACAAGGGGAGCAAGGGGAGGCACCGGGAAAACCTTTTAATAAATCTACTGCTTGCAAAGATTAAGCATGTTGGGGAGACTGCTTTTACTGTGGCATCGTGTAGAATTAAACCCACACTTTCAGATGGCGGAAGAATTGCTAACTCTGCTTTTAAACTTTCATTAAAATTTTGTAGTGCCGATATTGCAAGAGCCTGCAATGTTTCCAAGAGAGTAATAGTGGTAAATTGACGGAGGATTGTAGTTCAGTAACTTTGGACGAGGCTTCAATGCTCCACAAAGCGTCTAGCAAGACGCACTCAAGCAGAGTCAATGCTTCACTGGAAAAGTCATACTTATGGCTGCACATAAAAGACAACACATCACTTTCCAATGATATACTTAAAATAAGAGCAGGAAAATTTGAAATGGGAAGGTAAATTTTAGAAATATCTTCGTTTCGGTGCCGAACATTATAGAAATGATTGAGAAGATATAACCGGATATTGCAAACTTATCTACTAATTCATTTGGTTTGAGTGAAGGGCTTTTTGTCGCATACAAATATGTAAGTCAATTAAGTTAAGATTCAATTCTTGCCAAATGTGATTCATCATCAAAAGTCTATTATTCAGTTAACAGCGTTTTAGATGTAGAAGAAGAATAAGAAATTATTTCTAAATTCATTAACACTTTCTGGAATTCCATTACTGGAATACGAAAAAACTTTAGATATATAGCGCTGCCTGCGCGAAGCCAGGACGGGTTGCTAGTTTACAGTAAAATTCATCAGCTTTTCTGATTTCAATGGAAATCAAGCACTAATTATACAACTCAGTTTGCTCAAAAAAAAAAAATCATTTTGACAGTATTTTGTGTTTAAAGATGGCAGCTGATCAAAGCAGAGTTTTATTTAAAGTTCGAGCGCGGGATGTTAAGCAACTTATAGGTTAGGTTAGGTTAGGTTGGTGGGCTGGCAGAATGTATTATACCGCCTCACTTAGGTCCTTGTGGACCCGTTGTGTTACCCATAGGGGAGAAAGGTGTCCCCCTCCTCACTCGCGGTGTTCTATTCCACTGTGTCCTCGGTCCTCAGGTACCTGAAAAGTTGAAGAAAAGAGGTAGTGAGTTGATCTCATTAAGGTCTTGGAAGGAGTGTCTTCCTAGTGTTCTAAACCTCAAGTGAGAAAGGTTGGGGCAGTGATAGAGGAAGTGTTGGGTGTCTTCCCGCTCCTCCTCATCAGCACAGCCCCTGCAAATATTGTCAGCGAGTAGTCCTATCTTAAATAAGTTGTCTTTGAGACTATGATGGCCCGTGATTACACCCACCGCTCTTGCGAGAGACCTTTTGTCATGCACTTTCGTTTTGGCATAGTCATATTCTGGCCACATAGTCCTTGTCGTCTCACATGTAGATAGCACTTTCCATCTGTCGTTTGCTAATCTAATTATCTTATCCCCAATCCTCTGCTTAAGGCAGATCGGTTGATCGATCCCTACTATCGCCTGTTTCAGCCCTTGTTTAGATCCTTCCCTCGCAAGCCTATCAGCTTCCTCATTACCAGGTATGTTCCTGTGACCAAGTACCCAGCAGAGATCAGTCCTATGCTGCGAGTGCTCTTCGCGACAGCTGAGGACCAGCCTAGACTTGATCTCCGTAGCGGAAATCGCTTTTATGGCCGCCTGACTGTTAATAAAAATGGTGATATCAGCCGGTGGTATCGCCAACATTAATATCATTTTGGTCGATTCAATGATTGCCAGGACCTCCACCTGAAAGACACTGCTACAATCCGGAAGTCTGATTGATCTTCGTATGTCCAACGCTTCGGAGTATTATTCTGTTCCTTCCTCCATCTTCGAACCTTCAGTATAAACCGCAACTGTCGAATTGCTGATGGATGCCAGCTCCTCCCACTCCTCTCTTGAGGGGAAGGTGCAAACAAATGGTCTGTCGAAGACGGTGAGTGGCAACGTATAGTCGCACTTGATGCTTGTGACATCCTTCCAGAATACTCGAGTGTCCTACAGTACTAGATTTCCAATGGCCTATACTATTGATCCTTAGTGCACATGTAGAGGCCGACTTAAGCACGAATAGGTCCAGAGCTAGCAGGTGCAGTATGGTATGGTAGTAACTTATAAATCTGCCGTTCGGCAAATCGTTACTGCCTGCTTGGACATTCAAAATATCCATTACTAACTCTTTTTTTTCACTTTAAAAATGTCTTCTTCTTGGAATGAATTCTCGAACATCGTCACAATCCATTATTTAAAGTTCCAGCGCGTGATGCTAAGCAACTTATAGATCTGCTGTTCGGCAAATCGTTACTGCCGGCTTGAAACATTCAAAATATTCATTACCGCTCTGAGTTTTTTAAGCTCTGTTTTTTTCCACTTTAAGACATGGCTTTTTTTTAAGGAATGAATTCTCGAACATCCTCACAATCCACACATTTTGTCGTAGCTCGTCGTAAATCTGAAAAAAGTACAAGCAAAACATTCTCTATCCTAAAATTGGCTTCAGAATCACTAAACTCAACCGTCGGTAATCTTTTCCATCAAAAATCGTTCAACATCTCCCCTCCACCACACTCTACTGCTTTTCCTTAATCAAACAATCCTTCAAATTCCATCAAAAGTGACAACGTGTGAGTACTGAAGTCTCAAAATTAATTTAACCACCTCAGCATGTTTATTCTCCATCTCGACTCCATCTCCCGATTACACAATGTGCTATCAGCAACTATCAGACAGCCGTCGAAGTTACTAAAAAGTCCGTCCATCAACTTAAACTTGTTTAAATTCGACTCAACAGCACTTTCTCAAACTGAACATGTGCACTAGAGACTCCACCACCACATTCCATCCGACTGCATCAGTCCAATCACCTCTCCCCCAGAATTTATCTCAACTATCATTTCACCTTAAACCTCTTTGCCCACGCCCCATTACCACGACCGTCCTTTTCACAGAAAAAAAAAATCTACATCCTCCAACGCCAGGCATCCCTTAAATCGATGCTTCCACGTTTAATATGAATGAAGGCATGCAACTTTGATACTGAAGCAGCAGGCATAACCAATCTGAAAAGGATTGCCTCTGGAATGGAATGGAACTCACCTGCACGTATCCTTCGATCTCGTGAACACACACACACACACACACACTCTGTACCTGTAAGGATTTTGAAAGAAAATTAAGTTATGCTCCCTTCCACACACACACCCTTCATCCTTTCGGCGGAAAGTGTTGAATATTTAAGTTTGTGATATGAAAGCAAATTAATTTAATTAAAAATGTTTACCACCGAAATACGCCTGGCAGGCACGACTTCTGTCAGCTGCAGGATAAGCACAAATCACAGGAGGAGGTGGTTTGCTGACTTAGTTACAGTCCTGGGCTTCTCTCTGGTCCTTAATCCTCTCTAATGTGGTGTGTGGGTTCTAATTTTCACTCATGCAAGTTCATCTTTCGGATAACCGACGTAGATTTTATTGCAGAGACACCGATTTAGTGCATTTGAATTGAATCCTTCTAATCGTTCCATATTTTTATTTTTTTTTCAGACGAAGTAACTGTGAAATACATTCAAGGCCTGCCACACATAACCGTTCCGCTGCCAAGTCGAAGTGAAAAATGTCGCTTCGCCCTAAAACCTGTTTCCCATAAAGTTTTTAATTTCATTGAGATGGTAAAATTAGAGGATCGTGGCGTAGACCGAGTAGTTGTACTTAACGAAGAAGGAATTCGGATAGCATCAACCTGTAGCATAGAAAGTTTAATGGACGAACCTTTTTGGTGAGTATTTTTTTTTCAGTCCTCAAACAAAACAGCAATGGCGCGAACTTTTAGCATAAATTTTAATTCAGTTTTGACAAGGATTTTCTATGCTTGAGGTTGGAGTTTTTTCAGCAATTAGCATGTTTACTCTTTGACTTACCTCGTAGGTATTTAAGTTATCATAGAAAACTGTGATTGTAAACAAGGTCCATTGATTTGTTCAACTGTAGTCGGCCATATTTGTTTTTAGTCTGAAGTGGAAACATTATTCATTGGAATCAGTACGAGAATGTTCAAACGAATTTAATTATAGAAATATTTACCAAAAAATAATACGCACAATAATATTCTCTTTTTTAAACGTCTATTAAGTCATACTCAACTAAAATTAACCACTAAGTTAAGTTAGTTTAGAGTGGTTTTCTGGGGCAACTAGGCCCATTGTGATACCACAATGAGGAGATCCATTCCGCGCCCTAATGGAACCAGTTGGAGAACTACTAAGCTAAAAACTAACTAAATTACTCAACAAGAGTATTAAATCGAGCGTAAGTCGACAATAGTCAACGATCATAATCATACATTTCTGATTACGTGTCGTCGAATTGGCGGCCATCTTCTAGAAAGTTAAGCTGAAGGAGCCACTGACTACAACTAGGAACAACCATGTTTCAATAAATGTTATGCAGATTTTAAGGAAGGTTAAGAAGTTAAAGAGACATAATGGCGTATGATTCAAACAAAACACGCAGACCAGTAATTTGCTTTGTTGAAGATTTTCCTAAAAATTGTGCCTATCAAAAGAAGTACATCGATTGAGTTATTGTGGGATAAAAACTTGAACCTAAAAAAGACTTCACGAAAAACTTTATCGGGTGGTGCAGCTGTGAGTCTATAAAAGAAAATTGTTCATGGACATGTTATGAGTTCTCAAAACACTAAATTACTTTCTGTGGCACGGTTTTGAGTACTTTGAGCTTTTTGGAAATATTCAATACTTCAATTCAATTCAATTCAATTTAATTTTATTCGGCGCACAAGTAAGACTACAGTGTCTTTTATAGTACACTAGCTGTACCCGGTGCGCCTTGCTACGCATAAAATAAATCAAATTTAAAAACAAAAATTTCCAACTTTGATGCTTCATACTTTTCAACGATACTTTTTACCGACAAAACTTGAAAGAAAGCTCAATCTCATTTTTAAAGACCTTTTGGTTGATATATCACTCGACAGGATCAGGCGAACTTTGAAAGTCAGCGCCCACGTCACCTCAATGGGAGCCATCCCCCTCAAAAAAAAATGAGTACCAGAATCTTTTTGACAGAATTCTGAACAAAGTTGCCAAAGACATCAATGCTCCATCTCTTATCATTTAGAAGTCCATAAAGGACAAACAAGCAAACATTGATTTTTATATATATAGAGATGTAAAAATTTAACAATAGGCATTTTAATTTAAGTTCTTAATCTAATTCTAATTCAAATTTCAGGGAAATTAGGAGATTGGGGGAAAGTAAGATAGGAAAGGAATAAGCATAGGATAAGGGGTTTGAATATAAGATGCACATAATTTAATAAATATTAACTGAAGAGGTTTAATATTTCTTTTTAGGGTTTCGTTCCAAAGGAATAATGAAACCCTTATGGAATCACTTCGGTGTCTGTCTGTCTGTCTGTCTTTCTGTCGCCTTTTACATATTTGACTATAACTTATAAGTCCTTTGTAGTTAAGGGATGAAATTTGGACTGAAAGTAGGCAACCCAAAAGTAAATCATGCACCCGTTTTAGAATTAGTCGCAGATTAAAGAAAAAGTTAGTACTAATACTAACGGCTGAAAAAACGTTTACTAACTTTGATGGTCGATATGGGTGTCATTGGAAAGGGGCGGTGCCCTGATTATGAAAATGTCTGTCTGTCTGTCATTAGGCCTCAACCTCGGTAATTGGCGAACCACTAAGAATTTAGAAATAAAACTTCGCTAAAAGACGTATTTCACTTGCCCAAAGAAAGTTCAGGAAAAAAATTTTAAGAAATTTTTATACTAGCGAAAAGCTTAGTACCAATACTAAATTTGAAAAATAAATTTCTTTTACTAGTTCCTTGATATGGGTATCGTTGGAAAGAGGATGATAGCTAGATCAAAAAGTTGTACTATGGTAACCCCCTCACTCTTATTGGTAAGAAGTTATTAGCCAACAAATTGCCGAAAACTGACTTGTGTACCGTGTCCCCCACCTTACTTTCTAGAATATTTGACCAAAAAATCTGAAAAAAAATGGAGTTATGGGGCAACTCATCGCAATAGCCCAAAATTATCCGAAAATCGTGTGTGATTTTTTATTTGTACTAAAATAAATTAATTACTAACTTTTTTTGAAAAAAATTTCACGGCAATATATTAAGTGAGGTACCATCGGATAGGTCTTGCAAAATGAAATAGAGTTTTCATTTTGAACTTTTCATTTAGAAGCTAAGTTTTCGAGATATTAAGCTTCAAAGTCGAAAAAAGGCGTTTCCACACCCGTTTGTCTAAAAATCTGAAAAAAATCTAGAATGTAGATCTTGATGTAATCTTTGTGTTAGAATTGATTTGAGCACTCTGGCTTTAATAGTTTTCGAGATATTGGCCAAAAACCAAAAAACAACAACATTCGAGTTTTGAAGATCCGAAAACGCCATTTTGTAGATCTCAGTGAAAGAACAATAAGATATTATGCAAAAAAAAATATTTTCATACAATTTTTCGAGATATTAACGATTTAAATCGCATCAGTTATCGCAAAAAACGATGAACTGACGGCAGTCTCAGTGTCGCTTGCGACATTTCATCCCCTAAATTGCACCAAAGCAATTTTTACACGGCTGGCGCGATCAGCAAATGGGAAAGGATTTTCTTTTGTTCAGTTTCGTTGGAAATGAAAAGAAGAATTTTAGTGAATGAACAGTGAATTGAGTTTAATTTGATTTGACTATTTTAGTTTATTGATTTCTTAGACTTATATTAAGTCTAGGCTACTAATCTGTTTGCGAACGAAACCCTCAGCGGGTGAGTAAAACTCACACTTGACCGGTTTTTTTAAAATTTATTTGCACTAGTTTGCTGCTATACCCGCGTAGGAAGGGAGTTCCAAAGCTTTGTGATGAAAAATTCTCGAGTACTAGTAAAAAAGAAGTGTAACTAAAAACTCCACATGCACTAGATTTTTCTGTGCTTAAAACGTTGGTTTTACGCTTTTGTTAATTTCGGCAAAAGACTTGAAAGATTTAGTTTAGTTATATTAAATAGAATATTTAATTAATTTGTTTTGTATATTTTTAAATGACATTACAAAGGCACAACAAATCGAAGCAGATATGCATTTATCGTACCATAATTTTTCATTTTAAAGGTTGCACCAAATCCTCTTCGGAATATTCGACCTCCAGAATTTTTTCAACTCCAGGTAGGGTGCTCAGACGGTATTTTTTTTTTTCTGATGACTGAAGTAACATATCTGAGTTTTCGTTGACTGTCTGATAGACTCTTAAAAACCCCACAAAGAAGCAGCTAAAAACTCTCAACCTCTTCAAAAACATAAAATTTGTAAGGAAATTTTTATGCAAAAAACAGCAGCAAAGTATAAAATGTCAAAGAAAAACGATTTTTTGAATTTCCCCAACCATTCAGGTATTCGAGAAAGGCAAACATTTAAACAGAAATTAAGTGCGGCTTCTACCAGAGCCTTTGATATCAGGTTATGTTCCCGCAACTAAAACCCTCTCATGAATTTTTGATGCAGGAGATTTTGTACATCAGCTGTAATATCGGCCAATAAGACTCCCCGAAATTTAAAGAAATAGTTTGTAACTACTAATTTGAATCGTGTAAAATGATCCTTCGACGAATCTCTTGTTAGCCGAAAAATTCTTCATCAAAAAAATTTTGTGCCATTACATTAAAAAATTTGTTTGCATTTTGGGGATGATGCGGCTCAATCAAAAAGTGTTTTCTCCAATATTAGTCGACGACAATAGAATCTTCTGCTTAAACCATGACACTGTTTAGACAACTTATCAGAAAAGTAAAGATCAACGATTAGAACAAGAAAAGGTTTTTATCCACAAACTGACTTTTGGCCGATAATTTGTTGGCAGTCATTTGGAGCGGATGAAAACACGTTACACGTTGCGTACTTTCTTGGATTAAATTGTTTAAAAATAAAATAAGTGTTTATGTGTATGTAATTTATCAAGTAAGGGTTTCAATCATCCTGGGCCAACTTCTTTCGTTCAATTTTACACTACTGAATCCAAGTCTCAAGATTTCTTGTTCCAAGCAAGCAATGATATAGAGTTTTCCAATAAGAGGTGTTATTTTAAATAGCCCGCTATTTCGGTAGATGTCACCTTTAAAGATATAATTTTTTGACATTTGACAAGAAGAAACTACGCCATTAATAAAAATGGAACAAAACGCGCTTCAACAGTGCATTCAAATTATTAAAACTCATTATAAACATGGTAAAAATTTGGCAGAGACGGTTCGTAAAACTAAAACATTTTTGGGTCGTCGTAAAGCACCTTGTCGGACCGCAATACAGAAATTGGTGGGAAAATTCGAGCTATCGAGAGGTGATTAATGATTTTTTATGGCCGGAATTGGATGGTATCGATCTATACAACGTTTACTTTCACCAAGACGGCGCTACGTGCCACACAAGCAACGAAACTATCGATCTTTTACGGGAAAAGTTTCCGGACCGGGTTATCTCTCGAAGGGGTGATCACAATTGGCCACCGAGATCTTGTGATTTAACACCTTGCGACTTCTTCCTTTAGGCTACGGGAAAGATAATGTCTACACCAACAGCCCAGTATCGGTTAAAGACCTTTAAGATGGAATTCGTGAAGCTTTTGAGGGCATACCACAGACACTTTGCGATTTGGTGATGGAAAATTTCATGAAAAGGATTCGGTTCTGTAAGGTTAGCCAAGGCGGCTATTTGATTGATATTGTCTTCCATTATTAATGGCATCTTTACATTGAAATAAGCATCTGATCTTTTGTTTTGTGTGAGGTGGTGGTTCTAGGAGAACCCAATTACCACACAGCTCTGGAAAATTGAAAAATCATCTTATAAAATTACATTTTTCTTTTCTATCAAAATAACACCTCTTATTGGAAAACCCTGTATTTGCATATGATATAAAAATAATTAGAACAGAATGTAGGCCTCATCATCTTCAAGAAGCACTGATGGTCTCGAACAACGTGAAGACATCACAAACCTATTTATTTCCCTTGCATGCGTTCGAACACTCCCAACAAACAGATTTGAAAATCCCATTGTCGTCACGGTGACTGCTGAACATTACCATCCAACGACAAGGTAAACACATGGGCGTGCTTATCACCCCAGGACCCGTGATGCCAGAGCAAGACATTACGCAACCCTCACAAAGCCATTCCGACTCTTTAGGATATGGGGTGTCAAATCTTTTCTCGTTTAACAAAAATGACAATGCCACACCACATGTGTGCGCCACAAAGATAAAATCTTTGATTTCAAATTCAATTTGCGATATTCGACGTCGGGAAATATATCTCTCCAAAGATGACAGGAGAATGCGCTCCTCCCTTTCACCGGAAGTCAAAGTCCTTTTGGTAACTTAAATTTATGAATATTCAAACAAATACTCCGGGGCTTTGAACGCCTTCGAGGCACCGTAAGAACAACTGAATCGGCAAATAAGAGCTTGGAATGAAAATGGAAATCCCCAAAGGAGGACTCCTGTGGCACTTGAATTTACTGCCGACATTGTGTTTGTGTGTTTTGATGAAGAAATCGATAGAAGACTCAAAACTATGAGTACAAAGTTTTCCCAAAGGGATTTCACGTGTCAATGACGAGGCAGAGTACGATTCGATAACTTAAATGGAAGTTCGAACACTTCAGTGTGGAAAATTAGTTTTTTGTTGTGATGTAAAATGGAAAAAGGGATTTCTATTATTCACTGGATATGGTTGAAAATGTAAAACGGCAGTTATTGTTGATCGGATGTCCACTTCTGGGGTGGAAAGTTTCTAAAGAGACACACAACAAGACAGCGTCCAGGGATGGTCAATGGTATTTCTTCGGAGAAAGTTGGTTCGGAGTTTGGAAAAAGTTTTGTTCTGAAATTGTCGTTAGTGATAAGTTTTTGAGTTAAGGGTGCATAGGTGGGTGGCATCGAAGACGAAGTCATGCACGAGTTCAATGGAATGTTGTTGACTTGACTGGCGTCGGAGACTAATTTTGTTTTTAAGTGGGCAATTCGATTTTGAAGCGTGTTGGAAGACTTTTTTAGGACCAGTTTGGGGGTGAAAGTCATGTCGAAGTTATCTTTGTTTCGTTATTCAACTTTCTTTGTCTTTGAGTTAATCCTTGTTGAGTGTTGATTGGAACAAACGTTTGAAGGATGTTCCAAGAAAACCAGACAACGTTGTGACGTTTAATAAAGTTTTTATAGCTCAAACTTCTAGTTACATAAGTATTACTAAAGTGTTAAGTATACTTTATTAATTCCTTTGTTTTGTGTGTTTTATACTTGAAAATGAGACCACATTGAAACTGAGAATATAAAGGAAAGTCTTAAAGTTGTTGGGATATTCGTGGAAGGGCAATCAAATCTTAAAGAATCTAAAAGAAATAAAGTAAAGTTTTAAAATTGATGGAGCAATAAGTTCTTAAGGAATCTAAGAGACAGCGCTTGCCAATGTTCTGTTTTTAGTGAACGTCGTTTTTCACCAATTATTTGTTTAAGTTTCAATCATTTCATTGATTCATGTTTTGATTATTAAAAAAAATAGGAAAAAATTCTAATCGATTGTTGATCAAAAATGTTTACACACAAAAATTCTGGAAGAAATGAAAGGAACAATTTCAATTGAATAAATGTATTATATTAATCTGTAATGTAAATAACATGCTAATAAATTAAAATAATAATAAATGTGCTTAAAAGTGGTTGTGAACAAACAAAAGGCAACCACAATTCTTTAGGACGTCCCAAAGAAGTGAGTACCTACAAAATAATATACAAAGTCCATAGAAGACAGTATTAAGCGACAAAGTGGTTGAGAAAAAAGGGATGTTAAAAGAAATCGGCATGATAAATTTGGAATCATTAAAGTGTAACGAAAAAGAAAAACCGGTCAAGTGTGAGTTTAACTCACGCACCGAGGGTTTCGTTCTTTCGTCAACAGATTAGAAGTAAGGACATAATTTAAGTTAAAGCAACTAACTACGGCTACCTGCCGTTTTCGAATAAAGCTAAACAAAAGAAAAGTCGTTCTCATTTGCTGATCGTGCCAACCGTGTAAAAATTGATTTAGTGAACTTAAAGGAAATAGTCTCAAGCTACTCCATTGAAGCAATTAATCAGCAGTTCATGAAAGTTAGCTTACCAAGCAGCTCAGCAATTCGAATCATAACGTATTCGGCAATAAAAAATAGCCATTTAATCGTCTAGAACACTAATGTGGTACAGTCACAAACATCCAAGAAATTAACAAATCAAGTACTCGTGTTTGAAATTCAAAAAAAAATTCAAATTTTGCACTAGGATTTATTTTGTTTTTTTTTCCTTAGAATTTTTTATGTTCACTTTTATTCAGAGACAAAACATAAAATCTTTCCAACAGCATATTTATATAAATCGCAACCAATAGAAAAGAGCAAATCAGGAAATGGTCTGAACACACATACACCTACAAATAACTGATTCTCTTATTTTCTTCAAAAAAATTACAACAACAAAGCTATTACGATCAATCATTTCTTTGCTTCGCTTTGTTCTTTTAAGAGAACTGAGAGAGAAGAAAACTGTCATACAAAATATTCGAGAAACCCTCTTCGGAGAAGAAAAAAAATAAAAAGCAAAAAAAGCCAAATCGGACAAGTCGAGGATTGAACCCGGGACCCTCAGACCAGAGCGCGAGCGCTATAACCACTCCACCAACGCCGCTTCGAAATCCTGTTGTCTTTCTTGGTATAGGAAACGCGTAGAAAACTTTGTGTGTGTGAGATAATCACTAGTTGCCCTTTTTTAGCAAAATGCTCACATAACTTAAATCGTTAATATTTCTAAATATTGTGTGAAAATAAAATTTTTTTTGTATAACATTTTTTGATTCTATTGATGCGATCTACAAAATGGAGTTTTCGGATCTTTAAAATTCGTATGTCATTGTTTTTTGGTTTTTGGCCAATAACTCGAAAACTGTTTGAGCCAAGATGCTCGAACTAAATTTAAACTAAAGATTACGTCGAGACCTACATTCTAGATTTTATTCAGATTTTTAGACCCGCGGGTGTGGAAATGCGAGGGGGGGGGACGCTTTTTTTTCGCACTTAAAGCTTAATATCTCGAAAACCGAGCCTCGGAACAAAAACCTCAAAATGAAAACTGTATTTTATTTTACGAGACCTATCCAACGATACCTAACTCAATCAATTCCGTTAAGAAAAAAAATTAAAAAAATTAGTTATTAATTAATTTTAGTACAAATAAAAAATCATAACAGATTTCTGGATATATTTGCAATATTGCGATGAGTTGCCCCATAACTCCAATTTTTTTCAGATTTTTTGGCCCATTATTTTAGAAAATAAGGTATGGGACATGGTACACCAGTCGATTTTTTGAAGTTTGCGGGCTTATAACTTCTTACCAATAAGACTAAGATGCTAATTGTAGTACAACTTTTTGATCTTGCTATAATTCTCTTTCTAACGATACCCATATCAAGTATCTAAGAAAAAAAAACTATTTTTTGATTTTAGTATTAGTACTAACTTTTTCGTTAATAAGTGACTTTCTTCAAACTTTTTTTCGGAACTTTCTTTGGGCAAGTGAAGCACATCTTCTGTGTAAATTTCATTTCTTAATTCCAGGTGGTTCACCAGGTACCTAAGATAAGGCTTAGTGACAGACAGACAGACATTTTTGTAATCTCCGCCCCGCCCCCTTTCCAATGACACCCATATTGACCACAAAAGTTAATAAATTTTTTTTCAAAGGTTAGTTTCAGTACTAACTTTTTCTTTAATATACGACTAATTCCAGAAAAAATTCCTGATTTATTTTTGGGTTGCCAAGATACATACCCATTCCAAATTTCATCCCTTAACTACAGAGGATTCAGAAGTTATTAGCAAATATGTAAAGGCGACAGACAGACAGACAAAATAGAGGCGGACACATAAGTGAATCTATAAGGGTTTCGTTATTCCTTTGGAACGAAACCCTAAAAATCTACACAATGACTGCCGGGTTTGTTATCAGTTGACGAGAAATGAAATCGTTTGACCACCTCTGAGGATCTCTTAAAAAGCAGAGGCATCTAAAAAAGTTTACCGATTTTGAAGCAAAAATTTAAAAAAAATAATCCAAAAAAAATGTTTATTTTTTATTTTTTATTTTTTTAAGGACTTTTTGATCCTCTTCGCAATTAGCTTACAGCACAGAATTGGTTTCATAATTTCCCGGTATCGGGGACACGGGGAATTGTGTGCTGCAGTTTTGCCTTTCAAATATCCTAAACCCAACTACAGCTGCATTTTAAACCGACGTCGTTGAAATCGCTGTGGTCGTATTAGCGGCTCTTGTACATAAATCGTCTAGGATTAACAATTCTCAGCTGGGTTCTTTTATTTACTTTAGATTTGGAGTACCTTATTTTGTAACCACTGAAAGCATTGAATGAAATCCTTTACTGTAGATTCCTTTTACTAGTCTTTTGAATGGACATCGAATGGGCAGTGAATTTTGATGAGGTTAAGATCTTATAATTTTAATAATAATTACTAACTACTAAGAAGCTACTGCCCACTATAAAATTAAGATTTTAGATTGTCAAGGAAATTTTAGTGTTAGGTTTTCTCTACTGAAAAACACGATAGCCCAAAAAGACAAGAGCTCCATAAAAGCTCTGAAAACTTATGTTTTATTTTAATAACAAATTGTTTGTTGGGCTTTTGGTGTGTTTTTATTACACCAAATTTTTTGTAGTCCCTCACCGCGTAATTTCTGTCTAGAATTGGATGTGAAAAGTATCTACTAATCTCTATATATAAAAATCAATGTTTGTTTGTTTGTTTGTCCTTTTTAGACTTTTAAATGGTAAGAGATAGAGCATTGATGTCTTTGGCAACTTTGCTCAGAATTCTGTCAAAAAGATTCTGATACCAATTTTTTGTTGGGGGGATGGCTTTCATTGAGGTAACGCGGGCGCTGACTTTCAAAGTTCGCCTAATCCTGTCGAGTGATATATCAACCAAAAGATCTTTAAATTGAGCTTGATTAAGCTTTCTTTCGGGTTTTGTCGGTAAAAAGTTCTGTTGGAAAGATATGAAGCTCCAAAGTTGGAAAAAGGATGCTTTTTTAAAATTTGATTTGTTTTATGCGTAGCAAGGCGCGCCGGGTACAGCTAATAAAAAATAAAAGTCAATTGTGTTGAAATTGAATTGAAAGTCTTTAAGTAAATTAATTTTATCTAATCATTTTTTTATTGCATCTGTTTTTTGTTATTTTAATTAACTATAATACACTCCTTTCTGAACGCTTGTTTGTCTTACAAAGAAAAAATCTTTAATTGCAAAGAATTCATTGTAATTCCAATCTCTGCATAAGAATTATCCTTCTCTGTAACACGATTCTACTGTTTAATAAAATTCTTTGAAGCTATAAATTCATTTATTTTGATTTGGGTATTTTAATATGTACATCGTGAATGTTAGTGTTTCCAAATATGTTAGATATTATTGGGTTTGAAAGGATACAATTCTCAAATTTATGTATGTTGTACAAGTTAACCCAAGGAACAATATGCTGTCGACATCGTACCGACCAGCATGACGACTCGAACGATAACAAGGACGATAGAATAGAATGCAACGAAATGCAAACACCGATAAGAGGACGCTAACATAGAATGCCACGAAATGCAAACATCGACAAGAAACGAAAACACAACATGTGGTATGGACGAAGGGTCAGCGTAGTAGATAAGAATTTGGTAGGTTAGTTTTAAGATCAGTTCAGTGCTGAACTCCTTGTTATAAAGACTCGTCTCGCCATAAGCAGCGAGCACCATTAGTTATTTTAATAAAGTAAAAATGGACAAGTTAGCGTGTTTAATTTAAAAGATAACTTACATCCTATCTTACATTGGATTTGGGGCAAGTTGGCGGTGGTGTTGGTGCGGTGTTGTTTCGTGGCAGTGGTGTGCCCCAGACGCAGACGGACAAAGTTTGAGATTTTGGCTTTTGGAATATTGGCGGGATATTGTGGTTGTTGTCTGTTGAGGTTGATTGGTGGTATCGATTCCATTCGAGAAGCTGACTTTCGTTAATAATTTTATTTACTGGTTTTTCAAATCGGTTGTGGTGTAGATTTTGAATCTAAGCACCGATGTGTTTTAAAACGAATTAGCAGTTTGGTCGGCAAGCTCAGCATAACGCCAAGTTTATCTGCCATGATTGAACTAAGCAATTGTTTTTTTAAGCGGCATTAAACACAATTACCTGTACTTAAATTCTGAATGTCATCCAAATTTCTTAATAATAGTAATAAAAATAAAAAAATAAATAAAAAATTATCGAAGTCGTCTAATAGTCCGCCATCATTGCCATCATCATCCTTCCTTGAACCAAAAAAAAAACCTGTAAATTCTAACAATGACTTTTTTTTTTCTTCTTCTTTTTTTTCCAGGTTAACTATAAATGACAAACAATATAAAGTGGTTCCACCAAAAAGAGGAAGGATCTCATCTCAAGACATTGCAAAATTGGGAGACGTTAGAGCATTAGTTGGGCAGGTTTGTAAATGTTCTCGAAAAATATATTTTTGACTGTAAAATTTTTATTTTTTCTCTTTCAGTTATACGAAGCACTACACGTAGGCGAATATCATGTGAATAGAGAAGAAGAATTAGAACTAAAATTAGAAGAACTTAGATATCAACTAAGTCCAATGGAGCAAGTAAGTTCAGTTTCTCGTTTTTGTTTTAGTATAGCTGCAGCTGTGGGCTCCGTGGCTTAATCGCTAGTACGTCCGACTGTTAAGCGAGAGTACCCGGGTTCGAATACAACTCGGGGAAAAAACACCACAAACAATTTTCACGGCCCCACCTCCAGCGAACGATTGACAATCCTCCTGAAGTACTTCTGTCACAGAAAACTTTCGCAATTCGCCGTTCGGAACCGGCAATAAACTGTAGGTCCCCTCCACGTGTGTCAAAAATTATAACGCGTACAACACAGTGGAGGCGCGAAAAGCTAGGCTCTGGCCCTTCGTAGGCTGTTACGCCACTAATGATGATAGCTGCAGCCGAATACCTTTTTTGTTTAATTTTTGAAGTTCATTCCTCGTAAACCTTGAAACAAAAAATACTAACGATTCGGTGCTAACTTTTTTGTCCAATAAGCAGTATTACGGAATCATGTAAATTTTATTTGTTTGATTTGTTAAAATTAATCGTTAGACTTTTTGAGCTTTACATCTTTGGATTTGTTTTTTAATATTTCCTCTCCCGATTACGAGTGCAACCATTGATTTTAGAAAAAGAAACGAGCTAATGGCCCAGTCGCCTACTTACTTCTTTGACTATGATAGTGATAAGTAACGTCTTTTACGACGGAAAAGGCATGATGCTTATGAAAAAAAGAAAAACTTCAACAACGGTCAATGTGATTGGCAAACCACCGCCATCCCTAACCTCCATATCGATTGAGTTCGTATTCGAGCACCAAACTTCAAATTGACACATCCAATTTTGTGTCCTGTGTTATTATATCCTCAAACACTTCTGTTTATTTCAATTTATACGGCTCCTGTTCATGCAAATAATTCCACACCACATCCTGATCATTTCCGACATCCATCCGACCACAAATCTGCTTCACAGCTCCACCGCAAAACGCCAAAAATGTTCGCAATGACTTCTCTACCCATAAAAGCTGGACACGCCGCCGGTCAATTATCATGAGAGACCGTCACGTGTTGTCCTGCTAAACATGGAATGCATCCAGCACGGAGAACTGCCGCGACCAACATCCCACGGCATCCATTTCACGATGTCAATTAAAATTTATCATTGCGTACTCACCGCAAACTAACCTCAAACGAACGAATGTATTGATTCAATTTGCAATGAGTGAATGTATGATCAAAGAAATAATTTTTAACTTTTCAGCACGAAATCAAATGAGGAATATTTAATTAAACACGTTTTCGTGGTCATTGTTTTCTCTCTTTTTTTAGAAACAAGCTGAAATGAGTAACAAGGCTAATCGTAGAACCAATTTTCTGGCGTGGGCTGGTCTGGGTTTCATGTCTATACAATTTGGAATACTAGCCCGTCTAACCTGGTGGGAGTACTCTTGGGATATCATGGAGCCTGTGACTTATTTTGTGACATACGGTACAACGATGGCTGCGTACGCGTACTATTGCACAACTAAACAAGTGAGTCAATAGAAAAAAAAAGATGAAACAAGAAAAAAAGATAAATAAGATTAATTTTATTTTAGGAATACCTATATCCAGACGTTAAAGACCGTCAGTTCCTCCTGTCAGTGCATAAAAACGCAAAAAAAAAGAAATTCGACGTTAAGTTGTACAACTCGCTGAAGCGTCAAGTCGCCGACATCGAGTACGATTTGAAGCGACTGCGTGATCCACTGAATATGCAGTTTGCGCCGAACGTGGCCAAAGGACTAAATCGCAAAGCGCCCACCTACACAATGTACAGCGAACAGACCGACAATAAAGATGACAAAGGTGGCAAAGGCGGACCTGGAGGCAGTGCGGCTGCAACTGGAATTATTTTATCGACGCGAGCGCGTGAGATGGCGAGTGTAATCAAAGACCTCCTAATGTCCCACGAAAGTAAAAAGAAACCACAATAAGCCCACAACGCTTAATGTTGTATTTATAAAATGTGAAGTAAAAAATTGATTTTAAGTGCCCTTTTTTTGTGTTACAAAAATAAAAAAAAAAGCCAACAAATTAATTATACAAATATAATAAATAAAGAAAAAAATATAATTAAATCAATCGAAGTACACTACACGGATACAAATTGTAAGCAGAGCAATGCCTGTTGGACACACAAAAGGACATAACACTGAGGGCGCACACGTCCATCCAAGCAAAGAACGAACTGACTGTTCTCCCCCGTGTCCTTGTTTCGTTTCTATGACCAAACCCAAAGCTCTGGGTTCCCATCTCATACACACACACACAGCGTACTCATGTTCTTCTGGATGACCGCCGGTATGTCTGTCCGTCGTCCTCCAGGCATTCTAGGTTAAATTGAAAAAAAAAAAAAACACAAATTGTTATTTATTGCCAAAACTGATTTGTAACATTTTACTACTATATTTATTCTCTGAGATTGTTTTTTTGGTTGTTTTCTCGTTTTGTGTGATGCTCCACATCTGTGGCTCTGATGTACACCCGCAGATGCTTTTTTCTTCGTATTTAAGAATAGTGTTTATATTTTATTTCTTAAATCTTTGTTGTGTATATTTATATTTTCATATTCATTTTATTTGTTTGTTTTAATTGTTGCTCATCTGAAATGAATGAACGCACACGAATATGTTTCTGAATAGATAAATTCTTTGTACGTACATAAAACTCTTGTTGTTATTAGATTCAGGAAATGAAAAACAAATTTTAGTTTAATGAACAAAACATCTTTGTATACAAAACTTTTCATAGTTTATAGAGATAAATAAATTTTTTTGGATATGAGTGTTGAATGTTTTTATGTTTGTTTGTTTTTTTTTATTTTGGTTTGTACGCATGAAACTTAGTTTAGTTAGACTTGTAAATCTGCTAACTTTTGTACAATTTTTTTTTCTTTTACGTCATCTTTTGGATCTTTGGGGGCACAGAAGAAGTGTCTGCAGCAACTTGAAGTCTCATCATGTAAGACAGCAATCGTCTGGATGATAATTGTCTGAGAAGTTACGTGATGAGACCCTACAGCTGCTTTTATATGATGTACACTCGACCGGATACACAAAACTCAATGAGACTTTTCTGCAATTACTTTTTCAAACCCTCCCAGAATTTTTTTTCTTTTTCTCACAGTGGCACAGATTCCACAACGCTTCAATACTTCTGAAACCTTTGTAGTAGCTTTCCGTCAAAATTATGTTTGAGTTCCGCATATTCGAAACTTGTGAAGCTTTGCCTTAGTTATTCTGTCTCATCATATCAACAATCGTCCAAACAGTTACATGATGAGGCCCTGTAAAATTCTCTTACTCTCTTTCAAATGCTCGTCGAGATCTCTATTTTCTTAGAGACGCATAAAAGTTTCCACAACACTTCAAAACTTGTGAAATTTTGTTGCAGCTTCTCCTCTAAATGATTTTTGAGCTCCGATAATGGAATGAGTGTACTTTTCATGAGACTCCAAAGCTTGTGAGGCTTTTCTTTAGTTATTCTGTTAAATGATTCTCGAGATCTGTTCATTTGAATGTTTTCACAGAAAACTCGACTTAAAAAAATTTGCTGTAGCTATCCATTATTACGATTTGGACGATTTGGGAGATCTGTGCCTCTGAAGAGATGCACAGAAGTCTCTACAACTATCCGAAATTTGTAAAAAACAAAAAATCTTAAAAAATTGCTGCTGCTGCTCTTAACACGTCTACGAGCATGCAAGTGAGCTAACGATAATGCGACAAAAAAAAAAACATTTTTCCATGACTTCCATCGTCACTAAACAGAGTACACGTGGTTACAAAAAAGTTCCTAGCGATTTCACAGCACGAATAACAATCCCGAGTCCTGAAATGTTTTAGTCTGCATGCCACAAGGGTGAAGAACGATCTTCATCGAATTTAAGTTAAAAGCACAGACAACCCAATAACACATTTTGAAATTTTGGTACACTTAGGCCAAAGTTAGGCCCATTGTGCTGCCAACCATCTTTCGGGTTTCACGTTCGGACAACCCAATATAGACACCCATCTGGGCAGCTGCTATTTCCCTTCGCCAATCGATGAATTCGACAGTAATTCACGAATGTGAATTTGAAATCACGGACAACCCAATTGGCTCATTTGTGGCTGAAATACAGGAAACAATTTGACAGTAATTCAGGAATCATCGAACACTAACTAATCATTTTTACGCCCATTTTTTAAATTTGTTGTTCAAAGCTCTCACGCGTATTCAATGACTCAAAATGTTAAAAAAAAAAACGCTGTCAAATAAAATTAAGGGGCAAGAGAAGAAGAAGTTGGGTATCTGTATTGACTTAATTGTGGTTAAGGATACTCAGCGAACTTAACAATTAAATGCATTTATATTCTCTATCATCTATCAGATGAACTGAGAAAGTTGTTGTTCTTACCCTGCGTCTACATTTGCATTTTTTGAGGCAATGCCGATAAAGATTTCGAAGTAGACTAGATATTTCATTGCTAAGCAATTTCATTTGTGGATTGTCAACATGTCATACAACAGCAATGTCCGTGCTGTAATATCAATTCATTGTGACGAAGAAATTGAATTCGACTGTAGCTCCAATCTGCTTGCGACTCTTAACCAATCTTCTTTCCTCCGTAATCTCATTTTTTGCCATATTTGAAAAGGTAGACTGTCAAATTGATTGCTTTCATCACTGAAAGCAATTACTGCCTGCCATATGCCGTTCAATATTGTTATTACCATTGACACAGGACCTACACAGTCCATTCTCGAAGCAATGGCAGTATATACAGTCGAATCAATCTATGTCAAACTCCCTCTAAATCTCTAAAAAATTTCCCTCCAACTCTAACTTGCCTCAGGACCTACGCAGTCCTTTTTCAAAGCAATGGCAATATATACAGTCGAATCCCCCTAAGTCGAACTCCCTTTAAGTCGAATTTCCCTCTAACTCGCCATATTTTGTCATGCCTCTTCCCAATTTTCCATACAAAAACCAATCTCTAAGTCGAACTCCCTCTAAGTCGAGCTTCGCTCTAACTCTAACTTGCCTCAGAACCTACGCAGTTCTTCTTCGAAGTAATGGCAATATATACAGTCGAATCCCCCTAAGTCGAACTCCCTTTAAGTCGAATTTCTCTCTAACTCGCCATATTTTAGACCATTCCTCTTCCCAATTTTCCATACAAAAACCATCCTCTAAGTTCATCCTAAAGTCGAGTCCTCTAAGTCGAACTCAAACTAATTTTGATGGTCCGTGAAAATTCGACTTAGAGAGATTCGACTGTAGTTCGATTTATTGCCTTAAAAAATGCCAATGTAGGCGCTGAGTTAAACAATCAAACTAAGCTCGACAAAATAAAAAAGCAAAACAAATGCTGCAAGTAGAAACAACAAAGATTTCTTTGTAATTTCATTATTGTTGCGTAAAATAAAATAGTTTTGAAACAACTTTCTAAGAACTCCAGACTTGCATAAAAAATTAACATACAAAAGTAGACAAAAAAGACATACGGCATCAAAAGTGCGGTAACCTTTTCCAAAACGCCTATTTTACAAAAACTACTTATTCTACTTATTCAAAAAAAAAAGATTCCTAAGCAAAATGATATCAAGACATCAGAGAGTCCATTTAAAAACTGATTGTCTACAAGGACAAATTGTCCACCAAACTAATCAAAGTCATGGCTGTCATCAGGTCCCCTTTCAATTTGAACTTGGCTTCTTCGTAAACGCAAATGTTTGATCGTCTACTTGTTTTCTGTCTGCAAATTGAATAGAAATTATTTTCTGCACAACAAAGACATGAATAGATCGTAGTTATTTTATTTTGTTGAATTTTATTCATAAATTTTGTAATTATTGTTGTTATGTTGACTGTAGAAAAAATCGTTTTGGTCGTTTGTTCATGTGAAAACAAATTTACTACAAAAAGACGAAAAAAAGAAAATTCTAATTTCATAGCCAAGACAATTCTACTTTCACAGCAAAACCCGCCTAAGGCCGCAAATTGCAAGCGCTTTTACCTTCGCATTTACTTTTTTCATCTCCGTGACATGCTTCAACAACTTTTTTTCCACCAGAGTCTCTAACAAGGAGAGTGCACGACCTTGGGGTCACCGATTCAAATTTGGCCTAGTAATAGCTCCCCTATGGGACATTTTCCAAAGTCAGACAACGCAACACTCCTCCTTTTCCGAGAAAAACGCCCCCAAAGTTTTCCCAATCGCTTCATTTACTAAAAAAAAAACGTCAAAATTCGAAGTGGCAGTAGCCTTTTTGCCATATTTCATCAAAATCGGTGACCCGAAGTTCGTGCACTCTCCTTGTAAGAACAATTGGTGAGAAATAAATAATTTTATCTCGTCCTGACTTCATTTTTTAACCTCTACGAATTTTTTTAAATCTAAAATTATTTTGAAAAAACCATCGTCATTATCTTGCAAATTGAAATCGTGTCTGCTTAGGAGCATCCTGTTCCGCTGAGCAATCTTCCAGACCACAACTCGTTCACGACTTATTTACAAATTTATAAACCAAGAGACAAATAACTTTGTCGTCGACATGGATTAGTTCGATTTGATTTTTGCAAATCTTTGTTAGACTGACCTCTTCGAAGATACACCTTGTCCTATTTTATCTAACAATGTAGTCACTTTTATGCAGCGAAAAGATCTTTTCAGTGATTCTTTTTATTGATTTTTATAAGGAGTGAATTGAAATTAAAATTTGATTTTCTAGTTAGTTAGAAAACTATTACTAATAAATTTTTTTGATAACTTGAAAACGCTCCAGCATGTTATTTTCCTCGGCTCTAAGTTCCTGTGAATGCAATGGAATTCGAAGGTTGCCCCAAACCTCGATAGAACTTTGCTATTAATGTTTTTTAGACTGATTAATTTACCATATGTTGAGTGAATGAATAAAATTCTTTGTAAAAACAAATGCTTTAACTTTTTTACTTCGCACTACAATTTCCAATTCCACCTTTAAACTGCACTGAACCTTTAGATTGTTCTAACCCCTTCCTTTGCTTTCCAAAACTATAACTTCTTTAATTCTGTCCATCATCTGACTATAACTACTATATTCCATTCCAATGCTTGCCGTTCAAATAAATTACTCTTAAATTATTTTCACTCTCTATCTATTTAAGCAACAATCATAAATGCACAACTACTATTTACTTTTAACATTTAAGAAATTTAAATAAATAAAACAATTTAAACTTTTGCCAATAAACAATTTTTATGTTGACAATCAGCAACGAACAAATTTATAAATTTGAAATTTTTGTAAAATAAAAATAAATGTACCTTTATTTAAAAAAAAAAAACAAAAAAACGAAAAGGAAAAGAAGAAGGCGCATTGTAAAGAAAAAGAAAATAATTTTTTCCGTCTATCATTAAAATTAATTAACTAATTTATATTTAAAAGATAAATGAAAAAAGAAAATATTTAACAAAAGTATTATAATGAGGTTAGGTAAGTTGTTAGTTAACATAAATTTAGTAAGTAAAATGAATAAAAATTCAAACAAAATCTTGTACAGAAAACAACATAAACATTAAACTGTTGGTTGTGTAAGCAAACCTGTGACACCAATGATTGATCGGAGAATTAATAACGAAGTTATAGGTTAGTTTTGGGGGAAAAAGTATACAAGGTTGTCAAATATCTCCCTTCCGCTTTTTTGCTCTTCATTCAATGTTTCATAAAAAGTGTTACAGTGATCGGATTTAGTTCAAATATGCGCCGTTTTGTTCGATAATCTGTTTCCATCTAGACGGCAACTTCATAATACCGCCCTCGTAGAAGCCCCCCTCCTTATTTGCGAAGAACTCGGGCAGCCACTTTTCACAAGCCTCTTTTGAGTTCAACTTCACATCACCAAGGGCGTTTGCCATGGACAGGAACAGGTGGTAATCACTTGGCGCTATGTCCGGGCTATGTGGTGGATGCGATAAAACCTCCCATCCGAGCTCCCGTAGCTTCTGACGAGTCATCAACGAAGTGTGTGGTCTGGCGTTGTCCTGGTGGAACACTACACCCTTCCTGTTGGCCAATTCTGGACGCTTCTGGTCGATCGCCTGCTTCAAGCGGTCCAGTTGTTCGCAGTAGATGGTAGAATTAAGCGTCTGGCCATATGGGAGCAGCTCATGGTGGATGATTCCCTTCCAATCCCACCAAACACACAGCAAAACCTTCCCGGCCGTCAATCACGGCTTGGCCACTGTTTGGGACGATTCACCGGCCTTCGACCACGACCGTTTTCGCTTGATATTGTCGTATGTGATCCATTTTTCTTCGCCAGTCATCATCCGCTTCAAAAATGGGTCGAATTCGTTCCGTTTCAGCAGCGTTGATGCGGTCCAGAAGGTTTTTTTGCGTCAAATCATGCGGCACCAAGCTTTTTTTTGCATCCAGCCTTCTGCAGATGATTTAAAATGGTTTGGTGACTAACTCCCATCTCCTGGGCGATGTCACGAGATGCCACATGCCGGTCTAACCCGATGTTTTCCATGATTCGATCGGTATTCGTCGTCACAGGTCTTCCGCCGGCTGGCTTATCCATGGTGTCGTTTTCACCGGCTCTGAATCGTCGAAACCATTCCTCCGCGGTTCGAAGTGATAGAATATCATCCCCCAAAAGTCCCTTAATCTCACGGAACGTTTCTCTAACGGATTTGCCTTTGACGAAGGAAAACTTTAAAATAGCACGAATTTCGGAGTTAGTGAACTCCATGTTTACACGTCTATAACTGTTGAACGGAATAATCCAAACTAATCATGCATAGCGTCGTTTTGTAGGTTATGTCAAGATCTTTCAAATGATGTATAGTATTGCCAGATACGAGCTCTGTAGCACTTTGTACATAGCCGGAAAATTCAAAAGACAAAAAGGCGGAAGGCTGATATTGACAACCTAATATAAAAAATATATATTTGAAGCTTAGAGGTGACTTTGACTCCTAACGTTGGCATTTGTTTAATATTTGTCTAGGAAACGAAAATATGTTGTCATAGCAACGAAAAAGCCTAAATGTCTTTAAATTCTGTACGTTTGTCATGTCTGAAAGTCTGCCTGCAGCGCGGCTTGCAGAAAGTCTGCACATCTGTGTTCAGCATAAGGGCTTCGTTATTCCTTTCGTGTGAAATGCCTTAAGGCGCACGGTGAAGAGATATTAATGACGACAACCTGGAGGCTACGGAATCGAATTTGTCTTCGTGAAGTGATGTGAGTTTGTCGGAAATAATCAATTCTTGAAGTTGTTCTGGAAATCTTTGAATTTTTAAAAAGATCCTGGGAAGTAGGAGGCTTTTGGCACGTGAAGAACCTAATAAAAATAACTTTGTTCTGACTATTCTTTGAAGATGATTTGAAAGGCAATCGAAGGACTAGCGAACGTGACTCTATTTGAATTTTTATACGCACACGCCCATCTTCAGACTCGATATTCAACCCGAACTTGGCTTGTAGTTCGTGGGTTTTTTCGTGGGCAACCGTGCTGGTTTTTTTATAAGCCACGACGGAGGTTCAAAAGTGAAAAACTTAATCCACCTTATGATCCTCATAATATTCCTCCCTCAGTTGACATAAAAAACTTCCTTTTTAGTCTCTGATCAGTCATTGCAGCCACAGTAACTAAAAAATGGAACAAACTTCTACTCTAAGTAAACTTAATCTTATTAGACTCACTCTCATAAAAAAAGAAACAAAAAATGGCTTTGAATGAAACTTCCTTTTAGTGCACCAAAAAAACCTTAAAACCAAAAAAAAAATCATTAAATTTAATGTTTACTTACAAATTATTAGAAGAACTCAAGAAAAAAAAAAACTAAAAAGTACATGCATATAACTATTGTGATTTAAATATATAAATAAAATGAAAACTTAAAATCTCAATTCAAAAAATAATAATCCCCTTTCTTCTGTCGGCGATAAATTCAAGACAAATTGTTTGTCTCTAATTCAAAATGAACTTAAAGTCCCTTTCCTTTTTTTCAAACTTAAATCAATTTCATTTTCTTATTTAAACACAAAATAAAAACATTGTAAGATAAATTAAGTAATGGCCAAAGACTAAAAATAAAATAAAAACCAAAAAAAAAAGAAAGAAAAGTTTTCACTCTTTTTTACAACAAAAGTAGATAATTAAAAAATAACGAAGAAAAAAAATATAACCCACATTTTTTTTTTATTTCTTATATCTTGTTGATGCAGGCGAATTCATTTTGTTAAGAAAATATATGAAAATTTATAAAATTAAAAATCTATTTATATATTTATACTAATTAACTTACTTAAGTGCTTTACCACAACCTCCTATGATGGTTTTGTTTGTTGAATAAATTTTAAAATAAAAAGAAAAAAAAAACAAACTCCTTAGCTTAGTAAATTGAATAAAGAAATATTTGTTTTTGTTTTTTTTTTCTTATTTTCTTTTTTTCTAGAGGAATATTTAAATTTAAACTACGAATTAATAAATTTTTATGCTTACGGTTATCGCAATTGAATTTGTTTATTTATATTTTAATGAAAAACTAAAATAAAATAATGAAAAAAAAAAATTGTTATATCATGGCGAAATCTTGTACTGGTAAAATGAATAAAATATGAACAAAGATATTTCATCGATATCGACTTTTGTTATTTTTATTAAGTGTGTGGCGATCAAGATGGCATTCTCGATTATTTCACAAATGACGACGATGAACTCAACTCATGGGGAGGTTTCCTGGGACCATGGACCCGACTCAATCAAAACGAAAGGATTTATTTATTTGAAACTAGCTGAAAATTTAAAAATTCACAGCTAGAACAAAAAAATTTAGCCAAAGCAAAGGCCTTCGGCTAAAAACGAAAGGATAGTTACACAAATGTACAGACAACATAAATGCATTCTCAAGATTGATACCGGGAAAAGGATTTTCCAATATGGTATCGGTTGATGTTGAAAGTCTACATTTGCGATGTTATTTTTGCAAAATTCGTTGTTTATCATTCATTTACTGCTGATTAATCACCATCCCAAGTTCCACAATTGACAAACAGCACTTCAAAACAATTAAATTTTAATTAAAATAAGTGTTTATTAATTCAACGAACATTGTTGTGTCCATTTTGCGCAAACGTCGTGGTTCCCCAAAGTCAACTTTTCAACGTTTGGTGGTGAAATAAGCCACAATGAACCTCTAAATTGAAAACAAAGGAAAGGAAAAAAAGTTTTTTATTTTTATTTCAATTTATTCGATTTGTAAATGCTGTACAATATTATTAATTTATTTTTACATACAAATTTTGTTATATACAACGTAATTATACAATGTAATGCATAAAAGTAAAAAGAGAGAAAAACAATACTTCAGGGTAAATCATGAACTTAAAATGAAAAAAAAAAAAAATATTGCACTTTGTGGTTAATGAACCAGAAGCAAGTGCTTTATAATTAATCAATAGAAAAAAAACCAAACAGCCATGATTTAGAAGCCCTGCATATTATTTTAAATACAGTGAGGTGCACAAATGTCCTGTCCTGTGCAGCTCCTTACCTCATTCCGTTTTTTTCTATGAAGTGTAAATTACACTTACAAAAAACATGTACTCATTTGTGCAGCTACTTTTACTTCAGCTTTTTCTACTACTACTACTACTTTTTCATCACTTTCGACTTTTTGCAATTAAGGAAACGAGGAATAAATTGCAGCCTTTTTCTCAGATCAGCATCTAGAGGGACTCCAAGAGTTTAGTTCTTCATTCATTTGATGTGGCTAATCCATTGTAATCTGGACTGCATTCAATTATTTGTGCTTTCTTTCATATCCGATAATTTCTTTTTCTAAAAGCAAACAAAAATCAGGTCAAACTTTTCGTTCAAATTTCCACATCAATTCTACTGTGATCCCGTATTCGAACGTCGGTAAAGAAGTGTTTATTCACCTTAGAAAACAAATGAGTCAATTGGGTTGTCTGTGATTTAGAAATATATTCGTATTTTTTTAAGAACTTAGGAGACTACTTTGTAATTTTTTTTTAAATTATATGCGACTACAAAATTGTAAAAGCTTAATTCTTGAATTTTTTAAGACTAGACAAATCTTTGGGGATGGGGAGGTCAAGAGAACAGTCAAAGGAAAGTTACAAAGAAACTTGATTGCTATTTAGTCTTGTTATTAATGATCTATGAAATTCGCAAATATCGACCTTTATTCACATGGAACTTTCATTCATTTAGGTTAGTTAATATTTCAAAGAGTAAAGAAGACTTTTTTGTACATAATTCATGGGTTGCGACAAGTTCGTGCATAGTTTATTTATTTATTTATTTGAAGCTAGCTGAAAATTTAAAAATTGACAGCTAGAAAAATATAGCCAAAGCAACAAAGGCCTTCGGCTATTCGTGCATAGTATTTCGGCAAAAAGATGAACATTTCTTTTTAAGACAAGAATGGTTCTCAACCATGCCAAACTTTATTAAGAGAAATCCGCTAATTGAATAGGAATTTTTAGTAAAACATTTTCGTATTCAAAAATGTAGAGTTTTCCTCTTCAAATTAATGTATCAAAGGTTGGTTGACATCACAATGGGCCTAGCTTTGGCGTTAGGATAACAATTTTTCAAGATGTGTTTAATAAAATGAATTTATATTAAAACAATTAAACACACTGAATGAACGTGATGTTTATGTTAGCTGAAGGTAAGAAGTGTCGACTAATTCCTTATCATAAGCAAGCAATCTAGTTTTCTCAGCTTATGTCTAGGCTTAGTTTGTAACTTGGGGACAGAGTGTAATAGAGCTAGAGTTGACGTTTAGCTAATCAGTCGTTTCAGTTCACTTATAATGATTTGTTGAATGGTTAAAAATATTTCCTCTATTTGCAAACATTTGTGTAGTTTAAAGTCCAAATCGCAACAGCGCGTTCGGTCGGTCGGACTTTGACAGGCGTTGGTACGTGTTTTATCGACTTTACGAAAAAGAATGTCAACACGCGCCTTACTTAATTTTTTAAATCGGAATGGAGCTCGCGCGTTAAATTTCCCCATGAAATTTTTCATAGCCTAAGACATATTTTGTAAGAAAACAATTTGATTTTGCAACTAAAATGAAAAGCAGTTCTTATTTACTTAAATAGTTGCCCTTCCGTATTCAAATTTCGATCTGCGAAGTTGCAACGCCCAACCGCGCTATTTCGATTTGTACAATGCTTTTACATGTATTCTACTTTAAATTTCAAAGTCAGACCGACCGAACGCGCCGTTGCGATTTAGGCTTAAAATTGCACCAAGTTTGCAAATTTGTTTAAATTAATTGTTCGTTTTTTAAAAAGTTCACGAGAGAATTTCCTTTTTTGTCGGTTCTGGGATCTTCTGAGGTATGAGTGCTCTTTTGTTAATGTTTTCGTGCACTAGGAATAGCCGAAACTGGCTTTAGAAGTAGCCAGACCAATTTGAATACTCCTGTTCCCATTGATCATGTGGCACATGAAGCTAATTAATCAAAAATTAAGAAGAGAATTAATCTGTCTTGTAGCCATAATTCACAGTATTTTATTTTTTTGGCTTAGGATTGAGACTTTCTTTTAGAGAGACGTTATAAACCAATGCGCTGTTTTCAAAAAGGAGTACACATTAGAAAAATGTATACATGTAGAAAATATTGCTTTAAGGAGATTCTTTAAAAATCGATGGTAATTAGACGAATCAAACCAATTTAGTAAATTACAATTTGAAGGGAAAAGATCAAGTGACACAACTAATGTCTGACCTTTTAAATTGCATTTAAAAAGCTACCACTAACGACTGACAGACATTTTTCGTGGCAGCATAGATAAATTTATAACTCTCCCAAGAGTTGTCATCTGTCGGAATTTCGAGAAAAATGTGGAAACGAAAAGAACAAACAACTGGCAAAAATTTTGCAGTAGATTAGTAAACTTCAGACCTATCTGAGTAGACCTTAAGCTTCAGCTTCAGCTGCCCCGAGTGCCATCTCCATGCCACCAAAAGAACTACTCATATTTTCACCTGACCCATCTCCCACTGACAGTTATTTTTCACCTCACAACTGTCAAAGCACCCGTCCAACTCCAAAGAGAACGAACCCACCTCATTTTAAGAGAAATCTCCACCACTCCCGACAAAACGAAAATCCAATCGAAATTCACTTTGTTCACATTTCCCACTCGCAGTTGGGTGCGTCAGCCTTTTGAAATGTGTCGTGTTTATCGTCGTCGCTGTCGCTGAACTGGTCACCGTCGCAGTCGTCGTCAAAAAATCGCCACACTCCGTGGACTCTCCCATCGCGAAGAATTCATATCCTGCAAATTTCCAATCAATTTCCGTTCAAAAATTCATCAAAAAGACTAAATTTTCCAATCGAACAAAAAAAAAAAGTAAAAAAGAGACCGAAAAGAAGGAGAACAAAAGAAAGAAAGAAAGAAAATCTCTCCAGAGCAGAACCAGCCGGAATCAGAATAGCCAACGAAAGACGAGAGACAAGCAGAACCGAACCAAAACGCAAAGTGAATCGACATCGACATCGAAATCGTTCCCTGCGAGAGTTTGTGTCGTGTGGTGGTGTGAAAGGAGAAAAAAAAAAGTCGGGCGTGGAAAAAAAGAAAGAAATTTTTTTTTTCATTTCTTTCCTTCGTGTGCATAAAAAATTCTTAATTTTTTTTCCATTAATTTACCAACCTCCCAACCGGAACTCGGAATCGTTTTTTTTGAAAAACAAAAAATTCACCAAATCCGGCCTGTGAACCGAACCCCCCCTCTGCGTGTGTGTGTGCGTGTTTCATTTTTTTCGGAAAATAGAAATCTTTTTTTTTTTCCTTTTCTTTCGTTCTTCGTGTGCCGACAAACGAAAAGTGAATTGGGAAATTCTCGCCGAAAAAAAAAAAACGAACGAAAGAAAGAAGAAAATGAAGTGCAAAAAATCTACCACTCTGCTGCTGGTGTGGAAAATGTGAAAGAAGAAAAAAGAAAAATTTGTTTTTTTTTTAGTTTTTTGGAGAAAACTCGTTTATTTTTTTTGGTTTCAAAAAGTGTGTGGAGTAAAAAAGCACAATCATATATTTTTATTTATGAATAATTTACAACAAAAGTGAGAAAAAGTGAAGAGAATTTTTTATATAGAATAAGATTGTAAAGAGGAATTTTGAATTTTTTTCCTATTTTCTGTTCTTCCTCCATCTATATGTATGTAGAAGCGGAGAAGGGCACAAAATAAAGAGAAAGATAGAGAGAGAGAGAGAGAGCGGAGACCGACCGCAAGAAGCTAAAGTTGAGTGAGAACAAACAAAAAAGCGAAAAAAAGCAGAAATAATAAATCAAAATGGCGCACCAACTGGCCCCATCGGTGAATTGCTCGTTAGACGATATCGATTTGAATGCTCTAAAGGTAAGTCTTTGGTTTTTGGTTTCGTTTTTTGTTTTGCCATTTCTGTCTGACATTGGGGCGGCCAACAATCCCGAGCCCGACTCTGGGTCCTGGTTTCGAAATTGTTTGACAAATTTTTGTTGAATAGGTGTGGTCAATGTGAAGTTGTTTGAAGGGAAAAAGAATCAGTTCTTTTTTTTTTGTGTTCAGTATGTGGATGTGGAAATAAAAGCTGAATAAAATTCTGTGGAATCGGCAAATCGAATAGGGAAGAAGAGAGATGGAGAGTGTTTTTTTTTTTTTTTTTGTTTTTCTGTTCACCCAACTCGGGTGACTTGTACTTCTTCCCACACTCGACGAGGAGTTGCTGGCAGTTCTTGCCAGCTCTCTTATATCGTTGTCGTTGCGTTTTCATCGTCATCATCGTTGCCGACATCGACATGGTTGATATAGTAACGAGAAACGACGACGACAGAATCTCATGTGGTGAATTGTGCAGTCTCCATATGCGACCGATAGTTTTTTGTGAGGAATTTGAAAGTATTCATCAATTAAACAATTGCACACGGGATTATAAACAAGTCGCTTGTGGAGTTGGCTTTTTTTAGAAAGTGTTTTCTTTCCGTGTTTTTTTGTTTTTCAGTGACTCACGAAAGATGTGTCATTCTGTAAATAGAATTCTGTTCTTCGATGCAGGACTCAAGACTCTTCACGACCACGTGCCGGTCTTTGAAGTAAAACACAAAAGAATCTGTTGCTGGCTGCGAAAGCCGCACCCAACACTCAAGGCACTCAACGATGGAGATGATGGTGACCTTTCATTGCGAGAGTACTCTTGTAACTGGTTTTCATGAAAACATGCGTGAAGTTGCCTGGTGTAATAAAAGAAATTAGAAGGGAGTGTAGAGGTTCAGTAACGTTCTTTTTATGCCTGCAACCTCTGTTGTGGGGTCAGGCAATCTTAAATAAATCACGCCATTGATGGCCGATTACCTTGTAAATAGATTTTCATATTTATAGTGCAATCGTTTTAGAGGCAAAGCTGGTTGGGAGGCAATGAATGTGTTCATGGGCACTCCCAAACAGGCTGATCTCGCAGCAGGCTTAAGGAGACGATGAAATCTGTTTTAAGACATGTTTAGCTTCTTCTGGTGTGTTCGGAGCATAAGCAACTTTTATAAAACAAACTCCTATGGGTAGCGATTAACTGAAAGACTTATTTTTATAGATTGGGCTGTGTAACAGCTCGCAGATTAGCATGGCCCCTGCGCAAAGATGACACGCAAAACTGTGAAGCGTTCCATATTTTTAAATTCCTCCCAATGGGTAACACAAGGGGTCCACAAGGATCTAAGTGATTCGGAACCTAACATTCTGCCAGCCCACTAACCTAACAGCTCGTTGAGAGCCAAAGGCTAGCTTTTCGTTCCACTTATAGCCTTAGAAAATGAAACTGTGAGCCAAATAGGGAGACAATTGTCAGTTTCAAACTGGGCACACTTCGCCCATCAATTTCTACACAAAGATCTTTAAAATCTGTTGACAAAAAGGAGGATTTGTAGAAAATTGACTGACAAATTCAATTTCTTTGAACAACTTCCTTTCTCTTATTTTAACGACTCGTGCATTTACAGGCAAGACTGTATGAAAGGATATGTCCTTTCATACAGTCTTGTCTATGGAAAGGATATGTCCTTGTCTGTGAATGAACGAGTCGTTAAAATAAGAGAAAAGAGGAACACAGCTGAGTTTACATGAATTCTACTTGATTTTTAACTAAAACTTTCGCAAAGTAAAATTCAGTCTTAGCAATATGTCTTATGATAAGATAAACATCGAATCCAAAATCTTTAATCGCCTAAAAATAACTCTCAAACTTCAAATTCATTCGGGTACAATAGATCTTTTAAGTCGCAGCACAAGTGGCTTCATCAACCAGAGTCATTCTTATTGCTTATCATCGACGTTTTTTCCTTAATCCACTTCCTTACCGACAGCAAGATCTCGACTTTCATCTGCAATAACAGTCAAAAAGTCAGAAACTTGTATGGAAAAGCAAAGTTCTGATTTATTTTTTGCTGGAAACACAAGGCTGGCACGTTCTAATTAAACTCAATTCCTCAACATCAACGATCGCCGCTGCACAGCTCAAGAAACGCGCCACAGTTCTCCTCAAAAGGACAGAAAGTTCCGAAAGTTGCTACGTACCTTCCTTTGCCTTTGTAACCAAACAATTGACAATCAAAATCGTGCGGTGAACTAAAAAAAAACGCATAATTTTTACATCGTCTGAATCGATGCATTTGAATAAATGGCGGAACTGCTGGCCTTGGCCTTGGAATGTCTCATTGTGGCTTGGACAGGACAAATGGTTGCAATGCTGTTATGATAATCATGGAATCAATTTTTCATAGCTCGGACATTCAAGGATTTTTGTGGGAACTGAGTCATTTATTTCCTTTTTATTCAATCAGAGGAAGCTTTTGTAACTGAGAAGGAAGGGTGAGCTTAAATTTTTCGACTTCGAACAGAGTTGGCAGGAAGAGGGTAACTATAGCTCAACTGAATTACATCAAGGAAGCATACCCGAGTGTATCACACAAATTGTCAACAAAAACGTAAACACATATAGGTCGTTAACGCCAAGAAAAAAATTAAAAGTTGATCAACTGCATGTACTGCGTCAACGCCAGCGTAAGAACGTGTGTATTTTACTAAGCTATCAAAGTCCAACGCAAATAAAGCTTTCTAAACCTTTAATGAAGCAGGGTTTGCTTTAGGACCATAGCAGTTTCTTACCAAGATTGAACAATCAAGTACACAAGATGAATTTTGTAAGTCCTTCCCTCCTGGCTTTTAAAGGCATGCTAAGTTATTAAAAGAACAAGTGTCAAGCCACAAGAGATCTACAAAAACACATCGACTACATTGGCATTATTGCGATAACCTTCTGAACTCAGAACCGTCAAGACTTTCCTCAGCAGCACCCGTATAGCTCAGCAGCATGGGAGCTAAACAAAGAAACTAAATTTTACAATCCCATCCCAAAATTGAAATTCAATTCTCCCCTTGTTGGTGTACATTTCCTTTCAAATCGAAGCTCTTATTACTCAGACCAACCACGACGTTCATCCCCCAAATCAAAAGTACAAAACGAAGCCTCACTTCTTCGCATGAGTTTTCTTACATCGCGAAGTCGCCGCCTGCGTTCTCTGCAACTTTGTTTCAGATCACTGGCGCCGGTCTCTGATAGAGACGGGTCCCAGTCAAGTCAGCAAAACCGATCGCAAGCACTCTCTCTATCAATTGCAGATAAGGTCATTGAACAGTGCATTTTGTGTTGCAAAAAAAAAAAAGAAAAAATCCCATAAAAAGACCTTCCACAATATTCACAGCGATTTCGTTATCACCACCGACCCTCGGGAGACTCTCGTGAGCGGCACTTTGCAGGCTGATAACGATTGATGAGATTTCATTTTCATTTCACAAGCAGGAAATGATTCTCCAACCGTCAAATTCATTTCACAAAATTCTCCGAATGCCCTTGCGACAAAGTTGGGAATATCGTCGTGAGAATATTTGTCAAAGAAATCTTTGCAACAACGATGGCGGCACAAAGATGAGTGAGTCTTAAATTGGAGCCAATAAAATGACGAATAACCTCAGGCACTGGAACAAAAGGAAGCCACAAAAAGAAAGTTGACAAAAGAATCAAATTGCTGGATGATTTGTGTAATTTCTGGTTAATTACAAACAAAGCTTTTAGTGATTGAGCTGTGACTTCTTTTTTTGTTTCTAAGTGAAATATGTGGAGAGAAATGCAAACGTGATAAATCATATAAATGAAATGTGTGTGTGGGAGGACAATTAAATTATTCACAACGGAGCTGGGTTATGAAGGAGATTTCATGGATTATCGGAGCAGGAACAAAGCAGGTTATAAAGTCCGGAAGAGATTGTCAATTGAAGTGGAAGTCGTCAGGTGGTCAAGTTTTGAGGGGAGAAAAACAAAATGTATAAAAATTGAAAGCAATCTAACCACTAAATATTTTTCACTTCATAGTTTTTTTTCGTGTGGAATTCGAGAATTTTTGTGAATCAATTCGAAGACAATGCGAAAATTACATGGGTTGTATTTATGAACGACGACACATTGATTATTCAATCGCCATCTTTATAAAATTGCTCTTGACATATATTTGAAGTCGTGTATTTACATTTCCAAGCAGAGCCTTTTTACTTTTCCACATTTTTTAACGCCCAACAAATGTCGAGACTTCCTACCCCGATGCCTCTTATAATAAATAATTTTGTAAATTAACTTTGTGAATTATTTTGCTAAATAAATAAATAAATGTCGAGACAACCAATCAGTATACTGAGCACAAAAAAAAAAATCAAACGTCGTCCATGAGGAGCAGAATAGAAAAGTTGGGTTAGATCCGATCTTTTATTTAGCCACCGTGGTAATGACTTTGCCTGGAACTTGAAATCTTTAATCTGCTTATTTAAAACTTGTAGTTTAAAAAAAAAAAACTACACATTGATCTATGAAAGTGGACAACTACCCCTGATCAAAGGTTTCACTTATGCCGACGCAGCTGAATCCAAAACTATCGGGTAGCCACAGGTTTCACTCGAATTCGTTTGAGATTCAATTGGCATAAAATGCATTCATGGAACCCGTCAAATGAATGTCAATGGTGTGAAAAAATGTTTCATTCTTCTTTTTTAACAATCATCCGTGGAAATCAAACAATCTGGGTGTTTAAGTCTACATTAACGTCGAACGTCTTTATCAAAATAGAACACCATCGAAGACCCCTTTAACCCCTTTAATCCCTTTTATGAACGCACCTCATTCCAGCCACAGGAAAAATATATTTTTAGACTTTAGAAAAAAACTAAGTAAACAATTCCGAATACTCTAATTCTACTAAGATGTGTCTAATCCAGAATTAAATAAACCGAAATTGGGTTTTAGCTGGAACACACTGACACTTCTACTGCAATTTTTTCAGTATTTTTTTAGTTATTAGCAGAAGAAATGGAGCCTAGCACGAAGAATTGCAGTAGAAATTACAGAAGAAATGCATGTTGAACAACGAAGGGATAAGAAATAAAAGAAAAAATTGATCTCTTTCAGCAGACAGGTGACTTGGATGACAGTGGTGGCAAAAGTATTGACGTGACTTCAGCGTAAAGAACAAAATCCTTGGTCCCAAAGGACAGCATGAAAAATGCAATCGCAGTGATTGTGCTAAAGGAGCTAGAAAAGACTGCAATGCACATCTCACGTGCCAAATTCTCGTTAGAGCCAAAGATGATGCAGAAAGTGCTACAATGTCCCAAGTGTGCAAATTAATTTTGGGTGATTCATTAAAAAACATTCAGGATTCAGCCTCATCATTTACTAAACTTATGCCAAAACTAATTTCCGGGCAATGGATTTCGCAATCCTGACGTGTTTCAGTCTTGACTTAAGTCCACATGAACAATTCATTTTTTTCAAGTAACAGTATATAAATCAGCCTGTAAGTAGGTAGGTCATTGTAAACACCTGCAGAAGAGAAACCCACAGCCACTCTTAGTCCAGATTCGGCCCATTGTGATGCCACATTGCGGACGAGACCTGTTGAACCAATTAGAGCCTTGCACGAAGCTGTGAAAGTGTTCAATGATGACACTTTTCTGTTGGTTAAAAAACTCGTATGCATTTGATTGAAGTTTTAGGTTCACATTACACGTCACGAAGTCTTTTTTGCAAACGAGACTGAAATTATGGTTTGGTAGCAACAATTAATTTACGATTTGTGCAATTTTTAGGACGATATCGCTAAAAGCACATGTGGCTAAGGTTCCCGTCGAAAATGGTTGCAGATCTTCTACATCCACACTTCTACCTAACCTAACTTTTCTTGCAATCAAAGTTGAAACAACGTTTGGGTAGTACTCATTGCCTTTTCGTTTTTGCGATTTTTGTTAACCATTCGAACCAGAAACAATTTGAGGTTATGTTTGACAAAATATTCACTGGAAATTTTAAAAAAGAATCGCGTGAAACAACGGTGAAACAAGTTTTTTCTTTTTATGGTTTGCGCGAATGGGTGTGTAATCTTTGTAAGATACAAGCAACCCGTGTTACCAGCATGCACGCGGGATGTTTCCTCGCGCCTACGTACTAAACCGTGTGGTTTAGCACTCATCAACCACTCTCCCCGCGGGACTGCCGTTAGGTATTACTTCGCGGGGCTGGTTAGCTATTAAATTCGGTTTGCAGCCTCTTGAGCTCTTTTCAGGGCTTCTGCTCTTCTCAGAGCGACCTGCACCCTTACGATGAAAGAGTTGATCTCTGTCCACTCGCCGTCCGATCTAGTCATTTGGCTAACTAGATTTTCCGGGTTTGGCATGTTGACCCTCTCTTCTCTAAATCGTACGCAGTGGAATACTGCGTGTTCTGCGTCCTACTCTTCATCTGGGCATACCGGGCACAGGGGCGAGCTATCGTGCCCAAATCTGTGGAGGTATTAAGGTGAAAGAAGTCTCAATAGAAATTTGTTTGTAGAAATTCGTTCGAAGTTCGTCACCTGACAGATAAGCACCAAACGCCGGCACTCCGTCACCAGCGCCTTAAATGTGGCAGCATTCGTAGCCTTAAATTCTTAATAAAGAGCAAGTTACGGAGAATTTAGTTGTCTTTGTTTAATCATTCGCAGTAAATGAACTTATTTCTCAATAAAACACCAAGTTTTGACAGCCACCAGTTGACGATTTTTATAGTTGGACTTCTTTTGAAGTAGTAACTTTCCAACTTTGTGATCTCCATACCACGGGAATAGAAACTACCCTATAACTATGCACACTCAACACCTAAAAATTGCGCAATGTGAAAGAACCCAATTATTGCAGAAAGAAAATAGTTTTAATAACTACCCTCGACTCATGTTTAAGTTTAAATCAACAACTGTGACACTGCTTCGCCCTCAAGATAACAATGTGGACAAGACCTCACCCCTAAGCACACGCTCTAGGCGCTGGTGGCGTTAAGAAAAGATCTATTCAAACAAATTTCTAAACAAACACATAAATGCCACACCCAAACGACACATCAGCTGATAAATTTTTATTTCTGAGGATCGTCAGTCAAACAGCAAAAATCAAGAAGTTCTGCAAAGTGTGTAAAGAGTCACGAGTGCGTGTGAAGGAAGTCAGACCACAAAAACCGAATCGTGCGTTGATAACCAATCACCAGCAATTAAGACAAAAAAAAAAGCCTTAAATAATTTTGATCCCTGACTGTGAGGTGACATCCGTTGCCATTGGGGCTTTCCTTTAATTGGACAAAGTCTTATGGTGAAATGGAAATTCTCGACCTTTGGTCCATAACCACTTAATCCTACACAAGAGATTTCTCAACAACGACGACAGACGGGGAGGTGGACGCAGTTCTCGTAAATGTTTTCCTCGTTTTTATGCACACGATGTACTTTATACGTCGGCGTCGCTTCTATGATAGCCGGACAAATTCTCAATTCTCTATGACCATGAATTACACGCTTTGAAGGAAATTACGATACGATGACGCAATCGATCATGGGTGAGCATGTCTCATCATGCAATCAATTGGTCACTACGACGAATAAACGATTCCTGGTTCCGCCCCACCAACAGTCCGGCCACCGCCTCCATCGAATTCTTTGTCTTTGTGTGGTTCTTTATCAGTTTTCTTTGTGTGCTCTATTCTTAGTGTGTAATTTGACAGATTAATTGAATGGAACAAAGTCAACGTACTTTAGAGACAACTTCACTGGAGGCGATGAGGAGCAGAGCAGAGCCCCCTGGTCATGTGGGTGATGAGTGTTAGGGGTTTGTGTAAATAGCATGGGAGTTTTTGGGGTTTGTGCATAATTTAAAGTTGGCAAATGGCTTCGTTATGCACTCAGATGAAAGTCGTTTGGTGTAAAATGCTCCCATGTGCCAGACCAGTGTTTAGATGAATTTGTTTGCCAAGTCAGCTTTGTTGCTTCCGGCGAGACAATGTTTCAATTTAATCTCCAGTCGAGATAAGATAAACATTTTGTTTTGTCTGACTGTTAGTGGAAGAGATCTGAATTTGATTTAGGGCTTTTCGTCGTGATAGTCTTTGTCTTTTCCATACCACCTGCACTTGCAGACACACAAGTCACCGGGCAATCAAACAACCTTTCACATTTCTGCGAAGTCAAGATTGATTGGCAAAAAGGGAAACATCGGTTTGGGTGATGCATTCATATTTGTCTCTGATGTGGCTTGATTTTCATTTTCAAATTTGTCAAGTACACGAAATGATCCATAGGAATCTGAATTCGCTCTGCCAGCATTCAACATAACCTCATCATCAAACTGAAACGTTCGTTGACGACATTGTCGTCTTCAGTTTAGACTACTTGTAGACTTTTTAGTGCAGGTGAGGGTATTTCGTATTCTTTGTTTGTGTTGCATGCATTCCACTCTTTTAAAGCACGTTCAATCGTCCATGACCGGTATGTGTTTTGCCGTCTTCATTGGAATGCCATAGAGTGCTGCGCAAAACAAAAGCAATTCAGTCACACTGTGTGATACTTTTTAATATTTCTGCTTTAACAATAATTAACAATTTTGTTTTGTTTTTAAACGTTATACAATCAAGAAAATAGAAACAATTTGAACTTTTGAACAGCGATGTTTAGTTGATTTGTCGTCACGTTTAAAGTTTCCAGCTAGCAATCATCGCACCTCGGTAGGACCTCATTGGTTACGATATCGCCTCTGCGTCAAGCTATGAATGGTGTGATGAATTTTAAAATTTTTGAAATCATTGAAAAGTAATTATCGAAAATCTTTCGCTGACTTTAATTAAAAGATTTTCATTCATTGAGCTCACTTTGAGATAAGGATTTCAATTTTTCAATCATCATTTATTTGACATAAAACTGATTGCAATCAATTCTGTCCCCAATTATGTTGTGGCATTCAATTGATTACGATTGTTGAAATTTTGTGTGTTTTTACAATCACTTGCAATCGCTACAATCTTTGCTTCTTTTCCATTTAATCCAAAGCATATGCAAGACTGCATTTACCTGATGATCTGAACCAGTTTTTCTCGTTTTCTTCCACTAAAATTTATTTTTCTTTTTCAAAAATCAGAAGTGAACATAAATTAAAGTGTTGGCTATTTAAAAAAAAAAATACACGGGGATTTTCTTCTTAGAGATTGTTGAAATAAAAAGTAGAGATCCGGAGTTCGCCCCCAAAAAATGTCATGTGATTAGATTCGCTCATCTCGTCCTAGAAAATTTTGGGCAAAGCTGACCGGTACTGGTTGATTGCTTTATTCAGACGGTTAAATTATTGACAGTACTAGTCTGAATTAAGAGTTTCTCATAGAAGAAGAGATAGCGCATGACAATAACTCATAGCGCATTTTCCCTGGTGGTCAATCAATTGTCTTTTCTTTCTTGTTGTGTTGGTACGTGATTCGACCATAAACGTGACTGTCTTATCATTGCTGCCGGAGCTGATTTAACTGCACCATTTTTCGCCAGAAGTTACTAAATTTTTAATGAAATTGATTGATTTTGCTACAATTCGTAGATGATTTTTCGCGTTATTCGAGTGGCGCCCAACGTTGGACATCGTTTTTGTGTCTTGCTGCATTCAAATGTTTTTTTTTTTGTGCACTGCTGAGGTAGGCGGTTGACAAATATGTTCTTGCCTCACTTAGGTCGTTGTGGGCCCCTTGTGTGTTACACTGCTTAGCTCGTAGGCAATGAGAAGAGCACCTACAGTCTCAACGACTTCCATAGCTAGTAGACACATTTTTAACCCTTTCATGCCCGATGTTATGACATATACAACATGAATTTCTTTTGCTGACAACTCAAAAAATATTCCAGTTAAAGAGGTTATGCTCAAATTTAATTTCGATTCTTTTAACTTTGCATCAGACGTGTCGTAGTGCAATGAAAATACAGTCGAAGCCCTCTAAGTTGAATTTTCACGGGATATCAAAATTAGTTCGAGTTAGAGGGATTTTTCGACTTAAAAGGCGTTCGACGTAGAGAATTTGGCCAAAATATGGCGAAAAAGTTCGAGTTAGAGGGCTTTTCGACTTAGGGGGCGTTTGACTTAGAGGGCTTCGACTGTATTTCATTTTTAATGAAGTTTTAGTGAAGCAAAAAATATGTTTCCTGGGGCTTGACTGAGATTGAGGTGTGGTGAACACAAAATAAGCAAAGCAGAACGAGGTTCATCTTTGAATGTTGTCGAGTAACTGACCGGTGGAGAATCAAGACAGGATAGAGACTCCACATATATGTATTTAGCTGTTTGACTTACGTTTTTGACTTCTACAGAAGAATGTGGTTTATCCATCTGAATTAAATCAAAACTGAGTCAACTATTAAGTTGTCAAATATCTTCCTTCCGCCTTTTTGTCTTTTGAAGAACTCGTATCTGGCAATACATCATGTTTGGATACGAGGTCTGTAGCGCTTTGTACATAGCCGGAAAATTCAAAAGACCAAAAAGCGGAAGGGAGATATTTGACAACCTAATATTTACAAAACTTTGCCCGTGGGGAATCTCATCTTTTAAAGGTGGATTGAACGAATAAAATGCGATAGACTGATTTTCTGTTAAAGAATCGTGAATTCCTTTTTTTTTTTTACAATCCACAAAAGTTTCGCTTTGCATCGGTTCGGTATGGCGTTAAATTTGTTCTGGTTTTGAAGCTACGTTGTTTTTATTTCAGTTTGCATCGTTCACAAAATAACAATGTATATGAATTATGGAAATCGTTGATTCCATTTGCATCGTGTTTTTTAGTCCCAATTCACGATGCAGAGGTAGCCTCGGGTATCCCTTGACTTCCTCTGTTAGATATTTTGCGTATGTTTCCGTGATTGATTGTGCTGAATTCACTCCCCATGCGTGTGATGAAACTCTCCTGTGTAAGATACCACAAAAATGTCTTCTTTTCTCATTCAATTAAATGATTTAAAGCTACGACAACCACCCAGCTGTTGGGTGTGTTGGGTTCTTTTGTGAATTGATTTCCCATTTTCTTTTCATGTTGCTCTGAAAAGAACTTGAGTGTCTTCTCCTACCACGATTTGTGGTTTTGAAGTTGTAATATAATTTACTACCAATTAACCCAAAATGATACTGCTATGGATTCTTAGTTATTCTTAATCTTGTACTTTTTCTTAAACAAATATTAACCCCTTCTTGCCCACTGTTGTTCTTGGGCAACATGCCTTCCATCAACAACTCAAAAATATTTGCACAATTGCAGTAAGTGTCTTTAATTCATTTTAAAATATATTTGAATATTTGAGTTCATTTATTTCTGCATCAGACATCCCTTAGTGCAAAAAGGACACGTTTTTGGTGAAGTGAAAAAAAAATATATTTTTTCCTGTAGCGTGAAATAAATGCGTTCATGAAGGAGTCAAAAGTTGTGAAGTTATGTCTGACGAGCGTGTTCTCAATTCTTTTTTCTCCCAACAATCCTTTTTCGTATCCCAAGTTTTGAATCATTTAGGGAACCGATGTTACAAGTTAGCACATTCGTCTTTTTCAGCAGAAAGTGACGATTAGTTTTGTCTTCACTAAAACAGACTTCCGGTAGAAGCCACGACGGCATTCCAGTCTAAAGAAAAACATTCCGTTTTTTTTTATCTCTGTGAGATAGGTACTGCCCCGATTCTGCTTTTCATTAAAACCTCTACAACGTTCTTGCTTCGACGGAAAATTTACTAAAATTGAAGGCAGAGAAGATTAGCAATGAAAAACCCTTTAACAGACTGTCCAAACCTGGATCCTGGTCAGATTTAAAACAATCAACAAATCAAATGTGAACAGAGACCGATTTCAAGAGTATCCCATCTAGGGACGTTGTCAAATTCATGAGGGCAGATCCCTTAGATGGCTGTACAAGTGGCTCAATAACACTTCCCAATCTATTCACTTGAATTAAAATCCCTGGAAGGGTTCGCTTCCGGTTACGACAGGTTCGCAAATTTGTTGATGAAAAAAAAAGACAAAAACAACAGGTCATCCGGAGTCTCACGCACAATTCTCCGAAACTTACCGTCATACCGAGAAGTGGTAGTTGTTTTTGTTTGCCCATCGACAAAATTCTTAACTTAAAAAAAAAAAAACCATAACGAGTTACTAAACAAACCCGTCATCGATATCCGATTCTCTCCCATGGAAACACTGCCCCATTATCCACCATCATTTGTGGTGAATATCTATCTTACCTCCAACAAAAAAAAAAAAAAACAGGAACACTCAACAAACGAAAATAACCACCAAAAGAGATCGAAACACGAGAAAGAGACACACGCAAGTGCGTATGAATCCAGAACATCTTTTCTATCGTTTCCACCTCCAGCGAAAAAGAAAAAAACTACGGGAACACTGGCACGACAAAACAGAAAATCACACACAAGTGCTCTATGAACACGAAGCCCAAAGTGGACAAGATAAAGAACAGAAAATGGCGACTTGTCCAGAGGAGAACGGTAGACTTTGTGGAAATTTGGCAACATGCCGAAAGAGAGACGACAACTCGTCTCTGTGGTCCAAGAGAAACACCAGGACATTGTCAAAAAAAAAGAGAGAAAGGAGAGGAGAATTTTTCGTTCCTCTTTGTCCGGGTGGACGGATGGACGACGGTGAATTCCTTTTTCTTGTCCCGTGTGTTGTTCTGCAGTTTTTTTTGCATTTTAGAGGAACATTTTTGACAAACAGACAGACGGACACGACAAAGTGACAACGACAACGATGAAGACGATGGAAACGAAAACGAAAAAGAAGATAAAGTTCATGAGTGTGTGTCTTTTCCTCTCTCTCTCTTCGTCTTTCTCTTGTCGCTCGCAAGTTCATTGATAAAAAAAAGCAAGGTGGATTTTTTTGTAGGTGATTTACCGTTGGAATTTATTCACCTCCCCGAAAATGAGGAACGAAAAACGACAAAAAAAAAGATGTCCGTCGAAGAGGAAAGAGAGAGGAAGACATTTTCCAGATGCTTATGACCTGAAGAAGGAAAATAAAGTTCCACACTCGATCTAAGCAGACGACGATGATGAAGACGAAGATGAGGATAAGGATGCAAAATGAAAATGCATGGAAAAACAAGAAAGGCGAGAAGAGGCAGTAGAGAGGCTAAACATAGTCTGTGTGTAAATCGTAATCGGTCATGTGGCTGTGTGTATGCGTTGACGTGTGTGTTGGATGAATGAATCTCTCTTGCGTTCGTGTGGTGTGTGCGTGTGTGTGTATGTTGCATGCACTGCCTGACTGCCTGCCTCTGCTCTTCCTCTTCTTCGCCTTCTGCTTCTACTTCTTCTTCATTGCCCTCGGCCATTGACCCCTTGAAGTGGCAATAATGAAATTAATTATTCAATAGAACAAGTCTGATAAGACTTTTGTTGTGTGTCCCTTCTTTTTTTTTTGTGTGTGTGTGTGTATCTCTGTTCCTTTGGACGACCCTCGGACGATGATGACGACTCTCTCTCTCTCTTTTGTTGCGTTGATTAACCCATATCAATTCGACAAAAACTCTTTAGTTCTGTTTCCCTAAGTACACTTGAACTTGTTAATCGTGCATGCGTGTGACGTGTGTGACGTTTTGTTTGCAAACTGACGGTAATTTTGTTTTGTTTGTCTCTTTTCAGGACCCGGCCGGAATATTTGAGCTGATCGAAGTTGTCGGCAATGGAACCTATGGCCAAGTCTACAAGGTGAGTCGAGGAAAACCAATCTGTCGTGATGTGTCGTCCTGCTGCAGGAACAAAAAACAAAAAAAAAATGAAAACCCCCCTTCATTGATTTTCATTTTCATTGTCGGCCGCCATGCCCCCCACGGCGTTTTGTTGGCCAAACAATAGCAGCCAGAGGCCAAGCCTTGAAAAAGTTTTATTTAGTTGGCAAGTGTGCCAAAAAGGTTTTTTTTTTTTTTTTTGTTTGTATTTCTTTTATAGACACACCATCGCAAGCTATTTTCATATTAAATCCAAGAATATAAAAAAGTTTTTCTTCATGTTTTTTTTTTTCCCCCGAATAATTAGAGAAACGTGGAAGCCCCAAAGGGGGCAGAAGACAAATGCACTTCGCATTCGTGTGTGGCACTGGTGACAAGTTGATGATGATTTGGGTTAAAAAAAAAAAAAGTTTCTTTTAACTCACCCGCTCACTTCAACAACAAATGGCTACCTTCGAGTGAAAAAAAAAACACGGACGCACAATAAATTGAAAATAATTAAGAAGTGGAAGACTTTATCTGTTTCCCATTTGCATATCCACTCGTTTGGGATGGTTGATTTATAATTATTTATTTATCAATAAATTTGTTTTATTTTTTGTTGGTGTGTTGATGAATATTCATTGGAACGATAACGGGGATTAAGACTAACCTGGTTTCTGAAAAAAACATAAATGTTTTATTATTAATTAAGGGGAGATACAGATTTCGGTTTCGGAGAGATGAATTGGTGAGACGTGTGAAAACGAAGTTTGACACGTTTTAATGGGAGACTGAATCTGAATGTAAATGGCATTTGTAGGTTAGTGGGTAGTTAGCTGAAGATTGGATGGTGGTTGTAGGTGGAACGGTGATTAGGAGCGGAGGAAGATTTATTGCTGGGGTCGGGTCAATTTGTGGTCGGACGAAAAGTGGAACAAATCAGTGGTTAGTGGAGTGGAGAGCATTGTTTGGATTTTTGAAGTGGCAATTTGCCCTGGAGCAGTGGAAAATGAATAAGTAAGGAGGTTCAGGAGCCAATCTGCCATGGCACTTGATGGAAGAACTAAAAGCTTTTTAGACAACGTCTGTCTCAGGGTTTGGGGGTGACAATTACGTGGGCGAATCGAAAGAAGACTTTTGTCGGCTATGAATTATCGATTAGATTTAGATTAGATTAGCTAGATTTTTATAAAGGGTGATTTTTTAAGAGCTATAGGAAAGTTTTTCAAAAAAAAACACATAAAATTCAGAAAAATGCAAGAAATCTTTATATGAATCGATAGTACGGTCCATATAATTTAATGTTTGAAGATTTTTTCATGCAAATGTTAACCTTGGCTGCGCCTCAAATAGTCCATCCGCTTAGTCCAATTTTGGCATACTCTTTCCAACATTTCGGCCTGTATCTCACCAACAAATGCTTCAATGTTGTCTTCCAATGGGTCAATTGAAACGGGCCTGTCTGTATAGACATGAGCTTTAACATAGCCCCACAAAAAATAGTCTAAAGGCGTTAAATTGCACGATCTAGGCGGCCAATTGACCGGTCCCGAACGTGAAATAAAATGTTCACCGAACACGCCTCTCAATAAGTCCATTGTTGCGCGTGCTGTGTGGCATGTGGCACCGTCTTGTTGAAACCACATGTCATGCAAGTCAAGCTCTTGCATTTTGGGCAAAAAAAAGTTGGATATCATCTCACGGTAGCGCTCACCATTCACAGTTACGTTAAGATTCGCATCGTCTTTGAAGAAGTACGGTCCAATGATGCCACCAGCCCATAAACCGCACCAAACTGTGACTTTTTCTGGATGCATTGGTAGCTCTTGCGATGCTTCTGCCTGATATTCACTCCAAAATCGACAATTCTGCTTATTTACGTACCCATTGAGCCAAAAATGAGCTTCATCGCTGAACACTTTCTTAACTTTCTGAACTTTCTTAACAGAGCACGCATTTTGATAATAAAATTCAATAATTTGCAAGCGTTGTTCGTTTGTAAGACGATTCTTGGTTAAATTATAGACCAAACTGAAGATGTTTGACAGTGAAACAAAACACGAAACCTGCGTCAGCTGTTTAAACCAGTGTTGCCAAAAAGATAATAGTTAAAAAATCACCCTTTATCTAGCTAGCTATATTTTTTTTTTTTTTTAGTATGGAACATAAACTTTCGATTTTCTGACATTAGGAAGGTAAACTTATCATACCTGGAGTGGAATCTTGAACACAGATTACCTTAAATTCTCTTCGATTGGAAGATTCTCGAAATTTGGCTCAAAAGTGTGGCTTTCAACTCATCAACATATCAAAACCAGCACACAGATCGCCCGAAAAAGTAGGAGTAGGTCTATTCACTCATAGATTTGCCCACTATTTTATATTATTAGGCGGCGTAACAGCCCGTTGAGAGCCAGAGCCTAGCTTTTTCGCCCCACTACATTTCTTCTTTTTATTTTTAGAATTTTAAAATATTCTAGCTTTGTTTTTAATTGAAAGGTTATTTTTTTTACAAGATAAGTCTGATCTAGTGATAAAACATTCATTTATTCATCTTCATCAAGCCTTCAGAGGGAGTCAAAGGAAAGTGTATGTCAATGTTTCGGACATTCTCAAAAAATGCGCTTTGTTGCTCTGATTTGAAAATTTTTGTTCGTCAAAAGCAGGGTCCTCTTCGCTCATACGAGCTAGGTGCCCAGCCCACCGGAGTCTACCAAGCTTTATTTTCGTTATAATATCTGCTTCGAGGTAGATTTCATAGAACCCATGGTTGTACCGTCTCCGGAATTGTCCTTCCTCACAGATGGGGTTAACAATATCTTAAAGTACACCACGCGCGATCTCCACAAGATCCCAAAAATTCATCTTAACCTCATCATTCATCATTTTGTGGAGACAATGAACGCAGAAGAGATCTCTACTCATCAAAGTTTATTTAAAATTCGCTAACCAACAAACTAAAGCCTCAAACTAAACTTCTCGTCGTTAATGATTTGTTTTGCAGCCAAAAAAGAAGTACATACAAGCTTTTAGTAAGAGCAGAGTAAAAGCTGATGTGGGAAGGTCAAATTTGAGGGACTCCTGCATGCTGTGTCTCAGTGACAAAATCATACATTTTTTCTTGAAAGCTAAACTTATAACCCCACTTTTTTTTTCGCAATCCCACTTAACAGACGATCTTACAGCCTTTTGGGGACGCACTTAGTCTTCTACTTCAGGAATCCAAATTGCCATGTATACCTTTGTTGGGTTAATTACAATTCAAAAGAATGATATGACTAAGGACGAGCAACATCTCCTTAAAAGAAATCGTTTTCATTCCAGTAACGAGTTTCATCGGTTCATTCAGAAGAATTGACCGGAGGGTATATTTTTCCATTCCACTTAAGTTCTAAACGACTCGAATACTTCATTTAGGACTGAGATGTCTCAACTGAACAACCATCCAACAGAGACAGTCTAGTGTAACTTTCTAATCTGCCCCGGTCCACGACCTCGTCTTTGAATCCACTCACGGCTAATGCACAGCCATTGAAGCCACCCCACAGGCAAGATCCTATTCATCTTCGGCATTCCAACCGCCTGATTTCATAAACAATTTATTTAATCCTCCACCCAACGGAATCGTCGTTATCGTCGTTGTAGTTTATCCTTGCGGTGGCAGAAATTGGAAAAGTTAATTAAGCCTTTACATGATTTAAAAGCCCGTGTGACCAGATCTATGAAGCTAACTCGCTTTACAAATCGCTTAATGTACAACGGAAAATGTCAGATAATTTATCCTCCGGCGGACATTTGAATGCGCTGCGTCCCATCACATCCGCCATCCGAAGCGATGGCGTTGCATATGAGATCCGTAAAAACAGACGCTCGAGTGGGGAGACGCGCATTTACTTTTGCGATAATGGCCGTCGACTGACAAAACCATTTCTCGTCGATTGAAAGTCAATTTAAAAAAATTAATTGGAAATCGCCGACGAGAGTGTCAAACGCCACTTGAGACGCTCTTTTTTTTTTTTTTTTTCTCGTAATGGACTTTTGCTTGGTGACAAGTTTGAACGGAAAACAGATGCGATCGGCAGAGAATCTAGACTTCGAGTCTGTTAGGATTTAAAGCGTCTGAAGGACACCTAAGAGGGTCATCGAATTAAGGAACGTAATCGTCTTAATGACGCCCCGTGCCACTATCGTGGAAGTTAATCAAATTGCGTAGGCCGACAGAAGAACTGTCATGACAGCAGAATGGTATTACCAAAGGGTGTGACATGATAAAAATAGCTATGAATGAAAACGAAAACAGAGAGTGAAAGTGTGGGGAAGGCATTAAAAAAGGCTTACAACTGATTCGAGGAATGTGTACACGTGCTGGTGGTTCTTCTCCTTGCCGGAGGCGGCTCAGTAGGACGAGAAACTTTATTGATTCAATTTGAGTTTGTTTTTTTTTTTCTTTTTTCTGAGAATTGAATTGGATTACAACGCCTTTTGTTGTCGTTTGTTTTTTTTAGTGGGCGGTGCGGGTGTGGTACCCACATGTCAACGTTTTCGTTTTTTTTTGTGTGTCTTTAAAATTCAAAGTTTGTTCTTGTTTACTCAATTAGGCGGTTGTTTTTGGCAAAGTTTTTACAAAATGGATTTTAATGGAATGGGCTACAGTGTGTAGACAGGGTCGGTGAGCAAATGGGAGTTGTGTGTAATTCTTTTTTCTAATTTGTAGGTTCCATTTATATTACTTTGTGTGGAATATGAATTCAAATGTAAGTAATCCAATTTGAATCAAAAACTATAAACTGACAAATTAGCTCGACAAGAGTCCACTTGACAACCCCACAAGCTTTCATTCCACTTGTACCGAGTATGAGACTGATTTTATTTCAATCTCCATCATCCCACTCACATCAGAATATCTCTGTGATGACCGCAAATGTAAAAGGCAAGAATTTCACTTAAAATTGATTCAGTTACGCATCACCCCAAACAAGGCTAAGTGCCTTTGACTCTCCCACAACCGTGTTGACCTAAAAAACCAACCCAGCAGAATAATCAAATCTTCTCCTCGGCCTAGTCCGTAATCCATCACACAGAATTTCTTAGCAGGTGTAGGCAGACTTATCCTAAACGCATTACAACGACCAACTTTCCTAAGACACCGGATTTTAGCCAACTTTTTCTCCTCCTCCTTCCCTCTTGCAAATTCTATTTTCTCGATTCTCATTTGGAATTCTCCTTTTCGGAATCTCGTTTAACTTTTATCGTAATCTCCAACTCGACACACTGTCGCGCACATTCATCAGATTAATCATTCGTTTGACTTATAGAACCCTCCGTCCTCCGTGACTTCGGTTCGGTTCCTTTATCATCTTTGCACAAATTCCATGTGTGCGAGTTTATTTTGATTTCCTACTGTTTGTTTGATTTTGCTTCGCTTATCTTATCTCGCATTTATCCTTCCTGAACACATGTGGGGATTAAAGCAAAACTCAGGGTAAGCAAAAGGAACAGAATTCCCTACCCCTCCCTTCGTCGGGACGGATGTAATCTTCAAAAAAATGTTTGCGTTATCGACAAACAGAAAAAATGTCAAAGGGTGCCAGATGATGCAACGCCTTGTAGGTTGAGACCATCAATTCGACTCAAAAATTTATCGCATGCACACAGCACGTAGGTGTAATGCCACCTCATTGTCACTCGCATAGTGATGAGTTTCGTCTGCATAATTTCGTTAATATTTCCAGACGCAGTGTGTCCTCCACCAGTTAAATGTCACTCATTGGGAATAAATTAAGCGTGAGACTGCCAAATATGCAAAAAAAAGAATCGAAAACTCTGCCCAAATATAGTCATCCAACGACAACGATGGCGAACGCAGTGCTACCAACCAATCCAGACAACAAACGAGAAACATTTTTTGTTTTGCTTCTGGCTAATTGATTCCCCTCTTTTGGCAGAGAGTGGAAAATATGATAAAACAAAAGTAAAAAAGAAGCATTCGCTCGAGACTAATTAAAATTAAATTTGTCAACTTTGCGGCGGCAACAGTAGCTGAAGTTTTCTTCGAAGAAGTTTTCATTATGTCGACGATTAAAACCAAATAAATTACCCTAAAAATAAGCAGGCCTCCTTTGAATTTTAGTTGCAAACTCGTTTTAGCCCGCAGCTGAATCAAGAAAAATAAACAGCAAGTCAAAACTCCGAACCGACGACGCTTCCTTCCCAAATAATGACGACGATTGTACGATGAATCGCTTTTGCCGTAATTGGGGCCACAGTGTGTGTGATAAACAGACATTTTATCTTGAATAAATTACCAATTGATAAGTTTTCTTTTTGTCCTCCAAAAATAACGATGGGCTCATCCGTGGGGTGTGCAGGCATATTCTGTTTTCTGCTTATCAACCTCACGGTAATTGAATGTGACAGGAGGACGAGCAAGAGGATGACAATTAAGTGCATTAAATTTCATAACTTCTTATCGCCCCTCATTCATTTTTGGGTGATTCACTTTCAATATTTGTCTTTGCGACGAGATATCGTCAGCGTCGTTGTTGTTTCATAACCGAAGCCGGTTTAATTGCATTTAAAATTTTTTTTTTTTTTTTGACATGATTTGTCCGAGAGAAGCGATTAAATTAAAATACACACATGTTGTGTTGTGCAACTTTCTCAGTTCGGTGACAATGTCAATTCGGGGACTGTAAGTGTCACGGCTGACGTGATGAACTCTTGCGTCAAGGTCTGGGGTCTGGCGGCGTACGACGCGTACGCGTAACATTGACACTTTGAATAAATGGAATTATTTTGTTTTTTTGTGATGATCGCCTTGGAAATTTATCTCGTTAGCTAATAAGCTGCTGTGCGCCTACGGAGACGAGTGAATTTACTTGTCACAGTCGGCCATTGTCTTGTTTGGGCGTAATGAGGTGGCATTCTTCTGCGAAAGGGCGGGCAGTTCTGTGGAAATTGATTTTCTGCGTGAAAATGATACCGGGGAACCTTTTGAGGTGCTTCATGGATGATGACGAAGCCGCTGACGCAAGCAGGTGAAGCGCCTTTGACATGGTGGTTACTAATTGCCACGGTGATAAGATTTGTGAACACTCAAGTTTGTTTGATGGAGAAATGAGTGGTCATCGTTTACATCTGGTGCGCCATAGAAAATATGAGAGGAGGAGAGGCTATGATGGATATGATTGCTTCCGCAATAATGTGAGTTCTTTTCACGTGAGTTTGAAATCAGGATTCTCAAAGTTCAAATAATGATTTTCAAAATTCAAATCAAGATTCTCAAAGTTCTAAAGTTTCAAATCAAAATTCGCCTATTCAATGACCTCTTTTGTGTCTTTAAATTAGTCAGAAAAATTATTTCGAAAACTCTTTATGGTCAACATTCTTAAATTGTCAAAATTGTCACAACCTCTATTGTCTGTTTTATGAGACGAAATAAAATGTGACCAAAGCTTACACAAAAATCATCATTGGCGTAATGGTATCTCTATCCACGTGAAAATTTTATTAAATTAAAATAAAAGATCAATTGCAGTCAAAATCAGTCGCCTGTCGACTGAATTCGAAACGTATTCTACAAATACGAGTGTGGTCTGACAAGTTTCTGACCGAACAAGATTCTTTTTCTCAACTTTTTTTTTTTTCTTCATAGTCTCCTTGTAACTCTACACACTTCTCCCAGCGATGCACCCATCTCTCTAATCCGTCCAAATAGTAATTGGCGTTATAATTGTTCATATGTTTAAAAATTGTTCACAAAAAAACACATCGACTCACTTAAACGACTGTCAACTAAAAACTGTGCTTTCAAAATGGCTGAAACTTCGGTGAGTAACTGTCAAAAGATGTATATTAACTTGGAAACGCACATTAGCGAACTCGCCAAGCGCCCTTCTAGTCAGGTCCCTCCAGCGATCTTAACTCTCAACGACTGACTCATTTGACGATCTGCATGGTGCAGCTCGCTTTTCCCTGTCCTGAGCAAGAGGGATTTTCTTACTGTTTAAGGGTGGGCTACATCGGGTAACATGTACAACTGGCATTTACTACTTATTGGCGAGTGCCACTATTTTTACGTTGCGATCGGAAACTTTTCAGACAACCCTCGTATTTACTTCGAAAATGATAAATGTGTCCTTATGAATTACAAAAGGTTACAATTAGAAATTTTGGGCCTAAATTAGGTTTAAAGCTGTCTTTCTGGCATTCTTTTAAAGGACAGATTCTGAAAGATAAGCCGAAATATATGACAAAAAACTGAAACAAGATCGCATACAATTTCGTACTGTTGAAGCGTTCTCTTTTATCGTACTCCAAGTTGCCGGTGTCATTCAGACGCGTGTCAAGTACCAAAACACGATAGACCTCTGTCCTTGGATCGTTGGTTTCATCTCTGCTTCTCAAAAATACGAGTTGATGCAAAAAGAAATTTTCCATCATCTCATATTTTTGGTGTGACTTCTATTTTCTGCAAAATAAATCAGATTTGCAATCTAGATTTCTGCACATTCTCAATTTCCACACGACTCTTGCTCCCATTTTCATCCATTCCAGCGTCGAGCAAAACTCAACCGGTTGCTAAATGTAAACCGCCACTTGAATCAAATCAACAAATTGCCACGCAGTGTAAGTGGATATCGCTAAAAAGTAAACATTTACTTGGCCTCATCAATTAACGCCTTTTGTCGTGTTTGTTTCCCCCCGTTCAAATTCCCTCTTCCCTGATAAACCACCAGAGCTCCCCAGTGATTCACTCAACGGAGACGACGCTATTCCATTGCATTCCACAAACGAAAAAGAACCACACACGCCATTTCTCAGAAATCATCTTTTATTTAGCACTTAGGATGTGACAAATAAACATTTTTCTTCTTTTTTCGCAAACGACAATCAGATTACTCGATAAGAAGAATGTCGTTTGCGATTCAAAAAATAAAATATACAAGCAACAAGTGATTGTTTAGACGTTGCAAAAAAGCAAAAAAAAAAAAAACATGTGATGTGATTCATCTTCTCGTGGCGGCGATGGTCATTGAACGCGGAGGTGTCAAAAAAAATGAATTGACCTGATTTGCGAGTCAGAAAAAAAAAAACTGCGTCAGGTTCTTGTGGAGAAAAATAAATTGTGTTTTGCTTTTCTTCAAAGACAAAGAAAAACCCCACCACAATAACAGATGGCTGGTGTATCTAAAGCGATTAGGTTCAATGTCTGTCTTGGAAATGAAAAAAAGAAAAAAATTTACATTTTACCGCCACCACAGCTGCTGTGCGTCGATGTAGACAACGACCACAGCGACTTGTTAGCTCTCGAAGCCGACAGTTTGCCCAACAAGCGTCAGGTATTTGTGTACCGATGAGGTACGTGTGATGAATGTCTAACGCGGATTCGATTTTGTAGTTTTTTATTTTTTCTTCATCTCATTTCAAGGTGATTGGCAATGAGTCGTCGTCGGTTGCGGTTGTGGTGGCTGCTGTTTGCGCAAAAAAACGCAAATTCAAATTCAGAGTGAGCAGCAGCAGCAAACGAAAAGTTCAGAGTAAAAATAGGTTTCCTTCGAGCCGAGTCTGAACAGAGTCCGAAACAAGTTTACTCATGCGCTGATGCTAAATAAAATATAATTTATGAATAAGCGCATAAAAATTCTCTGATAAGACCCCGGTAAACCGGTTACACTTTTGCGCGGATTTGTCGACGTTGTCGTCGTCGTCGTCGTTGGAGCCAGGCTTCGGCTGCTGAGAAGAGATTTGTGTCTTTTTTTTTTTGTTTTTATTACTCACCGAAGTGAGTGGGCCTCTCCTAATCGAGAAACCATCTCTGGGTTGAAGACCGAACGAGGAGGATTAACTTAACAGTCATAGGTGGGATTTTCGGTTTAATTTAGTTTTTCGTTTCTGGGACAAATTACTTCCCGGTATGGTGGTGAAAGTACTACATCGACGTCAAGTCTGGTTTTGATGACGCAGAAGCTTGGATTTGCATTTTTGATTACTCATGCATCCTTCGCGGAAGTTGGATCACAGTTTTGATTTTCGGAAATGGACGTGTTCGACCTGTTTGCGATGGAATGCAGGCTTTTCCATATGCACCGGAATTACAATTCATTTTTTCGCCATGACTGTCTTTTGATGGATGAGTCTCAGACTGAGATTGATTTCTGTTTTCGTGTCTGGATCGAGCGACATCGTGCCATGCTTGCATCCCACGGTCTGGGAGCAAGTTTTGTTGCTTGCAGGAAACTTGTTTAAGTTGACTTCGATCGATGGGAGTTTTAATGGAATTGTGTAATGATTCTTGGCAACTGGGCTTTGTGTATAACGGCGTCGTCGTCGTTTGGAAAATCGTTAGGATGTAAAACATTAATGAGCCTCTCGCAGATGGCTGTGGGGCAGTTCAGTTGGCTGTAAAAACGTAACGCAACTAGTTCATGGAATTTCAAATGATCGGAATAAATTACTGCAGAATGTTTTTGCTTTGCAATTTGAATTTCATGCAGCGACAGCGACGGTGGCTGTGGGGAGCCTAAAGTTACAGTTGAAAAATGACTGCTAGTCAGGTGCATGCGGCTGGAGTCGAGTGGCAGAAGCCACGGGGGTCAAGTCGTGTGAAGTGTACTTACAGCTCTTAAGAATCCAGTGGCTCAGTCGTGTGGTAGGTTGTTGTGAGTCGCTAGCTCACGGGAGGCGATGGTTTCACTGACTGAAGCACCAAGGAACTCTCAATTTTGAAAGATAAACTCTTTGGTCCCAAGCAATGAGTGTCTAAGTCGAGTTAAGATTGTTTTGACTGTCTTTGGCATTCGTAAATTGACAGTAAGGGGCTTGAATTTAAGAATTGGGATGACGGAAATGAAGGAGAATTGACTTCTGACCTTAAAAATTGCTCTTTTTACGAGTAACAAATTTTGACGAATTTTAAAACCAAGTATTCGTAGAAATGCACTAGAGGAATCAAGGAATAAGGGGATTAAAATTTAAATTTATTCATTCAATAAGCGTCAGTCCATTGCACACTTGTATCGTCTTGCCAAAGAGATATCAATAGACACTAATGTTAAACACGTTTCCATCACCGGCGAAGGGCTTAGCAGATTTCTTCAAATTTAACAAAACGTCGTCAGATTTTGAAACAACAAACTACGATCAGTTTCGAATAATTTGCAAATTTCTATATTGTTCTTGAGAACATTGTAGAAAATCGCGCCTTTGTTGTGCTACAAAAGACAATAAGTCTTACTTGTGCAAACCCTTATAGAATTTTTTTTGAATTTAATTTGAATTTGCCAAGCTAAAACGAGGTCGCAAAAAAAATAGTTTTAATGAAAATTCAAAACATCTTGCAAGTTCCATAAAAGTCTGTAAAGAAAACCTTCAAATTTAAAATATTAATAAAAGAAAGAATTAGTAGAAGAAAGAATATGCACTAGACTGAATCAATTGAGTAAGAAAAGACATACAACAAACAAAAAACCACATATGAGACGAACAAAAGCCCGTGCACTGCATTTTCCTAACCTCAATTTTTTTTTACGAAATTCTCTAATGCTTTTGAATATAAACGAAATTTTGCATAAAGTCTAGCACGCAGCTTGCCCTAAATTATAGATTTTATACAAAAAAAAGTTCGAAGGAAAATTTAAAGAGTTCATGAGACACAAAAATGTGGCTTGTGCTAAATAACTTTAAATTTAAAAAAGCTAGGCTCTGGCCCTGTGCGGTCTGTTACGCCGGCTATTTATTTTATTTATTTAAATGCGCAAATGATGGTGTTGTCATAATCAAAAAAGAGATTAAAACGTTGTGCTATACCTTATGATCAAAAAAGAACCGAAATTTTCATTTTAAAATTCCCGCGCTTGTCCAATCGGTAAAATTTTATTCTCTCAACGTTCGCAACACTTTTATACATATTCTGTCAAATTTTGACGGATATCGTATGATTAATTTTTGTTTGACGTCTATACAAATAAGTTGAACAATTTTCGTGTGGCGATTTTTATAATGGATGAAAATTTAGAACAACGTGCGTGCATCAAATTTTGTGTTGTCCGAAACATTGAAAATGTTAGAAAAGGCCTTTGGTGAATCGTGTCTAGGAAAAACACAGGCATATGAGTGGTATAAACGGTTCAAAGGTGGTCGTACAAGCTTGGATCATGATGAGATCCCTGGCCGCCCAACAACATCTGTTATTGAAGAAAACATTGAATCGGCGAAGCAAATCGTGTTGCAAAATCGTTCTGCACCGATAAGAGAGATTGCTGTGTTGTTGGGCATCTCTTATGGATCAACCGAACACATTTTAACTGATGTTTTGGGTTTAAAACGCGTCGCTGCTCGGCTGGTGCCAAAAAACCTGAATTTCATTCAAAAACAGCGTCGTTTTTGGCCAAAAACTCAACCAATATCATCAACCAAGCACCGTACTCTCCAGATATGGCCCAGTGTGACTTTTTCCTCTTCCCCAGACTCAAATTGCCATTGCGGGGAACGCGTTTTCAGACCATAGAGGCCATAAAAGAGAATTCGCTGCGTGAACTAAAGGCCATACCTTCGGCGGCCTATAAAACTTGTATGGAAAATTGGATCAAGCGTTGGCATGCATGTATTGCCGCAGGAGGAGAATACTTTGAAGGTGATAATAAAGAAAATTATTAAAAATTGAAATTTTGCGTTTTTTAATAAAATTCCGGTTCTTTTTTGATCATAAGGTATAATTTAAATATTCAATAATATATAAGAACATTCAATAAAATAATTGTAAATAAGAAATGTGAGTCAAAAGACAAGTAAAGCCATAATTATTTCCACGCGCAGAAGAAAGGTACACTCATACAGGAATTTGGATCTGAGTAATGGTTGTAATTCTCTAATGTGCTGTTTATCACATCCTTTTTCATATTTTTCCATTTTTTTAACTCGAAATTTTTGTCTGAAACCAATAAGTTGACTGGCCAAATATGTAAACAATTTTAGTAATATTATTTCAACATTTTATATTCGTTCTCCATGTACACTTCTAACATCGTTATCTTTCCCATGCATGCAAAAAACAAACGTCTTTTAGAAATGTATCGACAATTTATTTCGAAGTGGACATGCAGCTTTTAAGAGAAAAATGCATATTCAACATAAAGTGAAACAAACGAAAAAAATAGCGATGAATTTATCTTTAAGTCTCGACAGCTTGAAATCTGAGCACTCTTTCAACTGGCGATGACATTAAATGGTTAAAATAATTTTAAACGAAAAATATGCTAACCAAAAAGGTCAAAATAATTAAAAAAATTTAAGTTAAGTGTGAGTTGAGAAAATCAATAGCCAGTTGGTTTTCAGGAATCTCATAAAGACTGAGACTACGTCGGATCGCCCCATTTCCCAAACAGGAGAAGTTGATTTCCATTTGGTGTCCAGAATCGGGGAGAGGACATTCACTGAGGAATTTGCATTTTTCTCGATGCATCTCCAGCAAATATTACTCAGTTCTCATGTGCTCGAAGAGTGTGGAAACACGATTAGAACATGTTTGGTTCATGAAAAAGTTTAAAAGTAAAGTACTCAGTTCTCAAGTTTACACTAATCTCCATTCCTCGACAAATTAGGTTAGACGGCCAAAAAGGAAAGAGTAACCAATGTCATGCCCATTTTTCAACTATTTACACTTTGAACTACTGGCTTATTGTGATTCGCAGTTCTCCTCTCGTACTCCGTGACACTGGTTTGTTTTACACAAAGTAATTCTAGAAAAGGAAAAAAAAGTTTCTGTAATTGCTCTTCTTTTATGACTAAACAGATGTTTATTCTTGCTTGCAACAACTTGTAATGAATTTCCTTGCTTGCAACAACTTGTAATGAATTTCCACATCAACTAAAATTTTGGCAAACGATTTTCTTTAAATGCCATCGCTGCCGCCATCCTAGACCGAGATCTCGAATACTCCTCTCCACTTTCGATTTCCTCTCTCAAAATAAATCCGAACATTTTACGACCTTCGAGACCTTCAAAACAACCAACAAAACAAACCCAATTCTCACTAGTCGACAGCAAAAACATGATTCTCAAACATGTAGAACATCCCCCGCATGGGAACATAAAATAACCCAGAAAACACGTGTTGACAAACTTTTCGGGCCATCAATTACGTCCGCCAAAGACCAGAAGCCACACACCTCTTCCGTAGCCAATAAATTTACAAATTCTACTCCCTCGTGGAGCGTCCAAAAGTCCGAAATCACAAATTTAACGATTCGCAGCGAATCACGTCCCTCCAAGAGACGCCTCATCGACAACTGTCAAAAACGTCAAATTCACATAAGGAACTAACGCTTCCATGCACGCTGCCAAGGTGAGCCGATATGTAAATGGCATTAACCAGGCAAACATTCAACGGCTGCACGCTTCGAATACGAATGAAGATAAACAATAAAAAAAAAAAAGCCCCAAAAACGAGCGCAGGCACTCCCGACCATTGAATTGAATAATTAAACCGAAAAAAAAAAACACACGACGTCAGCTGTCAAAAGAATGCCCCCAACCGTCAGACCGGGGAGCTGTCCGTCGCTGCCGCCTGACTCGCAAGCGGAAGACGTAAAGTTGTTAGGAAGTGGGTAATCAAAAAGAACGACGAGAAGATGGAGGAAAACAGAAAAAAAAAGCAAATTTGTTCGTTGGTTTTTTTTGTGCTTTTTTTGGCCATGAGAACCCATTAAACATCAGCAAACAGTTATCTCTCCATCGCGCGGCATACAAATTGACGTTTGTTGTGAAACGTCGGAGTAAAAGTTGTCTCCTCCGCTGTGAGTCACGACCCATGTGACGCTCCGGTTGACAGTTGGACGACGCTGGTGATGACACCAACGACGACAACGACGACGACGACATACACGGATCACGGCAAGTCGTGCCATTGCCGGAGCTGAACGATACGCTTACGCCTTCCGCGTGATATTTCTGGGTGCTGTTGTGGATGCAATGACAATCTGCCTGTCGCCGATCGTGTGGCGCTTCTGGGTAATTGAGGCAGGTCACCGTCGTCACCAGCCACCGTCAATTGCTATTCCACAAGTGAATTTTCATTACCATTTTCCCCGACAATTCGACGACGACGATGGCGGCGGCGGTCGTCTCCCCTCGTCATTTAAACGACTCTACTGCAGCCGCCTCCAACGCTGCGTCCATTTGTTTCCCCGATGATAATCAAACGTGGCATTGGGAAAAGTCCGTACCGCACCGACTCTGGGGATTTGTAAAATTGAAATTTTTGTGTATTTTTTCGGGGGCGCCGAGGAAAAACAAATTCGTTTCCGCTTCAAATCGAAACGAATTTGTTTTCCCGATTTCCCAAATTACGGTAATTTGTTTAATGGAATGGCGGTTTGTTACATTCTGTCTGCTGTTGCTCTTCTGCCACTGACTGTGGTTGCGAAGGCGTCACGATTGAGCTAAATTCAAAAAAAAAAATTGTTATTACGCTCGGCGTGACATTTATAGCTGCCAAAAATGAGAGCGTTTTTTTCTTTTTTCGTATTGGAATAAAATTGGATAATGATGCATTTAGTGTGATGGCGTTTCGATGGCATGCGACCCGCATTCAAACGCACTTAGCATTCTCGTCAGCTGTCAAATTGTTTTGCGAGTAATTGAGACGAGTAACGAGGCCAGTTTAGAGTTGTTGTGGGCTTTTTGGAGCAGAACGCTATTTGATTTTTTAAATGTTTGTGGGTTGTAGCACTCGGCGAAATGATGAATGAGGAGGTGGAATGCACGCCGACCCCGGAATATTTGAACCTGTTTCGATGGAACTTCACTAACATGCAGAGTGCATTGAACAGGCCCTCTGGAAATAACCATAACCTCAGATTTGTTCACATTAACCTTTATCCACCACTTGTCAAAGTTACCAATGACATCCGAGCTGGGAAAATATCCAGAGTTTTAACATTTCATCATTCAATACTTTCCAAATCTGTGAAAACTATTCAAAAATATCCAAACTCCGACATAACTTTAAACATCCAACATAAAGTTGGCTCGGTCGTCAGCATGGCTTTATGGCTCACACTTTCGTTGTTTTTTTTAATGTTCTTTTCCTTCTCATGTGGGAACTAGCAAGGACATAAGAAAAGTGGCATATTCACTCGTCCACTCATTGAAACCAGAATAGGCCATCTCAGGCCAACGCTGTCGATGAGAACGATACTCCAATCCTTGTATGTCCCCCTCTGCGGCGACAAATTCCAGTCGAAGTCAAAGTCATCACCTTGACAAGGATCCACCTTGCCAACCGAGTCGCCTGACCTGGTTCGCTGGAATTTCCGATACACAGCCCGACCGCAGTGCGACATAACTTACACGCGAAAAATGCAAAACTGCACAAACAGAAAGGAAATCGAGCATTATGTGTACGTTGGTTGCGCCACAAATTGCCGAGAGATCGTTTACGACCCACATCTCCTGAGCACACACGATCACCATTAATAGACTAGAGAGACTCAAGTCAACGCGACGCTGCAACAAAGTCGCTTAAGACGCCCGGACCACAGATGTAAATGTGAAATTGTATCTGCCATTAGAACGAATGAGTGACGAGGAGGGAGTTGTCTTGGGGAAACGCGTTAAAGTTTTTAGCTCGAAGTTTATTGCGAATCCTAATCGATGTTGATGGGCCCAGGGATGTTAAACGGTTTAACGATGCCCACAGAGTGGTCTTTACATGCTGGCGGTGTAAGTGGTGCGTTAATTGAATTTGTTGAGACTTCGTTTTGATAGAGGTTAGGTTTTTAATGATCGTTTGTCAATTCAAGACGTGTGAATGAGTGGATTAAGACTACTTTTTTTCTTTTTGAAGGAGACCTTGTTTTCCATTTTCTTGTAATTTATTACAACAGGGTACTCGCGAGATATTTACACAGCAACTTGAAAGGTCCCATCATCAATCTCTGACAGCAGGGAAACATACGCCACTCAAGTTGTTTGTTGCGTTCTATTGTTGGTGACCATTGTTGCAGCATTAAGGGGCTTCGCGAAGTTCATGCTGTTGCGGTATTGTTCCGATCGCATTGTGAGCCACATGAGTTAAGTGGTCATGACCAGTTCTATCGTCGGGGTCCTATAAATATTCTTTTGTGTGCCTATTTAAGTGGTAGACTGTGACCTTTTCCAATGGGGTTATCTATTCGTATCGCATCGGTCAAATGATCGGCTTTAATGGGTGTGATGTTGCTGGGCGGTAATGTTTTGTTAGTTCTATTGTGGGTTAGAATTACAATAAACGGACTTTGCGCACACATGAAGTTAGGTTAAGTTTCTTTAGTATGCGGGTAAAGTATGTAAGCTTTAACAGGCTAATAAATTGGACCGTTTGCCCACTGAAACTAAGCTAAACTAAAACTTCCTGGAGTCATTCTCCTTTTTAGACACGAAAAGATGAAGATATACGAAAAAAAACTGACAAGAACTGACTGCATTCCAAAGTCTAGGTTAGGTTAGATTGTGTGTTGGACTGCGCGGGGCAGACGAGGCCCATTCCACATTCCAAAGTCTAACAAAAGCATCTTTTAAATAGACAGGAATCGGGGTCAACAGCCCACCAGAGTCTACCGATCTTTATTTTCGTTATGCTATCTGCTTCGAGGTTGATTTCATACAACTCAATGTTGCGCTGGCTCTGGAGTTTTTTTTCCTAACGTATGGGGCCAATTTTTCTCCGCAAGATTTTCCTCTAGAACACTCCAAGTGGTCAGAATGCCTTTGGCTTAGCACCTAAGTCTCGTATACATATGTGAGCACTGATAATGTTAGCGCCTTGTACCGCAGTAGTTTTGAATTCATGATAAGGTTTCTGGATTTGCTCCCCTCCACGTGTGTCAAATTATATCGCGCACAACACAGTGGAGGCGCAAAGAGCTAGGCTTTGGCCCTGTATGTATTTGCTATTACGTCGATTATATATGTATTTATTTATTTTTTTTTTTTTATTTGAATAGCCTTGCAAGACTAATAGGTTTCGTTGGCTTTAAGCAGTTGCCTTCAAATTTCTTTTTTCAAATTATTTTCCGCGACTACTGCTGACCCAAGTTAGTTCAACGATTACACAATTTTAAATTCGTGCTTCTCTTCCTTGACTGTTTTTCCAATATTTCTCGCTGACGATGCCACCATGTTTGGTCTTTCCTTCATTTTTGTGCAGCTCCACATTTCTCACTATCTGTAACTGCGAGGGAGTTATGTTCAGTTTGTAGTAGATTTTTAAGTTTAAAAATTTAAATGCGATGTGCTGGACGAACCCGTACTGATGTCGGTTGTGTAGTAGAACCATAGCCGACTTCGCTAAGTGTACCTCCATTTTTAGCAGGCGGAAGCCATGTTTTTTGTGAACTCACTTTTCCGAGGAAACGAACAAATTCTCTCATGTGAATAAAATTGGTTAGTTCTTTATTTAATTTCGTTGTTACAAGCTTAAAAAAAAAAAAAAAACACTGCACGTCTAAAAACGTCATTTCATCTTTTTCAGGTGTTTCCAAATTAACTTAGATGTTTGAATTTCTCCACAATCCTCGTCATTTAACCGGTTACACAACATTCGAATCAAAAAGACTTTCCTCTGTCCTTAAGCACATGGCGTAAGAGCTATTGCCTCAAAATATTTCGCAAAACTAGAATTCTTTACACTTCCTGCCTCAACCAATTAGCACGTAAGCCCTCTAGATCAAGCTAACCAAACAGGTGTTGGCAATCATGGCTGGGGGGGCTATCAAAACGTCAAATAAAGACCCCCGGAACGTGCCTCATCGAAATCGCCAAGACTTCGCTCCCACCACACCACTAAATCAAAGAAATTTATGCCAACGCACCATCACTGACAGCCCTGAGCCATCTTTCCAATAAAAGTCCCCCTCGGTCGAATTTCGTCATTCACATCCTAACCTCAAAAAATCTCCGTCAATGTCACCGACATAATTTTTCCCCCAAAATTTCAAACTAATTTCTCAGTGATTTTTAAAGCCCTATTAAAGTTTCTTTTTTTTTTTTAGAGGCACATTTCTCATATTTCTTTTCTGTTTGACGTTCGCGCCTTGTTAAGTCGTTTTTATGCGAAGCAATTAACCGCACACTAAACGTGGAAAAAAAAGAAGAAAAAAAGAGATCTTCTTTCCTAAAAATAAATTATTTACCCTTCAAAAAAAACTGAATATCAAAAAAAAAATGCTGAGGAGAAATAAATAAACATCTCTTGGGGCTCTGGGGCTGGTGAATGTTGCACCCGAAGCAAATGCACTCCCCCTTTCCCGGACACATGTGAGTGAGGCACGAAAATGGAGACCGAAAAGTAAACAACGTTAGAAGAATTTTTCGCTGTTTTCATTACAACAAAAAAAAAATGAATGCGCTGGAGCAGCAGTCGTTTACGAGAAACGACAACGATGACGGCTCCAACTCTGGCAACAAGTTCGACACCATTTTCGTCATGTCATTGTTTATAAAGGAATTTTTCGTGCACAGTGAGAAAATTCCATTTCTGTCGTGGATATGTTAATTAACGCCTACCCGGCGCTCCACCCCACGGATACTTTTAGCGTTGGGTACACACGCGTTGCTGTTGAAACGCTCAAAGTTGTGCAATTGACGAGGCTGAGAAGGAGGAGACCGGCATAGAACCTGACTGAGTTTGTAGTTTGCAACAGTTTTAATTAATTGACTTAAATTAAAGTGAGAAACTTATCCTTGAGGTGAACAAATTTGACGCGCGAGACACACGACAACCGTGTAAGGTTTTCATCCTCGTGTGTGACATTGTGCAGGAACACCAAACCACCTCGAAAGTTTGTTAAGCAAGTTTCCGAAAACAATGAGAGAAGTTTTTTTTTTTGGGAAAACTCATCTCTGACATGCAACAAATTTAGAATTACGAGGAGAAAACACTTTTCTGCAACACAAACATGCACTTGTTGTATTTCTCGATCGATTAGGTCATGGGATATTAAAAACACACTCGCGCGCCTGGCTGGCGCAGAGTTCTTCTCAATCAATTGATTTTGTTAACAGAAACAAGAAAATATACACGATGATCTCGGGAATTCTGCCGGTGCCTGCCGGAATCTATTTTTGGGGACCAATTTCGCTGAGTGGCGATTGGAGTTGTTCCGTTTAAGAAAGAAGGAGCCGTGTTCGACAGAAATATTTATAAAGAAAATCGTAATTTGAGAAGGAGCCAGTGGAGGAGAGCATCTGTTTTCCATTTCTTAGCGCAGACGGAAATCGAGTAAAGAAGTCAAAGGGTTGAGGCGATTTCGGTATTTTATTCATTTTAATTTGCCTCGGATGTGGCGGAGGCCATGTGGGAAGGGGGATCTTCTGATGCAAGTTTTTGTAGGCGAATTGTATAGGAAATGGCTGACTAGAGAGATTGTCTTGTCTGTAATCTACCTGTTTTCTCGTTCTTAATATTTAAAAGTTGGGGCGATTGAAGGATTCTATCTGAGTAAATTTAGCTATCGCGTGGATTTCAGAGTTGGGTGTAGACATTAAATAATAGAGACATGCTTCCTTATAAATGTTGCTTCCTTAAAATTGTAAATGAATTGGTCAGGAAGGCGACCGTTCGGCAAACCCAGGATGAGATGGCTGGACCAAGTACAAAATCTCGTCTTATTACGCTTGGGCATGCCTCGTGATGAGTTAGAGTCAGCGGCGGAGAATCGGGTAAGGTTAGAGTGGCTGGCTGGGGCATCAAAGGCCCAACCACACTTAGGCCCATTGGCATACCACAATGCGGAAATCCATTCCGCATCCTAATGGAACCAATAAGAGCTTCTTACGAAGTTGCGGATCTGATTGATGCCGATTTTACTTAGATCGCTCAGATTGTCAAGGAAGTGCTTGTCCAGGTGGGTTCTTCTACGAAGCGCCAAGGCCTCGCATGAACATAAGAGATGGAAGATGGTTTACTCCTCCTCCTCTTCATCCTGGCAACTTCTGCAAAAGTCATTGAAAGGGACTAAAAGTCTGCTGGCATGTCTGCCGATGGTGCAGTGTCCCGTTATGACGCCTATAATGACCCTAATCGCCGGTCTGTCCATCCAGAGGAGGCGTTTAGGAAGAATCGGGTTGCTTGGAAATCTCTTCTGCATGCATTGCCGCCGCGACCCCGTTAGTGGAACATGCAACCAAAACTAATGATGAACTTTTTGTCTTAAGATATTTCAATCTAGTTTGTTCATTTCAAAGAAGTTTTAAATGAAATGCTTTCCTGTTGACCGTAATTTTGTTTGCACTAAGCGTTTTTTGGCGCCCAACGTTGGTTAGGTAATAAATTTTCTCTGATAAGCTTCGAATTAGTCATGATTATTTTAGCTTTAGCTCGAAATCAACTTAAAAGTATTCGAAATAAGTGAGCCAAGATTGGAAATATCCTCAAAAGCTATAAATTTTGGCTCAAAAAGACTTCAAATGAATTAAATGTAAGGCGTCAAGGATCGACACATGATTTCATGGGTCATAGGTGTTGGAGCAAGACAACAATCCAAAGGGCGCAGCCAATATAATGATTCTTCTTTTGGACCTAGACAAATGAATGATTATCTACTCTAATTAGAGTTAAATTAAGTGGTAATTTGTGGGAATATTGTGATGGGCGGATCCGTAAACGAAACATTACAAGAATGAATGGTTTAGAACTCCCACGGAATTGCCTAAAACGCCAGTAGAGTCAACGACAAGACGTTTAAAAGCTTTACAAAAGATAAGACGTTTAGTTTTAGTTTCAAGTTTTTGATTTGTTTGTTAAAGTTTATACTCATACTTGATGTTTGTTTTTAGGGTTAAGTTCAAAAGGAATAACGAAACTATTCGGTGTCCGTCTGTCTGCCTGATTCACAAAAAGGCTTATAAATTTTTAGTCGTTCTTAGTTAAGGGATGAAATTTGGACTGAAAGTGTATCTAGGCAACCCAAAAATAAGTAATCAATTTTTTTCGGAATTAGTCGCCGATTAAAGGAAACGTTAGTACTAATACTAAAGCTTGAAAAATCGTTTATTAACTTTGATGGTCGATATGGGTATCATTGGAAATAGGGCGGTGCCCTGATAGTAAAAATGTCTGTCCGTCTCTCATTAGGCTTTAGTCTTGGTAATAACTTGGAGTTAAGGATTCAAGTTTAACCAAAAGATGTGCTGCACTTGCCCAAAGAAAGTTCAAAACAAAAAAAGTTTAAAAAATTGCATACTAAAAGTTAGTACTTGAACTAAATTAGAAAAATCAATTTACTTTTGTAAATTTTTGGTATGGGTATCTTTGAAAAGAAGATAGAATCTTGATCATAAACTTGTGCTACAGCAGCCATTTTACTTTTATTGGTTAGGAGTTATTAGCCATCAAATTACCTTTAGCCATCAATTACATTAAGACATACCGTTGCATACCGTTGATTTTAAGGACATTAATTGATTGCCATGGATTGCCACAGGTCGGTAGCCTTGAAATAAAATCTCATGGTCTTGGTGGCTAGTTCTTATTTTCTTTCGCGATAAGTAACCCAACCCCTGAATCGTTCATGCAGAATGCTTAACTTCTTTCTTCCCGACATTGTTGAGTGATTCTGGGAAAGCAAAATAAGAAATGCGAAGGTAAGAAAGATTTCCCGATAGCGAGAAAAGTCAGAGAAAGAACAGAGCACGCCAAAATATTCATTCGATCAGTTGCGGACAATAGTCCGGGGGTGAACGATGTGATTTTGGATGAAAAGTCTGACGGACGATACAGGAACTTTGAATAAACATTGAAAAGTGCAAATATCTTGTAAAGGCTTAGAGGTGAACGGAGAGGAATGCGAATATTTCACAAAAGTTGACCACACCTCTTTCAACTCACTCGCATATGTGCCGTCCAGTCGAACAATGAACTGGAATGGAGCTCCTCAAGGGTAAAGAAAGAGCCGTTTTTTGATCTAAAATGCAAATAAATCCCACAAAATAACAGCAAAAACTACCCACGACCTCCAGACGGATCCATTTCACTGATATTTTTAGAACACAAGTTGATTACTCGACAAAAGAAACAAATGACTCCAATTCATTATTCATAACCCGTCTCCACTTCTTTGTGAAGTTGTAAATTTTCATAAAAATAAGAAATCACCCACCTTCCCATTCTCCTGAATTCTGTCGTCAGTATCGAATTCCAAGAATTTCTAAATTCTCTAAAATTGATAGCTTCACATAAAAAACAGAAAATTATTGATTACTTTATCTTTTAAGCGAATCACACTCGTCGAGTCCAAAGAACTTGATTCTCTCTCCGATTGGAAGTACCGAGCTAATAATAGTTTTGCTAATGATTCAAATTCTTTGAAAGAGCTTCACATGTCGGAAACTAGTGATACTCATTGAATAGTAGTTAGAAGTGTGTCTTTTCATATGTTGGCACATGACTGGGTCTGGGAAGTGTTTTTTTTTTTTACAGAAAAACAGGAAGTTAGTCATGTGGCTTTTATTGGAATTTAAATGAAGACATTTAGAAATGAAATTGTTTTCCCCTCACACAAAATGCATTCACCTTAACCTCATTTTCGTGCAACACGCGAAACAGATCTTTCAACAACATTTTGCAGGGATATAAAAAATCAACCAGATCCACCTCGTAAAATTCTCCACAAACGAGAAAACTTAATTGAAATGAAAAACAAACCCAGGCAAACTGTTATCACTTTGAACTGGCCATTAGTTGCAAATTTAATTAGCACCCCTTGTCAGAGGGGCACAACTCACTTGAACATCATAAAAATGTTTAACGTCTTGTTGGCGTATCATAATCTCATTAATTGATTTAGATGCTCCACAAACGTGGCTGGTGGTGCCACGTTACACACGTTACACGGAAATCTAATACAGAAAAAAAAAAAGAAAAACTTCCTCCGCTTATTTCTAGATTAAGAAAAGACGACTCGAGACTCTCTCATTTCTTTTAATGGGATACAATTTCGCATTCACAGTTGTTCTCGAGTGTAAACAACTCCGTGCTACCGTGTACGAGATTTGTGGGTCGTAAATAAATGGCAGCATAATAAATTCATTTTATGAAACTAGGATGTACGTCGTCGTCATGTACTCTATTGAGAAATAGCGTGGGAAGTTCTCATTTCCAGAAACAATAAATCATGACACGACCAAGGTGGTTTTGTTTGTGAGATTTCAATCAGTACTTGGGGGTGAAGGGTCCTACGGTTGTCGATGAAAATATTTGCAAATCAAAGTGGTTTCCTTAAGACGTGCTCTCACCTCGAGAAGATCCGTTGAATGAGGTCAATTTCCTGCGACTGCTTGACACACTTCTCAATCGAAAGCAATTGTAAGCCCTTTTTTTCTAATCACATCCTCTTCATCTCTTCCACAGGGACGACACACAAAGACTGGACAATTAGCTGCCATTAAAGTGATGGACGTTACCGAAGATGAAGAGGAAGAAATCAAATTGGAAATCAACGTTTTAAAGAAATACTCAAATCATCGCAACATCGCCACATACTATGGCGCGTTTATAAAGAAATCACCACCGGGAAAAGATGATCAGCTGTGGCTGGTGATGGAATATTGTGGTGCTGGTTCTGTCACCGATTTGGTGAAATCGACAAAAGGGCAGAGCCTCAAAGAGGAATGGATCGCATACATTTGCCGTGAGATCTTGCGGGGACTCAGCTACTTGCATTCGAATAAAGTTATCCATCGTGATATCAAGGGACAGAATGTTTTGCTAACAGACAATGCTGAGGTGAAGCTGGTCGACTTTGGTGTCTCTGCACAGTTGGATCGAACGATAGGGAGAAGGAATACATTTATTGGTAAGAGAGAGGTCTACCTCAAACTCATAGACATCCCACTCAAATCTCATTCTTGTTTTAAGGTACTCCCTATTGGATGGCACCTGAGGTCATTGCATGCGATGAGAACCCAGAAGCAACATATGACAATCGATCGGATCTCTGGTCGTTGGGTATCACAGCGTTGGAAATGGCCGAATCACAACCACCACTATGTGACTTGCATCCGATGAGAGCATTGTTCTTGATTCCACGCAACTCGCCGCCGCGGCTCAAATCCAAGAAGTGGTCGAAAAAATTCCACGGATTCATTGACACGGTTCTTGGTAAGAAAACAACAGTCACACCTTCTCCCTCACAGTAATAAGGTTTCTTCTTTTGTTTTAGTGAAAGACTATCATCAGAGGCCTTACACAGATCAGCTATTGAGGCACGGATTCATCAAGGATCAGCCAACTGATCGACAGGTTAGAATACAACTAAAGGATCACATTGATCGCTGTAAGAAGCGGAAGCAGGAGAAGGAACGCGAGGACTATCGGTACTCAGGCTCGGATAACGACGAAGAAGAGCCTCAGATTGCCGGCGAGCCAAGTTCCATTATCCAAGCTCCAGGCGGCGATACATTGCGTCGTAACTTCCAACAGATCCAAGAGGGCCGTGCCAACGAAGCACAACCGCAGCCACAAGCAAACCGCAATCAGAAGCCACAATCGGTAAGACAACATCCTGTGTCCATCCAAATTCCGTGTGATATTGACTCCTTTCAGCGCGATCAACGTCAACAGATCGAAGAGCCAGGTCCACCCTCACGACCGGCCATCCCTCAGCGTTTGATAGTCGTCCCAGATCCCCCACAGCACGCCAATCGTCCCCTGCCGCCGACTCCCAAGGGTTCTGGCTCATCGCCACAGTCGCAACAGCAAACTCCGCAGCAGCAGCAGCGCAACTCTCAAAATATCTTCAAGCCAGTGGTACGTAGACGAATCCTTCCGCTCGATTGCTCTTTTGTACATAAATATTTTCTTCTATTTCTATCCCCTGCTTGTATACATATTCAAAATCCCTGTTTCTGTTTTTTCTTTTTTTAATTTGTTGTTTAAATTGAATTTTCTTTTTTTATTTTCATGTTAAATTGTTTGTTGCTGTGTTTTACATACAAAAAAAAAACTCAAAATTCTACTTCTATTCTCTACTACCTACCACCTGTTCACTGTTATACGCTATACGTTAAAAAAAAATCAAAAATTCTATAAAATTTTCTGTTGTTGTGTTATACCGTACGGTGACGAATGAAACAAAATGTTTTTGTCTCTCTTAATTTATCAAAAACAAAAAAAAAAAAAAATAACTACATACCCCTATCACAACACACACTGAAATGGATACAAAAATGAAATCGAATTGAATTGAAAAAAACACACACAATCTGAAAAAAATTGAATGAATTTTGAAAAAAACAAAACAAACAAAAAAATACTCAAATCCAGCTTCCACCGAGGAGACCTGAGGTATGTTGTTATTGAAAAGGCTTTTGTTTTCATTTTTCTTGTTTATTATTTTACATATTTTGCGTGCTTTGGAGTTTTTGTTGATTTAAGTTTAAGAAAAAATAATGCTTTGAATGAATACATACGATTTTTTTAAAAACACACTTGTGTGTGAATCACACACAAGACTCTTTCTCATGAATGCTTCATTATCATCTTCAGACTAACGTTGGGTTACATAAAATTTTGCCAGTTTATGAGCTAAGGAGATTTTGAGTTCTTAAGTAAAAGTTCAAATGAGATCAGGATCGAATTTGTCGCCCTCAATACTACCCCTACTCTGATCATATCAAACAAATTTGTCTGCCACGTCATCTACAGTATCATCTGTAGTAAGAAAAGATCCATAATTTCTGCATAAAATTGAAGGTTATATTTAGTTTCATTAGAATGGTCCATTTTAATTTAGAGCAGAGAACTCAGATTTTGTTGGATAATTTGTTACACTTTTAGACACAATTAAATTTGGCCTCCTCATAGAATTCCATGTGACAAACGACTGGGACGGTCATTTTAAATGTGGATACACAAAAACCTCCAACCAAGCTCCCGGCGCTCACGGCAACGCGTTCAGGCCGGTATTATCTTATTGGAACAGACTTCTTCTCCTACTAAACATTACGTTTGCTTGCTTGTTTCCTTTAAACGTTTAAACACAGAGAAAAATATTGCATACTCGGCAAGCATGGGTCAGCCACCGGCTGCTCCAAATCACTGCGATTTGACCACGACGTTTTCCGTTTGGACTTATCGTAAGTGATTCCCTTTTTGATAAAAGACGTTATCCGCTTAATTTTGTTACAATTCCACATTAATTCGACAGAGCTTTAGTCAATGGCGTTGTTTTAGTGGGTACACTCGCGTCACTGGCTATTCTTTGTGCTGTTTTGTGAAACCTTATTACAATCTGATGTTTAAGCAAGCTTTCACGACGTTTAGAACAATTGACTCTGTATCAACTCTATCACAATTGACTCTGTAGAACATGAAATTATAGTAACAAAAGATTTCTTTGCTATTATACCTTTGCTTTTTAAAAATTAAACCTGATCCAGCCTGAAAGGTCATCTAAAACGAAAACCCGATTTCTCTGTTGCCAAAAATCGTCATATCTGTCCGTTTATCACAGAAAAACATTAATATGGCATACTTTCTCTTCGCTCAGCTAATGAAACTATCAAAAACTATCAAAATTTAAATGAAAACTAAACAAACAAAATTTAAATGAAACTATCAAAATTTAAATTGCAGAATCTTGTCTTTTCTAAAATCATACGTCCATTAGACGAAAATATTACGATAACCAGACGCCTAAAGCTTCCTGCATTATCCCTTCGTTGAAAACAAGCGGATTAATACAATAAATCGATTCTCAAAAAGAGGCTACTGCTTTAAAACTTAATCACGCTTAAATTTTCGTCAATTGTCTCCTAAGGTTTTCCTATAGGATGTCTTTGACTTGACTTAATTTCTTTTGGTTTTGATTTCTGTATGGAGAACCTTTTTGTCAATGCCTGCCTTCTCTCAAATCACTGATAGAGCCTCATGCAGAATAACCAAAATAGCCTCTAAATTTTCCGCTTGAAAAATGTAGCTCATTTTAGACGTTAAACAAGGAACTAAACCAACAACGCCGCTTTTTGAAAAAGTTAAATCGTGGCTAAATCTTGTTACACCGATTACTTTGATTGATTCTCATGTTACTTTCCAAGTCTCTGCGGCACGTCGTTGCTTTTTCCGAGAATTGTTTTAAAAACGAATCCTGAATTGAGGTTAGTTTTAGTCGGGTGCTCAGCTTCAATCATCAGTTCAATCATAAATCTGTTGCTAATGACTTTCAGTTGCTGCAATCAATGCCTTCCTGCCTGTAAAGACGTTTTTCCTTTCATGTAGTTTAAGACTTTCCAAAAAACGTTTTACTATCTCCACTTGCCAATTCGGAAAAAGAGACTAAGTTTCTAAGCAAATAGCAGCCATAAAAATTAAATAAATAGCAACAAAATGAGGTTCAGGATCTGTTGAGAGCACTTGATGTTACAGATGAATCACATTTGTGGTTGTTTTCTTCTTAAAGACGACTGCCTCTTACATGTCTGTCTCGTTGGAACATTGGCAAAAGCAACTGAAGACCAAGTTAGTCTCCAAATGGCTGCGTCTTTGAGCATAGCCAAAGTCATAGCTGGCCTATAAGCAGAAAAGAGAAAGCCATTATCGGCCATTATAATCGTGTTACTAACAGTTCCACCACTCTACACGATCACATGATCACATTTCTCACACAAAACTCTTCCCATTGCCTGCATCAAACTAATTAAACCTCATCTCTAGCAAATCGTAACCAACCAAATATTTTATTGCATGAAACAAAAGAATTAGTTTTTGCTTTTTAAATATACCACTTCCAAAATTAAAAATCAAAATCAAAACTGTTTCTGTTTCGCAAGCACGCTTCCACGCAAAACCAAATTTACGAAGCAATTTTTTAAAAACCCAATTCGCTTTTGTGTGTGTGTGTATACTTTTTCATATAAAAAAAAAATTTAAATTAAATAAATTCAAAACAAATGATTAAAGAAAATGTTTCATGTGATTTTGTTCACATTCACACTGTACTGCTCTCTTCCACCAACCACAACCACCAACCAACCAACCAAATCACAACCACCAAAAAAAAAAAAAACACCAACCACCACCAACCACTACCATCCACCACCATATCAAAAAAAAAAAATACGTCCCCACAAAAACCAAAAAAAAAAAAAAAAACAAAAAAACAAAAACAATCACCATCTAGGATTTGGACATGTTAGCTGCACAATTAAATGAATTGGGCGTCTCTCAACAGTCACAGCAAATGGTCGGTGGACAACAGCAGGCCCAACCCGAAGCACCACCAAGAAACAATCGTCAATCGTCGACTTCCATAACATCGTCATCATCTTCGTCGTCACAACTGAAGCCGGCACCGGCTCCTCCGATTGTGAACAATCATCATGTACAGCCGGTTAATCCGTTGGATCCAATCGACAGCAGTGACTCCGACAGTGAACCTGAGGAGCCAAACGAACGTGGACGCAACGATGGTACATTGCTGGCAAGTGATCCACCTAAACCGCTGTAAGTAAAGAAAGAATTTTGTTTGCTCGGTTTTTGGTGTTCTGTGTTTTATGTTTCTTCTTTGTGTGTGCGTTAAGTCTAGCAAATCATTGTTTAGTTTAAGTGTTGTACTTTTTTTTTTCGAGATCTATTGAGAACTTGTCCTCGAGGTGTGTCAGCTTCTTGTAGTGATAACCGATTCGACAAATCGCGACGTCATAAAAAAGACTTTCTTTCAGCAACGAGGCGCTCACACGTCTTTTCAAAGAAAATAGTTTTTTTTTATCAGAAAATTATGAGCATAACAGCTTCTGCGGACTTACCTTGAAAGTGTTCTTTTAATCACGTCTGGTTTTTGAACAGAGCATTCCTTCGACAGACAAAATTACTCCCGAAAATAAAAGAGAAATTAGGTGTCATGGGATGAAGAAATATTCATTTTTACACTACTTTGAGCTTAAAAAACGCTCATATTTTTAACCAACAGCTATAGAGTGTCTTCTCTTTCGACTTTCAACAGAGTCAAACTCAAATTTTTGCACTTTCACATGTCTTTTAAGGCTTTCATATTCTTTTGCCTTCAAAACATATTAGCCATATCCCACTAGGGTCATCACGACGAGGAGGCTGGAAACATAACGACTCCGCCTCGACGAAAAGGTTAGCCTTTCCAGCTGTAGTCTGACTGTGTTCAACCTAACCTAGTCATTCCCGATACTTTCATATTTGTCGAATAAGCAATATTGCACGCAGACTCTTTAATTTAATTTATTCATCCACTAATCAGCTTTCGCCAAAAACTAGTAAAAAGTAAAGACTCAGAAATGTTCGAGATTTCGACAATCGAAGTGCACCAAAAAACTCGCTTTCCAACCGCAGATAACTGTTACATTTCTCGTCCATTGTCTTTACAACAAAATACACAATAAATCCCAACAAAAACGACATCGTTCATTCAAATGTCGAGAATGCACCTCAACCGTTGTCCCGTCATCATCCGCAACCAATTCAATAGATCTCCGGAAAAAAAAAATAGACGACATCTTGTTGTGTCCCCTCCACTTAGCGCGCTGCATAGCAAATGCGATTAATTCATTAAAATCCACTAACTCATGTTTCGTATATCTCTGACATTAAACAAAAATCTCATCTCTCTCTCTTTCTTTCTCCTGATTTCCATTCTTTTTATTAATTTTAATTTTATTTTTTTGTGTGGAAAATGAAAAACATTTTCCCATCTCAACCCATCCCAACACCCCACTCCAAATCAAAATCCACAAAAAAAAAAAAAAACTTTCCATTTCATCTCACGCACTCACCACATCGCCGCCATTCCACCACAAAAAAAAAATAATTTCATTTGCTTCTCTCTGCTCGTTTGTTTTTCTTCTTCCGTGTTTGTTTTTGTTTCGGTTCGGGTTATTTTTCCGTTCCTCCGCTTTTTTTTTTCGTTGTTTTTTTGGATTCTGTTAGTCCTGAATTTTCATATAGGCCCGGCCTTGGACCAGTCTCAGAGGATACAACCAGTCCCCCAGCATCCCACGGTACCGGAGGTCCACCCAATCGTCCACTGCCCCCTACGCCCGATGATGATGATCAAGCTGGTGACCGAACTCTAATCATGAAGAGGGTAAGTATATCCTTGTCTCGTCGTTCATGCTCCTTTTTGATTTGCCACAATTTGACACACACATATACCCCGACTACGAAAGAAAACAAAATAATTTTATAAGCGAACAAAAAAACAAAAATTGGTGATTTTTTCTTTAAAAAAAACGAAAACGAAGTTTCTCTCTTTTCCTTAGAAAGAAAATTGAAATTGAAAAGCATTTAACTTACTTTATTTTTTGCAATTAAAATCTTAAGAGGGATAAGGACTAAAATCTCAGCCTTTATTTATATTTATTTATTTTTTTGTACGATATTAACTCTGTACAATTTGTTTAAAAGCGCACACACACGTGTATAAATATCCTGAAGCAGGAGAAACTCTGCTGCAGTGTGTGAAGTGTAATTATTAGTTCCAAAAGAAAGTTTATACTATGTATAGTTTATTTACAAGTGGTTGTGGTTCTTTTAGAAATTATACATACGATACATTGAAGGACATCATTTTAACCGATGAGAGAAAGCGAACCAGGACTAATGCAAATTTTAGTTGTTTTTATTTTCATTTTAAATTCAAACAATTCAAATTTATTTATTTTTTTTTTAAATATCCTTTTTCTGATATCATTCCTTCTACTCGTTTAATTTCGATTTTCGATAAAAAAAAAAACAAATTTATTTTAGTTTTAGTATATTTATTATTAATCCTTCTGTTTTTCTTCGTGTAAAAAACAAAAAAACAATACAAAATATAAATGTGAATGAAAAGTCATGGCAAAAATGAAAGAATGCACTTTATATCATACATACACATCAACACACATGTTGTATATATAATATCAATGTGCAAAAACACATAAACAAATAAACAATAAACATTGCACAGAAACAAAAAAAAATATAAATGAATATCACATCAAAATTGAGTGTGATCAATGTTTACGATGTATCATTGGAAATTCTAGAGACAGTCGTGAGCCATTTGTTGGGGTGTTTTGTTTACTCGGTGCTGATGGAATCCTGTTCGCAGATGTACTCTTGGACAACGAATGGAGGTTTCCTTTTTTTGCTTGTCATTTTATCCTCTGGCTTACAATTTGTATGATAAATCGATGGGATAGAATCGAGTCTAGTTAGGACATAAATTTGATTACAATCTTCCTTTTGCGTGTTGTTTATAATTTTTGTCAGATATCCTTTACAGGCCAGATGAGGGCCAGATTTCCTGACATCATCGGCTCGTTTTCGCTGTATAAAAAAATAAGAGCGACTCCAAAAAGTTTTCTAGGTACAACCCACAAAATCAAAAAGACCACGACCTAAAGCATCTGATCGCAGATTGCTTTGTTGACCATTTACAACAGGCACTGCGAGCAAGTCAAAGAAACGATTCAATGCGATTGAATAGTGTAACCTCCAGAATATCTTATACCTTCCCAATATGCCTAATCTCGAAGAGGAATCATATTGCTCTAAACAAATGTTTAATAAATAGAAACATGGACTAAGCTATGCTCGGCACAAGTTATTAATTTTCTTTAGACCAACAAAAGGAGCACAACAGCTTTCGTCCGGTCGCAGTTCAAGTGGGTCTTGCAATGCAATCTTTACTTGAATTCAATTCAATATAAGTCTACATCTTCTCACTTTTATTCAAATTAATTAACCAATTTATTCAGTTGCAGATATTTTTGTGAGTTGCAGCCATCTTGTTGACTTTAAGCCATTTTGTCACTTTCCAAACATCCTGTCACTTTCCAGCTATGTCGTCACTTATTGACTTGCAGTCATTTTGCTTGCAGCCACCTGGTTCAAATTCATATTAAAATTTCTTTTAAATTAATTTAGCTGCCTCTCTACCTTCTTTTGTATATTCTGTTACAATATTGGCTGGAATACTTAGTTCGTGGTTTAAATTAGATGCACTTACACATTAGTGCAATCAATTCGTTGCAATGCAAAGGAAATATGACACTACACCACCTTACCGACTGGAAAAAAAGCAAAGTAATTCGGCAAACAGACTTGATAAATTCGTTGGTGAGGGAAACGATTCAATCAAAAATCTTAAAATTTCAATTCCTTAATTAAAAAGAGCGAATATTTTGGAATACGAATAAAAATGTCTTCTCATTTATCTCGAAATTGTGACTCTCGTGTCACGCCTGTAAATTTGTGGACAACCCAGAATTAGTTTGCCTGTGCAAGATTTTTGCCGACCAGAGTTTCTTTTCCTGAGCCTCGAAAATTCGGCCATCCGAAGGTCCGTGTTTGATTGAACACATATGTATCTCATCATTTTGTAGATTTTTTGCGTAACATGATGTCCAATTATGTTTGGATTGCAAAAAAAGGTTAACCGACGACAGCTAAAACTCCTTACGTCTATAAGCAATCTTCTAAAACGCAGCTTTGTCGTTCGGACTTAAATTCAATTTCCATCAAAATGTGATTTTGAAAATAATAAAACTTCCTTAATTTTTCCTGCATTTCATAAACCTGTCGTCCATCGAGTTTCCGTCAAGTTTTTCTAGTCGTCTTCTGCAGGTTCCCAAAATATTTCCGTCTGCTTGTTTCTTGACGCCTGATTTCCTTTCGCCTCTGCCTTTCTATCTCTTTCCTTCATGATCCAGCATCAAATGACCAAACTGGAATATTCTCTGCTTTGCTTAAAAAGATATAAACCTCCATACCCTTAGACACCCCAATGCAGCGACACTGTCTCTAGAATTTGTCTCGTCATACCTCATAAATATTTTCCAAAAAAAAAAAAAAAACATTCGAAAAAGAAAAAAACAACATAAAAATCAACACAAAACTTCTGTACAGAAATTAGAAATCCAAAAGCAAAAGCACGCATCGGGTCACAGTGGCGGTGGCAAGGAAGCCGAGGAGTCAGTCCTCCTTCGTGACTGGGATATCGAACAATTCTTCCCGAATCGTGTATCGAGTTTGAATCGATCAAACACGAGTACACTTAAATCGGATCAAAAGATGATGATGCATCGTAGTAGTATCTCGGAAGTGCCAAGTAATGCTGCCGCAGCCAGAAAAGCCGCAGCCGCCTCAGCTCCATTAGCCAGTATTTCAACGTCAGCAATCTCCACCGCGTCGGCTGCGTCTTCGTCGCCCGCTCAAAGAAAACAGTCTCAACCGCCAACGCAATCGCAACCGATACCAAATAGAACAACTAACAGTAACAGTGCCTTAATCACAATCACACCAAAAACTAGCGCCATAAGTCAAAATAACAAAAATCACAAAAGACAAGAGTCTGATTCCAAGTTGCCAATGAAAAACTTTATGCGTGGCTTCCGGCGCGAGAACTCGGACTTCTTTCCGCTTGCGAAGCGCCACTCAGCGGTGCTCGGCGAACGAATGGCTAACAATGGTGTTGGCTTGTCGACGAGCAGCAGCAGTAACGCTCCGCTGCAGCAGCGCAGCAGTGGGCTATTCCAGCACAGCAGCTCGCATATGCTCCGAGCCGATGAGACGAAGGCTAAGGCCGAACAGAAGTCTCTGAGCAAGTCGGACAGCAATAAACAGCTGAATGTGAATGTGTCGCCATCAACGCAACAAAAGCCCGAGCCCACCAAGTCGAGCTGGAGCAGTAGTCTCACAGGAAGAAATCTCGACTTCCTGCGGCCACGACGTGAAAAGACTGAATCGTTTATATCTTTAGCGGCTAGGCAAATAAAGCAGCAACATCCGCAGCAGGTAAACCATTAAAACTCACCTTTCGGCGATCAAAATAAACCAAACCATTTTCTTCTCTCTCTCTTTCTGTCTTTCACTTTGTTTGTTTTATTTACTACCTTTAATTTTCTTTGTTTTGTTACTTTTAAATATTTATTTGTTTTAATCGCATCGCATTAGTACTCATTACATTCGCTAAAAATAAGATTGTGGTAACGTAACATCCATTCCATGGCCGCTCATTTGAATTGCATTTAACCAAAATCTAAAAAAAAGACGTACGTGGCTAGAGGGAGAGTTGTCTGGGAACTGGTGCAGATTGTGCACTCGTGCATGACGCTGCATTGGAAATGAGGGAAGAAAAGGAGAAGCTCGTGCACTTGAGGGTAAAACTCAAGAAATCGGGAACACGTCCAAAGAGATTATTTGAGTAGCTTGCGGAGCACCCAAATTTAACTAAAATTAAATTTTGTTTCACTTCCTTGACCTTTTTCGGGAGACTTTGCTCTTTGATAGATGAGATTTGTTTTTCATGAAAATGCTTATCCGTCTGTTCGTGAGTTCTGGGAATTGAAATGAGATCCAAAGTCTTGAAAACGAGGTGAAGGCAAAGAATTCGTTTTGTCCTGTGAAATGGGATCTTAATTTCAGAGATTCCGGGAATGAAATGTCCTTCGATAAGAAAACTTTCATGTGACAGGTGTGTACTTCTGCGTCTTTTGAGACAAACGTGTCTCCTTAAATTTCGATTTATTTTAAGGCTTGTTCACATGAGTGTGTCCGTAAACGCAGTTAGATGAGAAATTCTCCTCTGATTTGATACTCAGAGGGATTAGACAAATTTTAAAGCAATTCATTCGAAAGAATGAAGATGAACATCAATCTGCATCCAGTGTCACGAGAATCTTCTTTTTCTTCCCATCAAAACAGCTTAAAAGCCTCCATTAACCCGCATATTAACAAGAACTCACAGCCTTATTTATATACCGTAGACAATTTAATTCTCTATACCTAATCATTAAATTTAATATTTTTGTTTATTCATCTAACCAAAAAACAAAAATTATTCAACAAATTATTCTCTTTTTGTTTCATAAAAAAATCACCAATTATTTACAAAAAAACGCACGTTTATGTTTGTTTTTAATTATTATTTTTATTATTTTTGTTTACAAAAGAAACACCACGTATACATTTTTTGTTCAATCTAAAAAAAGGCACCATTTATTTGTAAATAACATTAAAAAATACAGAAAATCTGATCCACTGATTCTACAAAAACGAAAACTTTTTTTATGTTTACCTACAACCAAAAAAAAAAAAAATTAAGTGAATGAATCATGTTCCTTAAGCATGTGTAAATATGTGTACATAAAATGTAAAATAAAATTTTATTAACGCATGTAATGTTTGCAAATAGTGTGTGGCTTTTTCTCCTCATGATTTTAGCCCCCAACCTCAATCAAAAGAAGTAAATTCAATTGCAAACAATTAAAACCAAAAACGCTTTACTACCAAATTTCCTTTTGAATTCATCACCTTCTCACTTAAAAAACGTAACAGCGAGACCAAATTCCAAACTTCTAGTAATTTCTAAAGAGCCTCTACCATTTGTAAAAAAGAAATATAATGAATTTATATAAAAAAAAAAAAAATACAACTTTTAACAAACAAAAAGTATTTCTCTTATTTTTCAAATAGATTTAGCGAATAAATGTAAACAAGTAGATTGATTTTATTTTGAAAGTAAAGAGTGTTAGAGAATGTTTAACAGACTTAACAGCGTCTACCGTGACTAATCAGCATTCAAACGAAAGTTTTTGTTTTTCTTTTAAATTATTCAACAATGTGAGAACCTAAGATTAATGATATAAGTCAATTCGTATGTCGCGAATTTTACTAAACAGCAATGACAAACTTGTACTTCTCATTAAAATCAACAGGACACAGAATATTTATAATAACCACAATTAAAAAAAGTAAAAATTAAAAAAATCAAAAAAATTGGTTGGTAAATAATACAAACTTAAGAAATTGCCTTATTAGTTACCTTTTACTATAAAAGACAAAGTCATAATGTACTTCATCGAAAACACAAATCAATTAAATTGAACATTGAAAATGCCCCATCCTTGCCTATCATGCACTAACCTATGAATTACAATTACAAATTTGTATTCTTGGTTATATTGAGGGTTTTTCACCGTATTTTCCTTCAAAACTCATGATCATGTATATGCATTGTACATTGATACATTTATTACATTTATTACATACATTTATTTGTAAAACTGTTGTAATGATTTCTCAGAAGAAAGGTATGAATGTATTAAATCTCTGTGCTGTGCGATTACTAAATTGCACAAATGTTAAAAAAAAAATGTATACGAAATAAGGAAATCTATCAAAAAATGTGTATTTGTGGTGCATATCAACCGGCAAAAAATTCCTTCCACAAGTGTAATAAATGCATCCAGTAAAAAAAACAAGTCTCCGTAGAAGACAGAGAATCTTACACCCTGAGCTGAAAATCTATGATGAAGAACCTTTTCTCCAATTGCATTGAATAATTATAATAATAGACCAAGCATCACTTCAGTGTCTAATACACTGCTGCGAAGTATGATCGAGGCTCAAAAAAACACATGTAAATCTTGAATCACATATGTATATCGGATTTCAGTGTTAAAAAGTCTGCAGTCTCAATGTTTCATTCATATTAATCGGTATCAAATATTATTTTCACATTTACTTACATGAGTGTCCGACAAGTTTTGATAGAATTAAATTTCCTTCCCAACCGTGACTTCGACACCAGTTTTTACTTGCCAAAAACTAAACGCCAACGCTCAGACTTCCATAAAAATGCAAGTCCAGCCGCAGATAGTGAAGCTCATAAAATGAATTTCATTGAAAAATGCTTTTCAGTCAACGTCCTTAGATTGCAGGTCTTAAACTGCGGTTTTGTAAATAAATTATGACCATTTTGGGAAGTGGTGCGATTCTGTGATCGCATCAATCGATCAGATCGGTTATAGTATCCACGACGCACTCGGAAACAAGTTTCAAATCTAAAAGTGCAAATTTTAAAGGTGATCACGTCTCTGTTCATTGACGTGAACATTTCCAAGACCACATCCGGCTAATTAAGTTTTTGCCCGTCAACTTACAAGCAACTGCTAATCTTCGACGAATATTTCGATTTAAAAAACCTTTTCATGATTTGCCGTTAAAATTGTGTGTAATGTAGCAGTCATGTAAAATCTGTATTGTATAAGACATTGATCGTATAACTTAATTAATCCCTTAAATGCTTTACAATCAATTACTAAATGTCCAAGGACAGATGTAATGCAAATCGGGAATTTTAAAAAAAAAAAAAGGAATTTGTCGTTCGATATCGGTAGCAACGAATATCGAAAGTTAGAAACCCGTACAACTCAGTGGTTACAGGACTAATCCTGGCCTATTAGGGGTATATATAACAAAGCAAATTCTTGATATCATAACTTAGATCTTTTATTGTCGTTGAGCGTCATAATTGCAATTGAAATTATTATTCAGAATACATGAATGGAAAAGAATAATAAGTCTCCTTACAAAGGTCCATATTGAAACTAAGCAGATCTCTGTAATCTGTTGTAATAAACTACAAATGAAATTTGCCTAGTTTTGACTTATTGTTTACCAAACTGAACTGTTCGTATGGGAAAAACCAAATAATAATCATTTTAGAAGACATTTTCGTGGTTAGGTCTTAGGTCTTAGGTAAAAGTGACTGCCTGCGCTGTAGCGCAGGCTCACTTAGGCCACTTGTTGGCCCATTGTGTTGTCACACCTCCGGATTGTTTCCAATTTGCCCAGACTCGCTGCCTATAGATTTCCTGCAAATACACCAAACCAAAAATATTAGCAGGCATGTCATACTACCTATTTGAAGCCAACGTTGGTAGTCTTGTATCCCCCGGGCTATACCCAGTGGGATCTGTTTATGAAGCCGCTGATGCGCCTTACATCCATGCTAGCGAGTTCGCTTAACTCCTTAAAGAAGTATGCACCTAGAGTGCGCTTCCTCGTGCGTGCGAGTGCTGGGCATGTTCCTAGAAGATGCAATATTGTCTCTTCTTCCTCCTCATCTCTGCAGCTTCTGCAGAAATCATTGGAGGGGATTCCCAATCTTTTGGCATGATTGCCAAATAAGCAGTGGCCAGTTAGAACTCCCACAAGTCTGCCTCATTTTCGTGGTTACAAAACACAGAAAATTTCTTTTTTTGTGACAACATTTATAACATAAATTTCGTTCAAGTGCTGATTCAAATTCACTTCTAAACTCAAAAGTGCAATGAACTGGTTGTTTATTTTTTGTTATTCTAACCAATTAAATGTCTAAGAAAAAAAAACACGCAAATAAACTCCCGTGTTAATTAAATTTGTTCCGTGTATTCGCCAATGTTTACATTTATCGCTAAATAATCTTCTATATTCTTATTTTCTTGGATTAGAAAAGCTAATAAAACTTTAAAAAAAGATCGTATGCTTGGGTACTATAATTAGTAACAAAATGAAATTTCAGAAATTCCTAAAGCTAACAAATTTTTATTCATATTTTTTTTTCGTTATTAACCTTAATTGAGTAATAATTAATGAGAAAACATTTCAAAAATTATTAAGATGCTTCTTCTTGGATACGGAATGCTAATGAGGAAATGTTAGAGAAAACAAAAAAAGGGGCAATTAAATAAAAACTGATGGTTGTTTAAATGTAAAAAAAAAAAACAAAGATTACTTGCAAATAACGATACGCTTAGAATTTTAGAATGGAAATAGGTTTGAGCATATTTAACTTCAGGCATCATCATTCAAAGTCATTTGTTTTGTCTAATCATTTTATTTTATTAGTGCGTTGGCATTTTGTGTACCGATGTTGGGTGAAAGTTTGAATTTCATCTTAAAATTGTTTGTTTTTTGGAAAGCAAATGTTTTGTTCTTCTTAATTTATATGGATGCCTTTGAGGAAAGGTACAAAGAGAGATCAATCATGCAGCTAAAAGTCAGAAGTGCAAACAGTTTTTCAAAAAGTGTTCTGCCAAAGTCCAGTGCCCTTTTTCGAGACTCAAACTTCCTTCATTCCCTACGACAGTCATGATGAAGTTTAACATCCTTAAGTGATTTCAAAGTAAAGGAAGCAATCAAAAGTTTTCTACTTACTGCTGTTATTGAGCTACGTACACACCAAGTCCAGTTGAGTTTTTTATTAAAAAAATCGTAGCATCAAATGTCAGAGCGACGACGTTTACACGTCGCACTCGGACATCTTCTCCTTCAAAGTTTGTTCAACGTCAGTGCATCATTTACTGCCAAAGGAACATTCAACTAAATCGCTTAGCAAACAATCCAGGATATGCAACGTCCCCCGAATCTTTCTATGTCTCAAAAACTTCGATAATATCTCCACCCAAACGAAAAACCGTAGTCTGGTTACATTAAAAAAGAAAAACTTTCACTCAACATTGGTTACACAAATAATTTTGTATTCATTTCATTACAGTTTTTAGACTTTGCATTTCTATGGCTGTTTTATATCAAATAACGCTTTGAAAAGAATAATTTTTTTTTTGTATTTATTTACAACACTGGTGGAAAGGATTTGAGTAATTAGTAAAAATAAAATAAAATCTTTCTCAAAGAATTTGGTTTGGAAATCAAAATTTTCTGTCAAAAACTTTATGTTTTTGTTGAGTTAACAAATTTTAATGTAATCAAAATATTAGCAATAAGTTATTTATTTATCATTCATTTTAGAGTTTTGTATGTTTTAAATGAAAAGGATCGGTAAAAGACGACATTTTTCTAGGTCTTTGTACTCTAGTGCCCGCTCGATTAAATATAAACGAGCTCAAGTGATTTGTCCCCTCCACCTGTGTCAAAGTATATCGCGCACAACACAGTGGAGGCTCGAAGAAGCTAGGCCTGTAGGGGCTGTTACGCCGACTATTTATTTATTTTTTTTTTCCAAGTGATTTGTATGTACATGTGTAAATTTGTGTAAAACAAAAAAAAATGTGTAAAAAATTCTTGTTAAAGAAGAAAACCTGTGATTTGTTTTATTTAAATATTTATATGTAGTAACCTACCTCCTGTTAGAAAAAATAAAAACTCATAAAACTTAATGAAACTAAATTAAATTTCAAACTTTATGCGCCATATTCGGCTTCTTTGGGTTCTTTTTCATCAACAGTATGAAAATTACAGCTTCCCTTTTGAAAACATTAATTGATTCCTCTGCTTGGATACAAAAGCTGAAGTTTTAAGCGATTATCTGTCTCAAACATGATATCCACATTCATAAAAAAAATAAAATTTACATCAAAATGAGCCTGAAGTTTCACTGGGTTGTTGTCCCTATGTAAGAGAATTCCGCAATCGCTTAGCAAGACGAACGTCATCCTTCGCAGTCGTAGTCCTTCTTGTTCTATATACTTTTTTAATTGTTGTTGATCCTAATCTGCAAACCTTAAACGTAGGAGACTTACTTGGCCTTAATTAGTTCTCCTATTAGCTGCATGTTGTCATTTCTTTCACGAAAGACTACCTCTTCGTCTTAACCACCTCCAACAAGCGTGTGCTAGAAAAAATCTACCTACAAATATTTTTTTTTTTTAAAATGTTTCAACCAAAAAATAGTGAACCCTTTCGGTACACAATCTCCATGTTTTTTTATCGGTTTGTGATACATATCATGGCGTGCCTAATGGAAAGGACACTGCATAGTGTGTATCTTTGCGGAGAGATCCTTCCTCATTTTTTTATGTGCTTGCTACATGAACTCCGAAGGGTCTAAAGCAAGTTTTTTTCAACCACGGAGATCTTTAATACATTGCTTCCATTGTAAAGGATCAACGTCACGTCCGCCGTAATTAGGTCCTTATACAAAAGATTCCATTTAATTCTTCTTAAAACTGGAGGCTCGTAAGTGAAGTATTTGTGTTCATACACCGCAAACCATTTTTTTCTGGCACTATACAAAGATAATTATCAAAATATTTGTTTGAAAAATTATGTTTTTATTTCGCTTATTCTAAATGGAATGGTTAACAAAATAATGGACTAAAATATAGCTACCCAGCTTTTGTTGTATTCTTTTTTCTGACTGTTTTTGAATCAAATTTCATACATTATCGATATCAAGTAGGTATCTTATTTCAATCAAAGTAATTCATTTATTTTACTGACTGACAGAGTGTTACTGACACTATACACATTATTAATATATAAATTAATTTTTGTAAATAAGTAACATTAAACTCTTTATATTTTTGAAAATATTCTTCTTTTTGTACAATTATTCAGTTTGTAAAATAAACAACATAAGCTATTACATTAGCTGTAAGTTTTTTGTGAAAAAATAATCTTAAATGTTTTTATTTTCTAATAATCGGTTGCAATCTCCAAATAAGTAAAGTCTTTTGTGAGTTTTATATATTTCATTGTGATGTATTTTATTGTCTCATTAAAACGTATTCGATAAGTCTCAAAGTAACGAAAGTTTTTTTTTTATTCCAAACCAAAGTAACATTCACATAAAAACCTCACCAACCGCCAGTTTTGTAAATCCGTCCAGCTTTCCATGGGTTACAGCTTAACAAACATTTTCTAATCAAAACAAACATGTGTCCGTCACTTAAATAAAATAAAAATTAAGAACAAAATCACATAAGAAAACAAAAGAAATTTCCTTATTGGCATTCGTAAAACTTCAAAGAGTGAAGTTGTCAAAACTCAAAAATCAACAAAAAACATATTTTTAAAACTCCACATCAGAGTAAATTTGAATACAAAATAAATTGAATTCTTAATAATTTCACATTTATTTTCGTCAACTAATAGAATCGAAGCGGAGAAAGTAGTGGTCTGGGTACTCCTGGAACCCGAACGAGTAGCGTTCTCCCAGACCTACTTAGTCAAGCATCGCCAGCAACACCACCACGCCATGATAAATCCTCCAGTGAAGAGGTAAGTCTTTCGATTTCTTTTAGTGTAGTTTTTTTTTTTGTTTTCGTGTAATCGTATCCGGTTTATTTTATCCATAACCTAAAAAAAAAGAAAACAAACGTTTTTATAAATTTAATACGTTTTTTGTGAGCTTTACCATAGTACCAAAGAAAAAATACATTAAAACAGAATAAGAAATTAAAAAAAAAACAAAAAATTAGCTTAAAACTTAAACAAGAAAAACCGAAAAAAAAATCAAATGACAGTGTTGTGTGACTAATCATTTGGCTTGGAACTTTTTTTTAATTTTTTGTAGAGCATATATTTTTTTTGTTCTAGTTTAGGTGAAAATAATAAAACCAAATCCGATTGAGTAGCAAACGAATAGTATTAGAGCAGCATTTTGTGCATACACTTACAAATATTTTTTTTTCTTTTTGAAAACAATCGACTTAATGTACTTGGAAAGCAAACTTGAATGAGTAAATTTTCTAGAGAAATTTTGTAGACCTGTAATTTTTTTTTTGTTTAGTTTGAATTGAATGTTTAAAAAAAAAAAAAACGAAACTTTTGAAAAAACCAAAAAAATATTTATAACGAATTTTATTCTTCATTGTGTTTTGTCTTTCCGCGACGTTTGAGCTGATGGCCACATCATCGAAACCACTAAAAAAATTCTCAATAAATGAAAATATTTCAAAAAATAGTAAGTATTTCTCCCAAACAAACAACAAACCAAAAACAAAAAACAAAATTTTCAAAACAAACATCAGAAAAAAAAAAAACAACCTCATAGATTATTTGTATTATTTTTGTTTGTTTCTATTTTTCTTTTTTTGTATAGAATCAATATTTTTTTTTTTTTTCTAAATATAAATATAATCTCTTTTCACTAAACACAATTATTAAACATGAATACGAAAGAAAAAATTATCTATTTTTTCGTTTAATTTGTTGTTACTTCCGTTTAATGGATGTATAGAAAATTAAAAAAGAAAAACAGTTTCCTGTCGTATAATTTTTTTATATTTTATTGTTGCTGCATTAATTTTCTTTGTTTTTTTTTTTTGGATGAAGTCTCATGTTTCATGTGCAGTAGATGAGAGAGATTTTTTTTTTTCTTCTCTGTCGCATTTTTTTTTTTTTTGTATATCGGTTGGAAACGTTTTGTTTTATTGATGTATATTTTTTCGAATATTTTTTTTTATGGAACAAACAAATTTATAACAAGAGGAGTATGTTTAGCATGAAGACTTTTTGAATTTATCTCTCTGTCTTTTTACGGGAAGTTCATGTGTAGGATACGACGAATTTATGCACTTTGTTAGTAGATGTGGACACCAAATGTTTATATTTCATCATCACGTAATTTCGGGACAGAAAATCATTACCGAGGAAGTTAAAGTTGGGGGTTTGATGGGGTCGGAAATGTGACTAAAAATGCTGTTCTAAGCAAACTTTTTTAAACTAACTTCGTGTGCTTCTTTTTAAAAAGTTCTTTCTTCATTCTGAATCATTCATCGAAACTTTCTCATTAGGTAAATGCCTTCATTCTGTCTTTCAACGAGCAAGTCGTGGCTTCGGAAAACATAAAAGTCATTGATGTGCATCGTCTCCGTGGAATAAAAAGATACATCTAAAGGAATGGGGTGAAGTGGAAATGGTTGTGTCACTGATAATGGCCGGCAAAAAATCTGCCGCGATAAAGATTTATATCACCGGCCATCATTTTATTCGTCTAATAAGACATTCTCTGGGTGCTAGGAAGCTACATTGGTCCATATTTTTCTGAAAAAAAAAAAACTCCAGATTTTCGTGCTCATGTCAACTTCTTTTCAATTTATTTATACAAAAAAATGGGGGACATCATCCAAACATTTTTTGGATTGCTTCATCTACCAAAATGACATGTGTTTTTTTTTTTAAGTTACTTATCACATTGCCCTAGGTCTATCTTACGCATTACATTAAAAATTCAGTACCCATGATTCACTTCAGAGTCAGTTTCTGAAATAAATGAGCAAGAGTTCACTATCTCTTTTTTTGGCTGCCATTTTGTTGAAAATTGAGTTGCTATTTAACAAATAGTTTAATTGAAGGTACAAACATAATTGTAATAAGTTCAAACAGTTAACATCAGTCGCAATTTTATGTAATACCGCGCCAGATAAAAATGCTGTTCTAAGCATACGTTGTATAAGCCAATTCTTAGAGTATTTTAAACAATTAAAAATTAAAGTTTAAGTCAAATATTAGAGATAATGGTCTTAGCAGCTAAAGCTTGTTATTCTTAAGTTAGCTCCTAATTCTGTAGCCAGTTGTGAACAATTAAAAAAATTAATTAATTAAAATACAGTCACCCCCCGTTTTGCGCGGTCCAACCTTTGCGCCATTTTCAAATATCTACCCAAATTTGATTTGCCCGACTTTGCTTTGCGCGAAATAACATTTTTTCTTCAAAAAAGCATGGCCCATTATGATTTTTCTGTTCAAAATACATCCATATACGCTGATAAATTGTTTTGCGTGGTTTTGATTTGCACAAAACTTTTCATTCCTCTAACCCCCACACAAAGCGTGCTCTAGTTAAGTCGATGCAAGCGTCCGCTAGTTAAACGCCATTCTTAAGTTGGTCGCAATCGGCATGTGCCTCCAAATTTATGTGAATTTTGTTTCAATCATAGCTTTTAGTTTATTGTGGTCGATACCCCAAAAGAAAGACAACCGCCGTTGATAGTCCACTCGTCTTTGTTGAGGAATGGAAATCGCTCTCCACTTCCATGCTTTGGCCTTTTCTACAACGAGTGCCTCTCAATCATCCTATCGCCTTGAATCCAAACATTTTGCTCTTCGGTTTAGCGTTTATCTAGCAACGAATTTAGCTCCTCGTTGTTTTAGACACTTTTAACAATAAATCGCAGTCTTTTTGATACACTTCATATGGCCTAATGCCAGGCTTCTGCTTAAAAAATAGTAATACAGCAAATGTAACTAATAATAACTGTAGCAAACCATCTAGTCGATTACAACAATTATTTGACGTCAATTAAACCTTTTAACAAAAAACATTCACGAATTTCATGCAAAGAAATACAGAGAACGAATGCGTTCTGTTCGACGTATGAAATATTTTTTAAATTTTTGATAAGGTTCTACGTCATGAAATCGGTTACGAAGACAGACATTTTTGACAAAATGAACGGACGTTGTTATCTTAAGTGAAAATATCGCCACTGTTAAAAATTAAATCTTTGACTTGTTTTAAATTAAATAAAAAAAAAATATTGTCTTACTCAGGCAATGGCCTTTAATCCCAAAGTACAACTTGAAACCACAAACTTCTAATTAGGACGCGTTGTGAGTTCCAAAATTAACTGAAATGCAGGAAATACAAGAAAACAGAAGTATTGTAGAGGTGCTGGAAATTAAAAAGCTAACATCTCTAGTTACCTATGTGTGTGACACGTTTTACCAACAAAGAATTTTTTTTAATAGCCAAATCCTCTAAACTATTGTCAATCGCTTTTCCATGTAATACAGACATTGATAGGTTGTTGAAAGGAATGGGGTTTTAAAGGCTGTTGAGTTTACACCGAATAAGTGAATATACAACGTACTAAACATTGTGAATACGCTGATCTATTGTAGTCCACTAAAATTGCACACCATGTCGATCTAATCTTAAACTTTTAGCCCATAACCCGCTTCGGGAATCCCTTTTCCTTTCATCGACGTTCAGCCAGGCAGCCCAGATCAGCCAGATCCCTCGTCAATCATTATCAATCAGTGTTTATATCACACTCGCATCCTAACAAAATCATTCACAAATTCTTCGCTAAACATACGTCCCCAGCTCTTTCTATTTCTCCACTCTCTCTCATGTAGAATGTATGTTCATATTTATAACATTTGTTCTTAGATTGTTTTCATGTTCCATCGAAAAAAAAAAACGAAACGAAGAAGAAAATCAGAAAATAAAACAAAATAAAAAAAAAAATACTATTCTTATGCAAATTTTATTTAGTTGATTTGTTTATTTTTAACAACATGGCGTCTGGGAAAGACTAATCACACATTTTCTCTGTTTTAATTGATTTTATACATAAATTTGTTTCTTAGTTTTAGTTTTTTTTTATGTATACATATCTCGGTACTTTTCCTTAAACTTACCTACTAACAAAATATAGATTTTATGTTTTAACTCGAAACTTTTATTGCTTTTGGTTAGCATTTGTTTTAATTTCACTCTACCGATGGATTTTTCTTCAGTCGAAAAATAAGGATTTTGTTTTTTCTGTCTGTTTATTTTTGTTCTTTTCCTCCTACCTTCTGCATGATACAAAATACCAATAAAAAACAATTCTCTCTTAGCATTTGCATTCTAAAAAAAAAAAAATAAAAAACCAACGCATAATCCAATGCCAAAAGAAAAACTTATTCTAAAACATATAAATGCACATAAAATAAATTTAACTTATTCTTATGCCTGTGTGTGAATGATTAAAATGCAATGTTTTTTTTTTTTTAATTAATAATCGTTACCCATTTTACACGTTTTTCTAGTATCGAGCGGCCGTTAGTTCATCAGTCCATTCCACACCCTCCAAGTCGTTTATCGCGTCGAATAGTTCGCCGCAATCGACTATTTCGTCGTCGTCACGACAAAATAGTCCAAATCATTCGATCACAAAAACTAGATCGAGTAGTAGTATTAATAATAACAATAAATCAGTAACGCAACCTTTACTTCCGCCCCATGCGTATGCACTCCAACAGAAACAAAGGAGCTTCCTCACGTTTGGATTTGGAGCTGGTGGATCGGGACCGTCACGTCGTGAGAGTCATGTGAATGTGAATGTAACACCGACATCGCATGATGCCTCAAGTGATACTCCGGAGATCAGGAAGTACAAGAAGCGCTTTAACTCGGAGATCCTGTGCGCAGCATTGTGGGGTGTTAATTTGCTGATAGGCACAGAGAATGGTTTAATGTTGCTCGATCGGTCAGGACAGGGAAAGGTAAGAAGGTTGTAATTATTCCAGAGAATCGCACTGACACTTCCTTCTCTCTTTTTCAGGTTTATCAGTTGATTTCTCGTCGTCGATTCCAACAGATGGAGGTCCTCGAAGGTCAGAACATCTTGGTAACAATCTCTGGAAAGAAGAACCGCGTACGCGTGTACTACCTGTCATGGCTAAAGTCGAAGATCCTTCGGACCGATGGTCTTTCAGATGTAAGTTGAAAAACCTTCCTCCTTTTCCCAAAACTTACATATTTTTTTTTTTCACCTCAACAGCAAGTGGAGAGACGCAACGGATGGATAAATGTCGGAGATCTGCAAGGTGCTGTACATTTCAAAATAGTTAAATACGAAAGGATTAAGTTCCTAGTGATTGCATTAAAAGACTCGATTGAAATCTATGCGTGGGCGCCAAAGCCCTACCATAAGTTCATGGCATTTAAAGTAAGTTTGTCCACGGTCTGGAGGGTGGTTCCTGTTTCAACCATTTTCTTAATTATTTTTGTAGAACTTTGGTGAACTTGAACATCGTCCTCTACTAGTGGATCTCACAATAGAAGATCAATCCAGATTGAAAGTTATTTACGGCTCAGCCGAAGGTTTCCATGCTGTCGATCTGGACTCTGCAGAAGTTTACGACATCTATCTTCCTAAACATGTAAGTGAACGAAGTTATCCTTCGAAAGGACATGAATTCAATGGATTTCTCTTTACTTTTTACAGACTCAGGGTGCGATTATACCACATTGTATTGTAGCGCTTCCAAATTCAAATGGAATGCAACTACTTCTTTGCTATGATAACGAAGGTGTTTATGTGAATACAGTTGGTCGAGTATCGAAGAACATTGTTTTGCAGGTGAGTGCTGAAATAGCTATAAATACAACAAATCGGCCATCTTTATAAAGCAGGGACAAGATCACACGCTCATGTTTAGTTTTTAATGCACGACTCTGGTTCGCGTTCGTGAGAGTTATATTGATATTCATGAAAGTTGTTTTTTATTTTGTCTTGAGCGTCAGTAAAAAATATTTGTGATTCTAAATTTGTCTTCAATACAAATGTTTCTTACCTATGTCTTGAACTTATATTTTTTTCTTTTTTTCAGTGGGGTGAGATGCCAACATCTGTCGCCTACATTGGTACAGGCCAAATCATGGGCTGGGGCAATAAAGCAATTGAAGTAAGTCGACTTTTAAAACCTTGCATCCAATCAAATAACAACCCTCGTCTCCATTTTGCAGATTCGTTCCGTTGAAACCGGTCACTTGGACGGTGTTTTTATGCACAAAAAAGCTCAACGTTTGAAATTCCTATGCGAAAGGAATGACAAGGTGTTCTTCAGCAGTGCCAAAGGTGCTTCATCGTGTCAAATATACTTTATGACACTTAACAAGCCTGGTATGGCTAACTGGTAGATAAGCTAAATCTAAAGAAAATCGAAAAAGAAAAAAATTAAAACAAAAAAATAAAAAACATATTCAGTTAAACTACAAAAATGAAAGTAAAAAAAGTTAAAAGCAAACAACAAAAAAGTTATAACACTAATTTATATTTAAAGGTATTTTTTTTTTTTAATTAAAAACAAGAAAAACAATATTCTTATTTACTATAATTACTAATTATTAAATATAAAGAAGAAAAACAAAAGGTATATACATATTAAAAGTGAGAGTGCAAGAGAAATAAATAAGAAAGAAAGACCACAATTTTTATCATCGTGTGTGTATAAAACAAAATAATATCAAATGCTTCTTTTGCATATTTAAATAAGAGAAAAGTATATATAAAAGAAAAAACAATTATTTTATATGTAACTTAAGTTTTTTGCAAAACATTTTTCTCTAATTCTCTCTCTCTCTATCTCTCTAATCAACTATAAACATTTTGTGTTTATTATCTCTATCTATTGATGAAAAAAAAAATATATTCAATGTAATAAATGTGTGAAATAGATAAAAGTGAAAAGAAAAAGAAAAAAATAATTTTTACGTGAGTGTACATCTCGCGTTGATGTGATGTAGCGATGAAGGAAGAATGTGTTTGGGGAATCGTTGGTAATTCCAGAAATAAGGTGCTCTCTTGAGGAGTGTGTTACGAATGTGTGAGATCAGATGTTGGTTTTTCATGTGTCTAAAGAATGCAGATCTTCCAATTCGGAAAAAGACTTTTTTTTTTTCATTGTGTGACTTGTCAGCGGTTATATGCATGAGTGCACCGAATAATGAGACCCTTGTCTAGTGAGGATAATTTAAAAGACTTGTTTTTTTGGCAAAATGAATGAGTACGATACCGAGAATTTTTTACTTACTGAGCCGGCGCACTTTTTACCGCCTCTGAATCAATAAACGTCGTCTTAACAAACGAAACAGTCCAGGTTTGATGTTTTACGAAAAAGTCAGTGAGTCTTAATTAAATTTGTGAGTTTTAAATAATCTAAGAGACCTAAATAAACTTGTGAGTCATAAATAAACTTGTATGCGTTACGGTCTTTCAGTACTTACTTCAATTAGATACAAATTTGCAAAATCATACACCTCCATAAAATAAATAAACCTCTTGGAATCACTCCACTCATGTGAGACTTATAAAGAAGACTTCCACAAATCTCCTTTCCCATCTTGGACGTAAGGAAGAAATATATTTTGTTTAAGTCATTTAATCATTATGTTTATGCGAGATTTATAAAGAACACTTACATCGTTCTTTTTTGCCATCTTTACCGAAAGGAACAAAAACCTTTTGCTAAACTCATTAAATATTTGACAAATAATTTTTTGAGAAGAAATGCAATTGAAGATTTTGCGTTTTTCTACAACTTCGTATGTTACGAATGTCCTACGAAATAAATGTTTAAAAAAATATATTATAGTCAAAGTCCCATATAATTTAAAGACTGCAAATGTCTCATGTAACTTCACATCAACGAATGTTCCTTGTAACGTTCGGCAAAGAACTTTTTTTGTAATCTTCGGCAATGAATGTCTAATGTAGTCGATGAAATTTGCAATTTTGTCAGAAAATTTCGTTTTTGTTTTATAAGAGTTCTTGTAATGAGTCAATCATTTGCAGTTTGACGAACTGACTTGTGTTGAAGAACATGAACTAAGTCCAACACCCGATCTATCTATAAATGGCAAAGGTATTTATGTTACCTGCATGGAGTATACAGCCAGCTGTGTCTAAATGCAGTTGTGTGATTTTAGGGAAATAGAACTCTCCAAGAAAAGATTAAAGCAGTCCAAAAAGAGACTGAAAGAGTCGAAGGAAATTCTAAAGAGTCCAAGAAGAGACTTAAGCAGCTTAAAAAAATTGTAAACAGTCCAAGAAGAGACTAAAAGATTCGAAGAAAATTCTAAACAGTCCAGGTAGAGACTGAAACAGTCGAAAAAAGAACTCTAAGAAGTCTAAGAAGATACTGAAACAGTCGGAAAAAACTCAAAGATGTCCAACAAGAGACAAAAGCAGTTTAAAAAATACTAAACAGTCCAAGTAGAGACTGAAACAGCCGAAAAAAAACTCTAAGAAGTCCAAGAAGAGACTGAAACAGTCGGAAAAAACTCAAAGATGTCCAAGAAGAGACTAAAGCAGTTTAAAAAATACTAAACAGTTCAAGAAAAGACTAAAACAGTCGAAGAAAAATCTAAACAGTCCAAGAAGAAACTTAAAAAGTCAAAGAATATGCTGAAGCAATTCAAGAAGAGACAAAAATAGTCTTAGCAGGACGTGAAACAGTCCAAAAAGGGGCTGAAATGTTTCAAAACACTTAAATGGAGAAATCACCCGCGTCGATTGACCTGAATCACTTTTTAAAATCATGAATCACTGACCCTAAACCAAGTCTGTCGATCTTGTTGTCAGCAAGAAGCACATTTTTTCCCAAAAAGGTATGAGTAAGGTCTCAACAGTTGTAACGATTTTCTAATTGAATTCGGTGTGAGTAGTTTTTTGTTTTAAACTTTAACCAACCGATAGGTTACCCTAAAAGCCGTGTCTATAAATAAATAGCTTCAACTAAGGAGTGACTTCTTTTCGAAACTATTCGCCTTTGCACAGACTATCTGGCATACGACTTTTTAATCATTAGATTATACGAAAAGTATATCAAAATAAATGGCAATAAATGCTTTCGTCTTAAATCAAATAAATTTAAGTTTATTTTATCTCGTCATAAGAACATAGGCTAGGACTGGTGCCGATTCCAGAATAATCTCAAATAAAAATTCACCGATGCACAAATTATCTCAAACCTATGATTCCCCGAGCTGATCTTTAAAGTTGCATTCTACTTAATCCTCGTTTGACGTTCCAAACCTAGTTAGCAATGTTCCGCTTTTCCGCATGAGTAGGTGAAGTTTATACATCAAAGCTTAATCTCCTCCTCAATCTAAAGCCACTTACGTTCCCTTTTCAAAACCACAATAATTTCCACAAAAGTCACGATGATATAACTTGTAGAACACAACACACCAACATTATCAAAAAAAAAAAATCACACAAAAAACAAAGTTAAACAAATTAGCAATTTAAAATAAAATAAAATAAAATCCCTAAACAAAAAATGAAAATTCTTATTCTCTTATGAATAAAAATTATCGGACTAGCAAGTAAGACAAGCAAAAATAAAATAAAAAAAGAAAAACCGAAGAAAATAAAAAAAAAAAAGGTTTATAAAATGAAAAATTGAAAAACACGTAAAAAAAAGAAAACAATATTTAGTAAACACACGTGCATATTAGGGGTAGATATAAATATAAATAAAAACGGAAAAAAAAATTCATCTATATATATAAATAATTAAAACATACAGACAACAACAAAGTATATTTCTTTAATTTGTTTTTTAATGTATTTTTCTCATATATGATTATTTGCTTTTTTATATATTTGAAACGCCATTGTAAAAACATAAGTGATAAAACAGAAAAAAAAAAAATACGAAATGAAAAATATAAAAAAAAAAACTACAAAAAAAAGTAAGAAATACAAAAAGGGAAAATATAATTGAATAAAGGAGATAATACAATTTTTAAGAATGAATCTTTTTTAAAACAAAAAACACTCTCTCTCTCTCGTTGTGTCTTTGTGTTTAGGATATTTTTTATTAGTTTTTCTTTTCATCTCTTAAAAAAAACGTTTGTTTATAAGATAAAAAACAACAAATATATGAACTAAATTTTAAAGAAAAAGTTTTTATTAAAAAAGAAAATCTCAAAGATTAATTGGCTATTTTTTTTTTTTGTTTGTTTTTGTTTTATGTTAAAAGTTTTAGTAGAAAAAAAAAAAGTATTAATCGTAATTTTTGTTTGTTGTATGTGTTTTAGAAACGTTCTTAAATTTATTTTGAAAAGTACCTAAAGAAATAATTTTGTTTTTTTTATATTTGTTTTAATTTCTTTTGAGAGTTTTTTCTTATTTTAATTTTTTGTCTGCTCTTTTAGAGAAAAAAAAAAACGTATTTTCCTTTATATTCTTTTTTTTTTTGTATAAAGTCATGGAATTTATAATTGAATTTAGTTAAATTACATAAATATATACATATTTTATTCATTATGTGTCAACTTATTTTCGATTTTCTTTTTATTTTTTTGTTAAATGTTTGGTTTGCGTTTGTAATCTGTATCCTGTTTTAGGTCGCTGAAGTCAAGGGAATCATAGGAGGACCGACTGCAGGTCCAATAAGCAATCACTTAATCTCCAAAGCACCCACAATACACATATTTTTAAATAAAGTGAAAAATAAACTTGAGTCATTTCTTTTGTTGGTGATGGTGAAGGCATTGGGTTTTCGTTCAAAATCTTTCTGATAACACACGAACAAGGAATGACATCGTCGTGGGTGGACCTGAAGTCAATTTGTCTAACCCTGTGAAACTGTTTTTAGAAATAAAGGAGAAAGTCTTTTAAAGATGGAATAATCCTTTTCAATTCGAATAACATGGATACAACAATAAATCGGGAGGCTTACTCTTCAGTGCTATTCTAATGCCAGAAATTCTGTGAAAGTCATTTCTCATTCTGCTTTCAATCGGGACCAACTGACTGTTGCCAACAGACTTAACTCGAAAAAGTTTTATTTCGTATTTTTGAATTGAGCATAAATGAGCCGATTTTGCATTCACCCCAATCAAGCAACTCGCATCCGACTCTCGTATTTGCCTCGTATGAAGAGTCGTATTCGAGCGGCATCGCTATTTCCCAACTCGCATGCGTTGCTTGAATACGAGTCCTGTTACAATTAAAATACGTATACGTACTGTTACAAACCGAACCTTGTAACCCTACCCTTGGTTACCACCAACAGCGCTGAATCATTTCACTTATCGAAAAGTGAACGAAACTATTATACGTTCGGTTACGCGAAACCAACGCGATTCAAATTAATTCTTGGTAGTAGTCAGTCATTCAAAAGAACAGCGAAGACGGTGGAAACCAAGGTTTCTTAAAGCTTCCAATAAAACGCTCATAGAGTGGTTGTCCAGAAGTCGGCGTCGTCTTTTATTAAGTCTACAAAATCCACAAAACGTACGTTCGTAAAGTACGACTTCGGTAATAATGAAATACGACTGTACTCGTATCCGAGTGTCGAATGCGAGTTGCATGATTGGGGTGATTATTTTGTGGACGTCTAGCCTTTTCTCTAAAATAATTTACATTGAAAAATTTGTAACAATTACAGCGAAGTAGTAAGATCGAAAGTTTAATGAAACTAACCATAATAACAGAAAGGAAATTTTATTTTAAATGATTGTTGATTCGTAGGTTGCTAAAATTGACCACCGTTTGTTTGTCTTGTTGGTTCTTCGTCAAATGTTTGAACATTCCGATCCTTTGCACTACGACAATAATTACGTGTAAATAGATTCCAAGGGAATAGAGGCAAAAACTCTGTTTAAATTGAATTTTTCTAAAGTAGGGATGGGTGGACCAAGTGCAAAATCTCGCCTGGTTATATTTGGGCATACTTTCTGATGAGTTAGAGTCGGCGGTGGGGTATCGAGTTGCCTGCAGCTCTCTTTTGCGTGCATTGTCTCCGTGAACCCATTAGTGAAACACGCGGTCAAGAAGATGATAGTGATGATGATGACCATATCTTATTTCTAATCGGTGATCAGCGAAGGATTTACAACAGAAGCGTTTTAGGGATTCTCAACATGGAGTGTTTATAGATGTCCATAAAAAGACTCGCAAAACTAAGCATGGTAAGTAAATCACTCCCATCATTCAGCTTGCCTGCTCAGTTGATTTCTTTTAAAAAATTTCCTTGACGGTACAACGCAACTTTTCTTTACGGAAATGCTCAATTAGGAACATCTCTTCTTACAGTCAACTCGTCTTTGACTTGCCACAAAGAAAGGATTATTCGTTACATCTAGAGCACAGACATACCTACATAAGGCACACTCTTGAAGGTCCCACAGTGTCCGCTAAAATAAATCATCAGTTTGTGCAAAAAAGCTATGCTCTTGTCCTTTATGGGCTGTGACTCAAATTATTTTTTATTTTTATTTATTTTACAAAAAAAAGTAAATGTGGACAAGTCATTTTATTTGTTTCTTCATTAAGAAAAGAGCGACAGTAAAACGATTGTTGAATCGAAATCAACGACTGACTCAGCTCTCTGTCTATTTTTCTTATCATCCTTTGTGATGTTGAACATTGAACTTGTAGATTGTAATTTGAATAATGCAGTCAGCCCTTTTTTATTTGTATTCATTGTTCATTCATTTGTCTTCATTGACTAAATAAACCCAACCCAATCGACAGACTTCAAATAGAGTTTACTTAGCAATGTGTTTATCAACTATCCTGTTTACCATTCGACGAATGCAAGGAACAGATTCCATTTCGTTTATATTTTGTTTAGAATTCTTGAAAATTGTAAAACTTGACTTGAATTTGCTTACATGTGTTCTAATCTGGTACGCAAACGTTGCGCCTATTTTTAAAAACAGGAAATCAAGAGCATCGAATCCTCGCAGAGAGCATGTCATGTATGAGTGCCCATTTAGGCACATATGAGTTTTAAGCTTCGTAATAGTAAACGTCTTCCAACGTTGGCGGTCCCGGGCATGCTGCTTCCAGTCCGGAAGACAAAGCTGTCTTGCATCCGCGAACATTTGATCTCTGTACCGAAGGTTCGGTCTCCCTCTTCTCTCGAACAAGTAGGCTCGGATTCGAAGCCCCTTTTAGCTGGAGCGTTTGCATCCATGCGCTCGATGTGGCCGAACCACCGTAGTCGATGGATTTTTGCCTTACGGACTATATCCACATCTTTGTACAGCTCATAAAGTTCGCAGTTATGTCTTCTCCTCCATTCATCTTCCTCGCAGACTGGGCCGAGTATCCGCCGTAGAATTTTCTTTCGAAGAAGCCAAGTATCAGCTCTGCAGTTGCTTATCGTCCAATTTTCGGCTCCATACAGTAGGACTGGCAGGATAAGGGTCCTGTAGAGCACGACCTTAATTCTTCGAGTCAGGAGTTTTAACCCTAGTTGTTTGGACAAACCGAAGTAGCAGCGGTTGCCGAGGGTGATTCTACGACGTAATCGTAATCAGCTAAATGTTTCGAAGCGAGACATGAAATGCTTAGCAGAAATCCTAGACGAGGCATCATACATGTCTGCAATGGAGAATTGTTTGTTACATCGAGATTTTTTTGGTTCCCTTTATGATAAACAACAAAAAAAATGTATGGAAAGGTTTTTAATTTAAACTTGACTGTCGTCGTTTAACCGAAACAATTGTTTTCGTATGTTCTGCAAATTTTCATGGAAACAATTTTATGCTAAAGCCCGGTAGAGAGTTTGGCCTAAGTTTTTGCAGCGTTGACGAAAGAAATTCTTTCAGGAAATTTAAAGTTATTGGTATACCAAAGAAACGTTATGAAGTTTAATCATAAAAAAGAAAGGAGTCCCCTTGGGAACATGCATAAATATTAATAAAGTCGACCGATAAGTAACCACAGCTCTAATAAACTTTATTTGCATTCATTTGGTATGTGTGCTAAATTCGTGTTCAAATAATTTTGAGTAGTGTTTGATGTTTCTAATTTCTCCTTTAGCAGATGTTATATAAAAATTATCAAGAAAGAAAAAATGTAGCATGCATAGAAACTGAAAAAAGATTAACGAAGAAACAAATTTTCTAACTTCGGACACAATTGCGCACTTTCTTGTGTGTAGTTATCAAACACCCTACATTTTTATCCACCAGTGTGTAAAAAAACGAATGAATTTTGATAAAAATATATTCTTAAAAGAGATTCAAACAATCGTCCAGAGGTTTTCAATCTACGACTGACATGACTCAAGTGTCTTGACCGATAAAATTCCACTACAGCATTAAGCGCCAGCAACGCTCGATCCCCATGAGTTTTTAAATCCCCCAATCGAAGGCTGAACTTGACATCATCTTAGAAACCGAGCGTGACGTGTTCCGCGACGAGATTCCTGATTACTCCCCTATTTCAAACAACAGATAAAAATGTGAACGTGATTTCTGCTGGTTGCATACAAAAATAACTGAGAACCAGCATAGTAATGATTCATTAGAGCAGCGGATTTTCTACCCTCGAATGAATACTAACTGTATATGAAAAAATATTGCATTTATTACAAAAAACGAATTACAAAAGAACACACATTACACTTGAACTTTAAAAACAAATATTTGTTGTGGCATTAAATTTAAGTCTACGAAATCAGAATTGGTTTCGATTCGATTGATGAAATAAAAATTTAAGAAAAACTGAAGTCAATTTTGAGATTCCCACCCACCAGAAGAAGATCAACTCAATTTGGCATTCTAGGGCTTAAGAAGACTTCTTTCCACACCGAAGGGCATGCTCCTCGGGTGTGTTGTCAGCAAACGGGTTAATGCTCATTGTGTAGGTCACTTCACCAGCTGCGTGCCGTTTGTTGTGTTCCTCGATTTTTTTCTTGTTTCCTTCAAATAGTCCACGACGCATCTTCTCCTCTTCTGCGTCTTTGTAGCTCTTGTTGAACTTTGTCTGTGAATTAAAAATAAAAGGAGTTTTAATAAAGGTTTTCTAAATCAATTGGGGGAAGGGCTTTGTACCTTGAAATCTTCCCATTCTTGATCGGCAGACATTTTTTTCGAATGTTTTTTTGGTTTTTACTGTTCTCTGTTGAAGTTTTCGAATGCGAATGATTAGGTGATTTGTCGTTTAAGTATAATTTAAGCTGCACTGACAAGAATTTAATTACAAATATCAAATGAGTCAGAGTTTATGCGATACGCAGAAGAAATAAACAGAAACAAAGGCGGACACAATCTAATCAGATGTTCAGAATTTTGGCTGGAAAAAGCAAACTGGATTGGAAAGGAGCAGAGATGTTCGTAGGAGTGGAAGGCACTGAAAATGCTATAATCTATTGGAGAACAACGTGTGCCTTTTTTGATTTCACAGCTCAAGATTCTATTTTGCTGCCCAAGTTGAACCCTTTTTAAATTTTTGTTAAAGAGATGAAGGCAAATCATAATTTTACGACGCTTCTACCAGAAAGATGCGACGACGCAGATCAAAGTCCCTACATATCCGTCCCCTGCAAGCGACAAATATGTTACGAAGAGGAGAGGACGATGTCTTTTAGGAAAATAATCTACTTGATTCCTACTCAATATACGAATAAAAATCATATTCTTAGCAATTTTTCTTCATTCAGCAAAAATCAATCTTCGATATCTCTCTGAAACTCCAAAATTTGCCTTAAAATGCTTTCGCTGATGCTGATTTTTTTACTAATCGTAAAAGCAGTGAAATAAAATACTCTCCTTATTTTGTTTAGAGTATCAATAGCTTCAAATCTAGCATTGTATTTCAGTAAAAGAAAAAAAATTGAGTGCAAAAGCTGAACATTAAAAAAAATTAAAGCTGAGAAACTGGAACAAATGCTGGCAGGTCATCAAAATAATTTAAGAACAGAAAAATAATGAACTGCAGTAGCAGGAATAGCCGATCTAAAAATATAAAGAGTTAAAAATAAACACCATTCAATTATTTTCTCGAAATTTCATAAAAGTTCGATCTTTTTAAAAATTTAAAAGTCCACTCTGCTAAAATTATACATTCTCCTCAGCCATGCCACCCCTGTGAACTACTCATCACCACATTTTTTCATTTCCAAAAGTTGCCCAACCTGTCTGAAAACTGACATTTTTCGCATTTTCTTGTTTTTCCTTCTTCTCTTTCTTTTCTTTTTCAAAAGGCTTTCGGTACGTGTTGTATTGCAAATTTAATCTCGAAAAATATTCAAAATTCCCAACCATCATTGTGTAAAATAATGAAAATCAAATTCTCCATAAATCCAACAAGTGATGTGAATGAATATTTTTCGAATTACATTTCAATTTTTCACAAAAAATGAATTTCTTTCGTGTTGTGGTCTCTAACCCTACGACGCGATGTTTCCGAGGTGACAACTAATTTGATTTCTTGTGTTCTCTATGCAGCACTTAAAAGCCAACAATGGGTCGTGTAATTCGTGCACAACGTAAGGGAGCTGGGTCCGTTTTCAAGGCCCACGTCAAGAGGCGCAAGGGAGCCGCCAAGTTGAGGCCACTCGACTTTGCTGAACGTCATGGCTACATCAGGGGTGTAGTTAAAGTGAGTCTCCCGCAGATTTTCGTGCTAAATATAAATTTAACGCATCACTCTCTCGTAGGAAATCATCCACGATCCAGGTCGTGGTGCTCCATTGGCAGTCGTCCACTTCCGTGACCCTTACCGCTACAAGGTCCGCAAGGAGATGTTCATCGCACCCGAGGGCATGCACACCGGTCAATTCGTGTACTGCGGTCGTAAGGCCACCCTCCAAATCGGCAACGTGATGCCACTGTCGCAGATGCCTGAAGGTACCATCATCTGCAACCTGGAAGAGAAGACCGGTGATCGTGGCCGTCTGGCACGTACCTCTGGCAACTACGCCACAGTGATTGCCCACAACCCAGACACAAAGAAGACTCGTGTCAAGCTGCCTTCCGGCGCCAAGAAGGTCGTGCCATCGGCCAACCGTGCTATGGTCGGTATCGTTGCCGGCGGTGGTCGTATTGACAAGCCCATCCTGAAGGCTGGTCGCGCCTACCACAAGTACAAGGTGAAGAGGAACAGCTGGCCTAAGGTCCGTGGTGTTGCCATGAACCCCGTCGAACATCCCCACGGTGGTGGTAACCATCAACATATTGGTAAGGCGTCCACCGTCAAGCGAGGAACATCTGCTGGTCGTAAGGTCGGTCTTATTGCTGCCCGTCGTACCGGTAGGATACGTGGTGGTAAGGGAGACACCAAGAAGGACGCCAAGTAGATTTATTCCCGTTTATAATGTGTACTTTTATTGCGAGAGGACGGGTACAAGTGCGCAGACAAAATAAAACAAAAATTACTTTTATAAACTTGTTTGTGGTTTTTCTTGTGTGGTTAATTGAGAATTGTTTCTAAAGAGATTGGTTGCGTCTTCACCTGGTCACAGTCATTGATTGAGAGGTTAGAGGTTGCAGGCAATGGGATGATGATGACTTCAAACTTGAGAGTCGGAATTTGTGTATTAAGACGGCTACGCTGTTTGTGCCTTACAACAAGTTTCGTGGAGGGAGTAAATGACAGGAAAAAGTGACCAAGGAAACGATGTTCCCAACTCCCTGGAGAATGAAAAGAAACAGACCGGAGTGCTTGTACAGACTTCGAGAGAGAGCCTTAGAAATGAATTTCTTTTATTGACAAAACATGCACTTCATGGCCAAACTTCAGGGCGCTAACTCTCTATTTCGAGTCTAATATAAAATCGCTCGAATTCGCAAAATCGGTACTTCGTTCCTCTGATATTTTGGAATAAGTTGGCAACAGTATCACTCGATTCTATTTTCTTACAGAGTGTCGACTGAAAGTAGAATCGCAAATAAACTTCGCATAATTTTGAAATTAGAATCGCAATAGAGAGTAGGGCCCCAGGAGTTTCTGAATCGACTTTTTATCTTCTGACATGACATGAGGTGAAAAGCACAAGAAAAAAATTCACAAATTCGGCTTCGTTTACGGTAACCGTACCGGAGGATCAAAACATGCGAAGTTCATCATTCATTTCGACGCCGATTTAGATTCAGCTTCAAGTGCAACGTCACCTTCCTTCTTTACCAACGAGCGATGAGCTAGTCTGAGATTTGACTTAAACTGCCTTTCATCGTCGGGACGATTTTAAAGATTAAGTTGTCTGACATTCGGGCGACGTAGATCGTAGAAGACTTGGATGGGAAAACTCTCGCAGTTCCGGCGATTCAAGAAGAGGAGGAAGACCGCTAATTTTGTATGCATCTACTTTGCTAACCGGAGGACGCGCATTTGAAGACTCTCTTAGTTAGAATAAAATAAAAAATAAATAGTCGGCGTAACAGCCCATACAGGGCCAGAGCCTAGCTTCTTCGTTAGAGCAGTTCTTAGTTAGAACAGTTAGAAAATTCGTTATGCTTTCCTTGCTTTTTCGGGGAAAGGATTGTTGAAGACGTAACCGACTTGGCCGGAAATGAACGATTCGGCAAATTGGAAAAGTTTATTTTCTGTTAAATATATAATTACAATAAAATTTCTCTTTGAATAATTAATTCTTACCCTTTGGTAGCTCGGTCGGCCCTCTTATATATCTGATTTAAACTCCAGATAATATCGCGCGTCACCGTCGGTCTCCTAGCGACGCGTGCAAGGGCGTGAGCAGAGCCGACCGAGATACCAGAAGGTACTAGCAAGTAAATATCATGTACAGTAAATATCTTAACAAGGATAACGAATTTTTCTGACATCGTAGTGGAGATCCGTCGTAGAATCATCCTCGGCAACCGCTGCTACTTCGGTTTGTCCAAAAAACTAGGGTCAAAACTCCTGACTCGAAGAACTAAGGTCATGCTCTACAAGACTCTTATCCTGCCAGTCCTACTGTTTGGAGCCGAAAGTTGAACGATAAGCAGGACTGCAGAGCTGATACTTGGCTTCTTCGAAAGAAAAATTCTACGGCGGATATTCGGTTCAGTCTGCGAGGAAGGCGAATGGTGGAGAACTTTCTGAGTTGTACAAAGATGTGGATATAGTCCGGAAGGCAAAAATCCATCGATTACAGTGGCTCGGACACATCGAGCGCATTGATACAAACGCTCCAGCTAAAAGGGTCTTCGAATCCGAGCCTACTTGTTCGATGAGAAGAGGGACACCGAACCTTCGGTACAGAGATCAAGTGTTCGCGGATGCAAGACAGCTTGGTCTTCCAGACTGGAAGCAGCATGCCCGGGACCGTCAACATTGGAAGACAGCTTTGGCTCAGGCACAGACACTGCAAGGGTTAAGCGCCTGTTAAGTAAGATACTTGGCTCCTTCGAAAGAAAAATTCTACGGCGGATACTCGGTCCAGTCTGCGAGAAAGACGAATGGAGGAAAAGACATAAGGGCTTTGGCTCAGGCTAAGACCCTCCAAGGGTTAAATGCCTGTTAAGTAAGTTCCCTGCTTTTTCAGTCAGAAGATTTGGGGCCGACGGCTTTCTGAGCTCGAGCTGATTCAAGAAGAACTAAGGCCCGGTGTACTCAAGCGGTTTTTTGACGCGGTGGTGATGCAGCGACACTGCTTTAGCATCATTCAATACTCGAAAATCAATTGAGTGATGCACACAAGCGAGCGATGGCACTCAATTGCTGGCGAAACAATTTGAAAGCGAAAAACTGAGATCATGAACTAAAAACTAAGACAGCCTTTAGCTGAAAGCCCTAGCACCTAGAGCTAATTTTTAATAATCATGCAATAATTTTATTATTAATAAAAGTATAATAATAAAAATAACCATGACGGAAAATGCCGACAAGACTTATTGAAGCTATGGAGGTGCAAGTGTACGACACGAAGAACGTCGTAATTTTGTTTAGTCATCTAACATTCAAAACTTAGTTTAATTATATTTCCATGGCTCTGATGTCGACATTTCTTAGGTTAAGACCGTTGTTGGACGACAGTGTGAAACTACGCTTGAACATTAAATGGTTTCGTCGTGATACTCATATACTTAGCATTAACTTCTTGCTTTATGAATCCTGTTGCGATTGTGTCATGAAACTTTCGATGAAAACTTTTATCGTGCGTTGTGACCACGTCCAGTTTTATCGGCATTACTTGCCTTATACGAAGGTCTCATTTTAGGCACAGAAGAAGCATCACGTTTTCCTATGTTTGCGGTCAATCTACAGTCCTCAGAAAGGTAATTTTGTAATCGTATGGCTTTCCAGCAATCTGCTCGCTGCATTTTATATCGAACCACTTGGCTTTTGTTAATTAGCTAAGAAAAAAGTTTGATAAAGTCTGAAAGGGCGATTGTATGCTTTCGCCATGGATTTCTTATGTTTCATTTTTTTTTTCAATATTTAGAACCTCTTTGAGCAAGTCAAGCTTTTCGCCTGGCGAACTGCAGAATTGAACGTTTTCGAGGAAGTCTGCGCAGTTTATTTCATCGCTTTCTTACACAAACTGAGTTCTCGGATTGAAATGAAATTATTTATTTATTTAAAGCTATCTGAGAATTTAAAAATTGACAGCTAGAAACATGTAACCAGAACAACAAAGGCCTTCGGCTAGAGAAATGAAATTTATTTCGAGAACCTATTCTATATTTCAAAAAGGAATTAATGCCCATTTCTGTCCCGGAAATGTTGAAATTCAGGCATTTTCTCCCTAAAAACCTGTTGCCCAAGAAAAAATAAATTCCCCAAAGCGACTTTGAATCTCTCCATTTGCGGCCTCCCCATCGCTCGCAGCGCCACGACCAGCCAGCCACGACTAGCTAAACTACACTGACATTTCGACAAAAACCAAAATATGAATACAAAAAAAAAGAAATAGTCGACAAGAAAAAATAAACCAAACCCTGCCCGTTTCTCACACTGTGTGTGTTTGTGTATCTATATCGATTGCCACAAAACAGACCGAAGCTGAGCGACCCCACAAGAGAAACGAAGAATTGCTCAGCAAGAGCGAGTGAAAAAAAAAAAAAGAATAGAAAAGAAATAAAAAAAAAAAAAATCAGTGACGAAGTAGGAAAAATTTTGTTGATCAAAATTTGCCAATTTCCAGTGAATCGCGTCGCGATCAGTTTATTAAATTAATTTAAATCCAAATTATCATTTGTGAATCGCATCGAGCCAGAGAGAGAGAGAGTGAGAGCTGAAAGTCTCAAGGACTCCAATCAACCAGTTACAGTGAAAGGCTTTAAAAGGTGCGCTCCCTCCCCGTTCATACGCATAATTTTTTTTCTCTTCCTCTTCACCCACCCATTTTCAGCATCGCCATCCTGACCATGAAATCAAAACAGATTTTATTATTTCACAATTTTGCTGTCCAAAAAGTCTGCAATGACAAGACCCACTTAATAAATTTATTGTTCCTCCCTCCCTCCACAGCTGATAAGCAACGATAAGAAGGAACACAAGGAACAGCCCATATCTGATGTGTCCCAGGAAAACATTTATTATTATTTACTATCGATGCGGAACACACAACAAGCGCTTGCTCATTTGCACCTGGTGCTAATTAGGAGTCTTAATCGGGCGGCGATAAATGTTTTTCATTGTTTTGGGATCGCTTTTATTGGATTACTGCCGTGCCATGTGTGTGCGTTCGTATTCGTCTTCTCTGACGTCAGTCGGTAGTTAAGTGGTGTGGTGGATACCTGTTTTCTTTTTTTTTGTTGTTAACTGCAAACCGCGCCAGCCTACGTCTTAAAATTTCCAACTCTGACTGAGAGTGATTGACAGCACATTTCCCACTCCAGCTGGTAATGCACACTCACCGTCGCCATCGTCGTCGTCGTTGTGGTCCAATTGAACTTTATAAATTCATTAGCAACTTTAAATAGTCACATGCTCTAATCACCGTCTCCGAGACGAGAGATTCGAGACGTGACTCCTTGTTGTATAAACAAAAACAAAGTTCCGAGTGGCGAAACATCATCTTGGAACCGCGTCATCGTGGGAGAAAGGGCGTGGGTCTCTAACGAATGGCCTGGTCGTCTATTGGAATTCAAATGAAGTTTGTGTTTTGCAAACTATTCGTGCTTGGGAGAAGTGAAAATTTGTAATTGCTTTCCAGTAATCGTTCCTCTACGTGCTTGAAGTGCAGAGCATCGATTTACCGATTTACCGATTTACGTTGACGATGCATGAGTTGCTTCGTCAGCTTTGTGGGGTTGGGAACCTGATTTCATTGTTTACCCTGAACTGAGGAAAAATTTCGTGAATTTCATCAAAAGAACACGACGCGGCAATTAGCGAGTGCAGTGAATGGAGAAGTGTTGATTTTTGCTTCGTAAAGTAGAAAAGAACCGATGGGTGCAATGGCATTTTGTGTTGTGTAAGGTTTGCGTAGTGATTGAGTAGAAAAGAGTTTTCAGACAGAAATTCATTGCGAGTTTCATTTTGACGTTCGAAATGGCAAGTTGTGCATATCAATCAGCTAGCGAAGCGTTGTGATCCGCATACCGGAATTCGAGCACGCCAAGCACACACGACGTAAAACGCAAACCATTAAGACTTCGGTTTTCGCATTGCGTAGTTAAATCTTCATGACATTCTTCGTTTCTCTTGTTGAATATTGCAGTTAAGTTTTGAGCTCTGAGACGTGACGCCCTTTCAACACAGAGAATCCTATCTTTCCCTTTTGTGTACCTGAAGTCTATGATTGTCTACATCAACAGAAAGAACTCGATCTAGGCTTGATTTCTTATATTTTTAAAGCTGTAAGATACGCCAGAAAAAGTTCGGTCTGAAAGCGCCTTTCATTTCCAGCTCAACGTTGTGTTGTTCTTCCATGTTCCTTCGCGCATGCAGCGAAGCAAGAAGCCTATAAGGCAATGCTGCGTCGAAGTACGAGAGCTGTTCGTGAGCTCTACGAGCGAACCGGCTTTTCAGGAGGAAAAAGAAAGCGCATGAGAAGCGAATGATCGAGGAAATGGAAAGGTGTTATAGCAGGAATGAGGCCCGAAAATTCTAACAAAGGTTAAAACAACTATCCCAAGGGTATAAGGCTCGGGCGGAAGCCTATCGGGAAGAAAATGGGCAACTGATAGCAGTCGATGCTAAAGATCTGGAAAGAAAATTTCTGCAAGCCGCTAAACGTCGATGAGGACTCAAATGCCGCTCTCAGGCAGAATTCTCCACTCAATCAGGACGATGATAGAAGGGAATACCGTCCCCCCTGGACGAGGTCAAGATAGCAATATCAAGATTGAAGTCTAATAGGGCTGCTGGTGCAGACGGACTGTCCGGAGAACTCTTCAAGGCAGCTGGAGATGATCTGGCAAGGCGCATGCACCAGCTCATCTGCAAGATATGGCCGAAGGAAAGCATGTCCGACGTTTCGTCTCAGTTTCGTTTGCCCGATCCACAAGAAAGGAGACCCTTTCGAATGCGCCAACTATCGAGGGATCAGTCTCCTTAACATCGCGTAAAAGATCTTTTCTGCCGCGTTGTGTGAACGTCTGAAATCGTTTGTCACCGATCCGATAGGTCCTTATCAGTGTGGTTTCAGACCAGGGTAGTCCACAGTAGACCAAATTTTCACACTTCGGCAGATCCTGGAGAAGACCCAAGAAATGCTAATCGGCACCCACCACCTATTTGTCGATTTTAAAGCAATCCAATCATGTCGGATCTAAGACTGGACTTGACTTCGTTCCTTTGCGACCCTAAGTGCCATGTGTTTAGTTTGTCTTACATTCTTGCAATTTTATTTTTATTCTGCATATCTGATCTCCTTTTTCTAAAGCTAGAAGCCTCGAATAAGGAAACTTCTGGTGTATCAGCGATTCAAGAAGAAGCGGAATTGTGTAATTGGTTTTTCTATTCTTCTTAAATCGAAAAACGCGTATTTGAAGGCTCTCTTTAAAATGGTTTAGGGAGAGGAGAAAAACTGGATGCTTTCTGTTTCTCTACTTCTTGAAATAGATACTCCGGTTCGATGGTATTCTTAACTCAAGCGGTTCAGGAAAGAACTTGAGTGGTTGTGGAAGAAGTAATAGCCTCTTCCTTCTCCTCTTTTTCTTCTACTTAAACTAAGAGGCTCAAATTAAAGCAGTCTTTTATCGAGTGATTTAAGATGAAGACTTACGATGTGTTTTCCCCTTTTTCTGAAGCAGAACCATTCGGATTCTGTGATTCTCTGAATGGGGCCAGTTCAAGGAAAGTGGAAACTGAAGATCTTTTCTGTTGCTATTTGTTGAATAAGAAGACAAGCATTTGAACCACAGACAACCGAATAGAGACACCCAACTGGGCAACTGTCATTTCACCTCGCCCATCGATGGATTCGACAGTAATTCACGAATGTGAATTTGAAATCACGGACAACCCAATTGGCTCATTTGTGGCTGAAATACAGGAAACATTTTGACAGTAATTCAGGAATCATCGAACACTAACTAATCATTTTAACCCCATTTTTTAAATTTGTTGTTCAAAGCTCTCACGCGTATTCACAGACACAAAATGTTAAAAAAAAAAAACGCTGTCGAATAAAACCAAGGGGCAAGAAGAAGAAGTTGGGTATCTGTATTGGCTCATTTGTGGTTTGAGGCAGAAATAATGACGAGATATTCATCTTTCCAGCTGGAAAACCCCTCCTCCACACTTTTTCACGCATACTTAAAAAAAGGTTGTCGGTTTTCACGCATATTCGTTTAAAGCTTGTCGGAAAGTAGGGGAAGTTCGTCGTTTTCAGGAGAATTTCGTCGGTTTACCCCCCACTACTGCCAAAAGTTCATACATCTGCTGTAAGTCAGCCAATAGCAATGCCGAATGTGTTGTGCTGTTGCGCAGCTTGTCAATACAATTGGAATTTCCAATAACAATGTTCGCAAGGTTTGCAGAATGTAAGAATGAGAAAGGATTGGTAAAAGAATTTCTTTTAAGGTATATATTAGCGACCTCTCATATATTTTAAAAATATTACACAATAAAATGCTGCTGATATATAAGTATTTTGCAATATTATTGAACTTAATTTTGGTCACCTATTTTTGAGGTTGATGTGCATCGGAATATTGTTTACATATTACTTATCATTAATCTTTTAGAACACTGCACTATTTTCTAATACTTTTTTGGCAATAAAAATTATTGAATATATACGTATTTATTGTAATATAAATATATAAACCTTCAGGTGAATATAAAGAATGGAATAGACAATCAATCAATTCAAAATTGTTCATATACGGTACAATCAAATGCTCAATCAAAATCCACGCAACAAACGATTTATATTTGAAACAATAAAACATTTCATTTCATTCTGAAATATCATTTATTACTTTGTGGTACTAGGTTATTTCTCATAGACGAAAGCACAGCCTTATTTTGCTTTTATTACTGTACACATCAACAATATTAAATTGAAGGTAATGAAGAAGATCGAAAAGAGGCAATTTATCTTTATTTTCTATATCTTTCATTTGTATTTCATAACTTTAATTATTGTCTATGGTCTATTTTAACCAATGGCGTTTCATTTACTTCCAATATTGCTTCCAGTGTGATGTTTTATAATTATTCGTGCTTATGGCATGAACCTTACGAACATAGCGTGGCGATTCGTTTTCTCCGAAGTGGACGTTTGTTTTGAAAAAAAAATGTAATTTTATAATACAATAAATATTGCAAAATGATTAAGATTTTCATTCAAACTAAAGCGAAAATTAAACAACACATCTTATTTCACACATTTGTCATGAATATGTGCAAATACTAAACATAATATTTAAAATAAATATGTGCAGTTACAGCAAACATTTTCAAATTCAAATAAATTCTCGGAACAAGATGAGCAGTTGCCTCACATGTATTCACAGACGAGAGGCAAATTACAAAAACAACAAGCTGTCAAAAAAATTTCAGGGGCAAAGAGGGTAGCAGATGAATATCTCGTTTCCTTTATTTCTGGTTTGAGGTCCATCAGTTCAAAAAGAAAGAAAGGAGGGAAAGATCGGATGGTGGATGTTCCCCTTTTTCTTCAACAACAAAGTTTAAACTCGAAGACTGTCTCAGTTGGAGATTTACGTCATTTCTCAAAAATCTGCACAATTAGCTTTATCGGCGATTCCGTGGGAAATCGAATTACCCGGGAGTTATATTTTTCGCGGGAGTCGATTCCTTCCTTCGGTAATCTACCAGGAATTGAATTTCCCTCGGAATCAAGATCGAACGAACCTATCCATTTTGAGAGAAGAATAATTTTGTGAAATGACTTAAATGTCAATGCTTGGGGATCCACTTATTAATCATCATCAATAAATTGTACAATTTACTTAGTTATTTATTTTATTTATTTAGGAACAACAAAAATTAATTTGCGCAGTCCAAACTGTGAGCGCCGGGGAGCAGAACCCATTATGCTCAATTATTGCTACCGACATTTTGCAGTATGTTTACTTTAATTGTGCTACATCTGCTCCAAAGGTTTGATTCCTTTCGAACTTCAGGGATTCTGCATTATTCAACCGCAATAAGCTCCTCATACCGGAAGGTAGTTCACTCGCACCCGATTTAAAGAGAATTACGAAAATCATTTATTACTCACTGCCAAGCAGGTCATTTTTTATTTTTACCAAATTCACACGTATCGATTGGAGATTAGAAATAAACTTTATTAATTAATCTAACACAACGGTTGCTGTGTGATATCATATTTTTGCTTCTTCTTATCAGTCTGTTTAGAGGGACTAGTCGATTTGGCAATTTCCGTGCCTCTCAAGTGATCCAACAGTTTTTCGTGTCTTATCTTTGACAGACTCGAATGTCTGTGGGTGAGATGAGTGCATATTTCACTTCAGTTTATCAATCGAAGAGTCTATTCACGGAGATGAAGAAACTAGAGATGAATGCCTTACGTAAGACGATGCGTAGGTTCATGGACTGAACTGACCTACTTCTGTTTGTTGTTTTCTATTTACGCAGCCCAACGTTATCGTTATGACCTAACCCATAAAACATTGAGATTCGTGTTTTTGTACACGCACGTTTCACTTTTTAGGACGGTTATGATGCTTGACAGAGCTCTTCAAGGTTCTGAATTATCTTGAATCTCTGCAAGAGGTGCTTCGGTTCAAGTTTGGTTGAAAGAAAAGTAAAAGTGGACGGGGAAGCAATGAAAAGATGAGGGATATGAGTGCATACGGCTGTAGTTTAAACTGAAAGAAGATTACAAATGCATTTATAATGGATGCAATGATATAAATGAACTTAGAAAACGGATAAGGCGAAACCTTTGCAGTGTATGTCTAATAATGTTTAATAAAAAAAAGTAGTACGACTATTTACTGCTTTCGGAGACGATCAGGCGCGTTTGATCAGTGAAAGTTTTGGGGGAATAGCGACTAAATCTTTCAAGTTCTTTTGGAAAGCAGCCAAAACATCGAACAAAATTGTTTGCCAATTCTTTTTTGACTTTGGAGAAAAACAACAAGAGAAGAATGAGTTTGAGGTGTCGACAAAAATTCACTGACTCCGCATAAACTATGGCAGCTGATTCAGTCATGATTCATTCATTATGTCCAATGTATCGCTTCTGGGAAGAGAAGTGTGCAGAGATTTTTAATGTCTTTATCTGTTGCTAGAAAAAATAAACACGCATTTTCATCCAAACGTTATAATCTCTGTGACAAGCGCATCGCATTCCAACTGGCCGAAAGCTTTCAAAGATATAAATGCGCCTTTCGTGTCTTTGGCAAACATTTTTCCGCCGATAAGAGCGCCACTGTAGCAGATAAGCCTTACGGAAATTCATTTTCATTTCCAATTCAACCATGAAAAAAGTTTTATTTAGTCTCCGGGCTTTGCTGCAAGCGCCGAGTACGTATATCTTCACCGGCACGTAAATAAATCCCAAAGTGATTTATGCCTTCGTCCCTTATCTCTCTGACTAAACAGAAACATGTAAACTGATTTTGTTTTTATTTGTTCTTGTTTTCAGATTAAATCACGACCCAGTCACGAGTAAGCAGTTCACCGCAATGGCAAATCAACAGCCGCCCATGGACGACCTACCACCACCAAAGGCCGACTTCAGTGCGCCGCCACCGTACGAGCTGTCAGAATCTGATCTCCATGAAATGAATCACAAACTCCCCACATACGAAGAGGTCCAGATGGAGAAGTCCCTCAATGGCGAGCTACCACCCTCACTGACAGCACATCCATTGCCACCGCCACCACCTCCACCGCCGAATCATCCGCTTACGCAGACGCGCACCACCAGCACCGGCACACAGCCAGCGCTTACATTTATCGCAATCGACACATCCGACGCCGATAACCTGACGAGTGATCACAGCTTACTCGGCACAGACATTGTCTTCGTGGCCGCATTTATGGTGGCGTTCCTTTTCAATTGGATCGGCTTTCTGATGCTCACGTGCTTTTGCCATACAATTGCAGCCCGTTACGGGGCACTCTCAGGCTTTGGCCTCTCACTTGCAAAGTGGACACTGATCGTGAAGCACTCAACAGATCTCGCCTCACACGAGAACTCATGGTTGTGGTGGCTCATCATGGCATTCGGATTCCTGATCTGTGTACGTGCTCTTGTCCAGTATATCAGTATCAAGCGCACTTGGCGGATGCTCTCAGCATCGGCACAGGAGCGACTTTTGTTTTTCTACTAACCCTAAGAGGGGCCTCAACAAATTATTTTTATTAAAAACAAAAAAACAAACCATCGCTATGGATAATTCTACTATATATGTATCTTTGATTACTGTTAAGAGACACACCACCACCACACACATGAGCGAGAGAACAAGAACGAGGAGCGAAACGGAATTCGGTGCTGCGGCTGGTCCACCTGGGTTCAGCCATGGAAGATTTGTTTTGTTTTGAAATTGTTTTTTTGTTTTTTGTTTTTTTGCAAGCGGAAATGAACAGTGCACTTGATACACAAAAAAAAAGAAACATACACGTTTAGAGTAAAATATATTTCTTCAAGCCTGAGTTCTATTTGAAAAGGTGCTCAAAGTGAATTGACCATGCACTGTAAATATGTTTAGTGACAAGGCAGCTCTGTCTCTTTAAGAAGCGGGCCCAGCCAAACGACAGTCAGACTATTCAAGGTATGCCAACGAGTTGTGGTCGTTGAGTCAGTTTTTGGGAATATGTTTTTTTTTGTTGAGGAAGTTAGCATACCTTTTTATAGTCTGTGTAGTCTAAGTTATTGTATTTTGTTGCTTGTAATGTGATGTAGAATTTCCAGGTTGTTGTAGTTGTTTAAGCATGCGGCAGCAATGTCTCTACGTGCAAGCAAAACAAACACTTTTAAGATCCCGCCCGGTCTTAGTTTTCGTTTTTCTATTATTTTTTTTTCTTTTTGTAATTGTATAAATGTCTATGTACACGATTTACGAATTATTTTTATGGAAAATATATTTAGTAACTAATTTGGTCGTAATTAACGAGTTGTAAAAAGGTTTTCTTTTATTTCATCTTGTCTTCGATTCACATGATCTGATTGACTTTCAAATTCCAAATTGAAAAAGTTCCTGCAAGCAACTGAAGAACTGGAGACCTTCTTTGATGTTTTTTTTTTGTTGGGGACGAAGAAATTTTATTTAATTTTTCACTATTATATATTTCTGGACATCTCCGTTCTAGGGAGTCAACTGTGTGGCAAAATTCCTTAAGATCCGATTTTGGTTAATTTTATAAAACTTTATAGATTTCCAGCAACCAACTGCGACATTTTGGACTGTTTTCGGTGTTGTTTAATTGAAGAATCGTGCTCTTGTCTGTGAGTCAATTGATTTCGGGTACCTCTGCAGTTGAAAGTTAACTGCGATGCGCCACAACCGAGATCTTTCGGTTTACCATCACATACTTTTGTGTACCCTGAGTTAGGAAGTCAATTGCTGTTGAGATCTGGTGGACTATTATTTTATTTTATTCAAATTAATAGATTTCCTGCAAGCAACAGCCATTTTGGACTATTTTTGGTGTTTTTTCAGTTTAAGATTTTGACCATCTCTGCTACAGAGTCAATCATGGGACAGCGGTGGCGATCTATAGGGGAATATCTAACAAGAAACTCAAGAATTTATGACCTTCATCCGTTTCATTGCAGTTAAAGAATTTTTTTTTCATTTTACTCTGCATTCATGACTTCGAATCGATTGATTTTGTATACCCCACTGTAGAGAGTTTAATGTGCGGCAAAGTTTCTAAGAACATCAGAGATCCTCAGAGAAATATCTTACAGGAAACTCAGGGATCTAGGACCTTGTTCCATTTCGTTGCAGTTCACGAATTTTTTTTTTCATTTTACTCTGCATTCATGGCTTCGAATCGATTGATTTCGTATACGCCACTGTAGAGAGTTTAATGTGCGGCAAAGTTTCTAAGAACTTCTGGACCTTTATTTAAATTTGTAGATTTCCAACAAGCAACTGAGATTTTTTAAACCATTTTCGGTGTCGTTTTATGTGCAGTCTCTGATTTTGAGCATCTCTCTCGCAGAGGCAACCATGAGACTTAGCCTCCGGGATCTCGTGGAGGGATTTCTAGGAAGAAATTCAAATTATTTAGTTTTATTTAGCATTCTTGTCTTCGTTAATTCAATTCCGGGGCCTCACTCTGTATTGCTACTTTAATATAAAATCGTTCGCACTCGCAAAATCAGCACTCTACAACGCTAATAGCAATGTTACATTTTCGAATATTTCTGACATTCGAATAGCAATGCAGAGTGAGGCCTCTGGGTCAAATGATTTTGTATACCTCGCTGAAAGGAGTCAACTGTGTGGCAAAACTTTTGAAATCTGGTAGACTTTGATTATTCGGTGTACAACATTGCTTCCATCGTTTTTTTTCTGAAATTCGAGGCTTCATTGTAATAAACTGGTTATACATTTACGATTCGTTTTGCATTTAATTCGATTATGTTTGACACGAGCCTTGATCAAGGACTGCCTCCAATTCTGCAACATCGAAAACCTTCTCTTTTCCACCGCCATGTCGGTCTTCGACGTCAAAATCAGCGTTTTTGAAGCGTTGAAACCACTCTCGGCAGGTTCTTTCATTTTGTATTGTATTATATTTATTTATTTTTTGCAATTTATCTTACACATTTCTTGCAAGTTAAGATACGTGCAAAATCCTATGATTTGTCTGCAGGCTTGATGAACCTCAACAGCAGATTTCTTCATTTTAAAGCAGAAAATTAAAACCTCCCTAAGCCTAAGGCACTTTTGCTCCGGCTTTTTAGCTAATTTTAATTATAAATTATGCTCTTATAAATAAATAAATAATAAAACCTCCCTAACGAGAATTTGGCTCGTAAGCTGACATGTTTAATCGAGAAACAGTTTATGATGCAAACACAATTCGACTAACATTTCGATGGCGTTATGTTTACAAATACCTAAGCTTATTGTACGACATCTGCGATCTATTTATTTTGACTACCACTTACCACTTGCAAAAGGCAAAATGGGAAGCAAAGTTGTACACCTAGTATTTTTACTCAAATTTACATATTTTTAGCAAGCAATTGTAAGATTTTGGACCATTTCAATGTCGTTTCAAAAATTTTATGTTTTACTCTGTATTCTTGTCTGCGAGTTGCCTTGCCTGCCTATGGTCTTGGTCACATTCCTGGAAATCTGCATAAAATTAATGGAAGCTGGCGGAAACTTAAAGGCATTGCTAACCAGTTTTGAGATCCCGTCAGCTTCGATTACTTTTATTTTAATTCGCAGATTTCTAAATCGCAGAAATTCAAGATCTTCTTTACTGGTCTTGTCTTCGATTTCATGAAGACTATTTCAAATCTCGGTTCTCTCTCGCAAAGATGAGAGAAAGGTTCTCCACATTAGGCGTCCATTCCTCTGTTCAATTCGTTTCTTCCTAAACAAATACATGAGAGTGGTTCCTTAAGCTATTTAAGAAAACATTTGAAAGGAGGTCACAATCATTGTCGTTTTTCTTCTTTGGCTCAACACTTTGTAAAGCTTGGCACCAACTAACTTTAACTCGCAAGAGACGCCACTGGGACTGAAGGGAGCAGAGATTTGCATCACACAGCATTTTAATTAAAATGATCAACAATTAACAAGTTGAGACCCAAAATCCGACCTAAATCAATCTTCTGTGATGTCTTGTATTTGTATCGCATTTTTTTTCATTGAGATTTCCTTCTTCTGTGATGTCTTTTAATTGCCTTTTTACGAGTTGCCATTTACGAGTTTTTATTTAATGTGTCACAATTGATCGATGACATTTTTGGGAGCGCTTGCTTATGCGCCCGAGGCCTCTGGGTGGCATTTGATGATACTTTGAATGGAGGCAACAACTCTTGCTGATTTCTGTGCAAATATCTACCAAATTTATTCAAAAGTTTTGGCTTAAGAACTGAGTATAATGCGAGCCTTAATACCTCGCCCTGGACAACTTCTTTACCCGGACCGATTCAATGCGAAGCTTCTAGTGATTTTGTTCCAAGCAACACCAAATGCCAAAGCGGCGAACTCATCATCTCCACTTCACACCAAAAACAACTCTTCTATTTCATTACAAAACTTTTATTTATTAATTAAAAAAAAAAACGTCCATACGCATACTTATGGTAAAACTAAAAACAGAAACGTGAACACCACAAAACCTGAATTCCAGGTTTTACATAAACGTAAGCTTAGTCCGGCTCATGTTCACCTGCCAGACGTTCAGTTCCTCGTAGTCCTCAATACATTTGTCCACCTGATCGGGCTTGAATCCTTTCGTGGTGCAGCGGTCCATGACGTCGGAGATCCTCACGGTCTTACTTGACCCGGCGAGCTCTCGGACAAGTGCGAAGATCTTGTCTGATGTGTTTGGAACGCTAAAATAGAGAAAAAGAGATACATTTTAAGGTCCAACTCAATTGTTTTCATTCATTCGACTTACTGTCCCTTTTGGTGTTCGTGAATCTGGTTAAGGGAGTCCTTTGACATCTCGAGCAACCGCAGAGCTTCTGCTACGTCGTCCTTCTCCACGTTCTCCGACAAACGGAGGCGGGCCAGTGCTGTGGATAGACGCAGAATTCCCAGGAGATTCCTAGCCGATGTGAAAGTCATGTCCTTCCGGTTGCGAGCCTCACGGCGCAGCTCCACGTAAGCGCCGACGATGTACTCAGTCAGGTCGTCGGGAATGGTTGGGTTCATGCGCTTGCAGAGGTTGATGTAGCGGCGCATGAGGTTCATGTCGAGCGACTTAACCTTCGTCGGGGGCTGCGTGCCGTGGCTGTGGACGTACGCGATGTGCTTGGCCAGTCGGAGATCGTTCTCACGGTCCGGCTTGTCCTGGATCAGCCACAGCAAATCGAAACGAGACAGCAAGGCAGCCGGGAGTTGGATGTTCTGTTCCACCGTGCGGCGTGGGTTGTAGCGGCCGAACGCGGGATTGGCAGCGGCGAGAATGGAGACTCTCGCGTTGAGAGTGGTCATGATGCCAGCCTTTGCGATGGAGATGGTCTGCTGCTCCATGACCTCGTGGATGGCTGTGCGGTCGTTGTCTGCCATCTTGTCGAACTCGTCGATGCAGCAAACGCCATGATCAGCGAGCACCAGGGCGCCACCTTCGAGCGTCATCTCTCCGGTGAGGGGATCCTTCATGACAGCGGCGGTCAAACCAACGCCGGATGAACCACGGCCGGTTGTGTACTGACTGCGCACAGCCAGGCGACTGATGTAGCCCAGCAGCTGCGACTTGGCCACACCGGGGTCTCCCATCAGGCAGATGTTGATGTTGCCACGGATCTTCATGCCGTCCGGGCGCTTGTCCACACCGCCGACGAGGAGCAGCAGAAGAGCCTTCTTCACGTCCAAGTGGCCGTAGATTTCAGGAGCCAAGCTGCTGGCCAAACGCTCGTAGAAGTCGTCTTGGGCGAGCTCGTTCAGCTCTTCCGGTGTGAGCTCCGAGTCCTTCTCCGAAATCTCCGTGTTTTTGTTGATGCAAATGATGCGCTAAAAAAGAGGAGATAAGCCTTCCATCAACGGTGGAGTGTTTTCAACTTACATAGGCATCCAGGAATGTCTCCGACAGGAGTCCAGACACCAGCTGTCTGAATCCGGAGCGCATCAGAGGGAGGAATATGCCAGAAATGCATACGTGGTCTCCGGGCTGCGCCTGGCGGGTGACTTCTCCGCGGCACATGATTGTGAGTGTGCGTGGGATGTGACCGACGGGAACTTGGTCACTGTGCTCTTGAATCTTGAGTTCCTGGAACTTTATGAATTTCGACCCACGGGTTTGGAGGTACAATCGACCACCGGCTTTGTTCACACGGCAATCGTCTGACGGGCACTCCTGGACCGGCATGAATGTGAGCGAGTTCACCGGCTGATAGGTCTCGGAACCACATCGATCGCATGTGTAGGTGGCCACGACCATCATGGGTTTGACCTCTGTGCAACGCGTCACAATGCCGCGCACGGTGACGAGCTTCCCGATATGCTCTGCCTTGATTTCCCGAATAGAATAGGTTTTCTCGGTGGACGCTGGCTTGAAACCGACCTCGCTGTGAGAGAGAAAAATCTGTGAGAGCTACTCTCGGAGATCTGTGTGATGTGAGCAACTTACAATCTCTTCATGAGTTCATTTGGGAATCGATTTCTCTCGTCACGCATCTCCATCTGGTTCCTGGTGCGCGATTCCATCAACAAACGATGCTCGATGTACACGTCCAGGGCGTCCTTAGCGTGCACCTCCCTCTCCTTGTAATTCGGGAGGATTTCCATGATCACATCTGAAAACATGGAAGCATAGCGTCTGCTGTTTGCCACCACAGCCTCGGCCAGACTCTCGTTGAATTCTTGCAAGTGGTCCAAGTCGATGGTGATCAGGACCTAAGAAAACGCGTCAGACAAATTAAATTTACCGCGATAGTTTCTGGCTTACCTGGTCCCGATGGGCGATTTTTACGAGTTGATTGGCGTAGACAAAGTTTTTCTTTCCATCGTCCTCGGTTTTGCAGAACTCTCCGAGGAACGCTTTGATGGAATCTGTTGGAACGAAAAACACATTTTTAGACATTCACCGGATTTTCACGATGCCGAGTTTTTACCTCTGTCCTGAGTATAATCGCGACGAGCCATATTTTCAACAATAAACAAGAATTAAAGGAATTAGAAAACAAATAAAAAGCGTCCGAGGGATTGATGCAATTCGATAGATGTTTGTTTGAAAAATGCAACTGGCGAGCAAAATTCTAATACGACATGCATCTGCTTTTTGAGTTTAGGCGCCAAAACAAGACGAAAATTTGACAGCGACAGCGATTGCGAGTGGTGCCAATTCGCCGTAGCGAAATGAGTGCGTTCGGGCAATAAAATGTTTCTCTTTGACGCTAGTTGGCCGTTGATTTAAAAAATTTTTGTGCCGAGCAGTTACTTATTTTCGTTTTGTGATATATTGGTTACTGATTCTCCGTGGAAGAGAAGTAAATAGGCAGATTGTGCCTGCCTTTTTTGTTGATGATTTTTGAAACATTGTTCTCAGTCATGAAGACCGAGCTGCCTTAAAGTTCTCTTAAAGTAGTCATAGTCGATTAAGTGAAACGTGTGAAGATTCTCTTTTCTACCGTTCTCTCCGGCCAGTTTCATGTTAATTTCAGTTTAAATTCAGTTTCTTATTAATTAAAGAAAATCCAAAAATGGCTTATTTCTTTCCGATTTTTCGAATTATAAATTTGATTGTTCTTTCGTTCAACACCAAAGGTTATTAATTAAAGTTTTTCACATTCTAATTACTTGTCGACTACAAATCGTGAATGTGAACGCTCGAAACTACAAATCGGCAGACTTGTAGTCAGAATGTTCAATATTTTCAACTTGTTGCCTCTATTGATCGATTAATAGTTGAGTGTGAACATTTGTGGTCAAATTTCGAAGTATTTTTCATTTTTGTATGTGATCTCGATGGCTAAGCATCTCAGCGGAGCGGAAAAAATGTCGTCGAACATATTTGTACAATTTTGTAATCAGATGTGAACCCCGCTTTTCAGAGAGAAAGACAGCAAGAAATTGAATGTCTAGTAAGCGAACATGGGCCGTACAGAGCTGATATTCAAAATAGATTTATGTTTGTGTTTCATTCTTCCCCTATCATGAGACAAACTTGAGACCAAACGACCTTAAGTCAATTTTCAATAAAACACCATGTCAGATTTAATTTTATTAACAAACTTTTATTTCTTCCGTTTTTGTTTTATTTTTATACATAGCATAAATTTTGACAAAATAATAAAAAAAATAATAATAATAATAATAATATAAAAAAGCTATTGTAGTAGACAGTAAACTTCATGTTATTGATAATAATCATAATAATTTAGGAATAACAAAAAAAAAAAAAAACTGAAATCATCTGTTACACATTTATTAAAATAAAAAAAAAATTTTATTTCACTTTATTTGAAGAGTGTATTAATAATTGAAAATAAATCTTAACTGCAGAAACAAAAAAAATAAACTGAAAATAGAAACTTTTTTTTTAACATTTAGTCTCTTATGTAGGTTTAGTGTTTGTTAAAATTAAACATTTAAATAAATTAGTATTGTGTTCATTAATTATGCTTTATCGTTTGTATCATGCTTGTGGTTTATAGTTCTGTTTAATTTGTTTTTCTTACTTAATGTCTTACTTAGAATAATAATTACACATATCTCCATCAAATCCATCATCCATAATTATGTTTTAATTCATTTTTGTTTTTTCTTTAATTAAAACTAAAACACAGTTTTATTTCACTAAACATATTATTACTTTTTTTTTTTTTTCTTGTTGCTTTTTGTTCCTGTTTACAACAAATTGTTTTCTATTTTTGAGTTGTTGTTTTTTCTTTTTTGTTTTACATAAGACATCGTATATTGGACTCATACACTCATTCAAAGGCTAAGTTATTATTACTTTTTTTTTTTAGTTTTTTATATCGTATATCGTTTTTTTTTTGTTTTCTTTCATAGTACTACAAAATAATATGTGCGAATTTTTCTTTTTTTTTTATATAAACCAATTTGTATTAGACACTATTTACAACGGAAATCTATTCATATATATATATGGATTTTGTTTATATTAAAGGGAGGAATTACATATTTTTTCTTGTTAAATGTTTTTTTTTAATTTGGAGATAACTAACATTTATTTGTGCTATTTATAGTATTTTTTTGTATAAATATATTTATAGAAAAAAAACAAAATAAAATATTTTGTTTATTATTTTTTTGTTAAACAAAAAATTGCAATAGTTGTTAGTTAAATTTATTTTATAGTTCTATCTATTCAAAAGAAAAGAAAAAGAGACATTTTCTTTCTTTTTTTTTTTTTGTTTAAAGCAAATTTTTCTTTTATTGCAAAACTTTTTAGAAAAAGGAATGCGTTCTTGTATTGATTTTAGGACAATTGTTTGAATTGTATTTTTTATCTTCTCATAAGTCAGTGCTTTGTTGTTTTTTTCGAATTGGGAAACTTTGTTTCAAATTCGAAAGTGGTCGAAATTTTTTTTTTTCCTTTTCAACGTGATGTGATTTTTTTTTCTTGTTTGCCGCATGTGCATACCCCAAAAATCAAACTCAGTATCGCATTTTATTTCTTTTTTTTTTTTTTCGTTATTCACTCGGATATGTGATGTTGTTTTCTAGGTCCGAATAATTGAATACTTTTATTTAGTTTTGTTTTTGTTTACAAAATAATTCTTTATTTTTTATAAAATATACACATAAACATAATTCTAGAAAAATAAATTCTATTCATTTGTTGTATTCGTTTAATAGGTAGGTATACTTGAAGATTACATAATTTTTTTTTTTTGCTTTTTCGTTTGAATATTGCTTTTTTTTTGTAGAATTTTGACTAGATTTTCTCAAAAGATTTTGTATTTTTACGATCGGTTTGAGTCGAATTAATTAATTTTAAGAAGGGGACATGATTTTTTTTTGTTTTTTGGCAGTTGGTTGGAAGAAACTGTAGAGGAGTGGCAAATATCATTCATAAACTATCAAGAAAAGTCTTTTGAATACACGGTTCTGATATATTTCAACATGAATCGCTGTTCCACACAAGAAGCGTACGTGTTTCATTTTGTTACGTGCTGGTAACCTCTTCTCGACGATAACTAAACGCTTCGTAATCTCAACTTAAAGCTTCTTAGCTTCCTAAAAAATTAGTTGGAAGAAACTGAAGAGGTGTGGAAATATTGCTTCGAATTCTTAGGTTCCTAAAAAATTAATTGGAAGAAACTGAAGAGGCGTGGAAATATTGCTTCGAATTCTTAGGTTCCTAAAAAATTAGTTGGAAGAAACTGAAGAGGCGTGGAAATATTGCTTCGAATTCTTAGGTTCCTAAAAAATTAGTTGGAAGAAACTGAAGAGGGTGGAAATATTGCTTCGAATTCTTAGGTTTCTAAAAAATTAGTTGGAAGAAACTGAAGAGGCGTGGAAATATTGCTTCGAATTCTTAGGTTCCTAAAAAATTAGTTGGAAGAAACTGAAGAGGCGTGGAAATATTGCTTCGAATTCTTAGGTTCCTAAACAATTAGTTGGAAGAAACTGAAGAGGCGTGGAAATATTGCTTCGAAATCATTTGAATGACAAAGGCGAAACTTGATTTCACGGTTCTGTTACATTTTAACGCAAATCTCAGTAAGCACACCTGAACATTTTCTTCTTAGACACAACTAAAGGTCGTCTCTGAACCATAGTTAAACGCTAGTCGTCTCTGAACCATAGTTAAACGCTTACTTCCGAACCCTAATTTGCTGGTTACCAACAACTAAAGGTTGTTTCTTAACGATAACTAAACGCTTCCTAACCTTAATCAAAAGTTTGGTTATTAATCTAAAAACAAAAGGTTGCTTCCAAATTTTGTCTTGATCATCGAATTTTGACCTACTCCACGTAGTGATAAGTTGCTCACTTGAATAAATTTGCTAGCTAATAGTCTGATTTATTAATTTGACTTGATGCAAACCTAACCTCTAAATGATTACTAACACATTTCATTGAAACTGTTTGTGTGCCTGTTTCTGGACTCGTCTTTTTACACTTATTGCAAATTTGTAGTCTTCAATGAAGGTGATAGACGATAAACGATAAAGCCTGCAGTTTAAAGTCCCCAACTTTGCGAAACAAGAATAAGCAGTCATGCTTTTCTAACTCCACTAAAAGACTTTCACTGTCTGGATTTTAACCGCTTGCTCGCAGCTCGCCTGTTTAGATATCGCTAGCTAACAGTGGAGTAAAATTAATCTCGCAACTAAAAAAAAACTAACCTAAATGGCTTTGTGTACATGTACATTTCGTCAATACAATTTGTCGAAGGCCTCGTTTGTTGTGACTTTTTTTTTAAGCAAAAGTCAGCAACAACGGCGTTTTCGCGAACGAAAATTAATAATCGGATCTTCTTCCGTTCTTGATGCATTCTTTTTGCTTTATGCTTCATAAAACTGAATAACTCTAAACGTGCAATTTTCGACAACTCAAAGCATTCAAAATCTTTTGCCAATTCAAACCCTTCAACAACAAGTTCCTGATTCGCATTTGCCACTCCTTTTATTCTTTTTTTTTATAAATTTCGAATACCAGTCTATTGATGGAAATATTTAAATTTTTTGTGTTTTTAGTTCTCTTTTTTTGTTTTTTCGCTTAAATTTGATTGCAACTTCACATGCAAATGTTTTTCTTAAATATCATCTACACAATTAAAGATTAGCATTCCTTAGAACTTAATAATCACATGCAATATCATGTTTTTTTTACGACAAAAAAATATTAATTTCGTTTTTTTTTGTTTGTTGAAGTAAATACAATGATATATCATTACACAATTTAGGTATTTATTTTTTATTTTCTTAGCCAAGTTTTATGTATATTTATATTTTATTTTGTTTGATTTGGATTTTGTTAGCATTGGGGAAGGAGGAAAGGGTCAAGAGTCGGTTGTAGTCTAAAGACAATTATACGTTTGGAGCTTTTCTTACTGAAAGCAGTGTGTCTGGGAGACAGTTCTGTGTCTGTCGACAGTCATGAGCAAGGTACGTCTCGTAATTGGTTGAAAACGTTTGACTTTGAATAGTAAGTGAAGTTTACCTAAGACTCTGGCATAATGAAGGCTTTTTATTGGTTTTAAAAGGACAAAAAAGAAACGAAGAGTACGAAGAAAAACGTTTGCAAAACCGAGGACGTAATCAAACAGATTAGCCTTAGGTTGAGGTTGAAGTTGAAGCTGAACGCATCGTAGCCAAACAAGACCCATGAACTGTAAGGTGTTACGTGAAACGTAAAGTTTGCTCTTCGTCGCCATCTTTTTTTGTGGTTTAAGAGAAACAAGATTCGACAAAAATGTTTGCAAAACCACGGCCTTCAGATAAGTTTCAGGTTGAGGCTTTCATTTGACGCAACCTTTTCTTGTGCTTTAAAAGGATGAAGATTCGACAAGAATTATCAAAATTTTGAACAGAAGTTAGAGAAGTTTTATTTAGACAGAAGTTCGAGTTTGGAATGACAGCTGCTTTCTCAACTTGATCCGCAGATGGTCAGACACAAATGTTCGCTAAAGATGTTTAGTACTAGCCCGGACAGATTTCCAGGCAAAGACTTAAAGTTTTGAATATCTTAACAGACTGGTGTTGTAACCGGCTTCACAGCCATTTGTCACAGGCATCTGTTTTTTAGTCACAAAACTCTGACGGTTGACTGCCGACCTGAACAGGCTCTCATCCTGAACTCCGATGGTTGACTACAAAAGTCAATTTTGAGATCTCATTGGAGAGCTATTTCTAAGTTGTAATCATTTAAATCATATTTCTATGCTGTACATTCGACAGATATTTGTCGAAACGTGTCGTTGGTGATAGCTGATGGTTGAAATTCTGGTGATTGCTCATAAAATTCTAATGGTTGGTCATGAAACTCTGGTGCTTGGCTATAAAACTCTCACATAAGATGTCTGTTTGCAATGGTCGTCGTGTTTTGAATATTTTCACCAAGAAAGTTACATCCAATTGTTATTCTCCACAACAATTCGTGGATAAACTCTGCAAAACTCAACGTTTTGATGGAAGATTTTTTTAACAGTGATTGACGAGTCATTCATTGATTGGAGCAGCTTTTTTTTCTTTTGGCAGACGTACTGATGTTTTTCTTATGACCAAAGTTTGTGACATTCACAGAATTCCAACAGACACTGCATTGATGCATTTTCTCAGCTACATAATTTACGGAAAACGACATTGCCTGCTGCTTAAGACTCGATACTTAATCATTCATTGAAATTTTAAGACTACAATTAGATAATAGATAAACTCTGTTAAAAGTTGCTTTGCTGATTAATCTCTTCATCACGGTAACACAACCAATCTGGTGGATTTTGTCCAACGAACTCTCATGCACTCTCATGCAACAAGCTTCTAAACTCATCCTTCCTTTCCCAACCTACCCCAATCAATCACCCAAAAAAAATCCTTCAAGCAATTATGTGTTATCTTATTTTCTTTTTTTAAATTATTAATAAATATATAATTAAATTTGCTTTTAGTAATATATATGTATATATATTCAATAATTATAATTATTATTTGCTTTCATTAAATATTACGTAGTATATGATTTCATTTAGATAATACAATTTTTAACTTATATTCATATAGTACTTTTATTTCACTTTTTTTTTTATATTTTTAAACGACTAATTAAATTAATTATTCTTTCGTTTATAATTTCTTTTTTATTCTTTAAATTTATTACATAATTTGTTTTATATAAATTTCTTTTCTTTTTTTTACATTTGTCCTAGCCATTTAATTTTATTTTTTTCATTTGTTAAGTGCATTTAAGAAAACAAAAATGAATAACTTTTGAGTAAAGACGAAAATAAAGGAGAACTTAACAAAAAGGTATATCATAAGGTTGTGTTTATCGGAGCGTTCATATTTTTTTTTCATTCGCTCCTCGTTCTACTTAGATTCTAACAAAATCGAATTTATGCGCCAGCCTAATTATCGCACGGAAAACTCCCTCAAAGGGAAGACTTTTATATATTTTTTTTTGTAAACATTATTTGAGCAAATCAAGTTACACGGAGCACGGTGAGAGATAAAGAAAAAAAATACAAAAAAAAAAAGGAATTCTTCTTACTGGTTTCGCAAAATACTTATTTGTTTACTATTTTAGTTTATGGCACATAAAGCAGTGTATTTAATTGATATACTTTGTCGGTAATTAGAGATTACATTAAGGATAAGGAAAAAAATAAAAAAACAGAACATAAACAACCGAGTGCAGATAAATACTTTTTGTTTGAATACAAAGTTCTTGTTTTTTTGTTTAGTTTTTGAGTGTTGGTGTTTCTATTGCAAAATTCTTTTTTTTTTTTAATTAGCGTAACTAAGAAACATTCTAAGTCTATTGATATACCAGATGCACTATGCGGGATTTTTTTGTTTTGTTTTCTCTTTGGCAAAAAATTTATTTCGCCATTTATTTGTTTGTTCTTATTTAATATAAATTTGTTTTCAACTAATTTCTTGCGTTTAGTTTCGTTTTTTTTGTTTTGTGTTATTTTTGGAAAAAACAGATACAGGGATTGAGGATGGAGGCTCTCAGCGCCAAGAGAACACACTCCGACTGGATGTGAACATTAAAAGTAGGACTAGGAGAATTGGAAGATTTTCTATTCTAAGTTTTGAGGACGCTGACGTGTGCTCGTTCACATCGTCGCTACGTGGGGTGATTGGATCTTCCGGTGATGACATCGGACCAGCTCCTGAAAAAAGAGAATTGTGTGGTTAGAATAGAATATTAATTATTTTCTTTTTTAAGATATAAACTTTTTCTAAATTTCAAGCATTTTTTTTTGTGTTTCAAGTTTTTCCTAGAAAAATTGATTACAATTGACTCAACTCAGCACTCAATTGCACACCCTGCAGTGTTGCCCTTCAATTGTCAGGTATTATCTGATCTTCACAGGAACTCTTGTCGCACTTAATAAGACTCATTGAACAAACTACTTATCTAGGTGATAAGACTTCATTCACATGGATTGTAAAGTTTTTGCATTGATTCCGAGAAGTAGCTATAAACACTTCATACGGCTTTGCATATGTGAAAAGTGTACCGACGAAGAGTGTTGGAGGAAAGTCTACAGAAATGGGGATTACTAAATTCTCATTTCATTCTCTATCACTTAATTTGGAAGTTCACAGGGAGATAAGCAGAAATAGCCAAAGTGACTAAAACCTTGCCATTCAAATTGTGTTTTCGAATGAAAACTTGAACCAAAGAAAAAAACCTAACTCTTTCGGGTCATAAATTGAATATTTTGAGGCGATTTTTGGCGCACACATGTGTCCTGTTCGCTTCAAAAACATTTTAATGGGTGTAGGACGTGAGAAATTGCTCATGAGACGTCATAATTAAACGTCTCGATGCAAGACTTAGATGTGATTCGCTTTCTTGTCAAATTTACGGCATTAGCCCGAACACTGTTTAATCATTTTTGGTCGCGCTCACAGCAAACATGACACATAAGTACCAACTTTATTTTGAGGCTCTTAGTACAGCGTGGTTTCTAAAAGTGCTGACGTGTCTTTGGTTTATTAGCAAACTACTTTAGTTTTGAAATTTGTGATATTAGTTTTATTTGTTGCTGAATCTGCTTATCTACTGAAGTCTGTAACTTGATAGACAATAAATAAATAAATTAGGATGAATTAGATGTTTTTTACACCCTTCTCAAATTCACGGCATAAGCTTTGCAGTGTTTCGATGTTCTTAGTAGTCTGTGTATCTTAAAAATGTTCAAGTTACTGCAGGTCATGAGCAAAGGGCCATGAGATAACTTTCGACTTTGTACGGTCTTCAAATTTGCTAACGCGATCAGGCTTCGGGTCAAAAAGGGTTCAGTACTTCTTTTCCAGGGTCTATTTTACGCATTTGTTATTATTATTTAATTGTTCTCTTGATATTGATATTTAATAGTTTAAATATTTAAAATTAAATTTCTTTTGTTTTTCTTGTCGGAATAAGGTATGTTAAGCATAGCCTAACATACCACGTATCGAAGGAAAAAATTATTTAAAGCTTTAAAATCAGTGCCCGACGAATCAACAGCCTACCATCGAATTCAGAACACGATTCTGCTTCATCCGAGAGAGTAAATGCTTCCCCTATTACTCATAAGAACAAAATTAATGGTTACATTTCCAAACAAAAGACGTGTGATGATCATTAAATGCTTATTGCAATACGAAAAAAAAAAAACTAAAACAAGTGTGAGTTTTACTTACACGCCGAGCTTTCGTACTTAGGACTTATTAAAAGTCAAAGAAATTCGCAAATCAAAGTAAATTTTGTGAAATTTGTCTTTACATTTCAAAGAAACTAAACAAACAAAAAAATCATTTCCTGATCGTGTCAGATATGTAAAATTTGCTTTGGGATACTCGAGGGTTGAAATTGTCGTAAACGAATTCAATGAGACAAGCAGCAGTTTAAAATTTTCAATAGAAAAATTATGTAATTAGAAAAAGAAAACTTTATTTGATATTAGAAGACCATCGTTAAATGATGCCTTAGTCGATAAAGTTCAAGCTAATTTTAACACTAGTAATAAAATTTTAATAGTGTATGCCAGCTCAACTAACTTCACATGTGTCAAATTAAAACGCGCACAACACAGTGGAGGCACAAAAAAGCTAGGCTCTGGCCCTTCGTGGGCTGTTATGCCACTAATGATGATGATGATGATAGTAACTCATTCACCCCGATTATGCAACTCGAATACGACACTCGAGATACGAGTAATTTCGCATTTCATTATTACCGAAGTCGTACTTTACTATGCTAACTCACTGTTAGTACAGTGAAACTTGTCATGCTGGTCACCCTTATAACCTGGCCACCTGCAGAAGTTGGCAAGGTTTTATTTGCACCAAGAAAATCCCACACAAAAGTTGCACAAAACACCTTTGTATGTTGTCCACCTGTTTATCTTGGAACTTGGCCACAAATTTGTTATTATTTTGTCATCTCTCACAGAAAGTAACCTGTGAAAGTTGGTTAAACACCATCCGTAAGCGATGGACTTTTTGATATTCCTCGCAGTTTTCCATACAAAAAAAAAACAAAACATCCTCTAACTCGAGTACATTCTTTCGACTCTTGGGCTATTTTCAACTCTAAGTCGTATTTTTTTTTCTTTCGCGGCAAAATAAAAATCCTCTGCCTTTTTCAAGATGGCCGTAGACGATAAATACAGTTCGTGAACATTCATTGATTTGTGTAGTGCAAACAGGTCGGAGAAAAGAGCGCATGTGGTTGTTCTTATGATTGCTTATCTATGCCAGAAAAAGAGAGAAGACGATGTTCACAGCAAAAAGGAAAATTTGATCGAACATGAAAAAATCAAAATTTTCCGTCAACATCGACTGGTTCACGAATTATCCCATAAAAATAAATAAATAATCTGCGTAACAGCCCTTACAGAGCATAGCTTGTTCGCCACCCCATAGACGACAAAAAATGCAAAACCACAATCAGGTTAGGCGAACATGATCGTTGTCCAGGACCACTCTTAGTCGCATCGCGCACGCAATCGTGTGCCTTTTAAACAAAACAATATTAATCCCTCTAGCTCGAATTTTTCCAAAACTCCCTCTAACCACAGATAATAAACTACCAGGTGTAATCCCAGCAAATTTGCGATTTCAACGCTAACAAGTTTAGACCTTTTTGACACCCCCGCTCGCATAAACACCATCGCATATTCAATCTAAAAAAAACATTTGCCTCCATTACGACCTCACCTAAATCAAATGTGCTATCGGCGCTGTCGATATCGTTCAAGGCCAATGCAATTGTCAGCCAACAAACAACACCCTTATCTTTCGATAAGGTCGGTGCTCTTCACCGATAAACAGAATTTCACAAAAAACCTGCATGAAATGAAGGTCACGACCAACAACACCATCATCATCATCAGTTCTTCAACCCCCAGTTGAACAAAAGATGACCACTTGACCACTGCATCCAGTGCACGGAGTCAAAAGCACAAGTCAATCAATCAATTAAAAATTAAATTCTTGTAGTTTTCTGTTTTCAACTTACCATCACCCGAACCATCGCCAGATCCATGCAAACTGTCCTCTTCGTCATCGTTATCATCTGGCAATCGACCAGAGCCTTCTTCGTCATGTCTGGCCATGTCGCTTTGAATATCTGAGTATGGGCGTGCAGTCGATGGAATCTAGACAGAGAAGAAAAAATCAAGAACCACAATTTAAATGAAATCCAATAAAAATTTCTCGACTCTTTCGATTCCTCAATTGAAAAAAGAAAAAAGAGCAATCTGAACTACTTACAGCACTACCAATTGATGAGCGAATTTTAATCAATTTATCGACCAGCTCGTTCAGCTTTGTCGATTGTGCATACGAGTGCTGGACAAGTGGCACTTCTGGATTATACTTTTGTGCATCCAGACCGCTGGTCATTGCTACTTGATTATAATCTCCAATGCGGTCACCGGTCCAACAGTGGCGATCGTTTCGTTGAACGTCTTCATCTTCACAAACGCTTAAATAAAAAAAAAAAAAAAAATAAACAAAATATCGAATGAGAATGAAAATCAATAAGACCAGACACTATTAATTGTTTATATTTATGTTTTTGCTTATCTCTTTGTAATAAATTTACATTTTAATTTAATTTTTGCTGAAATAGTTTTCGAGGTGGAATATTAAATTTCAAATGAAATGAAACCATTTAATCTGCATGCCTTCGGGTGACGGTGTGACGACGCTTAGTTAAGGTGTGGCGCTTCCATTTGCATTAAAATGTTCACGGAGGGGGAGTTTTTTTTTTTTCGTGTTTAGCGACAGTTTTATAGGGTCTTCGACGACGTTTGAAAGTTCAAACACAAGACGTTCGTTTTTTTTTTGTGCAAAAATTGAGAAATTATGCTGATGGAGGCGCTTATAATTCGAGAGCGATTGGCAACAGTGAGGAGGAGAAGCTTTTGATTAAACACCCACGCCGACAATGTCGGGTTTTGCGGTTTTTAGTTTTAAGTGGGGTTTTTCTAAATGCTTTTTTCCATTTCCATAATTATAGAGAAGCGGTCCGGGTCTATTAAAAGAGATCGATGTAGCTACCGGTCATGGTGCCTCATTCCACTGACGGAGCTGTCACAGCTCAATGACAGCGATGACATAATTGTTTCGAGTGTGTCTTAACCAGGCACCAGTTTTTCGAGTTGCTTGTAAATTAGAAACATCTGAGATGTTTCCTCTGCTGACTCGCCCACGGCACCACACCACCACCACAGCGCCACAGGAGGCTTTTTGGTGGCAGGAGTCTGAGTCTAACTGCAAGCACGTAATCAGCGTGTTATTTGTGTGGCATCACGTTTGACTTCTCGGTTACAAATGGCTTGCGTCGTTTAAGAAATTAGCCTTTCGCAATTAGACCGGCAGGGGACCGACGATGTCGTTTGTTGTTCTGCCGACAACCGACAGCAACTTCGAAAGTAAATCAATCTCAATGTGAAACACTTGAAAAGTCAAAAAAAAAAAAAAACCTGCAGAATACCTAGTACTCTGCTCCTTTCCGGTCCTCTTCTCGCTCGCAAAATTATGATTTTTAAATTGGAAACATTATCCACGGGATGGAAAACGTTGCGACACTGGATCTTTTGCTGCCAACCGTATCAATTTAAGTTTCGAACCCATGTGAGTGTAAAATATCTTCAATTTGTTTATTTATTTATTTTTTCCTTCTCTTCTTTTTGCAGCCATGTTGTCATTGTTGTCAGTGTTGCCCTAGCAAGGAATATTACCTAAATATTCTTTTTCACACTGTTGTGATCCTCGCACCTTTGTTTATAATTTTAATTGATAGGAAATATTTACCAGACAAGTACTAGGATGGGTTCTCTTCCATCGAATTCGTATACTTACTTATTCACAATCCTCGAGTAGAACTCCTTAGACTTCTCGATGGTCGACAAGAAATTGAGAAGTTCAGCGTCAGGTGGCGTTGCCCACTTAATGCTGCCCTGCTGAATTGGTCGCATATCGGTGAGGGGTTCTTCCTTTGATGGCAACAGCTTCGGAGTACCGCACGTTTTTTTAACCTGGATTAAAAGAAAAAAAATGTAAAAGAAGAAAAACACAAAAAGATAAAATCTATTGAAACTTTTAATTCTGATATAAAAAATTGTTGAAGACAAATAAAAATCTGAAGCAAACCTATTGTCTGTCCTAGTCAGAGCCCGTCTGTCTTATTTGGGAGGGTGAGTTTTCGGGTGGTGATGACGAGGACAACAACTTAATAAATGGGAACCAGACGGAAGCGAAGGAAATGAACTTTTCATTTCGATTGTCAGTCGTCGTTATGCCCCATCGATGGTTCTTCTCTTGGAGTTCTTATCTCTTCAACAGAGAATCGTTATGAGCGTGTGTTGCCGACGTCTTCGTCGTCGTCCTGGTGGCACATCCCCCTTCAGGTGAATACTGATCATGAACTTGAGATAAAATCCTTTTCAGGTTTCCACAGCTGACAGCTGGAGGAGAGCAGAGAACATTTTCTTGCCATCCATGGAGTGGTATTTAAATATTACATTGCATCCAGCAGACGTTGTAGTTAAGGGTTATTGACTTGGGTGGGTGGAAACTATTTGCAGACGATTTTAAAGGTAAACTACACTTTAATGAGGGTAGTTGCGTACAAGTGGAACGATTCTGAATGTTGTTTCTAATGTTCTTTAATTACTTTTAGGGGCAATCCCTAGGAGATTCTTCAAGTGGGTATGTGGATGGTTTTTTGACTGTCGAAGAGTGAATAAAATTCTAGTTCGATTGAGTTTATTGGTTTTGGTACAAATTGAAGGCGGGGGAAGACATTTTAAGGATGCAATTTTGTGGCTGTGTGATATAAGAAAATGCCTGTGGCATGTGAAGGATTTTGGACTTTAGATTATGTTCTGTATTGGTTTTTAAAGCCGCAGATTTATGTTTGACATATTTAATATTTGGAAAACTTATGTAAATTTTACTGCTAAGCGCTACTCCCGAGATCTGAAAGGGCTACGAAAGTGGCTGCACCCTTTAAGGGTGCTATACTCATTTCCATCGACACTTATGCTTTATTTAAATGAAACTCTCACGTAAACTTTGTGGTTTAACTGGAGTGGAATGGGTGGGAAATTTTGTTCTATTTTGGTTATTTTTTTAAGAATTTAATACTTGCTCTTCATAGGCTGTACAATTCAGAGTAAGCTCTCCTGCCGCCCTAAAAAAATTTATTCTAAGCATTTTGTCTCAGAATTTTATGGAAATCAAAGTGAAATCATAAGTTTAACTGCCAGTTGAGGGCCAGAGACTATCTCTTTCGAATCTTACCACATTTCCTTTTTTTTTTAACTTTTTTCACGCATAGCTTCGTCAATTTCCGAACTTATTTTCAAAATAATTTCAACTTCAACAACTAATTTCAACAACAAAATAACTCCAACTTTCTTCCAAAATAGTTTTGTTATTTGGAAGGAAGTTGGAGTTGTTAGTTAATGAGTTTTAATGAATGACTTATAGGCGTTTATTTTCATAAGCGACATTTTCATTTATTAAATTAAATAAAAACAGTTTGGTTTAGCTCAATTCAGAGCTATTTATTTCTGTTCAAGATGTAGAAGAAAGATAGATAATAAAGATAAATTAATTAAGCATTAAATACTCTCGAGCAAGAAATATTTCAGTTCATCAGAAAAAAACATGGCCTGTTTAGGCGTAGCCCTGAAAGAGTTCGGCTTTGTTGGAACTCATTCACATTCACTGAAAAGGCTGACATGGTCTAAAATTACAATCTTTTTGCTACTTTGGGCAAATTTGAATAGTCGGGATGTGAATTATTGTGACTTTATAACATTTCATCCGAAACCTTATCCCATATCCAATTTTAAGTGACTTTCTGGTTTAAGATCCGGACACTTTTTCATTACATAAATGACTATGCACACAGATTTGGAGCCTTTTTTGCATAGGTTGACATAGATATGTATTGACAGACTTTAGGTTCATTTACACTTTCAATAGCAGGAATTACTTGCTGGAACTCTCCACGGTGTTACCACAAATACGTATTTCCAAGTTAGCGATCAACTGCTTGGACAACACAACAGTCTTATCCCCTCAATTTTTGGATTGCTTAAATAGAGTGCTTTGATTATTGCAATTTTGTAAATTCTGGTCTCTTTTAATGCATGATTATTATTATTATTATTGTATTAGGCGGCGTAACAGCCCGTTGAGAGCCAGAGCCTAGCTTTTTCGCACCTCCACTGTGTTGTGCGCGTAATAATTGTGACACATGTAAAGGGGACCTACTGTTTAATGCCGGTTCCGAACGGCGAATTGCGAAAGCTTTTCATGACAGAAGTACTCCAGGAGGGTTGTCAGTCGTTCGCTGGAGGTGGGGCCGTGAAAAATGTTTGTGGTGTTATTTCCCCGAGCCGGATTCGAACCCAGGTACTCTCGCTTAACAGTCCGACGCACTAACGATTAAGCCACGGCGCCCAATGCATGATTAAGAGGATTTAAGTCAAACAACCATAAATCAAAAAATAGAAGATTTACTCAGCTTATATAGCCCAATCCTTTTCACTTCATTTCTTCTAACTAACAATTTAGGACATTCAGGTTTTTTTTTCTGACGGCAGTTAAATCGGCCATCTTGAAAAAAAAATCAGAAAAAGGGTGCTCTGAACAATTACGTCCTCTTTTTGGCGTGGTACATCCATTTGTGAGTTCAGGTTAAACGTAATGCATCGGGACAAAAGCTAGAAAGAAGAAGCTTAAATCGATCGAGCCTTCCCAAACTTTCATATTCAAAATATATGGGCTGAGCTGAGGTGATTTTTTTTTCCTGACTTTTGAACAACTTACCCGATCTGGATGAAACTTGCAATGCAGAGTATTTATGTTGTGAATGAAAAAGCTAATTGTATTTTTTACTGTGTGTAACATGTTTGATTTTAATTTAGATGGCATCATAACTGCAGACCAAGTATGTCTGTAACTGAAAGGGAATGAAGATGGACTGTTTTACTAAACCCTTCGCCGACTGTACACACCTGATCAACAACGGCATCTCACGCGACTGTTGAAAATTATATTGAAAACAATTTTTGAACCTCCACCTGTTTCACAAGAAACAAGGAAAAATAATCGACACAATGGGCGAATGAAAAAACAAATCAAAACGATAGTTTTTTTTGTAAAAGAATTTTCTTTGACGCTCACATCTCAAAAATATCAAACTTTTTTTTTTTTAGTGTAAAATGACTTCATGAACACGATTAAAAATTATTATTTATAAACGGAAGCTCTAATACCTCCTTTACCTTCCTAATTTCTGAAGCAGAAAGTCGTTGAAATGCGTCGTTTTTATGAAGCACCACCCATTTACTTCAAAGTTCAAGTCAAACTCAATGTCTCGAGACAAAAGTCAACCTGACAGAAGGCCCACATCACTTTTTACGTTTCAGCTAAGTCTGTGGAGCCGTTCAGAAGCCGATTGCGAAAAGGAACAGGTTACAAACATCTAAGTTTCCGCAGACATTCAAACTTTAAAATGTTTAATGTTAGCATGAATATTAACCCACTTTTTTCACATTTTATAAGAAAGGTGTCGATAATTAAAAAGTTTCAAAAGGGCTATACGACTTAAAATCCGCTTCACGTACTATCAATAGGTGGTTAACACTTTCTTCCGAATTACTTCTAATCATCACTTCCACAAACTCCTCACAAAATTCATAAACAAATCAATAGAACCTCCAGCGAGACCTTCCCCAACACCCATTCTCCTCATTCTAACCTCTCTTGAAATTTTCTCAGGCGGTTAATGAACCTCCCAGCTCCGGCCAAAAAGACACGTATTCCCTTTCAAGTTTCCTCTCATAACAACACCCATTAACGCTGAAGAACACTCAGCTCCGACATAACCAGACCTGACCTAAAAACAGAACCGGAGCAGAAATAAAGGAAGAACCTTCCCAGCATTTGTCGTTACGCATTAAAATTTATCAGAAGCGCATAATTGCTGATGCTCTCTCTCTCTCTGTGTATTTCTCCTCCTGGCACACGCACTTGCGACGGACTCAACCATAATTATCGTTCTCGTCATCGTAGTCATCTTCATCATTGTTTCATTCCCTCAACAAACTTTCAGCACAATTATTCCGAAAAAAAGACGTTCTCCCTTTTTTTTTTTTTAATTATGTATGTGAAACAATCGCAGAATCTGACAGAGGGCTACACCCACAGATTCGGCCTAGATTCCCTTTTTTTTCGTGCAGGGAACGAGATCTTCCATTCATTCGAACACCCAGACGGGCTTGGAATCTTTCGCACAAGGCCAGATATTTAAACGAACACAGAAAATACCCTCGGCATCGCTATTAAGCGGGAAACACGCGTCCGCGTGCTGTTTTTTTTTTTATTAATAAACAAAGAATTTAATTATCCAGGGATGTGTTACACATTCCTGTACAAGAAAAAAAAAAAAAAAAGAAGGACCGTCATATTTCCACCCGCCCGAACAACCTTCTCAAACATCATAATGAGTTAACCTTATTCCGATGATACAACCAGGCCAGGCCATAGACCTGAACAATTATACGCATTTGTCCCCGACCCGGGAGAGGGAGTCCAACGAGTCCACCACAAGGAATTCATCCGTCGAGTGAAAAAGAAGCCGAAGCAGGAGTGAGTGTACACAGTGCGCCGTGTTTCTGAATCTGAATCTCTGAATCCATTGTGTGGTTCCGCATTCATTACCCTTGGTGCAAGTACTTTTGCCGGTATGGTCGTGTCTCCTTTATGCAGTCAGTCGTCCTACGACCATGATGAGGACGACAAAAAGAAATAAAAATCCAACACAGAGAAAAGAAAAAAAGAGGCGCCTCCTTCACCTGAACAGGACGATGACGACGACAAATTGGTGCAGAGAGGGTATGGCGCCGGTTGCTGTAACCGTTTTGTCTGCCCCTTGTAATATTAACGAAGACCTTCTGTGTAGACCTGGCTTGGCCTGACTGAGCTGCACACGGGGACAGACGGAATGATACTTAATATTCGGTGTAGTGCACTGCGATCATAATTGTAATGTATGTAAACTAATTAGGAATTCTTTCGTTGGCACAGTAATTTAAGGACATTTGTGGAATTTTAAATTGTAACCTCTCTCTCTGGGAGTGGGTTCAACGTGGGGGGAGATTCTTGGATTGGGCCAAAATTGTTTCAGACTCACGCTGCACTGAATGCTCAAGTCGGCGTTTGCACGTAGCAACGGTGTAGAAGAAGATGTTTTAAAAGAAGTCTTGCGCGAACTTAATGAAGTGGGACACAAAGAGGACGAGGCTAAGGCGATGATTAGGCTAAGAAAATTAAAATTTTCCTTCATGGAACGTGAAGACTTGTTGTGGGTTTGCAAGTTCTTCGAAGTGGAGCTCACTTGGCGCTGGTGTCTGGCCTAGTTTCGGTGCTTAACATGAACTATAAACTTTTGTTCAATGGTTTAGTCGCAAGTGATTGTAGAAGTTTCATTTTATGATAAGCGATTTCTTTTTTCACACAAGTCCATGACGAACTTCAATTTTAAGTAATCTTGTATAATGAGGACCTTCCTTTCATTATCTAGAAGTGACCAGCACGGCCTCCACATCGCAGTTCAGATTTATTGTAAATTTCAATAAGATTTAAAGGTTCTATTTTAAATGCTTCCAGGAATCTAACTCTTCAAGGCTTAATAAAAAAGTGTTTTTAGCATTCAAATCCGTAAAACGGAGTGCGCAGCCTTCAGAAGTCAAAAGAAATCTCTCCCTTGGTACCTTCGGCCCGTGCTGTGACTTAAGGGTAGCCTCAAACATTTCAGCGAGCGCCTATTAAAAAAAAAAAAACGACAGCGAGTTGCTACAGATAGACTAGTATTTGTGTAAAAAGTGCTGAAAACTTATTAATTTTAATGAATTTTTAAATAATGATATGGTCTTCAAATAGTCTTTAACTTTGGAATTCTTTGTTCGGCTTCTTGCAGGACATGGCGTTGCTTACACGTCGGAGTGGAGAAGAGTTTAAATGATTTTAGAGCGATTTCTGACATTTCAACACTTGATCAATCTTCATATTTTAAGTGACTGCGCTTATAAGACACGCTAGCAAAAGTTTTCTCATAATCTAGATTTCTGAAAATAAATAACAGACAAGAAGTGATTCCATAGGGGCTTCATTTGTTTGAATAAAAACATCATGTCCAAAATCTGCATACTTTTTGTGGTCGATAGAAAAAATAATTTCAAACAAACGCGCTACATTTTAAAATTTAAGTAAATTTTGTGTTGTCCAAATTTGCAATTGTTTGATGACACGGCATACGGAGACATGGACTTATATTTTTGCAGTTCGATTTTTGGACCTCTCTACAGACACGATTTTTATTATTAAAGCTCCAGCGCAACCTGTTTAGTGAAATCAAATATTCGCAATTGCCATTTAATAAAATTTAAGTATTTTACGAAACGTTTACGAAAAAAGCCATACAGCATTCTTAAAAGTTCAATTAATATCATTAATTTTTCATCATCATTCATTTTGTGAAAATTGAGTTCGTTAACCCTCTACTGTACGCACTACGTTCCAATGAAAAAAAAAACAGAAGGTGACATATTTGTACTTCATTTTGTATAAGAATAAAACAAAACAAATTCTAACAAAATTTTGCTAGTTTTTGCCATAGAATTGATTGTGGATAATAAGCAAATCTTTGCTAAAACGTTTTCTTTTAAATATTTGCAGAAATTGCATTGGAAGCTATGCCACGTTCAATAACAAGCTAACGCTACCTTACCGATGCAAATATGGCGTACATTTAATTAGGAGCCGACTAATTTAGCTGAAATTCCAATCAAAAGCAACCGATTATTTGCTTTCGAGTGAAGTAGCCATCGCAAGAACGCCTCCCAACAAAATTAACTAGACTCACGTCAAAGAGTCGTTTACTTTTACTGCCCAAAGCACACCTCTCAAGCAAAACGTCTGCCCACACGGCATCAGCAATCATCCACCAACAGGATGTGTAAATTTGATCAAAAAAAAAAAAAAACATATGCATGTTCATTCACAGTGCGTGTTAATTCACCTGTCCAAAGATCTCTGCAGGACATTTTACCGCAGCAGCTACCACAAAAACATCCAAGTGTCCATTTGAGCTGCTTTCCGTCGTCAAAGCGACTACTACCACATCAGCCACACGCGAATTCCTCTTTACATTAAAATTTACGCCAAGCTAAACGATTACTTATCATAATTTGGTATCCAACTAATCTACGTTAAGAACCGGAAAATTCTATAATCCCTCCGTCCGTCGTTCATAAAATCTCCATAAACCCCTAAACGCTAAACGCATCCCGATGCCCATTAATGCCCAGGCGACTAAAACATGTTTAAACACATTCGCGCTCGCAACAAGTGGAGGAGACTTTGCTGCCGCCGTCCGCCCGCAGGAGGACCATAAAAAAGCCAACTTAAAAATGACCGTAAATTTAAGTCCTCTTTGAAAGAGACGAGAGCCACTTCGATGCGTGCATCGGTGATTACTTGTGGCTTAAGGAGGAGAAGGACGACGATGACGATGACGACGATGACTTCAAACGTTGCGTTTCCAGTGTGTGTGTGCGCTCGTGGACTATCTTCTGTCATGCATCATTGAAGTCATCCTCGTCGTCGTTGTCGGCTTTAATTAAACGGAACAAGACGATGGAACCCAACAAAGGAGAGCTGATGGCGCACATACACGCGCTCACGCGATTCACTCGCAAGAGATTGGGTGATGTGGAAATTCCAGACTTAGCTCGAATTCTTCGCCAGAAATCAAATGACGCGCATAAAGATTCAAACACAATTTCCGGAAGAGACTCTCAGTCTTCAGTCTCCCGGGGTATTTCGTTTGCTTTGATGGCACAAAAGCGCTCCCAACGAATGCAAATCCGCGATTTAACTATGTGATGTTTGTTCGGCAAGGTGGAGGGAAAACATTTCACCGCACCGTCATCATCATCATCGTCGTTGTGTCGTTTTGAGCAGATAGTCTAAGTACGGGTATCCGTTGCATGCTGCATTCCACAGAACAGACATTTGCGTTTCAAATGAGGAAAGTGCGCTCCCAAGTGCGCTCGCCCGAAGTGCATAAATTCTAATTTCACGATTGCGATTGCGATACATCCGGAGATGTGCATTCTGAAACAATTTTCATCACCGAGATCTTGGATGGTGATTAGGATAACCTTGAATCCTCTTCGAGGTTCGCTCGTTTCGAGATAATAGCCCGCGTCCCTCCGACTGTCGACTGTCGACTGTGTGCGCGAACTACGAGACATTCGTGAATTCAGGTAATGATTGACGGCAATCTGTGTGCGACGGGTACATTTCATAATTGCAATGAAGCTTACAATTGATTTAAATTACAGAGCAGCAGCTCCCATCGTTTTGTTTTGGGTTGAAAAGGTCAAATTAATACGCGCCACGAGTGGACGAAAACACTTTTGGTGAATTGCTCTCAATGAGGAATGTAAATGCAAATGTTCTCGGTCTCGACTTGAATCAAGGCTCCGAGAGCAATTTGCCTAAATTGAGATGACTGTGAGCAGCTGACGGTGGCGGCAGTTGATTTGATGAGAGAATTGTTTTTTCCAGCCGCCTCTTGTCGCGTGACAAGTGCTGGTCAATTGGAACTGATTGTTCTTTGACCTGCTCTGGGGGGAATCCTTTCATGTACCGATGGAACGAATTTCCTGGTACCACCGGATCGGCCTGGTTCTGATCGAATTGAGCACAATCCAATGACCACCGAAGAACAGATTTAAATAACTATATTCGTATCTCCCGACTGCACACCTTCCGCCGCTCTTAATTGGATTCAACTAATCAGTTTCGGCTTTCTCTGTTCGCTTTCCGAGGGTAATCCAATTAATTGGCTTATGCCCATTCGAGCGTAATGCCTCCAATCTCGGTCTTAATAACCCAACGCAATTCCCTCCCTCCCTCTAATCAATTTCAATCCTATCACTGGTTACTGACCTTCCTCTCCAATTCTGGGCCATTCTCCATGGCCAGCATAATGGTTTCGGACAATTTCGAGTCGAGCATTTTTATTGTGCTCACGATGCCGCTGTCCGATTGAATGTATGTTGTGACCAGATTCTCAATTGCCTCGGCAACATTCGACCAAGGACTGTCCAAAACACCCACGTACTGTGTCAAACAACCCCTGGAAGAAACGAAAAACTCAGTTCAAACGCCAATTAGAGAATCGAATGAGTGAATAACTCACCTCATTACGTTGAAACAATAGCTGTAGCAGGACTTAACCTGCTTCTTTTGCAGTCCAACACAACTGGGACAGTAGCTTATCTTGAGCAGCTGCTTCTGGCACGTCTCTGTCAGGTACATGGAATCCAGTTCATCGGTGCTGGCCAGAACGGCGGCACTCTGCTCGAGGGCATTCATGAAAACCGTCGCTGTGGTGACGCTCTGAAGGAGATTCTTGCTCAGCTCCTTCGGGATCTTGCCAAACGGTTGCAAATCATCAAAGTTATGTTTCAGACATGAAACATAATCCTCGTGGAGGTCCCCATAGTTGTTCTTATTCAAATGCACCGCCTGGTGATAGGCGACGGGAAAGAGATCCACAAAGAACGTGTGCACCGCTGATTCCAGGGTACTGACCTCGGCCGTCGAGTTCAAGTGTCTGCGGGAAGAGAAACGAAATTAGATTTTAAATTGAATTCAATGATTGAATGGTTAATAAAAATAAATTCTCCTTTTGTGTGTTTGGTTGGTTTGGCTCTGGGTCTGGTTCTGGTTCTGGAGGGAAGGATGGAAATTGGAAAAAGCAATCGGTTCTGCTGATGCTGACGCTGGTGGCAATGAGCGAGAGAATGAGTGTTGATGCCTTTTTTGCATTGGGTGTCATGTTTGTTGGACTGGGGTCGTGATGGCGAGAGGGTTGATTCTTGGTTATGGCATGGACATCTGTGGAATGCCTTTTGACAGTGAGAGATATCCTTGTGAGAGGATGGGGAAGCGATAAACTTACTTGGACGACGGGGTGCAAGTAAGATTTATGAATCACGAGCGGAGCGGGCAATCGGAGTTCCAACAGAGAGGAAATAGTATGCGAAAGGATATTTGGAGAATAAAAAAGGATTTAGGGCAGTCGTGATTTAATCGAGGTGCCATGGAAATAATTGAGACAGGAGGGCTGGGGATTCATAGACTTGTTGAAAGAAAAATGAACGTTACTAACTTTCTCATCAACATCAGAACCTTTTCGACTTCATTGTCGGGACGACATCATTGCCTATTACATTATTCTATTCCATTACAACTTTCGCCTACTATGAACTTCTAGTATCGCTCAAGGAAGCCATATTTCTTTTTCGATGTCATAGTCGAGAGGGTTGTGGTTAAAAATTTACTAAGAACGTTCTCTGTTAAGAATTAAAGTCCAAGCGGAGGAGGTTTCTAAGACTAAATAGATAGTCGAAGCTTAAATGAATCAAATAACGTGGTTACAAGTTGAACACACGTGGACTACAACTTGAAGTTGAGTCCATATGCGTTCCTTTGTCGTTAAATGTTTTGAAGGTAACAACTACATAAAAACTGTTGCTGCGTTGAAATCGCTATCAACATAGTCAAGTCCACGACAGTTTTGAGACGTTAAAACGTCACCTCCGTGGTAAAACCCTAGACTTCGTTCATTAAGAAATAAAAAAAAAAAACAACATTGATCGATTTTGCCGCCGTCCAGCCGAGTACTTTAATATTCTAGGTACCTATCTTTATTTTTGTGACTTCTATAACACATTTTCCCATTTATCCGAAGCTGTTCTTTCAAAAAGTTATGAAAAAAAAATCTACGGCTTCCCACTTTCTTTATCTTCACCTTCCCATCTTTCAATTATCACACCATGTATTTTTTGTATCCTTTTTTAAAAGTTTCTCAAAAGCAACACAATTTCTAATACAATCCTTTGCTTTTTGACTTGAGTTTTCGTTCAGTCCATTAATTCATTCATTGAATTAATTCACCTTTATCGACCAAATCCTCATCAAGCTCAAAACCAACAAAAAATCAGAATATAGAAAAATAGAATATAGCCCGGGTCCTACCGGTATCGTTTTCACATATCATTTCTAAAAAAAAGTGATTTTTAATCCTCTTCCTTCCCTTCAAGCTTTTCCATATGTTTCTTACACAAGTCAAGTCTCATAGAACTAAAAAAAACTCTTATATAACGTTCCAAAAATGATGTTACAAACTGCAAATCTGTAGCCAAACTTTCTCAGTCTCTTTCTTTTACGAAAAATTTGTAAAATTCTTCTTTACAGCTTTCTAATTTTGCTATGCAAGTCGTGTATCCATCAGGGTTCCCTTAAAGGAACCCTCACCATGACAAGTCTCGTCAATTTTGTATCATTTGCTTTTAATGTCTCAAGCCCGAAAAATTATTTGATGCCATCACAAGCAACTTGAAAAAGACAAGTTATTTCACAAACTATTTCCGTTTGAATTTGTCTTCAAATTAACCCTACCTTTTAAATTAACCCTACCGAGCTCTTTGTCTTCATATCTAGGCTATCACTCACCTCGAATTGTTTCTATTCTATTACACTAATCTGTTCTATTACACTATTTAGTTCATTCACCTACAATCCACTTCCAGTATCGCTCAAGGAAGCCATATTTCTTTTCATCTTCTCAGTCAATTATCTTGAAACGGTAATTCCTCGAAGCTGATGATACTATTTTTTTTAAACCAAATAATCAACTGTCAATTCAAAAATTTAAGTTTAAAAAACTGCATTGAACACATTTCTACTATTCTATAATTCCATTGCGCTCTTATCGAACCTTAACCATGACTTATACATCCCTGATTTTGACCTAAACCGCAATAGCACAGTCAACGCTCGGTATCACATCGAAAAGATCGCATCGAAAAAAAACTAATATAGCCCTAGAGTTTGTAGAACATTCATTCCGGTCGATCGGAAATACAAAAGTGCAGCATTTAAGTCTAGATAGCTTAATAATTTTTCTTGTTTTAGGATTGCTCTAGCTAATCTGCCTGTATGGCTGCCGGGTAAAACAACAATCGTCCACACTTTGCCCTAATCTTGAGAGCCTTGCAAAACAAGTTCCCACACAATGGAATTCCAACAACCTTGCAGCACACCAAAGCGGCCGAATCTGTCTTCGGCGGCATTGCTTTGAGTCCACACCATTAACGATTATTTAAATGCCCGAACACACCGCTTACGAAAAAAAAAAAAAACAAAAAGCTCTCTTGTCTTATCGCCGATCTCGATTCGAAAAAAAAAACGTATAATAGACAAACTAATTTCCCCATAAATCCTGTGAACAAGTTCATTAAACCCACAATTGCCGTTATAATCTTGATTTGCCTAATGGACCGAATGGAACGTAACAAGTTCCAATTACATTCTCACCCGCCACCACACAAACCACACGGGAATATGTAACCACACGTATGTGTATCTCACCTCGTAATCTCCGAATACAATTGGTGGATGAGTTTCTTCGATAGCGGTAACATTCGCCGGTACACCTGTGAGAAGACGTTTAACGTCTTATTCTCAGATTGCTCCGTCAGTTCCAGCACGTGATCTGCAAGAAAAAAAAAAAAACAAACAACATGAGAAAATTGATTAATGCCGTAGATACAAAAAGTAAATCTCTCTCTTTCTCTCTGTGTATCCTAAAAAGAAACATAAAACCTGGCAAAATGAGACTTTGCCTCGATCTTGTTTTTATGGTCAGCCTTTTTACGACTACCATGCGTAGAGACGCGTATTTATCACCGAACACAGCCCCGAGTTGGAGCCTTCTCAAGGTGGTCGTCAGTCTACCGGTGGTCAGTCAATTATGCGTAAATTTAGTGCCTCAATTTTTATGTCGTATTTTGGGTTATTTGGACCGTATTTTGCATACGCTTAGCTTAGCAGACTCGTTCATCATACCCCGGGCTCGACCACCAATCAAATTTAATGAAGCGTGTGACTGAGTTATATTCAAATTGAAATCTATTTGATTTGGGACTGACCGAACGACAGAGTGGCAGGCCAAAAGATAAAACCGGTCTACGGTGTGTTTCGTACACCTACAAATCGTGTCGGAGAAATGAGGTGTCATGTATGTACCTCGGTGTCTTAATTACCGAATGACAAAGTTGTTCGAACAGAGGAGGACGACGATGTCAGCAGGCAACAGGCAATAGGCGATAGACGACAGACGACAAAAAAAAAAGAAAATTAATTTCTACGAGGCGTTGTTTGGGAGCACGATAAGACATTTGTTTGCGAACTCGAAGTTTCGAATCGGAAAACATTCGCTAATTGAAAGATTAAGTGGCAGGCTTGTCGCCGCTTTGCTGGTTGGAAACAAGCCGCTGGCGTTTCGGGGGAAACTCCGACATGGTCCACGTTCGATTGAGGTGACTGGCGAAAGTGGTGACTGGTGGTGATAAGGCTACGCCTTTGGGTGGACACTTGATATGTCTGAAGGTTTAAGAGATGTCGTTCTTTACGTAAGATTAGCACACATTCTTTGAGTGCAAAGAAGCAGGCAGCTGGTGGAATTTTTAGGAGAATTCCAGAATGGCTTTGATGCAAGATGGCGCTGCTTTTGAGCAGTTACTCGTTAAAAATAACCCTGTGGTGTTGGTTCTGGTTATTTCAAGTTAATTATTGTAAGCAGTGGGGCTAATCTAGAGAATAATGCACAGGATTAGTAACCGATTTTTATATTGTCGATGCTTTTAAATTTAAATTCACAAGACCACCAGCTTTTAAGGTGGATTAGTAACCGAATTTTATGTTGTCTGCCATTTCGAGTGAATGCTTTCGAATTCACAAGACCACCAGCTTTTAATGGCCGTCAAATACAAATTAAATGATACAGCTGGTTGCAAATCTGGCAATAATAGTTGAATCCATAAAATCAGGAATTCATTACCTCACTCATTTATCAATATGTCCTCGTAGTTTATTTTGAAGTCATTAACTTATCGAACAGAACTCATATAATTCGGATATAAATTGAAATCGAGTAGGTAGTATGCAAAGTTTGCACATATCACGGGCATAAAAGTTGGTCAATTGCAGCAATGCCAATCAATTTTCAGTCGATCTGAAATGAACAGTAGAACATTTAACCAAGTGATATAACTGAATGTTAAAAATGCATGACAAGCAGAGAATATAGTTTGGGATTTTATATTTTAATGACGACGGTTTAATATAACAGATTTCCCTTGCTTTGACTACGGAAAATGTTGTTTAGGTTTGATTAATTCGTTTGCTCAATTTATCTGCTGGTATGAAATTGTTAACTATGTCGTCGATTCATTAGCAAATAGGTCACAATAGAGCACGATGCATTTCATAGCATGATAGCAGAGAGTCGCCAAAAGGCTTGGTTCTGTTTTCTAATCTATGCTGTACTATTCTACTACTTTATTCTAGTCGGTTTAGTTCTGTAGATAACTAGAGAGAATATGTCTTGCTATTAAGAAAAAAATGTAACGAATAATAACAAAGGTGTTGTTTTAAACTCGCCTGCGCAGACCTTCCTTTCACGACTTTTGTAGGCCTTCACATTGCAAACGCACCTGCAAAGAAATTTCTCACCAGTGGTTGAACTTTTTTATGTGGTGAAGCTCAAATAAATATGATTTCATTCGACATTTCGTTTGAAAAGTACGTATCATTCCTATGAGAGGACGCTACTAGAATTCAATCCACATAATTTTTAGTTAATACTCATCTACAAGAAATACGTGTATACCTTATGATCAAAAAAGAACCGAAATTTTCATTTTAAAATTTCCGCGCTTGTCCAATCGGTAAAATTTTATTCTCTCAACGTTCGCAACACTTTTATACATATTCTGTCAAATTTTGACGGATATCGCATGATTAGTTTTTGTTTGACGTCTATACAAATAAGTTGAAAAATTATCGTGTGGCGATTTTTATAATGGATGAAAATTTAGAACAACGTGCGTGCATGAAATTTTGTGTTGCAAATGGATTTAAGTGTTCCGAAACGTTGATAATGTTAGAAAAGGTCTTTGGTGAATCCTGTCTAGGAAAAACACAGGCATATGAGTGGTATAAACGGTTCAAAGGTGGTCGTACAAGCTTGGATCATGATGAGATCCCTGGCCGCCCAACAACATCTGTTACTGAAGAAAACATTGAATCGGCGAAGCAAATCGTGTTGCAAAATCGTTCTGCACCGATAAGAGAGATTGCTGTGTTGTTGGGCATCTCTTATGGATCAACCGAACACATTTTAACTGATGTTTTGGGTTTAAAACGCGTCGCTGCTCGGCTGGTGCCAAAAAACCTGAATTTCATTCAAAAACAGCGTCGTGTTGATGTGGCCTAAGAGATGATTTCCAACGCAGATAGTGACCTTACATTCATCGAACGCATCATAAGTGGTGATGAGACATGGGTCTTTGAATTTGACATGCCCACCGAACAACAATCGACCGAATGGCGCTTCGAAGGTGAGCCGAAACCGAAAAAAGAACGCCAAAGTCGGTCCAAAATTAAGGTTATGCTGACTGTTTTCTTCGATATTCGTGGTGTGGTGCACTATGAATTCCTCCCGGACGGTCAAACGGTCAATAAGGAATATTATTTGGGCGTTATGCGTCGTTTGCGTGAGGCCAATCGCAAAAAAAGGACAGACTTATGGAAGGAAAACTCATGGATTTTACACCACGATAATGCTCCGGCTCAGTTTTTGGCCAAAAACTCAACAAGCGTTGGCATGCATGTATTGCCGCAGGAGGAGAATACTTTGAAGGTGATAATAAAGAAAATTATTAAAAATTGAAATTTTGCGTTTTCTAATAAAATTCCGGTTCTTTTTTGATCATAAGGTATATTATATTAGACAATTGTCGGGTTATTAGTTTGGAACATATAAAGCACTTTGAGTGAAACATGTTTTGTGATTTTGAAAAGAAGTTTCGTATATTAATAGGAGGGTTCACACCTGACTACAAATTGTACAATTTGCTTGACAATTGTGCTTTCTGACTACAAGTCTGCCGATTTTTAGTTTCGAGCGTTCGCATTGATGATTTGCGATTGCTTGAATCGTTCGAAACTAAAAATCGACAGATTTGTAGTCAGAAAGTTCAATATTTTCAACTTTTCCCCCCGATCGAACGACTTGTAGTTGTGTGTGAACACTTGTCCTCCAACTTCGGAGTATTTTTCATTTTTGTATGTGGTCTTAATGGCTGAGCCTCTCAGCGGAACGGAAAAAATGTCGCCGCCGCAAAGAAAAGAATGTTGGCTGGAGGTTTTTTGAAGACTTGACTGTTTTTCACCGGAAAATTAGAACTTTAGCTTTTTTTATTTGTATGTAAGGGGTTTTCCAACAAGGACAACTTTTTTATTAAATAAAATGCAAACCCTCAAATGGTTTGCGTTTAATTCAAAAATCTGACGGTTTTTCGTTGTTTCCCCTCGAATAACATTTATACATGGAAGAACTCTTAACTCTTATGTAAATTGTGTGGTAGCAAACTTTGTACATTAACATATGTTAATAATAAAAGAAAATAAATATCTATCTATCTAAAAAAAAAAAACAAAAAATTTAAAAACTTTATTATCGACTTGAAGTAAAATCAAATCATTTGTGAATGGAACTTGACCTCGTTCATATGGCTGAAATTTTTTGAACTGAAGTTTCTTTGTCAAATAAATTGTACAACTTGTAGTCAAGTATGAACCCCGCTATTAAAATGATGGCAAAATTGCATGGTGATAAATGCAGAAGCCATTGGAAGCCCAACAATATGAACTTTTCAGCCAAACTGTTAAAAGTCTTGCGGAGTCTCTTGGACCTTAAATGTGCTTAGCCCAACGACGAGATCCCGAGATTTTACTGAGACAAATTTTTTATTTTTATTTTTTACCAAGACAAATTTGAGAAACCAATAAATAACCTCTGTTAAATTTTGGGTAGGGATTTAGACAGTTTTGCAAAATTGTGTGCGTGCACTGCTCCCGCGACCCAGTTAGTGGAATACGCGGTCACAGAAGATGTAAAAAAAAACATATTTAAAAAAAAAAATTGGTCTCGACAGCACCATTTGAATTGACACATGAGTCCAGTTCTCATGTCCGGTCCCAAATCTAGAATTTTATAACGTAGTTTATTTCTACCATGAAATGAGTAAGATCTTAATCAAGATCAAAGAGCATTCTTCACGGTGTTGCTCCCCTAGATAACCATTCAATCAAACACCATGCCCAACCGGATGTTACTCAGCTGGAAGTGGTCTAACACCCACACCACATTTCCCAGACTTTGACCCTGAGCTCCATGTCTAAACACTTCACCTGCAACAAACAAATCTTCAGCCACCTGTCCTCCAGACTTTGGAACCAATTCCTCACTACTCAGCAAAGCAACAGACTGACAGACTACACCCGAAAGGCGTTTATCTCCAATGAACTCACCACACGAGAACCACTCCAAAAACCATACCCGGCCTCACTCCTCCACACGAATGTGCATCCAACAGCGCACCACCGACAGAGATTGATAGCCGGTCAGTAGCTCCCCCGGCGGGAGGAGATTAAGCACCACCTCGAAGCAAACCAAAAAAGAAAAAAACCCGTCCACAAGCCACCGAAATGAATTTATGTCACCTCACCGTCCTCACGAGCTCGAGACAGAAAAACGTGGAAGCCAACCTTTTAGCCAATAAATGGACGCGCTAATTCGCTTCTCACGGAACCGATTTTTGCATACTCCACATGCGATTAATTAGGAACAACAAAAATAGCGCTACAGAAGGTGACAATTACTCACCTGACGCCCGCGATCACAGCTGGACGCCCTGTTTTGACGCAAAAAGAATTTGCATGATTTTTCGTGGGGGTCCTCGAGAAATTTTGTGGGTCAACAGACACGGCGCGTGTGCGGGTGACAAATTACACACGCTGAAATTGGTTTTTGATGAGCCACCGACGCGTCTGTGCCCCGAAGGGTTCGACAGAATCCACAAATCCACGCAAAACCACACGCATCTATACCGAGACATAGCGTGGGATAAATCCCGGCGTCTAATTGAATATTTATCCAGAGGCGCAGTCACGCAACAGAGAGGAGGATCTGTCTCTCGTGGTGAAATCGAATCTCTTGTTCGATTCAAGGACGAGCAGACACCGTAACGAGGAGATTTTCATCCCCTATCGTCTTCCGCAGAAGGCACAGCGCAAAAGACGCCTTTTAATGACGGAAAATTGCAATTAAAAGGAGATTTATGTGCCTTCCTCCCGATTGATGGTTTAGATTTAATTAGAATCATCGGATTAAAGCATGAGGAGCGGATCCGGTGAGTGGATTCAAAGGAGTGATTTGAATCTCAGGGGAGAAACTTTTTTTTTTTTTTCTAAACACCCGACGACCTCGGTGCGAGAAAGACTTCACTGGCGTGGGAGATGCTCAAAGGAAAGTTTTGGTTATGACGCGCTTCCGGAGTGCCGGAGTCAAGGAACTGCGCCATTTAAACTCAGAAAATGTCTCGGAAAGCGGGGAAAAGAAGAAAATAATTTTGTTTAGGGGAATCAGAGCGAGGGTTTTTTTTTTGTTTTTGGAGTGAGATATTCACAAAGTGTGGAGTGGATGTGCTTTTTCTGTTGTTTTTAAGGAAAGTGCATCGAGGAAACTTTTCACGGTGAAGTCACATGCAGCGGGAGCACTTCTTCATGGCCATTTGACTTTTCGTAGAGGTGTCGAGGGATTTGGGTTTTATTATTTTGGTGGGAAAAAAAATCTCTAGATTGAGGTGGATGCAGCCATCGTTATGGTGGAGTGTGTTCAGAGAGACACAATGAAATCATGTTGAGGTGAAGGAAAAACACTCTAGTCCTGTCAGCAACTAAGGCAAAGAAGGAAAAAGCTTAGACTTTCAGAAGATCGTGCGTATGAAAAAATGCTTAAGGTCATGAGAATTTTCAGCACCAGTTTGCGGCTTATTGGGTTTTTGTTTGAATCCTATTTTTGGTCTATAGCAATGTGCTGATTTTATAATCCCTTTTTGAAAATTTCATCAAATAAGTTGAGTATTCAAAAATTCTTTGGCAATGACGTAAGACGAAAATTAGCGCTCTTAAAGACGGAGCTCGAACATCGCTTATTCAAAGGATTTTAAAGACTCCTTCGACTTCCTCCTCCTTCTTCTTTGTTGATTTTGAGTCGAGTTTGTTTGACAGTTTTAGTTAGGCTGTAGCCCCAGCCCCATTAATTGGCTGTCTTAAGCCAAAGTGGGGAAAACTTAACCCAACTAAGCATCATGAGGCTGCGGAGACGGAGTTTTAGAGTGCAGGGAATCAGGCTGAAGTCGAAAGCAGGAGCGGAGTTATACTTGCCGAGCATCCGGGAGATGGGTTCAAGTCCCTATTGAATTCAAATTTTATCTCTTCCATTTGCAACGTGCTCCAAAAAATATTCTTAAAAGACATTGAGCATGCAACATTTAGTTGAATCCTGCGATTTAGTAGCAAGTTTGCACTAGGGTTTTTTTTTTTCAAAGTAAGGTTGAGTAAAAGATGACGCACATCGAATTAAAACAAATAGGATGCACCGGATGTGCATCTGTGGATGTGGCCACCGTGGCTTAATCGTTAGTGTGTCGGACTGTTAAGCGAGAGTACCCGTGTTCGAATACAGCTCGGGAAAAAAACACCACAAACAATTTTCACAGCCCCACCTCCAGCGAACGACTGACAACCTTAATGGAGTAATTCTGTCACGAAAAGCTTCGCAATTCTCCGGAACCGGCAATAAACTATAGGTCCCCTCCACATGTGTCAAATTATAACGCGCACAACACAGTGGAGGTGCGAAAAGCTAGGCTTTGGCCCTTTGTGGGCTGCTATGCCACTAATGATGATGAAATCAGATGCACCCTGGCAGCACTTTGAAATTGAAAACATCAGAATCTTCCAGCTCCCATCGCCCACTTGAGCCACGACTGTGAAAAAGTGAAAAAAATATTTAACTATCGCCGCCACCCAGACTCAAGTAGTCCCCACAAAATACTGGAGCCACCGCCTTGAGTCAACACTCGACGAAAAAAAAAAACCTGTCGCGATATCTCCGAAACACTCTCCCGTCCACAGACACCATCTCGTTGATTGAGAATTTGTTTTTCTTTTGATTACACGTCTGAGTAGCTAATTGCAACCAACCAAACGTCGCATACCTACGTCAACTTTCTTAATTTAGATAAAACAAAAAAAAAAAAAAAAAAAAAAATTTGAAAGATGCGCGCGGTAAAAATAAACAAACTGCATTCGGAGAGGAGGGAAATCATCACGACAGGCGATGCAGATGTTCCTTGCCCGTGTCCATCTGCTCGGTATTTTTATCTCCGAGATACTTAATCTCGTTTGTTGAACGGGCCGCTTCATTTGCATTGATTACTCAATCATCAAGAGGCAAACGGGCAAGCTCCTTCGATCTCTCATCGGTCGATGATCGAATCCGATTGATCGCCGGCATCGTTCGAGGTTTATTTTCGAACCGATAATGAGCCCCAAGCCCCTTAAGTGCTTAATCGTTCTTCGATCGGTTTTTATGGGTCGTCTTGAAGGCTTTTTTTTTTGGACTTAACTGATTCTGAGTCATCATGTTGTTTGTTTACTTTGCCCCCCCGCAAGAAAGGAACACAAAACATCTGTTTTTTTATGCAACACACACGCGGCAAAAACAAAAAAAAAAAAAACATCACGCTTTCGATTGAGGAGCGTTTATCGATTTGGCGTGAATAAAATTCGAAATCTGCATTGATGAGGAAAAGATGACACAAAACTCGAATGCGATGGCCGTGTGTGTGCGTCGCTCCTTAACCAGTTTTTTTCAGAGCGCGTCCGGTTGGGAGTCATTCTTTTTTTGTACGCGGCGGCGCGGTCTTTTTGATTCCTCACTTGTCTTGAGATTTTATTTAATTTGACATTAATAAATGTCCGACATTTGCAGAGGAGGAGGAGATGCGATGCTGAGAGGCTGGTGTTGGGCGCAATAAAAATGGTCGGGGGTATTTTTAGACGCGACGCGGAGTGTTGCCGGTGATATGGTTGAGGTGGTGAGCTGCAGATGCAGCTGCATTTGAGGACGATGCGTAGACGTGGACTTGGTAATGAGTCTAAATCGATGGGAAAGTGTTGGGGATTGTGATGCCCCTTGGAATGTTCGCAATAAAGTCAGAGGATTGGTGGTCGGATTTGAGTGGCTTTTCCGTTCGGGCAGAAGCGTAACCGCAGAGGATTTGTCTCGTGGTAGTTGAATTTATGAGCTGCGGAATGTCGCAGCGGATTTGGTGGACTGATTTAGGACGTAGTTTGGTGAGAATGGCGAATTAATGCGGGTTACAGGTTCGCGATTTGGGTAGGACTTGTGGTTGAAGGGATGAGAGTCTAATTTATGTCGACTTATGAGGTTAAATTTTGCTGAGAAGTGATGAGATTCTGGTGGAAAGACAGAGCAAATACCAGGAAATAAGACGTGATTCAAGGATTAATAAATACCAATTTGATGCCTGATTTATTCAGTTTCTTGTGGTGTGGATGTAAAAACCTCTCCCTATTGCAATAATTTAAAAGTTAGTCTTCATCTGTTTGTCTTTAAATCGACAGCAACACCACCTGTTCGTCTACTAGCGATGGGAAGAGTAGAAAAAACGATTTTACTCGGCCTTTCTGCTTCTAAATGATAAAAGACGGTTTAAATCAAACCTATTTTCAATGGCGGTTAAGGAACTTAAAGAGGATCCAGGTTAAGGCATTTAACGATTCTTGCCTTTATAAAACTAGCTGTATGGTTATACTTGGCAAAGTCGTTCAGCCTTCCCATGAAGACTGAAGGTTGAGGAGCCAATTAATACCTTCGCTTATGGCTGTAACCGTGTTGAATAAAAAGATTCTTTTGGACATTCTCAGGTTTAATTTTGGACATCAAACGAAAGCTTGACCCAAAACTTGACTTGACCTTAAACTAAAGTCGGGACTAAAAATTGAGTCACGTCACTGAAAATTTGAGTTCTAAATTTGAAAAAAAAAGATAATAATTATTAAAAAAAATGGTTTTGCAATTCATTTATGGTTTAGATTCAGTTGGTGTCAATCTTTGAGCATTGTTAACCTCTAAGAGTCCCCTAACGTATGCGTTGGGAGACTCAGAAAAATGTATAGAAAGAACTATAAAACGTGTTCCAACTTGTTACTTGAAGCAGAGCTTTTTTTTGGGAAAAATAACGAAAAAAAAAGGCTTGGGAAACAAGACGATTGTTTTCAAAGCATTTTTGGAACTAATTTGCAAAGATTAGTTTCAAGCGAAGAAAGCAAAAAAGTCTACACTATGAAAATAAGAAAATTCAGGTATTCATTAGACAAACTTTAGTCACTTATTTATTTAGCACAATAATAAATAAATAAATAAATAAATAAATAATCTGCGTAACAGCCCATACAGGGCCATAGCATAGCTTGCTTAGCACAATAAGCTCTCAAAATGTAGAATTTTTTTTTTGTGGATGGGAAAATTAAAAGTCTTCAGTAATTTAGTTTGCAAAATAAATGTCTGACGTAGTACTGCTGAGTTAAATGACAGTTGATCAAAAATGTAAAAGCAAAAATTAGATATATCAAAAGAAAAGAAGTAAAAACAGTTTTTTCCAAAGAAGAGAGTTTTTTGATTATAGAGTTATTTGTTTTAGTTCTCAGTTTACTGCGGCAGCAGTACAAGAAAGTTTTTAAAAAATACACAAAATTGAATTTTAATAATTTTGGGAATTTTTGCTTCTACCACGGATCGTTTCATGTCATTTCAACAGTATTGTGCAAACTTTAAACAACCAACACAAGCAAACAACATAATCACATTTTTGTTTTCGATAGTAAAATTTAGATTTTCATTAAACTTAAGAAAGAGAGCTCTGTAAAACAATCAAAAACTTGTAAAAAAAAATGGGAAACAGACGTAAAAAAAGATAGCGACAACCACAGAGGGGGAATACTGCTTTTCTTTTTGCTTTTCGTTTTTTTTTTATTGAAATAAAACGGTTTATGAACTCATTTGAGTATATTGTCATATTAGAGTATCATCTGCTGTTATAAGGGAATTTGCTGTGATATTTTGATGGGTGCTTTTAAATGACAATGACCGTCAAACCCATCCAAAAAGTATGAAAAACAGGATTCAAGGCATAGACATATTGAAAAGTTGCTTATGCATATGATTCTTTTTATTTTTATTGTTAAAAAGATTTAGAAGTGCTTTGATCCTGTTGAAATGTTGAAACCCAGAGTGAAAGAATGGAAATGGGACGTGGTTAAATTTACTGCGTGTAATGGAAGAGGTGATTTAAAAACAAATCGAACGAAAAAAATCTCAAGTAAAAAAACATTATTTACATTTCCGGGGAGAAAGTCTAAGGATTAAATCTGGTAAGAATAAGACACTCTAATTCTGACAAATAAACTATAGCCCCTCTCTAAGACGTTAATTAGGACTAGAAAAATACGAAGCAGATCGAAACGACGCAAATAGAATCAACGATTCCTCAGTATTTTAATTCCATAATTCTCGTAAATTGTGATACTGTGAACGACGCACTGAACTGAAATGAAAACGGAGGAGATTAGATAATACGATAGGCGATTTTCAATCGACACAACTTTGAAATAAGGTAAACCGAGGTTTTGGTTTACAAAGTCGAAACCAAATAATTACGTTAAGTTCTCTCTTTAGTTCGAGGAACTACCAATTAGATAGATCCTTTAAAAAATACAAACACTAGATTCTATTATTTTCGATTTTGTTTATGCACAGGACAAGGTGAATAGACCGACGTTGAGGGCCAGGCAGCCCGGGAAAATTGCGACTTTGTCGGATGACGCACGAGGCGTCACAAAAGAAACAAAATTGTTTTAAAGAAAAAAAGGCCGTTTTGTGTTAATCGTCTAACTAAAATGGAGTTAAAAATTAAAATGTTTCTGATTTTAAATTTTTTGCCTCGACTTTCTCGGACGAAGTTTGTTGCAACACCAGTTTTAAACTTTTACTAAAATACTTTCTTTAATCATGATTTCAAAAAAGTATTTTGTATGCGGACGTACAGTGGAATCCCTCTAAGTCGAATTTTTACGAGGCATCGAATTTAGTCCGAGGGAGTTCGACTTAGAGGAAAATTGGGAAGAGGAATGCCAAAATATGACGAAAAAATTCGAGTTAGAGAGAAATTCGACTTGGAGGGATTCGACTGTAGTTCAATTGTACTCGACTACACCTTCTTGTGCTTTTATGAATGCAGCTTATCGTTGAAAGCCTTCAGTTCAGGGCTAAGCCATTTTGGTTTTTCGTCACAGTAATTTAAATCGAAATACAAAAAACTCTGAATTTTGTGTGAGGTGATGAATAAGAATTTCTAAAATCAGTCTATGACCTCTCAGAAGTTGCTACAAAATTTACTCCATAAAACTTAGCCATTTATTAGGGTTTAGAGCTAAAATCCTTAATAAAGAAATAGATTACAAAGGTCTTCTTGTGTCACAGAGTAAGTTTGAACCTGTAACCCTCAACTTAATTCAAAAATCTGTACTCAATCTGTGGGACTCCGAAACAAGGACTCCCTACCAGGTTCCCACTCACACCCCGCCGTGTCATCCAGCCACAGAACAAAACCAAATGGGGACGATTCCCCACTCGATTCAGGTTAACCCCGTCCGATGTCCGATTTCGATAAGTAACACGTCCTCAATTACGCCCGAACAAAAGCACTGTACCCTCAGAGAGAGAGAGAGAATGCTAATCCCGAGAACCTCCTGTCAACAACCTCGCCCACCACCAACCCGGGAAACAAAATCCCCATTTACATCCGATACACAGCACTTATCTCCACTGCCCCGATGACCGGGACAAGACCCTCCAACGTTACAAGTTCTAAAATCTAATTTCAGCTGAGCGACAGAAAAAAAAAGAAAAACGAACGAAAAAAAAAAAAAAAATCAATTGAAAGCACTCGTTCTCGTCCTCCGACAACCAACCCCATTTCAAAAACGGTTTTTAGCGCTTCACCCTCGGTCCGGGGTTTTGGGGTTTCTTTTTTTTTTTTTCGTGTCATCCTCTCGCCATGGTCCATCTTCGGAACAATAAAAATGCATTAGCAGAAATCACACAAACACACAGAAGAAGGATAGCGACCAGGACCGAAGAGCATTCATCCGCAGCGCAACACCACATCATCCGACCTCATGTCCATTTTAATTATTCAATTCTAAGAGCATGAAATTCGTTTTGGAAATTTATTCCCCTTGTCCGCCCCCAAAAACGTCGTCGACGGCGATGGCGGCTTATTTCTTTTTCTCCGGGACACAGGACCTCGCACAACTTCAGGACAACGGAGGCGATGCGACGGGCTGGTCCCGCAACGATGGAATGCAAAAAAGGGAAATAAAATTTCTCAGCTCACAACATACTCTCACACACGGGTCGCGGATGCTTTTATTAAAAATGTACTCCGTATGGAGGACGACAGGTACGTGTTCACACAGCTCATGCAAAAAGCAGGAGGCGGCCGGTGTACCTTCGATGGGAATACGAGCTAGCGAAGTGTTTGCCAACGACCAGAGGGTAATCCTACGACTTGCCAAACGACACAAAAAGAAAAGAAAACCGGAGTCGCAGTCGTTTGGAGTTGGAGAACCAGTATTTGTGCCGCGCCAGCCGATTCAGGATAAATATCTTCATCTCTTCAATTCGCCCCGCGTCCCAGGAATCTGTCGTGGTTCGGCGGTACAGTGGGATTAATGTATGGGAAAAGTTGCAAAATTCATATCTCTAATTTGAGTTTAATTGAATGGATTTCAAGTTTTTTTTTCACACGATTCATTTATTCACATTATAAAGTTCAAGTTATCAATGGCAGAATTTGCAGAATAATTTTGATGAAATTTTAAACAGCGTTAATAACACAGTGGAGGCGCGAAAAAGCTAAGCTCTGGCCCTGTATGGGCTGTTACGCCGACAACTTATTTCTTATTTTATTTATTTTATTAATAATGAAAATAATTACACTAGTTTTGTCGAATAAGTAAAATTCCAAATTAAACAGCGACATTTTATCAACTTCGATTTGACCAGGAAAATCCGTCAGCGGTACGTGAGTTTCTCAAATTCGCCGCTATTATTAACTTACCGCATGAGATGTTGGAACAAGTGTGAAGTTGCCTACTAGCAGTCCGTATATAATATAATAGGTCAATGTGTCTGAGTTAAAAAAAGGAGAGTTTTCCGAAAAAGGGACTGCTAACGAAAAGGTGACGCCCCAAACATTTTAAAATTGGCTACGGCTCATGGTCTACGATCGCAGGCCACCATATTTTAAACTGTCACCACTATCAGAAAAAAATATATTTACGATTTTCTTTTAGTGTATTAATAATAGCTTTACTTAAAGTGTTTAGTATGAATAGTAATGTGTTCCTCTATAACTTATCCTTGATGGAAATACTAAAAAGGCATTATAAATTTTTTTTTGCCAAATAAAATGGTCAACAATTGTAGGCCACGAGCTCATTCGTGTTTCTTTTAACCACGCTCCGGCTGAAGATTTAAAGCTAGTTAAAAACTTAGAAGTTAAGAGCCAGAGTAAAAAAGCCCATCGGCTAAGTCATCAAAATTTTGAATGCTCTGAATTGGATAACCCTACACTACGCGACTTTTTATTTACAAAAAAACAACATTCCATAATTTATGGCTGCAAATACGAAACGAAACGAAATAAATATTATTATTATTGTAAATACTAGAATAATAATTTTAAAAAAGCATTATTCTACGTAATTTGGCATGATTATTCCCTCCAAAATATATAAAGTAGATCATCAACAAGGCTTAACAGAGTAAAATTGTGATCCATAGTTTATGAAAGAAGTAAGAATTGAGATGTATCAGATCAGAGTACAACACAAGGATGGAAAGGCGAAAAGATGATTTATTTTGAGAAATATAGGATTCCAGGAGAAAAGGGTCCTTTGAATTATACACGCACTCAAATTACCAAACCCTATCAGAACTCCAATCTCCTTTTTTAATAGAAAAGAATATGATACAAAGGGAAGTGAATTCAATTCACAAAGCAAAACTAATGTGGATTCGAATCATAAAATTCAATTCACATCAGAAAAATTGCAGAACATCAAATTCTATGTTTGAAAAACGAATTTACATATTGAGTGAAATACAGAACACCCAAATATTCATTTTTGAACACAGAATGCAAGAAGAATATTGCTTCGACTACAGAACATTCAATTCCACTTTGGTTGATTGAATTAACAAAAAGTGAAATGCAGAACATGGGGGATAGCAATGAATTAATTTTTTTTGCATTTTCTAAAGCTTTTCAACTATCTTCATATTGATTTAACAAATAACTATAACACATTTCATTTGAAAAATCAGGAAAGTATGAGTTCATCTGCTATTTTTTTTATTAATTTACATAAATATTTCTTCTTTAAAGTGGCAGCCATTCTTTGTCTTTACCAAATCTTGTAATAGATTAAGTAATAGATTAAGTCAAGTAAAATCACTGAAATGGTTACTGCATAGGAAATTATTTTAGACGTTTACGAACAATCCAGAACTGCAACAGGAAAATATTGTTGTGATAATAAATCTTTGTTTATTAAATTTCATGGATTTGTCGCTTTTTTCATTTGAGTAATTGAGAATAATTACAGCAAAATTGAACAATGGTTTGTGCCTCTACTTCTCTGTGAGTTTTAAGAGGTTAACTTACAAAAATGTCAGAAATTATTATAAAGGGGTAAAACAAGTTTGGTCAAAGTTTCTTTCTCGATTTAGTATGTAAACTATATTCTCGATTGATATAAAATCAGAAAAATCTCAAGAGTTTTTTTTTTACGAAATGTGTGATACAATATATTTACTATAATTTCTCTAAAGTTGTTATTTATTACTCAAATTTTTATTATTATACTGCTCAAAAACATGTATTTTAAAGGCCAATGTCCATCGTGCTCAAACTTCGGCAGAGATTTCAGGATAATTTAAATGGAGCTTATGCAAATATTCACGACTATTTGCCAATCACGTAAAAATGGCGAAAGGAAAAATTGCTTTTTCTTCATTTATTTCTGTGTGTCGTTCCACTGTATGCCGGCGTCGCCATCGTTTGGGAGATTCGTTTTCTTCTGACTTTTTTACGGCTTATCTCTCTAGAGCGTAACTACATATTCCCACGCTTAAACACACCACTCACACAGGCCCACTGGGTTTTGCTTTGTGCCGTGCCTGTGACGCTCTCCTGATGGCCCTTTTTTTCTCCTTTTTTTTTTTTTTTTTGAAATTCCTTTAGCACCATTCAGAGGATGCGCCATCGAGATGAGCTCTGGGATGGACATAAAAAAAGCATCCTCTCTCTTCCATTTTTTTTTGTTATTTCTGAGGGGTTGCGACCCTCTTTCTCTCTCGAAAATGAATTGTGGGGCCGACGAGAGGGTGGTTTTTCCAATAAATTTCCAAACTGCACAGAGTTTATTATGTGCACACACGCAGCGGTGGTGATCCGGTTCTCCATCGTCGGGCATTAGGTGTTGGGACGTTTTTATTTGGATTCAATTCGAGCCCGGAGGGCGTTCATCTTTGACGATGATGGAGCCAATTCCAAGAGACTCCTTCTTCAACATCGTGTTGGGGCATAGTAATGACGGAGGTGGATCGTTCTTCTTTATTTTTTTCTGCATCACTCTCCAAATGAGTTTCCTCCTCACCGTCCGAATGTTGAATGGAATTAATTGAAGGAATAACTCGAAGAGCTCGATGGGGGAGGAAAACTCAAAAATTTCAACAAGGAGTGAATGAGTGGGTGGGTGAGGATGGGGAATGAAACTTCAACAGCATCTCAGAATCTTCTCAGTGTCGTTCCCGATGAAAATTCAACGGATAAAACTGTTCAGGGGTACTTAAAGTTTTTCTCCCTCTCCTCGTCATCACCCTCCTCCGAAAAAAAAAAAAAAAATGAGCAATGAATACTCCTGCTAAGGATTTTCTTGAAGAAACTCGAAAGAAAAACACGATGCGGGGGAATGACGTTTCCCTTTTTCTTTTTTTCCTTCGGCGGGGTGATCTTTAATGGAAAAATTCTAGAATTTATGCTTCTGCTTGAGTTTTATTTCTTTCACAGTGACTTATTACATTTCGTGTACCGTTCGGGTTCGGAGAATTTTTTGGAAAGAAAAAGAAAACTGTCCGCGGGTGAAAAAATTCGATGAAAAGTCCTTTAAGTGCGACGAGGACATTTGTCATTTTAGTTTCGAGGTTGTTTTTCTTCGGTTTTGGGATCACTGCGCTGGAAAGGAGGCAGATGCGGCAGATTCTTTTGGTGGTTTCACTTCATGGAAAGTTTTAGCATCGTGGATGTTGACGAAGGTGAATTGGAGTGATCTTAAAGTTGAAGTGAACCGTGCTTGTGCTTGACAGTGAACATTTTTTTGACGACTTTTAATGTTTAGTCGTCAAAAAAGTTGAATTTTAAATAAAACGCTTTGATAGTTTGTGGCGTTTTTTTTAGCTGAATTTGAAGACGCTCATTTTTTTTTACATTGGCCAAATACACTATTCGAATACACCAAACACAACATTTTCAGGAAAACTGCTTGCACTTACTGACATGCAAATTCAGAGCGAGAAAGAAATACACCAGCACAACATAAATGGAAAGATTCTGATGAAATTCTAAAATACACTTTGAGCTTTTAGCCATTTACAACTCAGTCTCTTGTGCATGCTGCAAAGAGTGTTTTTAGTAGAAACAGTTCCTCGCCTTTGAATTAAAAGACTGAATCCTGTTTTAGGAGAGTGAACAGCCATCAGACTTTTAAATAAAAAGAATGTCCTTATTCGTTTTAGACACAATCTGCATCTACAGTGCAAAATCTTAGTTTTCTTTTGAAAAAGAAGACATAGGACCATTCTGTTTTTGGTGTTCCCCTCAAATTGAACGTGAGCATTAACAGCAAGGTCCTAATTTAGCACTACGACTTACAGTTTTGAAAAAAAAAAATATTAACACTTTTTTTTTCTATTATTTCTTATTAAAATTTTGAGTTTTTATGCAAATTTTTCACAAACAATGTACATGAACAATCTAACTTTAATGAATAATTAAAGACCAAGTTTCCGCCTTTCTAAGTTGGTATAGTACTTTATTGTAGGTGTTGCCATTATTTTTTAATGAATTTTTTTTCCATGCTGTTTGATTTGATTTTAGATTGCCCCTACCTCCTAAACGGGGCGAGATAGACCCTCCGCCCATAGCAAAATTTGCTCGTTTTTGGACGCTCTATGAAAAACCATCATCAATTTTTGGCGGCAAAGTTATCTAACTCTCCCCGCACATAAAAATTGATATTTTTCTAAACGTGCAAAAATGCATACATTGGGGTCAAGATAAACTTCTGTAAATTTCCACCGTTCTATAGAAGCGATCAAAATCATTTGTATTTCATTTTTTTGGTGATGAAGTAAGGAAAAAAATAACTCAAAAATCCTTCAAATCGGTTAAATGGGAGGTTTTTTATTTACAAAAAACCATACGACCGCCGAGTATGTATCCATTTTTGCACGCAGATTTGGTCGGTGAACAAATTTACAAGATTTTTTGCAAATTAAAATTACTTTGGAAAAAAAAGGAAAGGCGGGCGTTTAAGTGGCCATTCATTTACAAAATGTTTATTTTTAGTACTATCCATATGTCCGCTAAAGTGCGGAGTTCATTTTTTACATTATGGCTTCACTTTTTTTTCCATTTTTTCCTTTACGTTCTGACGAAACATTCGGCATCAAACCTTAGAATGATGAGAATCAATTTCAAATCCAAATCAGTTTAGATTTGAGTTTCACGTGTCTGAGAAATATGGGAGTATGGAAATCCATAAGAATCCGTAAGAATTTTGCCTTGAAGCTGGCCACAAACTCCTTTTCTCTAAGAAAACAACACAAAGCCATTTTAAGAAGGACACTTTTGCGGTTAAACCAAGACTCCCGAATTTGAGAAAACATTTAAAATTCAAATTTTAAGACGTTACGACTGTCGCCGATGACCACTCTCTCTCTCTTTCAAAGGCAAATAAAAAAACGTAAACTTATTTATAGCCCCTAGACCAGTTCATGACACATAACAAACGAGTTATCTAAAGACATTAAAAAAAAAAAAATGTCTCCCACTTCAGTAGAGGATGCTTTAAAATTTAATTTTTATTATAATTGAGTTACACCTTAAATTGAATTTTTATTATAACGACTTGTCGTCTATTAATTTGTTTTATTTTGACAGCTAGTCTTTGTCATATGAAATAAACTTTGCACACGTTTATTTGCTTTTTATTCTTTTTTCTTTTTAAATTAATTCACATAGACAACTCAACTGAATGAATTTATTTTTACGACATTTATTTTTTTCGCATTAAGACACACGATTTGGTTCAATGACTGCAACAGAAAAAAATAAAAGAAACATGGAAGCCATCGAATAATCGGGATAAACAGAACCTTAAAAAACAATTAACTCGAAAGTGGGTCGATGGTTGGAGGATTTAGCGCCACCTATGGACCAGTGGGGAATCTGAATTCTGTTTTATAATCTCTTTATGCTTATTTATCGTTCCATTTTTGTTTCGGTTTTTAAAGAGAAACGAAATTTTAATGAAAAGAAATTCATGGAATGTCTTTCTGTTTAATTAGTTTATGAAAAATTGTGTTGGAGGCTCCCTGCTGGTGTTGGAATTAAAGTTGTTTTTTTTTTTTTCGATGGATTGATGATTTTTGTATTCGAAATGCTTCGTAGCGGGGGTCGAATTTTTGCTAGTCGATTGCTAATTAGGTTCTTGAGTTTTAGGAATTTCCAAAAATCAATTTTAGGACAGCGGGTGTCGTGATTTTTTAGGTGATGACAGGCGGCGGAGATGAGTTATGATGAGCAAAAGAGAGAGTGTGTAGTTTGCGTGTACACTTCTGTAAAAGGAATTACGAGGAATTTGGGACTTTGGTGAGACATTTTGATTAAATTTACCTTTTCGTGCAGTACAAAATGCAATGAAAACTCAGTAAATATGCTGCAGAAGGCGTAGTGGATGAATTTGAGGAGCAATTGTAAACTAGAGGTCATGAAATTGAGACATTGGATTCAAACTTTTTGTTAAAAAGCTGTGGACTTGGAAAATAATTGAAAAAGAAAAGTGAATAAACAAAGAATGGCTCGAAAAGCGTCTCAATCATGTTGAATCCGTCGATTAATTTTCTGTTGTTAGACTTACAGCGTGCGAGCCTATTTTATTAGAGCTGGACGAAAGAGGGGCGTATCAAACAGATATATTTCGGTTTAATTATCTAACGCGTAGTGATTTTTATGATCACTAATTGCCTCATCATTCATTTCAATGAATTTCAAGCAAACTTGTGTTGAAGTAATGACATTTACTTACGGTGGAGTCCTTTAAATCAAAACACTTGATCAGGACTGTTACTTAACTTAAAATGGAAAAATGACAAAACGCCGTAGTTCAAAGCCTGACATGTCCCTGTGGTTGAGATATGAATCCACTTTTGTGATCCATTTTTGTGACATCATTAATAAAAATATTTCAAAACACAGAAGCAAGGAACCCTTTTGACTGCGAAAAAGCATGATAGTGAACTCCGCTAGCTCACGTCTTGTTTCTTACGCAAAGCTAACCCTGATTGCAGAGTTTTCTAGCTTGTTATCAATTTTTCAGTCATTCCCTGCTTGAATTATTAACGTTAAAGATTAGGAGCTGACTATGCATTCATTAGAGCATGTTGGAACTGTTTTATAGCTTGTTTCTGCCTGAATTTCTAAGCACACGAGTTTGTGATATTAGAGTATTAAGAGTTCACCTTAGAGTATTAAACAAAGGAATTTTTCATACAAACGACAGATGCTGAGACGAAGTGCGTAGACAAAATATAAAAAAACAAGCGGTACAATGTTTAGTGAGTCTTAAGCTTCAGTTAGAAAAAACAATCATTTCTTCGAGCTGAAGGTCCTAGCAGCCACGGCTCTATACATCAGCTTGTAATTTAAATTACCTGTTAATAAATAATAAATAAATAAATAACAATCATGTCTCAACACAACTTTCTTGAAAAACAGATTTCTGATCTTTTTTTCGAGGTGAATTCCCCTTTTCTATGTGCGAAAGGGAGAGCAGAGTTTCTGATGAGAAAAGATCGATTTGTAACCGCCCACTGGTCGCCCCCACCAAATCTCCATCAACCTCAAGCGGTTCTACGAAATCTCCGTCATCCCATCGCGACATCGAAACCCATCGGTCTTCGACCACCAAATCTGCCGTGCATTTAAATTCAAATGAACCTGTTTAACAGTAGTCAAATTAACATCTCTAATCTCGGCTTAATCTCGAGCTCACATCCACGACTCGCTTCTATCGACCACGTAGGCGGGCCTGATGCCTCACGCTCTGCTCGCATGCAAAATACACACCGACAATTTTGAGTCTTGCCAAAATGTCATGCAATCCGAGATAAGCATCTCTGAATCTTAACCGAGGCGATAAATATTAATGGCCTTTTGTCGCGATAGGATTCTGTCCCGCAGAGAAAAAAAAAGAAACAAAATTAAATCAATTTCATCATTTCACTTCCGAGAGTGTGTGTGTGTGTCCACATTATCATAATTCACATTTTCCACGTTTCATTTCATCGAATTTGACCGTTCTAATGAACACGCCTAATTAATCTATTTTCGGTGGGCTTCTGAGAAAGAGAGAGACCTGCACCTGCACCGAATTTTGAAATTTTCAAATTTTCAAATTGTTTCCCCCTCACTCATGAATAATGTGACAGCGGTTGGATTTTTAATCCCCGTGAATGTCGTTAGATTAAACTGCGAACAAAGAAATCCCATTTTGGTGGAATATCTTCATCTGCGTAACAAAAAAAAAAGTCAATCGCCGGCTGTGAAAGAGATCGCCTTAAATTGTTTTTTTTTTTGGGCTCGCGCCCACCCAGCTTCTCGGGTGACCATAATAAAGTCGAGATTTTTATTGGTTTGGCGGCGCGTTTGGCGTCAGGGCGTGGAGCGTGGAATCATTTTCATATTTGGCAGCACTGCGAAAAATACATAACGAGACACCCCCTGACAGGTGAGATCTGTCAAATATTTTTTTTTTTGAATGAATGAGGCTCGGCTAATTGGGATGAAATTGTTTGGGTGGACGTTTTGGTGTTCAAAAAAGGGGCGGATTAACAGGTTTTTTTTTTTTGAGAAACGGTCTAATGACATTCTGAAAAATGGATTCTCAATTAGTAAGTCCACCTCTTTAGGGTTACAAAGCACATCGTTGGTTGTGATAATTAAGACAACGACGATGACGGTGAACTTTCACAAAAGCGGAAAATTATCGAAGAGGTCGGCTGATTGTCTGGAATTAGTGGCTGATTGGGCGAGAATGTGGCTTAATGAGGTGAGAGCTCATTAGAGCTATGAGTGAGTGAGGCTACTGGCTCAGACAAAAGCCAGGTGGGGACTTTTGAAGTCTGCACTGTGGCAGTTTTGAAATTTTTTAGTTTGAAGTTTAGTTATTTGCTGTGGGCGCCGTTGGCTCGGTCGGTTAGTGCGTCGGACTATCGAACGAGAGTACCCGGGTTCGGATCCGGCTCGGGGAAAAAAAAACACAAAAATTTTTTATGCCCGGCCCCAACTCCATGACTAGGTTAAGATAGTTTTCTAAGTATTCATTAACTAGGCTAGATTTTTAAGAAAAAAAAAAAGAGATAAGTTATGAATGGTTTTGCCACATTTTCCCTTACAACTTAAATAAATAAATGAATTACGGAAATAAAAAAAAAAATAATAAGTCAAAATTGTGGCTAGGAAGAAGTACTTCCAAAAAATAATAATAATAGCATAAGTATTGAGAGCCTTTTAGGCCATTTACTACAATATAGTATATGATTTTATAGGTAGCATTCAAATTTTATTTAGGCAATAAAAATGTATAATAGTGACTAAGTGGATAAATAAATAATCAAATTGAAAAAGAACCCATAACTTCTCTGCAATCGTCTGCACCGACAAGAAGGTATTCAAGATGCTATCCTATAAATTGGGAAACAAAGCTCTCGTGCTCTCTTTATGCATTCTGAAAACTTTAAAAAAATAAAACAAATAATCTGCGTAATAGCCCATACAGGGCCAGAGCATAGCTTGTTCGCATTTTACAAATTTGAAAAATCTTGACGAGAATATATATTAGCCAGTAAATATGAAGACCCAGAAGTAGGTAAGAAATGTAGTGATGAAAAAGGATACTGAACCGATTCCACTGCATAACTTAACCTTCATCCCTCTCTCACCGGTCATTTTGCAACACTGCGATGAACTTAATAACAACCTTTGATTTCCTTTTTTTTTTTTATAAGTGCTTATTAAACACAAAAACTAAAGTCACTTTATTTAAAGTTGAATGTCTCACATTTAGCAAAATAATTGAAAAAAAAGACTGCTTCTGTGAGAAAAAAAAATCGGACTGACGGATGAAGGTTAAAGTGTCATACCTATCTTGCATGCTAATCAATATACTTTAATAAATGGCTTCAAATTTGTTTTAGATAGGAATCACTTCATCAGACAAAAAAAAGAAGTCCTTTTGAGTAATTTTTCGACCCATGTGCATTGTCGGTAATTGCTTTTTAAATGTGGGTCTTCACTAGAATAAACAAAAACAAAAAAACTTTTCTGTTTGGCATCACTTAATTGATTCCATTAACCCAAATTGACTGATATCCCCAACTGGGCACATCATCCGTGCGAAAACCTTCATAAGACCCAAGTTAGCTCTGCCATCGCAAATCGAAGCTCTTCGACATCCTTCAGCCAGACAGACAGGACGACGACGACGACGATGACGATGAGGCCAGGCAATAGGAAACTTTTAAAGCCCCTATTAGCTGCCATTGTACCTCAGGTGATCCACCCGCCCAAAAACTGGAGGAAACTTTATTTTCCTGGAATTTGCCTTTATTTAAAAGTAATTTGCTCCCACCACCCACTCGCTCTCAAACAACAAGAAGAACTTCAAAACAAAACAAAACGAAAAAAAAAAAAGGAACTTCATCCTCCACCTGGGGGAATATCAGCTGCTGTAACACTTAATGTGCAAAAATATTCTCCCGTGAAACAGTTGCTGCCATCAAAGAAGACGAACGGAAAAAAAAAGAAAGGAGACGAAAAAGAAAAAAAACTTTTTCTGAAGAAACTTCTGCAATTCACTCAATTGCCTCTGACTGATAGCAAGCGACCTTCAGCTCTATCGCCCGTCCACCCACGAAAACTGTCAAAGTAATCACAACCCACCACCAGCCCCGTGTTTTGTGTGAACGGAAAATACCCGGGAGCGGAAGCATCGCCACCTCGGCACAAGGAGCTCGTTAAATTCCATGCCATCAACCTGACAGACAAAAGGGGCCAGCCAGAGAGAAGAAAAGAACCTGCGCATCTCTATGACACACAGCTCGTTATTGTTTCCCTTCCGGTGGACGGGGGCGTCACGGGTCAACTTAAGTCGGAGATTGGCGCCCCACACTCGCCTGTCATCGTTGTTCAAAATTTAAAATTCAAATTTCACCGAGTACTCGCTGCTGCTGCTGCTGCTGGCATCACTGCCTGCCTTTTTCTTCGGCGAGTGCATAAATCCTTTTTAATTTACTTAGAGTGTGCTGCAAAAGATACACAACAACAACAACACGATGACGACGAGGACAATTCGGCTTAAGACGTTTTCTGAGAAATCGGAAAAGTGTCGGACAAAAATTTTCTTCCTCTGAATACGTTTCCGGGCTTAAAGTGTAAACGTGTCCATGCACTGGCGGAAGAGGAAACGAACGAAACGAATGGAGGCAGATACCGTTATTAGTATGCTGGCGCTATTTTTTTTTGGAAAACATCACGTCAGCTGGCTGCAGAGTCTTTTGTGTGTGTTCTCGAAAATTGTTTTAAAACTTCGGTTTTTTTTTTTGTGTTCCTTCGTTCGAGTGAACGAACGTCGTCGGTCGGAAGTGGATTAAGGGGTGTTCAACCCGTTATATTTTCTTCTTTTTTTTTTTTGGTGTGGAGAGTCTGGAGGGCGATGGAGCTGGAAGCCTATGATAATACAGTGAAGTTGAATAGAATCCCTAATCAGATTAGGTGCTGGAGAGATGCAAATATATGCACGGGCGATGGTCATGTGTGTGTGTATGTGCAGTCGAATGACGTGATGAATGAGTGATTTATGTGCTCAACCCAGTTCCGGCGAATTCGGTCGTTTTGGGGTCGTTTGCCCACCCGACGATGGGACGGAGTTACATGGTGGCAATAAGTTTCTTTTTTTTTTTTCGTTTTGACAAAATTTAAGGGCCTTCTGGCATGGACGACTGTTGCCTTTCTGGGAGATTCGGGAGTGTGTGCGTTTGTCTGATGACAGACGAATAAAGATGCCAAGCTTAGTGCTGTCGTTTTTGGGGGAAAGTCGTTTTCCTGTTTTTTTTTTTTTGGTTTTGGCTTAAATTCGGATAAAGCGTGTGTCGTTTGTTTGTCACTTGGCGGGGTAAAATGTGATGCCGAGTGGTGGTGTTTTGCAGTGCGAGGGAATTGATGACGGTGAAGAGTCGCAATTTTGTTCTCTCACCAGCAGGCGACTATTTTTGATGTAAATTTTCTAAATGGTCGATGGATGAGGATTCAAGTGGTGCTTTAGTTGGAATTTTTCCATTCAGCCTCGAAATTATATGCTCTGTGTGGGTTTTGACCGGATTGGAGATAAATCTCGAAGATTGCTTTAAAATATTTGAAATGGACGGACTATGCTTACGCACATTTTTTTAGTGCAATTCTTTCAAATTATTTAGACTTTAGGAAATATATATATTCTCCCTTAAAACGAAGGCGAAGACCATAACAAGACGACTGTCAATCTCATAATTAAGAAAAAAAAAAATAAAATTCAAAAAAAAGTTACGTATACGCCCAAGTGACCCCAATTTTTTAGTACATTTTTCAATTTAACAAAAAAAAATGTAACTTGTCCGTCTAAGGCTTGAAAACATTAAGCGAGGTTTGAGTAAGAGTCCGTATATCAGAATTCAGAAAATGACACCAACAATCGATAGAGAGATTCCAAAATGTTCCTTCAACCTCCACCTGTTATGAAAATTTGTGTGCAGGTCGCCGTTTACTTTAGGGTTATCTTCCCTTAACTTTACTCTAAATTTTAAGTTGGGATCTGCAAGGCTTCAGCTAAAAATATGCACAGCTGCAAGGCTGCAAGGCTTCGCCTAAAATATTTACAATATTTTTTAAGAAAAACAAAGATGCCAAGGTTTGCAGTCGTTTTTGGGGGAAAGTCATTTTTGTGTTTTTTTTTTTTTGATTCACATTTGGCTTGGATTCGGATAAAGCATGTGTCGATTGTTTGTCACTTGGCGGGGTAAAGTGTGACGTCGAGCGGAGAAGAAAATAAGTTTAATTTATAATTACAGTCGAAGCCCTTTAAGTCGAACGTCCTTTAAGTCGAAAAGCCCTCTAACTCGAACTTTTTCGCCATATTTTGGTGAAATCCTCTACGTCGAACGTCCTTTAAGTCGAAAAATCCCTCTAACTCGAACTAATTTTGATATCCCGTGAAAATTCGACTTAGAGGGCTTCGACTGTATTTATAATTTTTTCTAAGGAAACAAATTTTTTTTTGAAAAATTTATTATTCATATGAATAACAACTCACAAACTTGTTATATATACCTATATCTCTGCCTCTCTTTTAACCAGTCCTTTATTTTTAATACTGACTTCATAAAATGCACCCTAAGACTTTCGCCATGAGAAAAGGCAAACGCGATTCCATTTCACTTTCACTTCAAACCTTAGCTCAAGTTTTTGGCCCACGAATTGAAAAAGTAACTCTATCATTTTAAGCAAAATTTGTGGGGGTTTGTTCAGAACATCGGCCCCTTTAACCAAAATTAAATTAGCTTCTTCCTCTGTCGATAAACAACATTCGCAAAATTTAAATACCTTCAATAATATCTCACAAGGAGAGTGCACGAACTTGGGGTCACCGATTCTGCTGAAATTTGGCATAGTGATAGCTCCACTATTGGACATTAATTTCCTAAAATCAGAGAACGCAAACACTCCCCCTTTTCCGAGAAAAAGGTAATCAAAGTTTTCCCAATCTCTTCATATATTGTACTAAAAAAGAAACGTCAAAGTCGGTGATCCCAAGTTCATGCACTCTCCTTGTTAGTAAACATTTCAAGACCAAAAACTCAAAATAAAAAATTCAAAATGTTACGTATACGCCTAAGTTACTAACAATTTTCAGTCAAATTTCGAAATTCTGTCCCAGGAAAAATGTAAAGTGTCACCATATTCTGACAGAAAGCAGATCAGTTAAAATATTTGTACACGTCTAAAGCCCTTTTAGCCTGAGCATTTGAGGTCTACTAAGCTTTGAAAAGAACGAAATTTCTATTGAAAATGTTCAAAATGTGACTTCAAGATCTACACTGCATTGAGTTTTGAGTAAAGATTGCAAAAAAAAATTAATAGTCGGCGTAACAGCCCATACAGGGCCAGAGCCTAGCTTCTTCGCGCCTCCACTGTCTTGTGCGCGTTATAATTTGTTACACATGTAGCGAGAACCTTCTGTTTAATTCCGAATGGCGAATTGCTAAAGTTTTCCATGACAGAAGTACTCCAGGATAATTGTTAGTCGTTCGCTGGGGTCGTGAAAAATGTTTGTGGTGTTATTTCCCCGAGCCGGATTCGAACCCAGATACTCTCGCTTAATAGTTCGACGGACTAACGACTAAGCCCCGGCGTCCTGAGTAAAGATTAAAGTTTTGGTTAAAAAAATAAATAACTTGGCTCAATTTTTGTCGGAAAACAATTTTTTTTCTGCGATTTCATAACGTTGAGAGCTTTGTCGGAGTCTGAATGCTCGAAGTCTATTTTAAATCAGAAAAACTTGATGATGAAAATGTCAAAAAAGTTGCAAATTACAACCTCAATTTTTTTCATTTCTTTTGGAAAAAATCAAGCTGGTCAGAGAACATCTAGCATCTTACAATTTCGCTACATTTAATTCGGTTTTGGTCAGAAACGAAATATGTGAAGTAAAGTTCCAGATCAAAATCACACAAAATTTGGTAAAAATTAAAGAAAAAAATGTTGCTTATATGAAAAATTGCCAGTACGACCTCCAATTACTTACAAAAAAACTATCCAACTTCCTCTATTCTCCATCAAAAACAGTTCTGCGGCACAAAAGTACACTAAGTGTAGTTTTAAACGAAATGTAAGCGTTTGAAGTCGAACTAGAGGCAAACAGAAAATGGTTTTGGCAAAAATGGCTAAAAATCTTGTGCATACAGATGAGTAGAGTCTAATTTCAAAAATTAGCTTCATTTTGTTCTTCGAAAAAAGGTTAAATATTATTCTTTGTGTTAGACAGATAATCAGATGCTCCGAGAATTGTGATCGAATGTTATTTCGTCTCAGAAAAAACCTTTGTTGCAAAAGTTCACCACAGCAAGCGTCCTCCTTGCAAGGTATTGAGTAGTTCCACTTCAATTTGGTACGAAAATTGGAAAAAAAATTACGTAAACGTGTGATTTCAATGAATCCTCTTAATCTCTTCAAAAATTTCCATAACCTCGCCACTTGCAGAAAAATTTAAGCGTCACAGAATTCAACGCCAGGAATCTCCCCACGATTTTACCCCAACTGTCACTCATTCCACTTGCGGTTTAGGTCGCCCCCCTTTTCCAGCGATCCGATACATGAAAAGTCAATCGCCTCGCCCCGCGTGTATCTCTCCCAAAGATACTTCCTGATTCCTTTGCACGCTACAGAAATCCAACACGCCAGCTCGCGCTCCACATTCACCATCACCGCGACGTCCGGGCGTAAACAACGCGCGAAACATGATTTACACCTGACACCCCACACCGCACACACTCACAAAAAAAAAAACAAACAAAAGCCTCAACCCTGTTTTGTCAGACATCCAGAACCGCGATAGCGTGTCCCGCGCGTACAGTAGCAGCCCGGGAAACCCGAGAAACCACAAAACGCAGAACAAAACTCCGAAACGAATAAACAATGAAAGAGGGTGACGGGGAGAGAGAGAGAGAGCGTGGAATGCGTGTGTGCGGGGATTGTTTTTTTAACGACGTGTTCTGTTTTTTTTTTTTGAAAAGTTGGCGCGCATTACGTTTCCTAGGCGTGTGCACGCTGCGCTCCGTGCATATTCATAATTCGTCTTCTCAGGCCGTGTCGTCGCGGTCGTCTGGTCGAAGACACACAAACACAACAAACGCGTTTTGTCGAACAAAACAACGCGGCCAAAAAGGAAGCAGCCAAGACAATGGCGGCGAAGACGCGACGGCAACAGAGCGCACCTCCTTCTGCTCCGGCGAACTTTCTGTGGCGCCACTGCTTCTGTCATTTGATCCCTCTGAGATAATTTCACATTCGGCAGACACGCGGGCGGAGCGGGCGCAGACTTTTCCAGACGACGACCACGACGAGGGGGATGTGCTCCAGATACACCGTTTCTCTTGGTCTTGCTCTTGTTTCAGCTTCCAGACCACTCCCGCCCCCGTGCCGTGCTGCAATGAAACTTAATCCGTGTAAAGCCACTGCCGGGGCGGTTGTGGCGACGGCGACGGCGGCGGCGGTGGCAGTGGCGGCGGTGGTGGTGGTGGTGGTGGTGGTGGTGGTGGTGGTGGTTCCATCACCGGATTACTGCAGTCGCTTGACACGATTTGCTGAAGATTAAAATCCAATCAGTCCTGATGAGGACGGTGCGGTGTGGCGGTGTATCCTGGCAGGAGAGATAGCGATGGTCTAAGCCTTTTGGGGGGCGGCTTCATTCACAGGCCGGGGGAAGAAGATTGATAGCGATATCTGGTTCTCAATGAAGCGGATTAAGGGCGCGGGGGGGCGTCGTGCGTCCGTCCAACGGGAGCGGGTTCAGCCGGCAGTGGCAAGTGATTTAGTGGTTAACATCAACGTGACTGGAGCGTAGCCACCGCCACCGCCGGGACGGTGCTGCGGGACTGAATGAGGCGCGGTGTCAATGAATGCCCCCGGGGGTGTTGTGACGGTTCATAGAGCTGCAGCTCGATGAGAGTCGGGTGGATGAGAGTGGATCAGGAGAAGAGGACGATGAGTTTTCGGAAACAGTCGGCGGAATTTCGGGGAAATCGTGATGAAAAGCCACCGCTGATTGAATTTTTTTTTTTTGCATTAAATGCGGACATTGAGGTTTTATTGGAGGAAGGGATTCTGCGAGGTTTAAATTGACTTTCGAGAATCGTCGTTTCAGAGTTTTAAACTGTTTTTGAACTCTGAAGTGGATTTTTATTAAATAAAAGTATGGATTTTTATTATTGGCGTGGTACTAATAGGATTTTTAAAAATAGAAAACAAGTCTGCGTGTAACGAGACTGAAAATAAGCACTTGAAATGCTGTTTATCCATTTCGCGTCAACATTTTAAAGAGCTATTCCTTAATTTACAAAAAAATAGAACTAAGACTATCTTAGTTCCTTCGAAAGACAAATAAAAGTTTTTAAAGAAACGGACTTGACCATAAAATGTTCAAAAATATTGAATCTTTCAATTTAATTCCAAGTCTTCTTCCCACCATGATCGAGTTACTAGATTTGTCCATGAAATGTTCCATGTTCCCATTACACGAGGACACGAAATCAGATTCCAAACGCCACGAATTCAACAAGCCCCTTATGCCCTCTCATTCAGCTGCCACCTCAATCCATCCATCTCATGTCAATCTGCCCCACTTGGGACACCTCATCGACCTCGACCCGCCCGCAACTCGTGACATCCGCAGCCTCAAACCACCCACGCCTTACAACGCAACTCCATCAAGAAAGTTCATTAATCAGTCACCCGACAGTGATCAGCGCTTAAATCACGACATCGGCTTCTGCACCGCCGCGTCCCGAAGGTCAACAAAACAACAACAAACTCGATGATGCAACGCGGGAGATTTCTCTGACGCAACATCCACCCCCTCCCCTAAAGAGCATTTACTAGTTCGACGAACCGCATGCACCACTTCAGCGCACGCCGAACACACCCAGCAGCTGACGCCCGTCGTCCCGCTGACAACCTCGATTCGTTCTCAATCACGGTCGAAGCATTTCAATTAAATTCCGCGACATTTTAAGGTGACATCATGTGCGTGTTCGCCATTAGCTCTACTGAACGACAAAACACGGGAAGCCTCTTCAAAATTCTAAGAAGGCAGAACACACGCCGGCCTTTAAAGGCGAGCCTGTCTGCCGCTCTCGAGAAACGTGACCAACAATCTGATCCGTATTTGTATCTGTATGAGAATCTGTATCTGTTCGGTGCGGTGCGGTTCGTATTGAAATGCAGTGGAAATAAATCACAACATTTTGGCATATCGCTTCGCTCGAAAATGGCCTCCCGAGAGGGATTCGGAGCCGGACGAATGATTTGAAACGATTTTCGTTTTTTTTTTTTTTTTACGCTTCACTCACGGCGCTTTGCATCCAGAGCTGCTCCCGATTTGGCGGACGCCCTCGCTCTTTCGAAATTTTATTAATGTTTTTTTTTTTTTTTTTTTGGGGAGGTTTTAGATTTCAAAACGGCGAATGAATGCAGTTTTTGTGTTCACCATTCGGCGTTTTATTAGTACGGCCAATCCTGGATGGAATTTTAATGAAATTTTATTTTTTCTGTTATTGGATTTAATTTGATTTGATTTTGATTTGTTTTTTCTTTTTTTTATTTTTCTATCAATCAAACGGGGGTTATAAATTTAATTTGCAATTGTGAACTTACTTCGAAATGAGCTGGATGTTGACTCGAGAATGCCGCGTAGACTTTTGGTGTGATGATGTAACAGGCGCTCAAAATCATTCGTCGATTTGAGTTTTAATTCGGTTTCGGTTACATTTGAACAGCAGTGACCGCCGCAGATTGAGCCTGGAAATAGAAAAGAGAAAGGGAAAATTTTATGAAATTGGTTTTTTGGAAAGGAAGGAAAATCGTTTGAAGTCGAAGAAAGGGGATTTTTTTACGAGTGAGAAGCTGGGGGGCGAAAGCAAGTTTTTTACAATAAAACCCTAGTTTTATAAACCTTGTTTTCATGCGGTACGCGGTGCATATTTTAATCAAAAAATGACTCAAAAGTTTTGGACAAATAAATATTTTGGATAATAGATAATACTGCTAGTCAAGACATATAATCAATATTTGGTTTCTACTTGAAAATTGAAAATACTTTTTTCTGCGCTCCTCCAGCTTTTGTAGTAAGTTTAATTAGCCAGCGACTGTGTGCTGTTTGGACAGCTCCGGTGAATGAGATTGACTAACAGTCACTACCCTCTAACCTAGGAACAGCTTTGTTGCAGATATTTACAAAAAGAATAAATGTTTTGAAATATTGCGATAAATGAAAAGTGAAGTGAAATGAAATCTTTTAAAACTTTGCGGGTACAAATCTACTACGTTATTTTAATCCATTCCACGATGATGGTAAGGATTTTCAAAAAATTACATTTTAGTGTCTTCCAGCGGTCGCAAAGGTTTCTCATAGGTTGTTAACTTTTTCATTTTGCACAAGCTAACAAAAAATACGATTACAAAGGTTTATTATAGAATAATAAACCAAAAGTTAGGCTCGGGCTTACGCTACCCAATGACAATGACAACAAAGCAATATCCGGTGGAAATTATTAGACCTCTTTTAGCTGAAACTTTTATAATCCAAAACTATGAAATATGGTGCCATCTTGCTAGACCAACTAGTACCGGTGTGCACTAGGGCCAGTTGTATGGAGAGCATGTTCAAAATGCAACATTGAAATTTCAAGCCTTATTTGAAAGAATGGTATCGTTGGAAAGAAGACAAAATTTATCGTCAAGCTGCTAAACTAGACAACCCGCCCCAGTGTGCAGTGGTTCATAATAAGTACTTTTGTTCTTTCAACTTTTTAAATATTTTTTTTTTGTTCGTCTTTGGTTAAATGAACACACTAAATAAGAAATTTTTACACATAAAAAAAATCTTTTCTTGCCACAGTAGAGGTTAGTTTCCGGTTGCTATTTGAGCTAAGCAATGGATTTTAGCAGTCTACAGCAACAGCAACTGATAATCTTCAACGATTTTATGGCTGTTGTAGACCATTTGTTGTGGATTTTTTTTTTTGCTTCAACGAAATGTAAGAAACTTTGAGGAAGTCAATAAACAACTTCGTGGATTCTAAAGAGAACTATAAAGAGTCCTTAAATTCATTGAAATCATGTGGTAGACCTTTGGGGAAGACACTCCATTAATAGAGGTGGTTAATTGAAATATCAAACATTTCTGCCATTACTGTTGCCTTTTTTTTTAAGACCAAGGTTATCTGTTTCGCTAAGATCCAGTGGGCACCGTGGCTTAATCGTTAGTGCGTTAAGCAAGACTGCCCGGGTTCATCCAGTCCCGGGAAATAACACCACAAACAATTTTCACGGCCGTGGGTTAATCGTTAGTGCGTTGGACTGTTAAGCGAGAGTACCCGGGTTCAGCCAGCCCAGGGAAAGACCTCCACAAACAATTTTCACGGCCCTTACTCCAGCGAACGACTGACAATCTTCCTGGAGTAACCTCCAATAACCTCGTCGCTCGAAACCGGCATTAAACAGTAGGCCCACTTTGTATGTATTGGGCGGCGTAACAGCCCGTTGAGAGTCAGAGCTTAGCTTTTTCGCGCCTCCACTGTGTTGTGCGCGTTATAATTTTGTCACATGTGGAGGGCCACTTTACTTGTGTCAAATTATATCGCGCACAACACAGTGGAGGTGCGAACAACCTATGCTCTGGCCTGATATGGGCTGTTACGCAGAATATTTCTTTATTTAAGATCCAGGATTATGACTATGCTTTTACAATTTCTCACAATTATCCGAGTTTCAGAAAGATTGTTAATAAAAATCTACTACAAATCGTTCGGATTGTAACATGGTGGATAACAAGATGGTTGACAGCAAAACGACTGGTGAGAAGATGGCGGCGCACAAAATTGTTGATAGCAAGATATATGAAATAAAGATATAATTATAAAGAAATAATAATAATAATGATGAGAATAAAAAAAATTGGACTTGTTCAATAGTTTTCCCAGTATTTTTTCGTTAATAAAACATTAAAAAAATATCGAAAAAGTGACAATCACTTTGTAAATTTATGACGAAATAAAGAAATTAATGAATTAAAAAACATTTTTAGAGCTTACTCTGCATGTGTCACATATTGCATATACAATTAAATTGTTTTGTCGTGTAGACAAGATAATTAGAGTAAAACTTCCATAAATCGAATGTTTCAAAGAACGAGAAAATAAGTTTGAATTATAGAAAATTTGCAATTAGTCAGGGAATAAAATTATTGGTATATTTCAAAGATCTCATAATTTGCACAGCCATTTCTATTTTTTTTATAAAAACCTCCACTTAATATAAAGACAGATATTGTCAGGAACATGACTTCTAAGAATTGGGGAAATACCTTTTGAATGAAATGATGATGATAATGAATACGCTTCCGAGAAAACATAGTTCAATGAGTAAAATTCAATTTACGGTTGAAACATCTCATTTTATTTTCTCTTTTAGAGGAATTTCATTCTTCTGTATTTTTTAGAGGAATTTAAGTTAATGAACAAAAATTGTATGAAGAATGCAACGAAAAATCGGTGTTTATGATAAAAGTAATAGAAGTTCGAGTCAGAAAAGTTTCACTACATCTGTGAAAATTCCAAACAAAAAGTTTTCGTTTGCATTTTTAAATGAAAGATTGAGGTTAGCAACTTTGATTGTAACAATAAGCTGACGAAATTTTTGAATAACAACTCCAAATACAGTGAACTGAACAAAAAGCCTTTGTAAATCGAAGAAAGCCTATGCAATTTTTTTCCATTCGTTAATTCGAATGCACTATTGCGCCAATTAATATGAAAACTTCTACAATACGAAGTCGAGTTTATTTTTTTTTCTTCAACAATTTTTGGTTGAAATGCGTGAGTAACGAAAGTGGGAAATATCAAAGGCCCGCCAATTTAGAAACGAAACAAGATAAACCATGCGTGTGAAATGCTCATAAGATCTAGTCCTTAAACGTCTAGATCTCAAGCTGCATGGCGTGCCAAGAAGAAAGAAAGAAGTTCTTCGCCTTTTTGAGAACTGAGAAAAGTTTATTTCTTGTAATATAAATCGATTCTCTTAGGTTCTCCTGCACACTTTTATAAACGGTGAAGAGAACAGAAATTAATGTGGAAGCCCGAAAAAGGGACCTAAATTTGACTTTGGTGTAAGCTACTCAAAGGAGCAACTTACATTAATTCACACAATTCTGGGATGTGGCCAACCATTCAGTGTGAGATTTGCGACGTCTGACCTAACTTTACTTTCATTATTATTAACTTTTATTAAACACATTTTGAAATTTTGGTACACTTAGGTCAAAGTTAGGCGCATTGTGCTGACAACCATCTTTTGCTTTGGGACCTAACTAGTTAAGTTAATCAGAAAGGAGGACATCTACTCGGAGCCACAGTGGGTTTTCTCACGTGTTAATACGTCGAAATGCCCTTTTCAAGAATTCTTAATAGAGTTAGATGTCTTGTTTGAATGATTTCTGGTTTCTGACCCTGTGCCTCATCATTTCCGAGGACATCCAGTCGAACGATGTGAGGGTCATGGTTTATTTTGATGAATCTCTTTTTGCACCAACTCCATTGGACACCCCTTCGGTTTGAAACAACGACCACAACCTGTCAGAACTTTTGGAGGGTTCAACTCATCCTCAAAAAGGTCCTCCTCTGATTGCATCACTTGTATATCCTCGCCTCAAAGTTCAATCGCCCCCGAAATCCCGGCTCATTCGTCGAGATCAACTTGCCCATCGATCCAACGTGTCGTCCAACCGACCACGAAGCATCAATCTCCATCCGAAAATGGATTACCACCCAACGAGAAACAACCCCGCTCCCCAAACAAGAAACCGAAACATTCACTCGCTCCACTCCGACAAAGAGACGGATTAAAATGGATGAATGAATTCAGAGCTCACCGAATAAACAACTGGTCGTGGGCAGACCTGCAGATGCAGCTCTCGTAACGACCTGAAGATGGGATCCTCCTCCCTCGAAAGTAACAACCTCATCTAATCCACTTTGCCGCAGCGAACTTTAAATGGCTCTCCTGCGTTCAACGGAGTCCATGGACTCCATGGATTCAATAGAACTGTCTGTGTGCGTGTGCGAAGCTCAGTGACGCGGCAAATGCGTTCGCATGCATGTGCAGCACTCATCTGATGGACAAGCAATTTCGACGGGTCCTTTCATAATTCTTCCCTTCCCCGGTCGTCCTTGATGCGCCGGGAAATGCACTCATCGATCCATCAAGATGGGAGCCTTTCAAATCGAAAAGAAAGCATTCAAATCCGAATGCGAAAAGTCGGAGATTACACAAGGATTGTGTGTCCGACTGAGTACCGCAAAATAATTTCGGCCAAGTCCTTGGCGATGATGCATCTCGTCACTGGCAGTGGTCACGTCCGTTCAATGGCTCTCCCCGTCGTCACTTGTTTACGATGCCACACACACAGACGCCTGCAGCAAGGATACTCCAGAAACACCTTGACACACATTCGGCCCGGACGTGTGTTTGTCCGAAATGCACGAGGACAGGCTTCATTGCAGTTTAATGAAATTCAATTGAAGATATTTTTCGGTTCCGTAGCTCGTGTTGCCATTTTGTTCGTTTGGGGGCGAAGGAGGTCAACTTGAAAATGCAAATGGATGAGGAGAGCAACTCGCCTGAGATTTCTCCGAACTCGGCCCATTTGCCATGCAATTAGTTCAAATTGAAGGTGTTAAATTTTTGGATAAATTATAAGTGAGTGGGAGTCCTTTTTAAATTGTCCTCAATGAGACGACAACAAGAGGCAGTAAACAGTTTCGTTTTGTGGCAACAAAAGTGAGGAAACTTTTCGTCGCCCACTTGAAAGTTTTTCCTGAATTGTGCGCCTCCCTGCGGCGAGGACATTTTGGCTGTCAAGTCGAGAGTTGAGAGTTCAGGAGAAGAAGTTATTCAAAAGTCGAATCGAGTCGCCTTGAACTATTTGTATCTTTTTTAGGTTATGCGGTTGCAAAGGAGTGACTTTTTTTTTTTCTTTTCTTATTCATTACAACTTATTTATGCGCCCGCGAGGGTTGTTGGTGGAGGGTTTTTTTTTTTTAGGACTTGCAGCGTTTAACTGGGAGAAGTTTGTTTAGCGGAAGTTTTTGAGCGAATTTGTGTTAGCGGGAAATCGTTTTAAGATTTTGAATTGCCGGCGGTTTTGTGAAGAAGTCAGTGGTTGGTGGAGAAGTTGGACACGTTTTGTTGTTTTGTAAATAGATTAGGGAAAGAATGGGTGAGTCCTTTTGAACGATTTTGAATACGAGTAGCAAGTGGGATGTGTAAATAAAGTTAAAGGAAATTTTTGCGATTCATGGGGTAACATGCTTCGGGCTAAGATTCGAACAAGACCACGGAAATGACTTGGGATCCATGGTGCAGCTCCTCTCAGAGACGTCTTTGCAACCATGAACTTCCGCAAATTTGGTTGACATTTTAATGTTTTTCAAATTACTTACAGTACTAGTCAAAATGAAAATTTTTCAAACAAATCCATTTATTTATTTTAGCACGGTCAAGAGCCATTGTAAGCTTTTCACTCACACTAGATGGCATTGACTTTACAAACAACCAAATTAAAGGCGTGGGATTTCATTTTGAAAAGGTTCCTAAGATCCTGATGTCCAGTTTATAGTTTTTGAAAAGAATTATTGGACAACGAACAAAAAGTTTGCCAGATTTTGGCCTAAAAAGGTTAGAGCTGGAAAAAGTTCTCAGAAAACCGATGATCGAAATAAAACGAAGGACACAGGGACGATGGACCTTTTCCTGAGAACTTTTTGATGAATTTTATAAACAACAACACAGGGATGATGGACCTTTTCCTCAGAACTTTTTGATGAATTTTATGAACAACAACACAGGGATGATGGACCTTTTCCTGAGAACTTTTTGATGAATTTTATGAACAACTATGAGTAAACGAGAGAGTCTGATATATGAGATTTGGGTTCAAAACTGTGGTTCTAAAGTTTTTAAGCCAAAATCATTATAAACGCGAAATGTCAGGGTTGTTATAAAGAGTCAGAGGAGATTCCGGAAAAAACCGAAAAAAATTATGCAGCTTTAAATTTAAATTCAAGTTTAATTAAAGGCTACAAGCTCAAGTTGAAGAAAAGATTTAAGATTTAGGAGCTTAAAATAGTTTTTTTTTTCTAATCAACTTAAATCGAATGTGTTTTTTTGTTTTCGAAATACTAAATAATACGAAATTCCTCCTTAGACTCAAATTGTGGATCGAAAACTCTTCTGAGACTCAAATCGTGGCTCAAGGCTTTTTCTGAAACACAAATCGTGGCTTTCAATTCATTCTGAGACTCAAATTGTGACTCTAAGTTCCTTCTAAGATTCAAATCGTGGCTCTAAATTCCTTCTGAGACTCAAATCGTGGCGTTTTGCTTGTGTTACTTAAGGCGCTTTTTCTGATTTGATCTACGAACGTTGAGAAGATTATCTTAAAAAAGGATCAAAGTCAGTCAGACCTTCTTTTAAATAAAAAATTAAAAAAAAAAAGTTATTTGGACAACAAATTAGACGAAGCTTTGAAGATCGGCCCAAATTTGAGATTCACTTGAGTGAAAAAAGCAGTTTCTTTGCATTTTTTTTTTTCAAGACTAGCGTAAGGTCCTTTCGCAAGCCTAAAATCATGCCCAGCAGTCGATTCTCAGTCCAGATTTATTAACTTTTCCTACGTTTGACCTGTTTGCAGGTAAATGCAAGTCGAAAACAGGTCCAAGTGACGTGCCACCAGACTTGGAACCTCTCAAAATTGGCTTAAGAAATCAATCTATTTAAAGTTGGTCGTGACAATGAAAAAGATGGCGTCAGAGTAATACAAAATTTTTATCCTAATACCACAAGGACTTAAAAAAAACTATTTTTGAGACCACAAGAAGGAAGAAGCTGTTTTGCATGCCTTCAAATACGATTACTTTTTACAGAAGTGGCTTAAAAAAGAACTAAAATTGTTGAGATTACATTGGCAAATCAAGGCAAAAAAAGAAGTTAATTTTTTAAAACGAAAATACGACTACGACAAGCAGCAAGTGTCCACAAAAAGTCTTTTTGCCATCTTATCCTCCCCTTGACGTCAAACACACTCCGACGACCTCACTCGGCGCTTCACAACTTCTCCCCCCCGACATAAATCTTCAACGCATTTGTTATGGTACCCCGTTGACTTCTTGGATACTTCCGTGACCATATTATTACCGTCCCCAATGGAACCCATCCACAGCTTAATAGCCCCACAATTATTTCCTCACATCAATCATCTCTCCATCACACACAGATGTCTATCTCGCACTCATTAGTGACGTGACCCTCCCCTAATCTGAGACCTCGATTCGTGGCCGAGGCCCACCCCCGTTAGCGATACCAGGATAACAAAACTCATTGCCGGGGAATTGAATTAATTAATTGAAACCATTAGCACGCCCCTTGGACCAGTGGAACCACTTAAATATCCATGAAAATCGCAAACGCAGCCGGTGATTATGACGACGGCCAACGACAACAACGACGACGACTCCCAGCGGCAGCATTCAACCACGAAAGCGCCGCCATTTGCCCCGTACGATGACTAATTGCATCTTCCGGATGCATGCTTCCTTTTCGCCAATTACCGTTGCAATAATCATAGCTGTTCCACTTTCACTTCAAAAACACAATCAAACACACCCACACTTTGGCTCAGAGTGTGAACTGAAAAAGGAGCGATGCGAAAAGGATACGCAAACAAAACAAAGCAAAAAAAAAAAAAAAAAATGAGGACTCAATGCCAACTGCGGGTGTATCTATTAATTTCGTGTCACCGTAATGCGGTTGAAATCCAATTCATCCGGGGATCGAGGGTCCTCGTCCCTAATCGCGCGGCGTGTACGGCAAACATCGCGTAACACACACGAGGGCGGGGGTGGCAACCCATGGCGGCCCCGAACTCATCGATCGAACCTGTTCTTTCCGCTGCGTGGTGCTGCTGGTGACGGTGGTGACGATGGTGGTGGTGAAAAATGCAAATGCCAGGACCTTGAGCTTGTGTGAGTGCGCTCTCGGTGTCATCGCAGTGCTGCCAAACAAAGCCAATGAATCATCGAGAGCCGCCGCGTAAGGGGAGCTCGAATTATTTATTTTAATGTGGTTGCAGAGTGTGAGGGGCGGTTGGCACGAATGCGGGCCAAGGGATTTTTAATTAAATTTCAATGGCCGATGGTCTTTTTGAGAATTTCAAAAGATGGGTGTGTTGTTGGAACAGAGATGTCACAAAAAAAAACCGAAAACACCGCCCTCTGAATCCACAAAAGGAGAACGAGCAACGAAATTCGAGCTCTGCCAGCGGTTTCTTAGAGAACTTTTCCACCCCAATTGCGTCCTCCTCGCAACTTCCCATGTCCTAGTTGCGGTAGAAGTTGCACTGCGAAGCCACTTTACACGTACGATTAACTTAACCAAGCTCCACAACTCTATGCGCACCTTTAATGGATGTACTCGGGCGAGTTGTAAACCGAAAATGCCAAAGTTCATCGGAAGGACCAGAGTTAGGACGAGGGAATTCTACTTTCTACTTTCCGTGTTGTGGAAAATTTTTTGGAAAAGTTTCGAGCTAAATCAGCGAAGTAACGAAGCAAAATGTGGACAACAGAAAAAGACGCGTATGGATCGGTGTTTTTGTTGCAACTTGAAAGCGAAAGGTTTTTTTCTTTTTTCTGTTGAACACACTCATCGCGATAACGAGTTGGAAGACGGGAAGGCGTCTTGAACAGAGTTTATCTGTGTCACGTTCAGTGGTGGCGGAGAAGATTTCACGTTTTGATGAGGGATGGTGGGTAACTTGTGGATCGACCAATTGGATTTGATGTGCTGTTGGCTTCAATGTTGTTCGGGGTGAAGAAAAGTGGAATGTAACATTCCTGGAGGTAGTAAAATGTTTCTGTTTTCGGCGGGGTTTCTGAACAATTGGTGATGATTTCGAGGATAAGATCTGATTATGGCGAGAAATTATACGAAATTTAAGACAGGTTAAGAATTTGTCTCCAACTTTGTAGAATTTGATTTTAAATTTGAAGACACAGAGGTGCTATAGAGTGACGGAGAGTTGTTATGAAGTAGTGGGAGAGTTTTTGTGTGTTTCGTTTGGAAATTACAACAAATGCAACTGCAACTCTGCAACTGAAGGTGCAGAGCCTCGTTTAGAAAAAAATTCTTAAAGACCGAAGCCTAGCTCACGTTTATAAAAAGAACTTATAGAATAACGAACAAAAAACATCCAAATTGAGTTGAACATCTTTTAGTTTTTTTTCGCTAAAAAAAAAGCTAGGCTCTGGCTTTCGACGGGCTGTTACGCCATCCAGTGTAATGAACTTCTTTTAGTAAAGGTTTCTCGTTGACAGAAGGTTGTAAAATTCAATTCAATTCTTTCTTAATTTTATAAAAAAATGTATTTACATGAATGTTTTTATAAAAACAAATATTAATCTGCGTATCAGCCCCCATAGGGCCAGAGACTAGTTTTTTTTGTGTCTCCATTGTGTTTGACACATGTGAAGTGGACATGCTGTTTTTGATGCCGATTCCGAAAGGTGATATTTGAAAGTTTTCCAGAAATGCTCCAGGGGCATTGTCAGTCGTTCGCTGAAAATGGGGCCGAGAAAATTGTTTGTGATGTTCTTTCCCCGGCTTTTTTTTTATAAAATGTCTTTCCTTCTCCGCATTCAAACATGAAAGACTTAGCAAGATGGCCACCACGTCGCACTTCAACTGGCTGATAATTCGTAATAACAATTCCTATATGATGAAAAACAAGGGGAGTCAAAAAACCCTTTAGCACTGAACCAAACAACTTGACGAATATCAGCTCGTATGGGTACAGCGGTCTAGTACTCAAAAAAACATTGAAAGCCGTTCCAGCAAAGAAGGGTTCACTGCTGTCATGAAAAATGACAGAAGGAGAATTCTTCAAAGAATACGATGCGTGTTATTATGACAGGCCAGTGCTAGGCGTTCGTTGAAGAAGCTTAGGAACAAATTGACTGGCGGTAAGTATTGTTCAGATCTGAAGCAGGCTGCCCTCCGCAAGGTATCCCATATTTTAAGGTCACAGAAGCCATCACATCAAGAAAGCCAAAAAGGTCGAATAAGTTCTAGTCAGTATCATTAGATCTTAATCGCCCCTTTTGGTTTTATAAAAAAGGGAAATAAAATGACTAGAAGCTAATAAGAAAATATTTGAAGATTTTAGACCCTAGATTTTGCGTCGGAGCAAAGTTTTTCAGAAAATCCAGCCCAGATCGATATAAATTGAAGAACACAGCGGTGTCATAGGCTGCCTGAGAGCCTTTTGATAAATTTTGTGAACAACTATGATCAAACAAGGAGGTCTGAACCATGAGATCTAAATTCAAAACTAAGTTTTTGAAGTATTTAACCAAAATCGTGATGAATTCGAAACGTCAGGGTTGTCATAAAGAATCAGAGGATATTGCAGAAGAACTCTGCTGTGTTGTAACGCTTGCTGCAGAGGATGCCCGCGTCTAAGGTGGCGTACACAGGTAGAGAAGGACCTGAACCAACTCGGCATGAGTCACTGGAAGCAGCTGGCACGGGATCATGCTGGATGGAGGAGGTTGCTAAAGGAGGCCCAGGTCCACCCCAGACTGTAGCGCTGCACAAAAAAGAAGAAAATTTCGGAAAAACACAAGTTTTGAAGTTTTAAATTCAATTTCGAGTTAGATTTAAAAGTTTCAGGCTTAAGTTCGAATTAACACGTTGAATGTGACGCTAATTCTACATCGCTTGCACAAAACAGTACATTTTTTTTAATCATTCGTGACGCATTCAAATATTAGGTTGCCAAACATCTCCGTTCCCTCTTCTTTGTCTTTTGAATTTTCTGGCTACTAAATGATGATGACTAAAAAAATTACGTCAAACTAATCATGCATAGCGTCGTTTTGTAGGTTATGTCAAGACCTTTCAAATGATGTATTGTATTCGAGCTCTGTAACGCTTTATACAAAGCCGGAAAATTCAAAAGACAAAAAGGCGGAAGGGAGATATTTGACAACCTAATAAAAAATGTTTGTGTGTTCTATATTGCATTCATTTCTTTAGACCATTTTACTGAAGATAATTATACCCAAAAATTCAAGCATTTAATTCATTACATAAGCCTTTAAATTTGAATAATCTTGGCTTCGCCGGTCACCAGTGATCCCCATGGCATTCAACGTGTTAAATTTGGAAACATCAAGGTTTGTATAAAGGCTGCATTAGTTTTAACTAACTTGTATCGAATGTGTTTTTTTTTTCGAAATTGTTGTGACGTTTATTTTAAATTATATCGCGCACAACACAGTGGAGGTGCGAACAAGCTATACTCTGGCTCTGTATGGGCTGTTACGCAGATTATTCTTAATTTTTAGTTCGTGGTATAAGTGGCTCGGGCGCCACTCCCCGTTTCATCATAATAGTTCGTGATTCTCTAATCGACTTTTTTGATTTGAACTTCGAACAATCTGAAGGTAATACTAAAAAAGGAGCTCAAACGTGTCCGGACTTTCTTTTCAGTAAAAAATTGAACAAAATGCTTTGAACAACAAAACTAGAAGAAGCAATGAAGATGCGCTAAAGTTTAAGCTTCATCATCATCATCATTAGTGGCGTAACCGCCTACGAATGGCCAGAGCCTAGCTTCACTTGAGTGAAGTTTCGCAGGCTTTCTGTAGAATTTTTTTAAGACCGGTGTAAAACCCGGGAGATTCTTTTTGCCCAGGCGTTAATTCTAAGGCTAGACTCATATTTTTTTTTTACATTTTACTCGTTTGCAGGTGAATGTTAGCCGAAAACAAGTCGATGCGCAGTGGTCAATTTTCAAGATCTGGTGGAACTTTATTCCTATTGCGCTTGAATTTATATTTTTTGTTGTGTACTTGATTATGATATAGAATAAGCCACAAAACTATTTAAGATATAATATACATATATCACGCCGATTACACGCGTCGATATTTTTAAAAGCCTTCACAAAGCTAGAGAAGCAAAAAATAACGACAAGCGCCAAACCATTCTTGAAAGCATCGAATTTCTCAGCTTTTATAAGTAGTATATAAATTTGGCGTACCTTAAAAAAACACCTGAATTGAAGACAATAAAAAAATGTATACACTATACATACTGGAATTCTAAGCAATTTTCTTTTCAACAATCACTTCGACTTACAAAACGCAACTAAATTTATTAAGTTTATTTGCCAATATTTTGCAGCTGTTTGGATAGAACGGTTAATTTTATTCCCAGAATCGAAAAGAATAATGCAGAATAATATTCTATGAAGTTCTAGCTGTTAGTTCCTATTCAAAAACTTATACTCAGGCAAACTTATTTTTTTGAATTAAGTTCCGCTAGATACTCAAAATTGACCACTGTGCGACGTGTCATCAATCTTAGAACCTCTCAAAATTGGTTTCAAAAATCAATCTACCTAAAGTCGGACGTAGCAATGAAAAAAATCACGTCAGAGCAGCACAAACTTTTCAGCCTAATGTCGCAAAGACTTCAAAAAGATTTTTTGGGGTCACAAAGATACAAGCAGATATTTGAAATTACTTCAAATTCGGTCAGTGCTTTCAGATGTAGTTCACGAAATCTAAATTTTTGTGGCTACATTGAAAATTGTTGTAGATTACTCTTGTAGTATGGAAATCTACTCCATAAGCGGCTAGAATTGTACAAAACTACGAAAATCATTGGGTAATTGCTAGAAGCCTGACGACTTTTGTCAATAATGTTTAAAGACTTTCAAATTGTTGTGATTAACGTGAAAAGTGTTCCAATTTACTGCTGTAGTCTCCAAAATCGACCTTAAAATCGTGCAGAATTTTACGCCAAACCTCCAAAAATTCATTTAGTAATTACTACAAACCCATAAACTACTACAAACCCATAAACTTCATTCAGCAAAGCTCAGAGACCCTAATTTTTCCTCAATTGTTGTGAAAGTGGTTCAAGTTTACTGCTGTAGCCCGTGGGGTCTGCTCTGGAAGAGTTCTGGGTTATGCCAGCTCTTTAACAACTCTCTTCAGCTTAAGCCGGGAGTCCAAAGAATGAAAATTTGAATAAAAATTGATTCAGTTTATTACTGAAATCGCCAAAAATCGTATTCTTCTTTTAAAAGTTTGAACATCAAGACGCTACCCTCAATTTTTTCTCGTATGAAAATAAAATCGATTGCCGCAAAACACCCTCATTCCACCCACAAAAAAAAAAGAAAAATCCCTCATTACGCCTCGTCGAGGTGTTGCCCATTCATCGCGTGGAATCCGCACGGCAAACAACACGACTTCCCATTCATCACAATATCCCATCGCTGTGGGTTGCCTGACGCTGGAAAAAAACGCGCTCCACACCACATCGCTTCGAGTTCTCGTCAAATACCCTCTGCGGTGGTATTTCCGTGAGAAAGGAAAACAAAGTAACGCACTCAAGATGCAAACTCCACTCTTTCTCAATCTCCCTTCACTCCTCCGTGAACCCTCTGAACTCAGTCCAATGAATGTCAGTCATAAAAAAAAGAAAACCCCCTCCTCATCTCTCTTGTGCCAAGCCCAATTGACTTCCGTAATCTCCTACCGATGTAATCTGCGGTTCTTATTCCGACGGAGCCTCCTCTATTTACGCATAACCTCCAAGAAAACGTGCAGTTAAATCGAGCCCAGGTCGCGTCCCGTAACGAGAAAAACTCAACTCGAAGTCGTCTTGAAAGGCAAAAAAAAGAAAATGAAACGTGTAAACACACCCTGCCTGAGCCTGGGTGCCTATAAAAATAAAAACACAATTTCCGGTGAGGGATCATAAAAAGAAAACAACGGTGGGACGGATGGGGGGGACGCACTCAAGGTGAAGAGGAAAAACTTCGATTTTTCTTTTTTTTTTTTCTCGAACTCCACGAAGACGGGGAGAGACTGTAATGAAGTCTGGGACGGGCTAATTTCAAACCGTCCATTGAAGGGGTGTGTTCGTGCGTCTAATGATTTCCATCAATGGTTCGGCCAGATTGCATTTGAAAATCTTTTAGAACGGCCAATGACCGGGCCACAGGTAATTATTTTATCGTTACCGTGGAGATTTTGACGGTTCTCTGCAATCAAATTGATTTTCTTCTTCGCTTTTCTTTACGATGCGACTAGACGCGCCGCGTCGTGATTTATGTGTCGAAAAATGAAGCGACTTCAAGTTGAGGAAATCGATCGACGGCGGCAGCGGCGGTGGCGGGCGTGTTTACGGCCAAAGTCGTTTATGACTGCCGCGGGAATGAGTTTGAAAGTCGTTCGCGTCTTCAACGCGTCATAATCCGTCATTATTTTGTGCGAGTGACGCGTGTGTGGGATGGGGACGAGCGGTCGTTCGGTGGATCTGCTTGATTGGCGAGATGATGCGTGGAAATGACAATGAAGACGATGTTGGAGTCTGGGCGGCTTGTGGGCGAGGCAACAAGTTGACGTTTCGCCCACAATGACGGTGAGGTTGACGTGAGATATTCGCATTTTGGCTGCAGTTTGATGTCGGGTCAGGGAAGGCACGTGAGTTGCGGGTCGTAAAACTCTCCCACACACACGTGGGCTTCCATAGGAAGACGAGGCAAATCTTGAAGTTAGTGCTCATCGTTTTATGGCGCGTTTGGTCTGCAAGAGTGGTGAACATCGCCGTGGGGCGACTGATGAAGGATCGTCAGAGGCGTCATTCTGGAAAGTGATTAAAATTGCTTGGGTCCATGGGATTTTCTCGGGTCATCAGGGAATTGAGGTTCAACTCAGGAATTTCGTCGAACGAACAGTGGAGACTTTCGATACTTTCAGTAACTTTGAGAAGGTTGGGTTAGGTTAGAGTGGTAACTTTGTAACTTTGAGAATATTCACAATAATTTTTGACTTCTCGATCAGTGCAAGGAAGCCATTTTGTAAGATTAAGAATAAGGTTTAAAATTTAAAGTCAATGTTGGTGATCATAGTTGTTAGTCGACCGCAAAAGAAGAAATCCGACGATTAACGATTGAAGGTCTCAAGTGATAGAGTGACGGGACGGCTTCTCAGGTTTTACTGACAGAGTTTTCTCCATCAATCGAGGACCTCGCGGCCTCCCAATCAAACCCCCACAAAAACAGTCCTGCCTACACACACCCAATTCCATTCGAAGTGATAAATATTTAAACTAGTAAAAACAAATAAACGAACTATAACAACAACTACAACCAGAACAATTCCTCAAACTCTCCGACGTGATACATTTTACTTGCCGCTTGCCAACCCTGCACACCGTGTAGCACCGCCTCTGCATCACGTGTCACTTGTCAAATCCATCACCATCGGGTAGACAGGGTGTTTCACTTGCTGTGCTGCATGAGTTTTGAAACAAAAGAATGAAAAGTCCTTGCACACACATCCACACAGGACGTTCTTTTGTTCGTTCATTCGTGCGTTCGGAATGAGCGGTAAATATTTAAAAACCGTTTACAGCCACCCGTCTCCACTGCCAGACCCTGCGGCTGAATCGAAGCTGGCTCCCGTTCTTCTCGTCCTTTCGTGCAATTTTCGTGCAAACTCTTCAAAGTGACGTTAAAGTTTTCTGCTCTGGAGTTGTTGCAGCAGAACCCTGAGACTTCATCCACCCCCCACACACTTGTCAGCGCGCCGTGTTTTTCTATTCTAATTGAATTATTCTCCCTCTCTCTCTCGCTCTTGGACTCCTTTCCCCCATCCACTTCTTTGTGTACTACTTGGCCCCGACAGGAAGGACGCGCCGCCACCACCGGCGCTGGGCTCGCCTTCGGGCTCCGTAGGCGTCTCTCACGTCAACGGCAAGCGCTTTATGTGTTCTCTCTCCTGAAAGAGGACGAGTATGCCTGCTCTTTTGTGTTCAATAGGGCTTCATAAATTTTGACTTTACAGTTACATGTGTGTGCAAGGATCCGGGGCATGGCCTAAATTTAAACCAAAAAAAAACGAGAGAAAATGGCGGAGGCTTCATTCCCTTGTTGCAGTGAACGTCGTCGTAAGCGATGCGGTAGCGTGTATCTATTTGTTTGGGTTAATAACGCGAATTTTTTTTTTTATTTCAGACAACAATTCACCGACCGAGGGAGGAGAAGGAGAGGAAAACTTTATTTGCCCACAGAAAAGTGTTATTTTTCCTCCCCCTTCTCGAGTAAGTTGTGAGCTGCTTTCGCGAAAGAGAGAAAAAAAACAAAAAACACAAGAGCAATTCAAAATAATTAAAATGTCGGTTTCGGGAGCAATTTGAGAGAGCATTGCACAACCCTGTTCACTCTGTTTGTTAGGTTTTTTTTTTTTTTCAAAATAAAAAAACAATTTTTTTTTGTGGGGGTGGCTCGAAAACATTGCGGTAACCATGGTGGCGTTGGTTTGCGCCGAGCCACATCGTTAAATACGGTAAAAGAAAAGTTTTAGATTGAAGTTTTAAGGTTAGGCGATTTGTCAGGGGTGACACAGAGGCAGTGCAGGGTGCAAGTACAAATGTAGTGCGGTGGCGATGACGACGGAGGAGGAGATGACTTTTTCGGTTGACACTGAAACTGAAATACGAACGGGGAGTAAATAAGTTGTGTTGGGGTTGGCTTTTTTTTCGAAAGGCGGGTTTTTTCTCTTTCGACTGTGCTGTGTTTTGCTTCGTTTTGTGACAGTTTTAGGTCGGGTCTTTGGCAAGTAGTGAGATTTGTTTCGTGGAGTCACTAATGGAGTGTCAGTCAGCAAAAAAGGCAACGGAATTGAGGATGAGGTCTTTGGGTTATTGGGGAAAAGTTCGCGGGCAAAACAAATAATGGATTTGAGTTGAGACGAAGTTGAGGCGGGGGCAAAGTAGGGAAAGTACTTCAAAGCCGATCGAAGGAGCGACGGTAATTATGTACAGCGAAGCTCATTTGGCAAAAGGAAGTGAGTCTTTGATTTAAAAAGTTTCCCCTGGAGGACGATCAAAACCGGGGGAGACACTCGGATCGTTGGTGGAAAGTTATTTTCGGTTCTGAGTAGTGATGCCAAATTCAGTGCGCTCAAAGGAACTTTTACAGATGCTTTGATTTCGAAAGTTTTGAGGTTGTTTGAGGATTTTTGGAAGTTTTGCGAGTACCTGGATGGAATGAGTTCGTTGGAATTTTGGGTTCTTTGTAAAGTTTATGACGTGACAGTGCTGCTAAAGGTATGAAAGAAACTTATGTCGGGGACAGGTTGTTTTTGTTGCAAAAATTAAAAAAAAAATTAGTCTGAATCGAATCATTAAAAAGCAAATGGAATGCATAAAAGGACAGTCTTGTAACTTATGTTTGCTCTTTGTATCTTTGTACCACAAGTCCAAATTGCTCTAAATCGAATTCGTATGCTTCGTTTGCGATGGCTTACAATAGATTTCAAGGAATTTCAACAAGTTTGCTGTTTTCGAAAATCGTGAGAAATCACGTTTGTAGTATTTTCCGGTGGTATAACCAAATTCAGTGCCTACATCCATTTAATTGTGGGAACCCAAAAGTTGTTTGGCAGCACAATGAGCCTAGCTATGGCCTAAGTGTACGAAATGTTCAAAATCTGCTTAATAGTATTCACCGAATCGTTTTTGTATCCTTTTCAAACAGTTCTGTAGTTTTATACAACAAGCTTTGTTAAGAGTACTAAATTCGATCTATTCAGCAACATTTTCTTTTAATTTCAATGTTCTTGAACCTACCTTCAAATTTGTAGCCGATAGAGATTCGTCTTTTTATCTTTGTGGCAAAGTTCCGAATTATTTTGCAAGAATTTTGGCAGCATTGAACTGTTTTAATGTAAATTTTTTGTCCAACAAAAGGCGACGTGGACAAAAAGCGTTTAGCCAAATGATGAAAAAAAGATTTTACCGATGAGACTTCAGAAATCTTTCATGAAAGTTGTTCGAAAATACAATTTCTCTTCAAATGAACAGTGCTACCAAATTGCATTGCAAAAAAGCGATTACGTGGATGTTCAAATGCGACAAATTTTATTTGTTTTTATGGAGCTTCAAAATGACAGTTAAGAGACGTCTTTTTATAGACGAACGCTCAAGGGCTAATGAGGCTTATGCGAGTCTGTAGGAGTTTTAAGTCGCAGATTATTCCACAAGGGCTAATGAACACCTATGACGGCTTATGAGAGCATGTACGGATTTAAAATCGCAGATTACTCTATTTTCAGGTTCCGCCTTTCACCAACTGTCATTAAGAGACGTCTTGAGACACATTTAAAAGACGCCACTGGCGGTAAATCAACTGAAACTCTCATTCGACGTAAAGATATTTTAGAAAAAAAACTCGACTTTCCTGAGAAACGATTAAAAATCGCTTGGAAAAATACCCGCCCCAAGGTCTAGACGATGAAATCCGATTGATTGATGGTGAATTGTAAGGAAAATCTTGCCCCGAGGCTGATTTCTGTTGCCATCGCCCATTCACTGACCACTTTATAGGACGAGTTTAGCTCTTTAAGACCCGTCGCTTTTTGCTCCTCCCACACGTTGTCAGCCACAAATCACTTGCTGCTGCCCACTCTCATCGACGTGCCCCATGATCTGCGACCTCAGACCGAACTCATAAATTCGCGAAGAACTGTCTGTGCGTCTAACCATCAGAGTTCCCTTCGCATCTGAGCCACCTGACCACACCTAAGAGCCACCAGTCCTCCCACCCTCTCCGTGTAAAATATCTTTTCATCTTTTTCCATGGGAACTCTTGCAATTTAGCTTCGAATCGAATCAGAGCCGCCGCCACCATTGCGTTGCATTCTCTCCATTTTGGGGCATCATCGTCACATCCACCTGCTCCCATGGGGGGTCTCGCGTCGTCGTTGCCGCCACCACCGCCGCCATTGCCGCCGCCTTAAATGGCACGCCATAGCCAGCCGACGACTGGTTAACAGGCTTTTATTACCAAATTCTCGCACATCGTTAACACAATTAGACTGCCGCTGCAGCGAACGTGTGTTTCAGCAGCTGAATGCGCAGAATGCGGACAGAGATACCCACCCCGCCTCCGGTGCTGTCGTGTCGTGTCGTGTGTGACACCCGACGGAACCCCTACGCATTGCAAGCGCTCCAAAAAAAAAAAAAAAATAAAAAACTCGATCCAACCAACCGGCCACCTTTTCGGAGCCCACCAAAGCTCCGCCGTCTGTCGGCAAGTGGCACCGAACACCGACATCGAGCTACGACGAAAATGGGCGGCCTCGTGGGCGCACGGTGCTAAGTGCAGAGCTCGGCGCGTAATTGCGGGATTATTACAATAATTTTCCAGCTCCAAGCCCGGAGGGGCCAACGTATCACTTTATTACGGAAAATATGCGGTCGAATTGGATGCCGAGGAGCGCGCGCCAGCGCGTACGCCTTCCCCCTGGTGATTTCCATACCAAGAGTCCAGCAGCATCGACGACGACCGACGATGGCGATACCATCTCCGTGATGAAATTATTGTCATTTTCGTCGCTAATGAAGTAGAAGGACACCGCAAAGCAAAATCATTATCGGCATTTAACGATCGGTTAAAGGTGGGCGAGAGACGCATATCATCTGGGGGGAGTGTGTGTCTTGGCAGTCGCTTGTGCCCTCAGTGGGCTTGGGGCTTGTCCTTTTTGGGGATGGACCACAAAATGTCGTGACGGGTTTGCCACAGGGTGGATGGCTTCCACAGTTGATGGCGAAATGTTGACGTTTGCACATCGAAGGTGCACCGTTGACAGGCGACAGGCGACACTGGTGACATTTGGCTGGAGATCTGGAGCGTGGATTTAAGTGGGCTTACGAAATTGTGAATGCCACTGGGAGCAGTTTTCAGATGGTTGATGAACAGTTGAACTGCTTGGAATTCAGATTTGAGGAGGATGAGAAAGGCTTTTGGAACAAAAATTGGGAACCATCCTTGATTCCACTCATTTTAGCATGCGCTCAAAATTTGTGATGAAGTAAGGAAACAAACAACACAAAAATCATTCAAATCTAATTTCTCTAATCGTGACGAAGAGACGCAGAACTCTTGAAAATGTAAGTCCAGGAGCCCGACCTTAGCTCAATAGACGTACTTTTAAGTTAAAAAATGCCTTCAAAAGTTTGGTTTAACCATGCAAATCTCCTCACTGTGTGTTAAAACCTTTGTTACGAATTTTCCCAAGTCCACGGAAGGCTTTAAAAGATCTTTTCATTTGTTGCAAGATTCTCTTTTATTCCCACAATTCACGAAATCCCTCTTCCATGTAATCCCCCACAATCTGCCACATGAAATAAAGATAAGACCCCGAAATTGCTTCCCCATCCTTTTTCAAAGTCTCTAAAGCTGCCCGAAGGCGCTTTGTACCCCGAATGTGGCTTCACAAACCCATCTGCCCACCCCGTGTCTCTTTTTTTGCATTCACTCAGTTCCAGAAACAACTCCTCCCTCATCAAAAGCTCTGTTCGCCGAGATTAATTACAACTCCTCTTCAAATCCGCATCATCCTCCCTCCAAAACTCACCCAGCTCGCATCCCTTTTCCCGCTTCATCAGCAACGAACGCTTTTGTTGCTCATTCAACGCCCTGGCACTGTTCCCAACCTAATCAAACGCCATCCCGCTGCCGCCGGATTCACCACAATCCCAACCACGTCCATTCACTTCATGCAGCTCCTGACCCAAATTAGGTGCGTCCAGTCTCACCATCCGAACCAAAACTCTCCACCGCGACGTGACGCTCAAAGATATTTTTCGTGGAACTCACACAGACAAAAAAAAAAAAAAGGAGAAACCGCCATCCCCGTGAATGCATCCACTCATCCGTTCCAAAAAAACCTCACGAGCCACAGAAGCCAACAACAAAAATAAAGGAAAGAAACAGAACACAGAGGACGAAGCCAACGTGAATGAGAAGGAAACAAACGCATCTCCTCCCCGTGAAACGTGTTCAATGATTTACTTTGCCATGCAAACAAAACTCGACGCGCAACAGACCGCGAGCCCAGGAGGCGCTCCAGAGGAAGGGCAGGAGAAACACTCACACATCCCAATCCCAGTCCCGTCCTGTTCCCTGCTACCGCAACATGCAATTACGTGTCCACTCCACTTGCTCCCAGTCCTCGTCGTCAGTCGCCTCCGAACACACACGCGATGGAGCCTCACCGCCCGCCCCCACCGATAGGTGAACATGAAGATATTGCTGTTCCTGTATCCTCCTGACGACGACGATGATGATGATGATGATCATCATCATCGCACATGGTCTCGCGTCGCCTCCCACCCCATTCGCAGTCATTCATCATCATCTCCACACACACACAGAGGGAGGAGAAAACAAAACACAAAACAAGGGAAACAGGGAAAAAAAAAAGAACCGAGAAATCGAGAAGGGGGGACTCAATGAAGACGGAGTTTCATTTCGTTGGAACGGAACAATGGGATTCTAGGCACGTCCCAGGCATTGGGTATAAATGGAACTCGCTTCGACTCCAATTCCAATTCCAACGTGTGTGTGGTTCAATCTGGGTGAGGGTGGCCACCAGGGGGTTGCAATGCAGGTTCAAAAAAAAATAGAAAACCATCTTCGGAATGAATTTGCTCTCGTGAATTCATCACATGGCGGCCCATGCGTCAAATTAATCCGGAAATCATTGGGAAGTTGTTGAAATTTCGGCTGCTCCTTTGGCTAATCGCCGAGACTAATCGATGATTGGAGGGGCCACACGAAAGTTTTCTCGTAAATTTATCCACTACCGTTATCGACGCAGGCTTTCGATGAAGTGGCCGAGTGTTGAAAAGATTTTTGTTTTCGTGTGCGGCAACTTTTCATCTTGAGATTTATTCGAGTTTTTGTTCTTTTTGAGGTTTTTCCGTTTTTCTTTTTTGCGGGATTGTGGAAAAAAAAGTTTTCTGGGTCACTGTCACTGGCTGAGTGGACGGTTTGAGGTGGGGACTCACTTTGGGATGTGGAAGTTTGCCACGGGAGTGGTTTTTGTGGCTTAATTTTTCCGGGAAACTTCGGGAAAGACGGGCTTCTCTTTTGACGTGAGTTTGAATTAAGGGGAAAAATCAGGGGAGTCCTTTTTCGACAACGAACACTCGGAGATCGTTCAGCAAAGTCAGGTGTCTCAAACTTCACCATCTCGACGGAATTTTGATACCCGACAGACGGCTTCGGTCGAATAATGATTTTTTTTGCAATCTTTAATGGCACAAATAAATCTTACTCCTACAACTACTTTTACAAAATGCTAAACCGTCCGAAACCCCTGAATACACACGGCTATTTCTTGTTTCTGCATTTGAGTAAACTACAATATATTAGGTTTAGTGAAAAGAGATCCATAATTTTTGCATGAAATTGAAGGCTTTAATTACCATAGTTAGAATGATTGATTTAGGTCAAATATGCACCGTTTTGTTCGATTGTTCTGTGTTGTTCGACTTTTTGCCATTTTAAAGGTAATTTCAATATGACTCTCTCATAGAAACCCTCGTTCCTATTGGCAAAAAAATTTAGACAATCGATCTTCACTAGACTCTCTTGAAGCGAATTTTTCACCAGCAAAATTGTTCGCCATGGACAGAAACAGATTGTAATCACTTGGTGCCAAGTCCGGATGCATAAGAACCTCCCAACCAAGCTCCCGTAGCGTCTGGCGAGTCACCTGTCCGGATGGAACACAATTCCTCGCCTATTGGCCAAAGCTGGCCGCTTCTGGGCGATTGCTTTCTTCAGACGGTCCAATTGTTGACAGTACAGTCCGAGTTAAGAATTTGCCGTATGGGAGCAGCTAATAGTATATAATTCCCTCCTAATCCCACCAAACATGCAGGAAAACCTTTCTGGCCGTCAATCCTGGCTTAGCCACCGTTTCCGCCGGCTCACCGCGCTTCGACCACGACTGTTTTCGCTTGACGTTGTCGTAAGTGATCCACTTTTTATCGTCAGTCACCAACCGATTCAGAAATGGGTCAATTTTGTTGCGATTCAGCAGCGATTCGTAGATGGAAATTAGGTCCACGAGGTTTTATTTGCGTTAACTCTTGTGGCACCTATACATCGAGCTTCTTTTCGTATCCAGACTTATTCAAATGGTTCCGAATGGTTTTTTGTGCAATCTTTAGCTCTTGGGCAATCGAAACACTGCTTACATGACTGTCGCGCTCGACAGATAAATAACGCCATCTATTGCAAAAATAATGGATTTCTTTTCAATACACCTAATATTAAAAAATACGAGTTTTTCATAGAACTTCGCCTACTTTGTACAGATAAGCTAAGCTTCGACCACTATTAGAATGTGTAGGGCTTTTTATGTTGATAGAAAATACTTTCAAAGCTCCGACTCTTGATGTACGCATAAAAATTCCTTGACTAGAATATCATCATACCCGGCGATAGTAGGGATTGATCCACCGATCTGCCTCCTTAAGAAGCGGATTAGCGGATCTGCCACTGCACCAGCCTTTGTCACTTGAGGTTTAGATAATGCAATACCTCTAAAGGATCTTTTCAGGTATCTGAGAAGCACCAGATGGACGGACACATCGTTGGAATTAGGTCACCGCGAGTAAGGAAAGGGTTACAACCCTTCTATGGGTAACACAAGAGGTCCAAAAGGACCTAAGTGTGGCAGAACAAATACTGTCAGCCCGCCTACCTACCTATCATTTGTCAATCAATTGCATCGTCGTCGTTTCGGGAATTTAATTAAAATGAATTGAAATTTGTGGATCTTTCTTTTGTGAAAAAAATATAATCCATTAAAAAATGCAAGCTCTGTTCATAAATTTCCTGTGTTTTATTTCTTCATTTGAGTTAAAATTTGATTAAAAAAAAAAGGAATGCCAATCTTAATCGACAGAATTGGGGACAATATCCCAGTCAGCCTCTTTCTGACGATAATTTTTTGAGACCAAAGTCAACATTTAAACAACGCAAGTTTTCTTTCTTTTTACACACCATGAAAACGGTGATTATTATTTACAGAAAATCTTTGGTTTCTTCAGTTTTAAAGTTTAATAACTAATCCCGCTGTTCATATCCCGAACATTTGAAGCGAAGAAAAAAATGATATGAGCAAAGCGAACTCAAAACATGTTCAACAAAAGCAACGATTTTTAAATCAGTTGCCGTGTTGTCAAATATTTTGAAATGAGAACATTGAGTTTGAAAATTAAAACTTTAGGCAATGAAAACAATTTTTGTGAGTTCTAGTTTAAATGAAAGTTGAAATGCTTTTTTGTTTTTAATACGTTGAATGCCATGGAGGTCACCGGTGATCAGCACTAAGTGTGAACGTAAAATACGTATTCAGCAATATTTGATTCTGAACCGCAGCATCGCGTGACGTTGACGATTCTTAGAATTGAGGACGATATTTTTTAAGTGGCGGTTGGCTCGATCGGTTAGTGCGTCGGACTGTTGAGCGAGAGTACACGGGTTCGAATCCAATTCGAGGAAAAAAATACCACAATCATTTTTCACGGCCCCACCTCCAGCGAACGACTGACAACCTTCCTGGAGTACTTCTGTCATGAAAAGCTTTTGTAGTTCGCCCTTCGGAACCGGCATTAAGCAGTAGGTCACGCGCACAACACAGTGGAGGCGCGAAAAAACTAGGCTCTGGCTCTCATCGGGCTGTTACGCCACCCAATGTAATGTAAATGACGACATATTTTAAAGAAACTGAAGGATTCACGACCCCTACTTTTAGCATGATGCCAAAAGGGAAATTAAAACTCAACTATAGATGGATTTCTTCTTTGAAACTTGGATTCAGTGATAAAAGAGAATGCATTAATAAGCCACTCACAAATAAGCTCCGAAGAAAAAACTCAAGAAACCTCTCATAAGAAGTGCGAGTCCATTTTGAGACTTTACATCGCATGAACTCAGAGCGCGTGCACCTCCGACAACTCAGACAATCTCCGACAACTCTCATCGCCACCTAAAAGTGAATCGCAAAACTTTGAACTCCCCAATGCCACGCGTCTTCACTTCTGTGTGATTGAGAGATTGAGCCGCCACCCCTAAACCACTCTATGCGCATGCTAAGCAGCCCCACCTCCACACGAAGCCTCCATCTGACAAATCACCGCCACGATTAATCGCTCATCACTCAAGTCATAAACCCATCGACGTCGTAAACCGCTCCCGGCCGGGAGATGCAAATAAAATCGACCGCACGTGTTCCCCATAACCCCCAACCCGATCGAGACAGGGTGTCGTTTAACTCACATTTACGACCCCCAAAAAATCGAGTGACTCAACCGCAGTCAGTTCCCAGCCGATGAAACTGGTTTGCGTTTGAATTCGCCTCGAGCGGTCCTTTTTTGGAGTGAGGCTCGTCTCTGTCTCTCTGTCGAATCTGTAATTGGCCCCGTTGCCATTTGATCGTCAACAAGAGAGATCACCGATCGTCGTCCATTTAAAGGCTTCGCGACTTCGTCTCCGAACCTCGGCTCGGCGTAATCCATCAACGACGACTTGTCGAACACGCATGCGTGCGTGTAGGCCCCGCGAAGCGTGTAATTATCACTGCATCCATTAACTGTGAAGGCGCTGACATTTTCGCGGTATAATTGGCATGATTGGCGCTGCCTTTTGCGTGCGCCTTCCTTCGTTCCTCCCTCGGCTATAAAAATTTTTATCAATGGATTCTGATCGCGGTCGCATGTGTGACAACTGCTGCCTTCATTGGCAGCATGAGTTATTGGCCCGAAGATATTTTTTCTTTGCCGTCCGCGTTCGTCGGGAGGAAGTGAGTAGGCCGGCAAGGCTCTGAGAATGTTTGATTGACAGTTTTCGAGAGCGAGAGGGAGAGATAGACGACAACGACGACCTTTTGGGTGCACACACATGCGAGAAGATCGAAAGTGCCTTGCTCTCGGCCTGGTTTCTGATTTACGAGCTTTGATTTCATCGTGCGCCTACTTGGGGCGAAAATTTCGCACCGAAGAGTGCGACGAGTATCTTTTCGCATAAATCTACGCCTTGAAGGAGGAAGGCTTGGATAGACATTTTTTTTTTGTTGGTTTGTCGCTTTATCGGGCGAGTGTCGGAATGTAGTTCTGGTCTAGTTGGTGGTGATGTATTGCGACAGCAAACTTGGGATGCAAGTTTAGGAGGCTTGGATTTATGGCTGCAGAAGCCGTGTGACGGGATAAACCGCTCCTGGCTGGGTTGATGTGATTTTGTGCTGCTTAATTATGTAAATGAGCGAGGGGAGAATGATGGCGTGTGTTTTTGATCAGATGGGGTGCCACTGGGTGGTGTTCTTGGACCTGTTCTATTTCTTGATTCAGTGATTTAGACGAATTGGGTGGATAAGCTTAGTTTTTTACTGTTGAATCAGTGGAAATGGAAGTGGCGTCTGTCATTGTGCAGGGTGAGAGATGGGGTGCCAGTGGGTGGTGCTGTTAGACCTGTTCCGGTTTGTGGTTCAGTGATTTAGGCGAATGGAGTGGACCAGAATAATTTTTTAGTGTTGAATGAGTGGGAGTAGAAAATGATAAAGGAAATTTAAGAAATTTTTAGTTGAAACAGATTGCTTTTACTAAATGTGGAACTCATTTTCTCTTTTTGTTATTTCATCGAAAGTTTGCAGAAGGTCAAGAGTGAACGGATGTTTACGAGGTAATTTGACCATTTGATAAGACGATGCGAAGGAATTTGATGAGGATATGCCGAGAAAAGACAAGTGGACAACAATTCTAGCATTTTCTTCATTTATTCATTCATCTGTTCATCTAAGGGAATTTTTTTAAACGTAAAAATTTCAAATAGGAAAGAAAGAGTGGGGACTCAAAAAGAAAGGAAATAAAGAGTTTGGACTCAAAGAGAAAGGAAATGAAGAGTTGGGACTCAAAAAGAAAGGAAATAAAGAGTTGGGACTCAAACAGAAAAGTGTACGAATATTAAACTAAATCAGACAAAAATTCGATCCCCCGTCGAGCACCAGGTGGCAAAAATGTCTCCAAAACCGACAACTGCAGGAGTCTCAGAGGTGAAAATAAATTTTTAAAGATACCTTAAAGCCTTCCTAAGCTCAATTTAGTGCAACCTATCCTCGTGCCATGAACCAGGGAGGTGAAATTTGTCACACAACCACATCCAAAGCACACCGACCTCATCCCATCGATGAGATCGTCTATTAAGCGCCTGCCATGCATGGATTACATCTTAAATTTTATCGAGAATTCCACCTTTTCCACCCGCCCTCAGAGGACACTTAATAATTAAAAGACAAAGTCATGTGCACACGCCCCGGCAACGTCGAAACTGAGGAGGAGGCAAAACCCGGCACCTGTGCATCACCGTCAGTCCCAAAGTCCCACGCTTCCTCAGCCGGTCGAGCACAAAGGCGACCCGACAACAACAACGACACCGATCCATTTTAATTATAACTCCACTTTGGCACGAATGACACGGACGAGTTTGCTGTGACCCACAAATTCCACTGCAGTCCCCAAACCACCCTCCCATGTTTTTTTTTTTGGGACTCCTCCGACTGTTCCAGTTCCTTTGGTCCTTCTGCTCTGCTGTGTCCTCGTGTTCGTTCGTCTATTTAAACGCCAGGAGATGCAACGAATTAGTTTGTTGACTACGTTGTACAGTCTGTTTACACAAAGGCCCTTTCCCCGTCCACCGAGTCGAGTTGATTGCATTTTCCGGGAATCGTTTGGCCCCGAATAAACATTCGAGAACTGTATCAATATCCGACGGATTTACGACACTCATAAACGGTTGTTTTCCGTGTTTTCGATGTTTTTCCCGAGGGGAAAAAAATAAATAAAACACCGACTTATCACCGCCCGAGATCACCTGGAATTTGTCGACGAGGCGATAAATGTAACTCACAGATAGACGAACGCTTAATTGACAAGGGCGCTCAAGTGGCTCGACGGACAGGAGCGGATTGTGTTTGCTTTTCTCGTTGAAGATGATTCTCGGGATAAGGTCCACTTGGCCGACGCGTTTAACGACGATTTACAACCCGAGCGCTTTCATTTCACCGCGGAAGTGGTGGCAGATGGAGCGGATCGATAAGTCTCATCGTGCCCGCGTCTTCGTTCCATGTTTGGACAATCTTATCGCCTGTGAATACATGTGCTGGACGTGAATCGATTTTGAGCCGGGCCACCCAATTGATTGCAAGCATTCCTCGGCACAGAAATGAGGGCGTCAAGAGGCGTCGAGTGGTGCAGCTAACAATGCAGTTCAACTTCCAGGTGCATAGTTGCACGAAGTTCTCTGCCACGTCCCCGTTTACGTCTCTACAAGGATGCGACGACGAAGGATTATTAAGACGACGATGTGAAATGGAGTGCGAATACACTCCACACATCTTCACCGTCTTGTGACTGAATTACGAGGACGACGGACGACACACAAGTTCGCTTCACCGACGCTGATGCCATGCAGAGAGGAGGAATGCAAATCCTAATGAAGAATTCAACACGATTGAGTTAATTAACAACTTAAACTGAAGTGATTATTGTTGTTGCTGTTTATGACATGAAATTCGAAAGAGAGAGACATCAAATGGCAGTAACATTTTCAAGGATAACTAACATTGGGCGCCAAATACACGTACACACATTCATTTCCATGCAGATGAGGAGAGTAAGCAGGGAAGTTCTCAAGGTAATTGCTTCGCTTATGCGGAGACTTGAATGAGATTTTAAGTGAAAAGTTTTTTTCTTTTTTTTTGTTCTGTTGGAGTGTGTGCACGTCTTTTTTTCGGGGGGGAATGGTAACAAATAACAAAAGTTTGTAGCGCCATTAACAAATTAGGAAAGTTATGTTTTTGAGTGGATGAAGAGAGAGTGAGGCGTGAGGGCCTTTTTTTTGCGGATGAGAGTTTGGAATGAAAGGGACATTTGAATGGGAAGGAAACAGAAGCCTCGAGGGGGTTGGGTCTATTGAGGAAGTGAGAGGAATGCCTGATTTGACTGGAAAAGTAATACGCGTTTCATTCAGGGCGTCGGGGAGGTCGGGAATTGTTTTGCGGGTGTTTTACGGGAGTGTGATGGCTTATTTCGCTTTGTAATTCGGTTCCGGGGGTGCACGTCATTCGAATTTTTTTGAGAAATGATGAATGAGTTGCTTTTGTGGAGGGGAAAGCGTCATGGCGTTTCTCTAATGGCCGCTTTTACATCTTAGGGCTTTTTGGAGTCATGCGAGAGTCATAGGAGTATCAAAAAACATGTTTTCTGAGCACTACGCCAATGTAACTCATCGTTTTGTTCTTCTGTTTTATTTACAGTGGTGTGCAAAAATGGATACATACTCGGCGGTCGTATGGTTTTTTGTAAATAAAAAACCTCCTATTTGACCGATTTGAATGATTTTTGTGTTATTTGTTTTCTTACTTTATCACCAAAAAAATGAAGCATAAACGATTTTGATCGCATCTATAGAACAGTGGAAATTTGCAAAAGTTCATCTTGACCCCAATGTATCCATTTTTGCACGTTTAGAAAAATATCTATTTTGATGTGCGGGAAGATTAAGATAACCTTGGCACCAAAAATTGATAATGGGTTTTAATAGAGCGTCCAAAAACGAAAAATTTTTGCTATGGGCGGGGGGTCTATCTCACCCCGTTTAGGAGGTAGGGGCAATTTTAAATCAAATCAAATAACATGAAAAAAAAAATTCCTTAAAAAACAATGGTAACACCTACAATCAAGTACTATACCAACTTAGAAAGAGGGAAACTCGTTCTTTAATAGTACATTAAAGTTAGATTGTTCATGTCCATAGTTTGTGAAAAATTCGCATACAAACTCAAAATTTTAATAAGCAATAATAGAAAAAAAAGTGTAAATAATTTTTTTTTTCATAACTGTAAATCGCAGAGCTAAATTAGGACCTGGCCATTAATGCTCATGTTCATTCTGAGTCGAACACAAAAAACAGAATGGTCCTATGTCTTCTAGTTCAAAAGAAAACCAGCATAGACCAACCACTTTTTTAAAGAAAATTAAAGTTACTATTACTACAAGCAAATGCCCTTGTGCATAAGGGTGTGACTGGTTCATTTAAAAAGTTGTTTGTTCATACTAGTTTTCTTTTGAATTTTTTTGGTGATGAAGTAAGGAAACACAAAAATCATTCAAATCGGTCAAATGGGAGACTTTTTATTTACAAAAAACCATACGACTGTCGAGTATGTATCCATTTTTATAACGTGAGGGTGCGAAAAGCTAGGCTCTGGCCCTTTCCACACAAACTTCAATATGTATTTTTAGTCATTTACTTAAGTGTCTACAAAAGCCGTTAATTAAACCACAACACGAACTGGTTAAGTCACGTAAATCTTGTTCTTTTTAAATTTTTCTTGCGTACCCCACCCGCCATCTTTAAACTTCTTCTCTCCTTAAGCTTAAACACAGTCAACGTTTATGCAGCCATTCCAAAACAAAATCAACCGTCTTTAAACTTATTACCACGACCTTCAACCTCTCCTTAGAGACCACTTTACCCCAAAACCCCTTCAGCTTATCTGGTTGTCCCAAAAACAAATCCAAGCCATTTATCCCAAAAAAAAATACCTCTCCCCTCTTCTTCCTCTTCAAATCAATTCCACTCGCATCCGAGAAAAGAAAAACCCTAATTTGAAATTCATTTAAAAACTTTTCACACAACTCGAAGGTTGTTGTGGTTTATTTTTCCATTTTAGTTTTTTCTCCCTCAGAGATAATTCATCATTAAAATTCCAATTCCCTCAACTGAACACCTCCACTCGCAATGGCAGCGCCTAGAAGGTCACTCAACGCACACGCACCAGAGAAGTGTTTGACATTTTGACAGCAAATTAATCAGTTACCACTCATTATTAAAGCGTTAACATAAAAATTATGAAAAACAAAAAAAAAAAAAACAGCAGCAGCAAATGCACTGACTGACTACTCTCCACATAATTAATTCCAAAAAAAACAATCTCTCCATTTAGCTTCCCTCACTCCCGCTCTCGAGGGGAACTTAATTAATTCGTTCTTCCATAAATCACCAACCGATTGCAGGCAGACAGCGTAGATTCACTGAATTTTGAAAAAAAAAAAAAAAAGCTGAAAAAACTGAAAAACGAACTCGACCGTGCGACAGAAAATATATCAATTTATAAATTTGTAATTTAATAACAATAAAAGCAGTTTAATTTATTGGGCTTTATTTTTAAATGAATTTACTATCAGCACTTTCGTGTTGGGTGAAATTTTGGGTTGGGGGCCATTTTGGAGGGTGTCCAATTAAATACCGAAGGGGTATCTAAGTTGTTGCGTGCTCACGGGGCATCGTGGAACACGGAAAAACACCCGAGAGGATGGGTTTCTTAATTGTTTTTAGTTTTTTTTAGGGTTAAGAAAGATAAGCGAATGAACAGGGTGCTCCGGATTGGCTTTTGGGGAAATCGTCATTGGTGTTGGTCGTGAGTGAAAAGAAAGAGGTTTAAAGTCTGTCACAGAGATCATTGCTATTTTGTAGTCAATCTTTCAAATAAATGAGGACCACATCCCGGGGACATAAACGTTTATGCCAACAAATTGAGCTAATAGAATCGGTTCTAGTTAGCGAACGTTGTGAGGAGTCGCATTTTTTAAATGAGTTCTTCGATCTTTTTATTGAATCGTAGATTATTGAACCATAGATGGTTAAAGTGCCCTTTCACCCTAGAAATTCCTATTCTTACGAGCCAGTGAGACTAGAATAGTAAGCGCTTATTGAACCGGCATTAGAATAGACAATAGAAAATTTCAAAAAGTTCAAATCACTTTCTAAAGAGCTACATCAAACAATTGGAGAGTTCTGAACAATCTTTAGTGAGAAAAAAAGACTGATGCCAAATAATTAAATCGAGCAACCCAGCAGCGTGTTTAAATGACGACGCTCCCAAATTTGGCATCTTAATTCAAGTCGACTAAATGACGAGCAAATTGCAGGCAATGATTAGACACCACAAATTAGACATAACGAGATATTCAAATTCCCAGTGACGTTTTCAAAAAAAAAAAACGTTATAAAAAAACGATGTCGAAAAAAATCTAGGGGTAAAACACGAGGGAGATGTCTTATTTCTCGTTCTGTCTTATTTCTGCTAGACACGATACCCAAATCAAGAACAGCGCCGCTGATCAAAACTCATCACAGAACACAAACTCTTAGCTTTTCATAAATTTAACTTGGCCAATTTCGCACGGCATTTGGACTTGCGTCCCTACAAAATTTAGTTTTAGGGTAAGTTAATGACAGACAAGGCAGTTTGTTGTAAGATTCAGGGCGTTTGGAAGAGGATCTCCAATTTCTGTCGAATATTTGCGAGGAAATAATTTTTTTGAATGAATGTGGACAAAGGTAATCGATCCGATCATTCACAAAAAGTTGGGCGTTCCTTCAGATTTAGGATCGACGCACACTGGGGCGCGAAATATATTTTTCCAGTTTTTTATGCCCAACAAGCAAAACACATTCCGTACTTTTTGCAAAAAAATCCTATCTTTGAGTGCTTAGCCTTCTAAACCTGCGAACACCAGCACTTTAAAATTTTAACAACTTGATGAGGAATTTTGTCTTCTTTCTAACGATACCAATCTTTTACGTTACTCTTGAAAAGTAAATTTTTGCATTTTGAGCATGCTCTCCATACAACGCGTCCCAGTTTGCGACGTTTCTGAAAATTACGTTAAAAAGATTAACAAGTTATTAACCGGCTAGTGACAACCATTTTTTTTTCGGCATGAATCAAAAAGATATACAGTCGAAGCCCTCTAAGTCGAACGCCCTCTAAGTCAAAAATCTCTCTAACTCGATTTTATTTTTGCCATATTCTGGCATTCCCTTCAATTTTCTATACAAAATCCATCCTCTAAGTCGAACGTCCCTTTAAGTCGAAAAGCCCTCTAACTCAAATACACTTTTTCGACTCTTGGTCTATTTTTGATACCTCTAAGTCGAATGGCTTTTTTTTTTTAATAAAATTAAAATTTCCTCTCGCAATTTGTATCAAGCACGCAACTTGTATTGCATGCTCTGACTCTCCCTCGAACACCTTTCATTTCATGTTAAGTTTTTAGTGCCAACACGTCGGAAAAAAAGCGCATGTGGTTGCCCTTATTATTGCTTACCTATTCAAGACAGAAAGAGAATGTTCACAGCAAGAATGAGGATTTGCATGGCGACCTACACGGCAAACATCGAACCAAAAGAATATGAGAAAATCAAAAATATTCGTCAACGATTCTCGAAGCAAAATCATGTTGGGCAAACACAATTGTCGTCTAGGGCCACATAATAATTTGTGCAGACATTAGTGCGGCTCTGTATGAATAACTGCGCTGCTTATTCGTTGTGTTGCTGGTTGGCCTCAAACAATTTGCTTTTAATATAAAAACATTTAGGTATCTGAAATGTTTTCAAGCTTCATTTAATGAATCCATTGAGAGTCCGGATGACGTCCAACACTGCTTTTTAAAATAGAGTCCTTTTCAAAAAGGCTTCATTCTCCAATTTTAAAGGCTCATTTTTTAAGTAATTTCCCTTTTGAATAAAATAAAGGCTTTTAAACAAAAAAAAAAAATACTAATCCCTCTAACTCGCAATTTTCGAAAAATCCCCCTAACTCGAACTAATTTTGAGATCCCGTGAAAATACGACTTAGAAGGCTTCGACTGTATCAAGTAGGACAGCGTTGCATACAGAGCGAAAACCAAGATAAGCATTCTGAATAAAGAATCTGAGGAAAAGGCTATCTCTTGTAGAGGTGTCGTGAATTGGACATAAAAATCATAAGACTTTATGTCGCTTGCAGTTCTTAAAGTCGATCAATCGATGAATCCAAAGTCAACATAACGAAGACCATCACTCAAATCCAACCAAATTTCAGTTTTAAGACTTCTTAGTGCCGACTTATGCTAACAAGACACATATTTTAAGACAAATTCTCAATCAGAGACATGTCTCTATACGTCCTGGACGACGATTTTGATTTAGTTTTCGAAAGACTATTTCTAGAAGATAAAGTAGCCTCCGTACACCAAATAAAGGATGAGCTCATGCGTTCACAGACATTTACCTTAATATTTCTTTTTATACTCTTAAACTCCTTTTTACACTAATGATGACCCACGCCATTATGTCTGAGAGTAACCCTCCACTATTTGAATCCCTTTTTTTCGATGACTGCAACTCGATGTCTTTCTTAGATTCCGCTCTTTAAGTGGTTTACCATACACCTGCCAACCTCTGTTTTCCCAAAAGTCGTTTCCATAAACATCTCACCAACTCTCACCCCGTCATCGCCGCCAAGGCACCCTGTGGCCAGTGCTCAGCAACCAACGGCGAACCATTTTTATGTTGTTGGTTAAATTAAAACAATGCTACACAATAAATTAACGCAACAATAGTGGGTATTACTCTAATTGCTTAGCGTGGGCCATTCCCATTACACTCCACCACATCCATCGTCGGTTGGCGAGAGGCGGAGAGCTCCCTCTAACTCCACTCGGACTCGGACTCGGCAAATTAAGAACTGGGCCGCCTTTCCACGAGATCAGACCCATAAATCCAAATTCACATCATCACCAGACCCTGGCCCGGGGTAAAGGGAGTCTCCATGGTCTGTTTAGAAGATTAGAAGACGGACACCCTCGTGGGTGGGGTTAAGTGTTGTCCGTCGTCTCTCAAATGAATTGCTGGCAAATTGCTGCCTCGAAAAAGAAAATAACTTAAATTGATTCGTTGATCTGAATTGGAGTCGAGTGCATTTCGACTCGGACTCGGGTTTCACATGCGATCGATGAATGCGTGGTACCGCCCCGGGAATGCGGTTGTAATTAACTTGTAATGAATTAGTAGCTCGACAGACTCGAAGAAAGCCAGTGATAAATTATTATTTTATGAGACTGAGGAATTCGTTTCGTTCTTTGTTGACTGTGAGCCATAAAAGTCGGCCGAATGTAGAAATGTCACAAAGAGATGGGTGGCTGTGAACTTTTTGAGAGAATGTGTCAAGTGAAAGTAATGAGGGGCAATTAAAACGGTCAACGAGCTACTTGTCCGACCAGTGATCCCAATTGGTTTTTTTTTTTCGTTTTTCATCTCGCGATCACTTTCAGCCTCCGTCCGAAAATTCGTGACTAATTCCCTCTGTCGATCATTCCTTTTTTTTTCGACCCCCTAACATTTGCATTTTGCAACTTGGTCTCTGTGGAGCCAACCCCCCCTTTTGCCCGCAGGGTGATTTAGAGTGCTTAACTAATTTTATTTGAATCCATAACTTAAGTCAGACTTAATGATCGGAGATACTTTTCCAGTTTGAGTAAAACTTTTGTCCGGTGGAGCGTGTTTAACGAATTAGTGGACCCTACCCAGTCGAAATCAGACCGAGACTGAGATACGAGTCTAATAAAATATCTCACAGTGATTGTTATCGTTTCGTACGGCGGCCTTCGCTTTTGGCGTTTTTACTTTTTGCAAAGAGACGTGGTCCATCGGCAGGGGATCCTAGTCTCGTTTGGAGCGGGTGTTGAAAAATCATGAAAACGTACCTGAAAATAAAAGAAAATGAGGTAAGAGATTAGATCGGTGGAAATTGTTTTTTTGGTTCATTTAAGTGGGACAGAGTTTTTAGGAGTTCGAGGAAAACAAGGTGCTTGGTGGGGAAAATGTTAAAGGGTCAGACACAATCAGATTTGTTTTGAGGAAAAGGAAACAATTTTGCAAGATTTTGTTGATGAAAGGGAGACCTTTCATGGGTTTCGAGAGAAGCAAGTTGCATTAAAATGATCTTCGTGTAAAAGTCGCTTGAATAAGATGCTTCCAGTCGCTGCATTCGCAAATTTTCCTCGAACAAGATCGCTTTTGTTGCAAATCTGATCTTCGACTAAAATCAATTGCTAATTTGATTGCTAAAATACTAAACCATCACGTAAACGCGATAACGATCTTCAAGACCATCATGATCGACACGATGATTTCAATTGATTTCTTGACCAAAAATTGATTTCTGATTCTTTTCGGCTGTATTTCAATGTTCTGTGATGATAGCTGATTTTCAGTTTCAAAAAATGGCGCTGCAAAAGAAAATTGTTTTAGACGATAGCCCATCAAGCATCGAACTGTCGCCGAAAAATTGGTCTTAAAATTTTCGTTTGTAGAACGACCAGTTAAGTTGAAATGCTTATTTTAAGATGGTTGTAGCGCCATTTTAATAACGCCTACTTTCCTCGATTTGAGATCGTTTCAACTTCGGACACGTCAGACATTTTTGAAGCAACTGATCGGCAACTGATCTTCAGGTTTAATTTATAGGATCGACCTAAAAAAATCACTTGCAAGGCGAATTCGTGCTGAAATATCATCTAAATTTCATTTATAGGACTGCTATTTTTGTCTCTGATCTTATAAAGACCTATTCTTCGACCCCAAAATATTTGTCATGGGCAATGATCGGTCTACTTTTGAATCTATTGCTTAGAAATAGAGATGAAAGTTTTCTTTCATTGTCTCAGAGTCAGAGGGACCGATATTTTTTTATTCCGATCTTCAAATCACTGGCCATCCTTTCAAGAAAGTCGATTTCGAGAGCCATAAGCTACTGCAGATGGTTTTTTAATGCGAGTTTTTTGGCTATGGAGCTAACTTTTTAGCCATTGATTTTGTGGAAACCGATCATAGGCGTTAAGAATAAGACCGAAGGCGATTATACTTTTTCTGGCGACCTACAGGAAAGCAACAGACTTGCAGTCCCTGCCAATGACTTTTGCAGAAGTTGTCAGGACGAAGAGGAGGAGGAAACCATCTTCCATCTCTTACGTTCATGCGAGGCCTTGGCGCTTCGTAGAAGAACTCACCTAGGCAAGCACTTCCTTGACAGTCTGAGCGATCTGAGTAAAATCAGCATCAATCAGATCCGTAACTTGGTAAGAAGCTCCAACTGGTTCCATTAGGGTGCGGAATGGATCTCCGTATTGTGGTATCACAATGGGCCTGGTCTGACCTAAATATAGTTGGATCTCTGTTGCCCCAGGCAACCACTCTAACCTAACCTAACCTACAGGAAAGCAAATATGTCCTTACCTCAATGTTTACTCCCACCGTCGACTATTTAAGTCGAGTTTGGTGTGATCTATCTAGCCGCTCATCTGCAGATCACTGATCCTCAATCTGGAGGTCAATTTTCTGCGACCAAATTCTCTCTTTTTTTTTATGTTTTCATCGTGTCGTTTTTTAGTACGACAACTGTCACTTAATAAATGTTTTTTAGACCGATCTTCGACTAAAAACCGATGTCCCCAACAGACCCATCAAATCGGTTCTGATCGCAGAAAGTTTCAGGAGTCGTTATTCTTTCAGTTCCACACGTGTCAAAATTATTAACGCGCACAACACAGTGGAGGCGCGAAAAGCTAGGCTCTGGCTCTTTGTGAGCTGTTACGCCATTAATGATGATTCTTTCAGTTTCATTTTTTTTTTAAATCGAGAATGCAAGCCTAAAATCCATGATCACTACACGATCACTGGTCTTCATGCTCTTGTAGAAGTCATGAGTCTACTGACTGAATTTGAAAGCACGATCTCCTAGAAAATGGAGACGTTTGACAGTCAATTCCCTGTACAGACTCTATTTTGTCCGACACGATGTAGGCAAAAGGCAGATATCGACATCCATCTTCAGTTTTAATATAAATCTTGTGGAATATCGGCTTCAAAAGACAAGAAAAAAAAAAATCTCAAAATGAAAAGAAAAACGACTACGACGGACGGCCTCTTCTCGGAGTTACAATTTGATAAGTAATTAGCGTCTAATAAATAATAAATGTCTTTAAAACGATCTCCTTACAACCGAATTTCAGCTAAAAAAAAGTCTACATTTTGTCTTAGCACACATTTTGTGATTTGCATTGAAGTTATGGCCAAAAGTCTAGGAAGAAGGCCACCTCCGTCGAAGTTTCAACTTAAAGAGAAACTTCTAAGCAATGAAATTCATTGCATTTCAACCACAATTTCGATTGCCTGTTAATAGCTCCCGCATGATTGACTTCACCGAACGACTCGTGCAGTGCCCGGTTTCCACCACCCAGCGAATTCCTAGAAAAACATCTGGATTGCTATTTCCACAAGGACGCCTGAAACAGCGCAACACATGCTGAATACAAACGCCCGCATCCGGCCCCACAAAATTGCTCCCCTGGACACTCGTCCCAACCACACTGCTCCACAGCAATCAATCATCACCCGTCACTTCCTCGGAATGGCCCGCCCTTTGTTCGTTCACCAGCGAAAATCTGACACCTCGAAGCTGTAAATTCACAAAAATTCTCCCGGTAAGTGCTCAAATCTGAGTGGCATCTCTCTCATCGCCCTCCTCAAGTTCTCGAGTTTGCGTTCCAACGAAATCAACGAAACAACGAAATAAGAATCCTCCTCATTTACATCATCATCATCTCGCTCATCGCCCTAATCCGCTCCATGCACTCTCCTAATCCGCCCCCCTTTTGCAAGTCATCAGCTTCAGCATTTAGCGCAACACGAAAAAAGAAGCTGCACAAAAAAAAAAACGAAAAAAAAAAATGGTAAAAGGAAATGCAAAATTATTTTCGCCATCACCACGAACGGGCACCGGGCACCGAACAGAAAACGTGGTGCTGCTCCGTGAGGAGATCAAATTGTTGACATAACTCAGCCGCTGTCCGTCCGCTGCACCGCTAATGGCCTCGGCTAAGCCGCCAGCCACCAGCCGCTTGCCGTTCGTCGGTCGTCATCTACCGCCCCGCCGTTCGAAGCGATTAAATTGAAGCAAAGCGAACCGAGGCGATGTAAATTTTGATGGACGTGGATATTACACGTAATTAACTTGTGGAGCTCTCCTCTCGTCGTCGGTGAATTATTTTTGTGTCGCTAACAAAAAAAAAAATAAAACGACATCAAAAAAACAGAGAAAAACCCTCACTCAGCAGATGTTGCGCTTATTAGTGTTGTGTAATGGATTTTTGTTTTCCGTCGCGTTCCGTGGAGAGGCGAACGTAACGAAATGTCAAACAAGAGTGCGACAACACGGGCGGACACTTCTGGTATCTCGCGTCTTCCAGGGCGTCGTACCGTGTGTCGTCAAAATATCCGCAGAAGAACACACGTGAGTCGTGTTTTTTTATTTTGCGTCGTCGGCCGCGTTGACACACAAAATAAATTGCGCAAGCGATCGCGTCTAGACGGGGAAAGATGTATTTTTGATGTGTGTGCGTCAGATGCGTGCGGTGATGTAACGCGCTTGGAATTCATCGCATCGAACGCACGACGTTCGCAGATTGACCCACAGTCGTAGTCGTTGACGGCATTTGTCGGCGTTTAAAATTTTCGACTCATTATCGGTTGCTGATAACCACAAAAAAAGAAAAAACAAAAGATTAATTTACTAATCTTTTTTTACCTCCCTGTGTTTTTGGCCCACCCTGGCCGGCTTCATTTTATGCGCTCTGCACCAACGTTTGACATGCAACGCCATGTTTTTTTTTTCGAGGGGTTTTATGGAACGCAGTCGATTGGAAATGCTGAAGTAAAATTCTTAAATGAAATAAAATTTAGTTATGACCACGAAATAAGTCCGCGACGGATGTCTTCTTACCATTTACGTAACGTATTTACTTTTTTACATTTGATCGGTTGAGGACGGACGACGACGGCGGGTGTGTTCGATAAGATAGCCAATTAACTGGCGATGAAGGAAACATTGTCATAGACACTCCCGTCCGTCGGCTAATGATCGCGGGGCTATTAATCAACGTTGTGTTTGCAAACACCACTTGTTGATTAGTTAATCACCGGTTATCGGGAGGAGTTGAGGGTTATAAATTGTTCGAGGCTCGCTGTTGATGAGCGACAAGCTTGAGAGCTTTCACTTGAGGGCTTGGTGTGGAGAAGAGTGTCTGGCTTGAGTGCTAGTTAATTGGTTTACGTGGACGGGTACACGTGCGAGTGGTTTTCGACGGTGATTGTTGAAAATTCGAGATCACTTCTCTGTGAGGTAAGGAGACTGGTAGATAATGAGTGAGTGATGCATGGAAAACACTTGGAGCAACAATGTCGTACAAGTGCCATTCATTCAGTTATTTCAGTTTTATTGGCTATCAAAGATGAATCAAGTCGATCAAATGTATCAGTCTCAGTTTTCAGATCATTTTCACAGAAGCATGGGAGATAAGTGATTTGCGATAAAATCTTTTACTTTACATTTTTTCCCCTCTGATCTTTTTAACAAATCTTTGAAACAAATGAAAGAAAAATTCGGTTAAATTTTGGCCAATAGTACATTGCAATGCTTTTTAAATGAAAAGATTTTTGAAGTAAAACTTCTTTACGCGCGTTGGGGGTAATGACGAGAGCCTATGAGACGAGAGCGTTACGAAAAGTGTCATGGTGGGTGATGGTGTCAACTTATGCGTTGTGGTTCACAGCAGTAGCAGGAGATACTATAATTGAATACGAGTGTGCAATCATCAAAAGGTTCAGTAGATCGGTCCGATTTCCTTGAAATTTATAGAAACGACAGCCTGCCATGTGCCGAGGTTGCTTTCTGAGTTTAAGTCAAACTCATTGCATCCAAGAACAAACTACTTAACGCTTTAGTGTAGGACATAAGAGACTTATATTCCGAATTTCATCGAAATCGTTACAGCCGTTCAAGAGTTACAAACATTTTTATGAGTTTTCAAATCGGATCTATCAATGTTTGTAATTTACAAATTTGGAAAGGCTTGACCGATCTGGTTGAAGTTTGGAAGGGAAACTCCTTTTCCTGCAAACATGGCTTTAAGTTACATTTCTATTCGATGCATTGAGTTTGACTACAGCTAAAGACGTTCTACTCCAGTTGTGTGGTCTAATGCACACCAATTTTTTTTAATTTTGTTTTTTAGAAAAACGTTTATACTTCTCTATTCGATTGCTGACAATAAAATAACGACTAGTCACAGTTTTTTTTTTTCAGTAGGAAAAAGTGTAATAAGTTTGATATTATTGTAGCTTGGAGCTCTACGTGGACGCCGTGGCTTAATCGTTAGTGCATCGGACTGTTAAGCGAGAGTACCCGGGTTCGAATACAGCTCGGGGAAAAAAACACCACAGACAATTTTCACGGCTCCAACTCCAGCGAACGATTGACAATCCTCCTGGAGTACTCTGTCAGGAAAAGATTTCGCTATTCGCCGTATATCAAAAGTAGGAGAAGAATGTACAAAGGTACTTTATTTGTTTTTACTCATAAAGCGAACACTCCCTTAAAAATCAATTAGAATCAAACCGAACAAACTGAAAACTTTGTCTGAAATTGGCAAGAAAAATTGTTAAAGGAAATTGGTAAGAAAAGTCTGACTCTGCCTTTTCTTACCAATTTTTCGCAGGACATTCTGAGCATTTTAGACAACCTATTTCTGTTTGACTTGATCAGCAACGCGTTTGTTAAGAACGACGTAAGAGACCGAAAGTCTATCTTAAGAAAAAAAGGTTTTATCCTGTTAGTTATTTTAATTGACTACTCATTACAAAAAAAAATGCATTTAATCATCAGGAAATTCTTAGTCCTCCTTTTTAACTAAAAACAAGGAAAATGAGACCCCGACGTTTATTTTATGCTTTCACAGCGAAATTAGTAAGCACAAGGCTCTAGCGATCTTATGCGGTGATCCTACCGCAAGGAAATCGATTGTCACTGTATCACTGATTAGTCCAATGACACAGAAAATTTTTCTAATCGATCTCTTTTGTCATAAGCCGGCCAAATACCAGATTCGATCAGAAATCATTTAAAATGGTTGCAAATTATTCGAATAATGTTGCTGCTTCTGATTCTGAAAAAAGCTAGGCTCTGGCTCTCAACGGGTTGTTACGCCGCCCAATGTATGTATTTTGATTAGTCTGTTAGACAGATAGCTCTTCAAAAAATGTAAAAGGAGTGAACCGCCAGTACATCAAGGCTCCAGCAATCGGGAACTTGAGTACCAACATAAAAATTAATCACTCTAATATTTCAAATAATTTCTTTACTCATTTTTTCCCGGGATTTTTTCGGTAGCATATTACGCTTTTGAATTTGTTTGACAGAAAACGCCTGAAATGTGTTTAAGTAATTGCAGACAAGGTATCATTATCAGTAGTGGCGTAATAACACGCGAAGGGCTAGAGCCTAACTTTTTGCGTCTCCACTGTGTTGTATGCGAAATTATTTGACATGCTTAGCGAAGCATTTTTGAACGACTTACACTGTGGCGCGTTGTATGGAGAGCATGTTTAAAATGCAAAATTGAAATTTCAAGTCTTATTTGAAAGAATAGTTGGAAAGAAGACAAAATTTCTCGTCAAGCTGCTAAACTTTTAAGTCGTTGGAGGTTGTAGGTTTGGAGGACTAAGCGCTGAAAGGTAGGATAATTTTTAAAAGTAGGGAATGTATTTTGCTTGTTGGGCATAAAAACCAGGAAAAAATATATTTCACACTACTTTAAACAAAATAAATATATGTGCCGGTATTCTATGAATATTAGAGATTAATTTAAGAGTAAGAACATTAAAATACAAAAACAACCTTTTTTTTTAATTTGAAAATCAAAAACGTCGTCTAAATTGTTCTTAAATGACTTTCTCTCCATGTAGAGCAAGGGGCTTTTGAAAGTGGATATGTTTTCTAGTAATCCAGATATTCCTTTCTTAGAAACATAAGTCAGAAGAAAAAGCCTCTTGCTCTACTCAAGAAAAAAGGCTTTTAAACACAATTTTTGGGTAATTCTCTTGATTTCCAAATTTAAAAAAAAGTTGTTGTCGTATTTTGATGCTACTACTCTTAAATTAATCTCTAAAATTCATAGGAAACCGGCATATATTTTTTTTTTGCTTAAATTAGTGCGAGATATATTAGGCTGTCAAATATCAAACTGCATAGCGTCGTTTTGTAGGTTATGTCAAGACCTTTCAAATGATGTATTGCCAGATACGAGCTCTGTAGCGCTTTGTACATAGCCGGAAAATTTAAAAGACTAAAAGGCGGAAGGGAGATATTTGACAACCTAATATTTTTTTCAGTTTTTTTATGCCCAACAAACAAAACACATTCCGTACTTTTTCCAAGATATCCTACCTTTGAGCGCTTAGACTTTTAAGCCTGCGACCGCCACCGCTTTAAAAATTTAACAACTTGATGAGGAATTCTGTCTTCTTTCCAATCTTTTACGTTACTCTTGTAATGTCAATTTTTGCATTTTGAGCATGCTCTCCATACAACTGGCTCCAGTGAGCGGCTATCCAGCAATTTGCCTTAAAATCAAGCGCTTTGGTTGAAAAATTGTAGAATACTTTCTGTTGTAAAAAAAAAGAAATCCATAAAATTGCGTCGGAGAGCTAAGGGACATCGTAGCCTTTGCTTGACTCGTAAAACTGAAAAAAGGCGTTCCCAAAGAAAGTTTCAGGGTTCTTACAGACAGTGAAAGTCTTCATTGTTTTTCAGTTCACTTGAATTTATGAACAAATTCGATTTTCATTTAATCCGATCGTATTTTCCCCCAAACCCCAACTGAAATGTAACATTTCAAACCCTTTCAGGCCCTGTTAGCTCTCTCAGAAACTCCACTGGAGCCCTGAACATCCATCCAATTCAATTACTAACCAGAATTTCTAAAGCCACGCACGGCTTTACGCCCTAAGCATGCACACCGAAAACGACGACGCCATTCAACAACACACACTCGAAACGCCGCTGACAAGCTAAACAAATTCAATCTGCCAACGGGAAACGGGAAACACATATTCGCCATCGCCACTCGAATCGAACGGATTCCAGCAATTTCAGCACACCCTCAGATCAAATTCAGCGAATTCAGCGCTTCAGTGAATCAGCAAAACTGAATTTGTATACACAAAACTGCATGCTTGTGTTTCGTGTATTTCACTCGCCCATTCCCGCGCCTGACTTTGGAATGAATGGAATTTTCTCCCTCCCCCGGAATCTGCTGCCCATTTGTTACCACCCCAGCCCCGTGTCGTTGGTCGTAATTAAAAATCACCCAACAAATTGGTGCCGAAGTTCTCGCTGGGCTTTTCCCCACCCGACGAATGTATCTAACAACAACCGATGCCTCTCAGATGCGAACAAAAAAAGCCCCACTCAACCGCCCAGCTGCTCCCGCAGATACTCGTAGCTCAGATAATTGATCTCACATGGGATTCCGAGAGCTAAACAATCATTTCCACTCAACCAACAGCGCTTAGTGCGCGCATCTGTATCTCCGAACGACGACGACGAGTGAATAGTTAGGCACTTAAGGGAACCCAACCTCCCAGGGGATGGAGCTCAGATACCGGGGGTGACCTCACTTTTCAGCTTGAACTTGGCCCACACACACATGACGACGGGATGATGATATGGAAATTAATTAATTGGATCATCCAACAGGTCGAGGATTACACGTCTCCCACGGTGGGTGGGGTCGGAGCCGATTGATGGATGGAATTAAATTCGAAAATGATCCAAGCGTTCGAGGAATTTGATGAGTCGAGTGGCAACGATTTGAAAGTCATCGCATGCACAACGGCGGCGGCGGCAGCTCGGTGACCGTGGCTTTAAATCATTTAGCGGCGATGAAAAGGCTCGGCCTCGGCTCGGTGTTTGATGTTTCGCAACGCGTCGGCGCACGGCAACGGGCGCGTTTTATGTGCGTTTAATTGTCCTGCATTTGAATATTTAATGACGAGTGTGATTAGGAGTCGTTAATTTTGGTTTGACGACAAAAAAAAAAAATTTACGACAAACAAAAGTCGTCTTAAATCGCCACGAGTGAGCCGAGCGGAACAAAGAATAGCGCCGGCGATCAGCCGGACAAAGAAAGTTCAGTGGGGTCGAGCGGCGGTGTTGTTAACGAGTTCTTCTTTCACGGCGCCGAAGATGAATGGCGATGGCAGGAGGAAGGTCATTGGAACTGGTTTCTGTGTGGACAAATGGGGAAGTCTTTTGTTTGCCTTTGGACACATGCGTGGAAAATTTGCAGTCGTTTCTTTAAAGGGGACTCATTCATGGAAGAGCTGTGGATGCTAATTGGAGAATAATGAAGCAGGTGTGGGAATTAAATGCTTCTAGATGGTGCCGTAAGATCGGGGTTCAGGGAGATTTGGTATGGAAGGTCTAAGACATAAAGTCGATTAAATGACTTTGAGTATAGGGAGAGCAGTAGGCAGGAATTAAGAACTTAATGAAGTCGATCAAACAACGTGGACAAGAGATTTGAGCTCTGAGTTCAAGGAGAGCAGTAATCTTTTGTAGGCAGAAATTAAAAACTTAATGAAATCGATTACGACGTAAATGAACATCAATTTGTGTGTTTAGAATGATCTTCAATCAGAATAACAATATTCGTGGTCGAAAGATTGCTCAAATGAAAGAGGGAGAGCAATTTGGTTAATCGATCTCCATCCAGTATTTGATCGAAAAGTAAATTAAAAAAAAGCCAGAAAATACAAAAAATCTCAATTCAATTTGTTAGATCGATGAAGAGGCATCACTTAAGGTTGAATAATGAGGCCACCAATGTTTAACGTCTGATCTTTAACAAAATTCCAGTGGTTTTTAATTAATTATCAAAAGTTTGATATCTTATAAACTCCATCAAATGAAAAAATAGATATTGAGATAAGAAAAGAAAAAAAAAGATCTTTAAGACTTACAAATGCGGAATAATCATCGATGGAGTCGAGTGGGAGTGATCTTGATCAGAATCTTTTTCGTGGATCCCCTCATTGATGGTAACATGAGAAAATAAAGATTATTTCCATGTTTCAAAAAAACGGATCGAAGCCAAAAGTAGAGATATAAGGTTGGTGTAGGAGTTGGAGATTTTAAGGAGACAAGCACGCTTTAGTGAATTTCTAGAAATGGTTTTTAGATTTTTTGGATTTGTGTCTTTTTTTGAAGAAAAGCCCACCTCTAGAAATGATTACATTTGCTGACCAAAAAAAGATTCAAGCTCTTCTCCATCAATCACTTATCAGACTTTTATGCCGATATATTGGAAGAGAAAATGGAGAATAATGGACAGCAATTGCGAAATGATTTGAAAGAAGACCCCCGATGTTGACTGATTAGAAGGCCTCCTCACTAAGGTGTTTTAGCAGGATTAGTATTGGTAATTTATTTAGCTAGCAGCCTCCCAGCTCAAGGATATTGAAGAGTCCAGGGACAAAAACCGAATACGATCATTTTATAAGAAGGCCAAAAGTCTCGCAGCGGGCTTTAAGCATGGCACCCTGGCTCTCCGAAATTGCGAGAATAATCTTATCACCGACCCGCAGGGAATAGTGGATGTCTTTAAGCAGCATTTCCAGCAGCTACTTAACGAGCATGAAGAAGAGAGAGTGGTAGTGGACGAAGAGATCCCACCTCCAGTCGATGAAGTCGTTCCCCCTCCCAGCATTGAAGAAATCGGCACAGCCATCAAAAAGCTGAAGAACAACAAGGCCGCAGGCTCGGATGGTATCCCATCAGAGCTCTTCAAAGCTGGAGGCGATGTCCTGGTAGGGAGCATGCACCAGATCATCTGTAGAATTTGGGAGGACGAATGCATGCCCGACGACGATACGCACCACCTTTTCATCGACTTCAAAGCCGCATATGATAGCATTCATCGCAAGGAGTTGTTTAGTGCGATGGCTGAATTCGGGATCCCGGCAAAACTGATCCGGTTGTGTCGAACCACGCTCAACAACACTCGATGCACCGTGGAGTTCGGCTCAAGAACGTCCGAGCCCTTTGAAACATGCACCGGATTTCGGCAAGGAGACGCGCTGTCATGTGACTTCTTCAATCTCGTGCTGGAGCAAATAGTACGGCGGGCCAACGTCAACACGGAAGGTACTATCTTCCACAAGTCGGTCCAGCTCCTGGGCTACGCAGATGATATTGATATCATCGCTCGGTCCCAGCGGGCCATTGTGGAAGCTTTCACCGCGATTGAAGAGCAGGCTAAACGAACTGGTCTGAAGATAAATGAGGAGAAAACCAAATATATGCTGTCGACGAAGAAAGAATCCGTCGCCCACCGCCTAGGACAAAATGTTACAGTCGACAGCTATAACTTCGAGGTAGTTAAGGAGTTCATATACCTCGGGGCGAACGTAAACTCCACGAATGACATCGTAGTGGAGATCCGTCGTAGAATCACCCTTGGCAACCGCTGCTACTTCGGTTTGTCCAAACAGCTAGGGTCAAAACTCCTGACTCGAAGAACTAAGGTCATGCTCTACAAGACCCTTATCCTGCCAGTCCTACTGTATGGAGCCGAAAGTTGGACGATAAGCAGGACTGCAGAACTGATACTTGGCTCCTTCGAAAGAAAAATTCTACGGCGGATATTCGGTCCAGTCTGCGAGGAAGGCGAATGGAGGAGAAGACATAACCGCGAACTTTATGAGCTGTACAAAGATGTGGATATAGTCCGGAAGGCAAAAATCCGTCGACTACAGTGGCTCGGCCACATCGAGCGCATGGACACAAACGCTCCAGCTAAAAGGGTCTTCGAAGCCGAGCCTCCTGGTTCGAGGAGAAGGGGGAGACCGAACCTCCGGTACAGAGATCAAGTGATCGCGGATGCAAGACAGCTTGGTCTTCCGGACTGGAAGCAGCATGCCCGGGACCGTCAACGTTGGAAGGCGGCTTTGGCTCAGGCACAGACCCTCCAAGGGTTAAATGCCTGATAAGTAAGTAAGTAAGTAATTTATTTAGCTAATCCGAAACATTAAAACCGAAAGAATTTGCTTTCCACAACTTTGTACATCTTAAAGGATTCGCGGTTATATATTCCCGTTCATTAACTGTCTCCATAGGAAGAAATATTAGGACTCGGAATATTTATTTCGAGACAGCTTCAATTTATTAGGTGAAAGACGCGCATTGTTACTAACTTCATACATATGTATATATTCATGCTATTTTTTTGACAGTGACAGCTATTGTTTGTTAAAGAGTGTCGAAAAATCTAGTTAATTCCATCTGTCAAAGTATACACAAGTTAATTTACACAAGTTTTGTTTTCATATTCAAATAAATGGTTTTTTTAACAAAAAAATACGTCTTTCAAGTTGTACTCCTAATACTATCATAAATGAAAATAAAATTGAAAAAATTAGCTCAGCTCAGCAGTTTTCTTCTCCACGCAAATAAAAAATTTTATCTCAAAGTCAAGCCTTTACTAAATCCCTGAAAAATTGCCTTAGTCCGTAATTGACTTCTCTCCATCTCTTTCAACGCAAAGTCCAACATCAATCTCGTAATCTCGCATCTTAAAACGACACCGCTTACTTCATTCACATTCGCACCTTAACCCAGTCCGACCTCTAATTAGTTGTTGAGCTTTATCGGTTTTTCATGGCTCGTCTAAATTAAAGCGTGTCATAAACGGGAGGCAGTAAATTTATTTATTCAGTTTCTATTCTTTTTTTTTTTTTTTTTTGACGTCACAAAACCTCGGCTTGTGCCGTCTAACAATTCGCTTCTGAACGTCTAATGAGCGGGCTCTAAAGCAAAAGTGACTATAAACAATTTTATTTGTCATTTAAGTTGTTTTTGTTAAATTACTTCTAGAAAATGAACCAAGTTACAACGCAATGGTTGATTGAGAGTAGATGTTGCGTGTAGCTAGTGTTGCGGTGATCGTGGTGAGTGAGGGGAGTTTGATTGTGATTTAATTGAGGTGAGTGTTTTCTATGGACGACAAAGGAGTCATGGTTTAGAAAAAATCCTTCAACAACGACTTTTAAAGAGTTAAAAAATGATCCATGATGATCCATGAGTAATTTTGATAGGCTACAACATCACCCTAAGGTTTAAGGTCTACCGTGAAATTGCAAGAGGGTAAATTTGTGTAAGAGTTCAAGTGCACAAAGAAAACCAATTAAACGTTTCTGTTTATCTAAGAAGAGTTGAAAGGGGTTTTAAAACTCTTTAAACCGAGCACATATCGAGGATCTAAGCAATTCCCTTCTTTGTCGACGAAGTTTTACCCTCGAAGGCTAAGTTTCCGCAGCTTTTTCTTCCTTCGTTGTGACGCCTTTCTGAATTTTCAATCGCATACGTTTTGGGCTTTAATTTATCTCTCCATAATTTAAGTTTCAACCATAATTCAAAATGCCACTTTCGTTTAATATTGTCATTTTCCAAAATTGCTTGAAAGTATAGGTCCTAGAAGGGAATCCTGCGGCACCTAACACACTCCTTTTTCGTTCGCCGAAAATAGATCTGCTGGAAAATTGTTCGTCGTGAACAATCGCTCCTTCGGGTGATCATTTTACTTGAATTCATTCTCTATCTTTATCTTTCTCTCATCATATCTTGATCATTGTGACTTGAAATCATTCTTAATTTCTTTTTTTTTTGTATGGAAGTTTCGGCTCATGCAGTTACAGGAGACTTCTACACACTACTAACAGCCCATCTTAGGCACCCGCGATGGATGACGGAATAAGACAGGTCTCAACTTTTCTTCTCATTGTGACTTATTCCACGTCCTGGTCAACTTTAGGTCCATTCCCTTTGACAATTGCCCACTTTTGTATTCTGAGGCCCACTCCACTCCCATCCACGGACAAAAGCTTAACATTTTCCCTAAAAGAATAAATTTTCCCACTCCAATTGTCTATTCCCACCCCAAGTCTATCTGTCCTCCATTACCCATTCCTCATTTCCGTTCTTTTCTTCCCATTTGAACGAATCAACTTCCTTTTTGACTAAAACAACATCCGTCAGTCGCCATCCGTCGTTGCCATTGGGAAGCTGTGCTAAAAGTGATACGAGAATCGATATCACAGCGGCCTTCGCAAAATTATCACATCCAAAGCCGGACAAACGGACGCAGTTCAAGCCGACCGGAGAGAGGAAGTCCTTCTGTCGTCGAAAATGTCAAAGCACTCTCACTGTCGTTGCGGGAGTTACGCCACGCAAAATTAATTATTACACGCTGCGACAGCGGAACATGCTGCCCGCTGATGTATTTGCCTTTCATCATTAAAACGCTGAATTAATTAGAGACTCGTTTGGTTATTCAGAAGGGGGGAGCGGGGGCGAATGACGGGTGCTGAAAACGATGTGTCGGAATGTGACCTTTTGTATGGGAACTGTGTGTTTACAGAGTGCTGTGGTTTCGGAATGATGACATCATGCAGTGTGACGCGGGGGTGGGTAAGGCAGTGGAGACTACTGCCAGACTAGCAGACTGGCGGACGACCTTAGAGGCGGACGCGATAAGCTCGATGTACTTGGGGCTGAGATAAAGGCGGTAATGAGTCGTGCAGCTGCGTGTCGAGGAATGAGGACATTGTCTTCGTTTTTATCGGGGGAACGATCGTTGACTTGGGACTGAATATTCGATGTAGGGGGAAATCTGAGAACATAAATGGGTGGCTGTTTTTTGTTTTCTAACAGGGAAATGCTTTCGTAATGATGTTCGGACGTAAATCAATTTAGCTTTTTCTTTCACACAACTTTTGGCTGACTAAATTTTGTCGCTGAATCGCGACAGAAACTTCTTCGTCTGTCATGATTGTAAATTCCACTGCCTCCTTCAACCCCGTTGTTTTTTAGACGAGAGTTAATTTTTGGAAAGTTCATTAAATAAAAGCTTATGACGTTGAGTTATGAAAAACAGAATCTATTGATCGATTAAAGCAGAGGTCGGTCTCTGAAGTTTTATCAAAATCCATGGAGAGCTCAGTTCATGTCCTGAGTGCTGAGCGCACAAAAAATATGAGGAGGCTCTAAAGCCATTTCCAATCCAAATTCCTATTGTTCATAAAGTTTGAATTACAAAAGACCAAAGTACCAGCGTGAAAACATGAGGACAATTCCAAAATTTGGTCATATTCTACGCTGCTTTTAAAAATATTTGTAAGGCATGTAAAATTGCACTTCTGAGAAAAATATTTTAGTACATCGGGGAGACGTGGATGCTCGGTAGACTAATCAGGCCGAATTCGAGGCTCTTAAGATTTTAGGTACCCCAACCTCACGGTTAAAGGATGCTTTGTTGAAGCTGATAATATAGAAAAGACCCCTCCGACGTGACCTGTCTTCGAACAAGTAGTATCATCTAGATTCCGCCATTGTGCTGCAATCGCAAAACTTTATTTTGTGGAGATTTTTGGAAAATTGATCTGAAATTAATTAAGAATTGAGTGGAAGTGGCGAGTGATGAATTCTTAGAGGCTCTTTTTAGGCAATATGCATTTTGAATGAGTAGATAATCTGCCTATACAACAGATAGGAAGCCTTATTTCTAGACACAATTCGAAGGTCTTCCTGCAAGTAGACGATGAGACATATTAGCGTAAAAATATTGAAGTGCGTCTGCACGTCACTTTCGAATGGAAAATAAATTACTGACTAAACTAAACGAGAGGCTTTAAAAGAAAAATTAGATCAAATCGAATTGAGTTCGAAATCATACCAATTCATGTCAAATTCTTCAAATTCTAAAAAGGCCGCCAAATTGGTGTTTGAAGCCCAATTCCAAACACATTCTGGTTGAAACACGTTATAGAAGCGATTTTTCGATAAGCCAAATTTTGGCAAAGCCAGACGATCATCGAGTTTTACAATGCAGATAAAGCTTTGCCAGCCTAAAAATTGGTTGGCAGCACAATGGAGCTTCTAGTACATCAAATTTTCGAAAAAAATGTGTTCATCATTCGGTTTAGCGACTGTCATTGAACAGCCCAAGACAGCTTTTCGCTGAAATTCAAATAATTTTTTTTCTCGACAGAAGACTTCGATAAAGACAATACACTGAAGCTCATTTCTTTTTCAAGTCGAGTTGAGAGTTAAAAAATAATTACAAAAACCGGAAGACCCAAAAACCGGACATTTGACGAAGTGAATAGACGTGGAAATCCCTTTGCGTGGTTCGATTGATGACCTATTGCATTGTTCCGTGCAGAAATATTAGTCGTCTCTTTCTTTGTATTAAAAGGACACAATTTTTGCAAATTTTTGAATACTTGATGAAAAAATTAACCACCATCCAAGCAGAGTTTCGAATCTTGTAGCAGAAGACTGAAGTTGGTTAGGGCAGTTTTTAGAGTCCACTTTTTGTGAATAGAGGACATAAAGGCCTTTGGGGTATGATGAACATGAAGTTGGCAGCAGTGAAGAACACTGAACGCGTTTTCTTTTTTTTTTTCTTATGTGAATATAATTTGAGCCACTTCCTTTCGAACTACGAATTTGAGCACATGTGCCTTTAATTTAATACTTTTTGCAAAATAAATAAAACAAGTAAGTTTCGTTTTGAATTTGTCAACGACGTAACAGTTCGGCTAATTGTGAAGCATTATTTCACTTCAAAAACTGTCTCAGTTGATTTGAACCCTTTTTTTAAACCAAATTTTTCGTTGGAGCTAGAGTTTTTTTCCGGGACTGTTGCACAACTTTTGATCGTCGTATGCCATATTTCAAAGGTTGTGCAGGTCGATTCGTAGCCTCATTGTCTTGAAACCATGACCTGCAGTTGGTGTGCATGAAGATTCAACAAAAAACAAATCTTAATGTGGCTTCACTTATTCTCACTTATTAGACAAGTGATTTTTTTTACAAAACAAGTGTAGAAATCGTTCAGTAAAGAGGAGTTTTCTAAAGTATTAAAACCACCAAACCGGCGCTCTGACAGCCAAACAGCATGCGACAAAAAAATGTCTAAATAGTTTTTTTGTCAGATTTTTTCTCCTCCATAAACTGAATAAATGTTTCATCTTCAAATTGAGATTCAATATTTCCTAAAAAGGTATTTACATAGTTCCTGGTAGTTTGTAGTTTAATAAGAACAAATGGACACGATATTTGGAATATTCTTCAGCATTCTTTTGAGTTCCTCGCTTGACGGAAAAAACTTTTGCAGAGAAATAGCAAGCGTCTCCGAAAAAAATAATTAAAAAGAAAATACAGTCGAAGCCTTCTAAGTCGAATTTTCTCGGGATATCAAAATTAGCTCGAGTTAGAGGACTTTTCGACTTAAAGGGCATTCGACTTAGAGGATTTCGCCAAAATATGGCGAAAAAGTTCGAGTTAGAGGGCTTTTAGACTTAGAGGGCGTCGACTGTATTAGTTTTCACAATTTAAAAATGCATTCAAAGCTTTATCTCGCCGGCTTATAGCCTGTCAAATTCGCTTTATAGGATTTTAAATAATTTTTACTTCAAAGATAAAGAATTAAAGCTCATTTCCCGTCGCGGCTGATTCAGCTCTTTCACGTCACAAAGCGCCAGCATTCAAAAAAGACGAATCCCATAAAACTCAGCGACCTGTTGCTCAACCAAAGCCTAATTGATTGTCGCCTCCTCAACCGACAGAGGCTGAATCCACTAAAAATCCAATAAAACCCCCAAAAAACGAGACCACCATAGCGTCTCCGTTTGTCACGAAATCATCTCCGCAGCATACGTTTCCTCGAATAACCCACCCGCTCTCATCGATGGCCATAAAATCCAACTTAATCGATTCAATTTCTCCACAGTCGCGCTCCTCATTTGTAATCTACCAAAAAATCAATTCCACGCCCCCTCCAAATTTGTCCGTTTTGCTTATTCAAAAATTTTCTTCCTCTCTCTCATTTTTTTACGACTCCTCTTAGACAGTTTGTCTCTCGCATTCTCTAGATCATAAAAAATTCATAAAAAAAAATCATGTCGAAAAATCATTAAAAAATTCCTCGCCAACTTCGTTGTCAATTCGCCTCTGCAAAGGCAAAGTGAAAAAAAAAAAAAAGAAACCAAAACTCCCCCAGAGCTTTTTTCCATTTCGTCGTCGTCGTTTTTATTGAAAAACTCATTTAGTTATTAAATTTTCTTCACTTTTTATGGCATTAGAGAGCCACTAACAGTTTAATAAATGGACCTTATTGAAAATTTACATAAATTTTGATTTTAATTTTTTCTTTTTCGCCCCCTCCAAACAAAAAAAAAAGAAATATTCACCTCGCTATTGTGATCTACCCCAGCAGAGTCTGACTCTCTCGAAAACATGTTTCCATCGTTTTAATGTATGCGAATAGTTTTTTTTTTTTATTTCGTACAAACGAGCAAAAATAGAAATAAATATGTTTTACAAGATGAACAAAAAAAAAAAAAGGCAAAACATGTGTGTGGGAGTCGGCGTAGTTTTTTCTTGTGCTTCTGGTTTTGTGATTCTCTAGTTCGCCCTTTTTGGCGCACCATCTCTCGGTGTGAGTGAGAGTTCATGTTGTGTGTGGAAAAGCATCAAAATGAAAAAAAAATAAATTTGTTTTTAAAAAAATTTTAATGTGATTTTCTATGCAAATCGGGGTTTTAATTAGATTTTTCGTATTTTTCCTATTTTTGCTTGTGTGTGGTTTCTGTTTTCAGGTAAAAATTTATGACGCATTTTTTTGGAAATAAAACAGAAACAGCAAAAAAAGATTTTGTGATTAAAATTTAATGAAAACTGATGAAATCATTAAAAATTAGTCAATACACGATGTGTGTTTTTGATAATAATTTGAAATGTTTTTTGTCGGAAATTATTTTTAGGTTGAATTACCATTGTGAATGGAATTATTCGACTGAACTGCAACACGGTCATGTGGAAGGTGAGTGTGTGTTAGAATTTAATTTGAAAAGCTGCAGGGTTTTTTTGGAAGGTTGTTATGGACATCAATTGATTATTTTAAGCTCCACAGCACAACGCTGTGAATGAGTATTCAAAAACAATCACCATAACCACTGAGGAAATCAACAATAGGCGTTTTGAAGGTTTATAAATGCTTTTAATGAACGTTTTCTGCCAGCTGTAAGTTCCAAATGAATATTAAGCCTCTAAGATTGATATTCCACCGACTAATTCGCTGTTTACATCCATTTAATTGTGGGGCCTGGGACTTGGTTGGCAGTACAATGGGAATAATTTTGATGTAAGTGTACCCGATTTAAAAAAAAAAAACAAATTAGAGTTTAAGGTACGCACACAATTGTCAAAAAAAAAAAAAATCAGAGTTTAAGGTACGCGTTACGTTCTTACAGAATCTTACAAGCCTAAGGCAGTGTAAAAAAGGGAAGAAAAATGCCTCAACGAACCCATTAGCCGAGCTACGACATCTTTAAAGGACGAATGAGTCTTTTCAAAAAGTGATTTTCTTCTTTAAGACTAAGCCTTCACTTTTATAGTCCCAAACTTCTTTTCTCTCTGAAAAAAATAACCTCTAAAACGATTGAGTCTTTTCAAATAGCGATTTTCTTCTTTAAGACTAAGCATTCACATTTATAGGCCCAAACTTCTTTTCTCTCTAAAAAAAAATAACCTCTAAAACTCATTGAAGTCTTTAAGTCACTCCGAAAAAGTGCTGATCCCTGCATAAAACTTTTTAAATTTTGCTAAATTTTGCTATTGTTTTACATTGAATTCAAATAAAAGGTTGAGGCATTTCTTCAAAAAGCTCTAGACCTTTTAAACGGATGCTTTGTTCTGCCTTGCGCATAATACAAGTTCTAGAATTTTCATTGAGTTTTCCAATCTTCGAATCTATTTGTAGAAATGCAAAAAAAAATCACTTTTATCTTCTTGTACATCCCATAGACACACAAATAAGGCTTTAGAAATCGATTTAAAAGTACTGGTCCCCGCAGACAACCTTGTGGTACACCAAACTCCAAACTCAAACACTTCACACGGATGTCCTAGTCTCTCTCTCTCAATGCTCTAGTTTCACAGAAAAAACAGAAAACTTGTCCTTGTCTCCACATCCAGTCCACTAACGACCAGACAACCCCACGTAGACACGCGCTTTCCACAAACTAAGACCCCTCCCCGCCGTCTATTTGCGGCCATTAATCTCGTCTATGACAACATTCTCCGACATTCCTCGTAAATTTGAATAAAAACCCACCAGACTCGCCTGTGAGATCACACTCAGACCCGCCTCGCGCCGATAGACGTGAGGAATTTCATCGTCGTCGTCGTTGTCGTTGTTGTCGTCTGCCGCTGCAGCTGTTCTTCTTAATCATCCACCAGCCACGGACACAAATATCCACCAGGCAAAGCAAACTCTGCACCTGTCGTCTGCGCACTGACCTCGGCTAAGATTCTCCCTCGTGTTTGGCAAACATCGCAAAATCAATCGGAAAGCAAATTTCCGCCGTCCACGTCATTCATCACGAGCACCCATCCGCATGACCCACCAACGCGCAAAAAAAAAATTCAATCTTTCACGCTGCGACGGTTCTGAATACCGCCGTCCATTCCGCCCAGCAGCGAAAGTGAAACGCTGTGCAATTATTCTCGCGCACAGACCCCACCCTGTAATCGGAGCGAAGCGATTGTGATTGTTTTGCAAATAACAAACCCCCGTTAGGTCGCGTTTTGTCCACGGATACGGGAAAGTGATGATGTTCTACGATTACAGCCCGCTGAACACGCTTAGCCGGGTTGTTGGCCATCGAACACTCACGCCACCAAAGTGTAACGCGCTTTCGGTTTCCCTTTCTGACGTGATGCACTTTTTTTTGTTGACTGATTTGTCCACCCCGTGAGTCGGACTAAAAAAAAAAAGAAAAAAATCAAACCCAACCGAGACAAAGACGGCAACGATGACGACTACCTGTTGTCAATCATCACCTGTCATGTCGTTGGATTACTCTCCCCATCGACGTGTACACAGGGCCAACTAATGCCGAGTCATCGGCTTCAACTGCCGCCGGTTGCAGTTGCGCCATTCATGGCGCGGTTGTCTCTCGAACTCGTTATCCTTGCCCCCGGGGCTGTCAGAAGTGCAAGACGCAGACGACGGTCTGTCTATTGCGCTGAATCGCTGAGCAATTATTATCGGCGGCGATGTTGACGACAACGACGCAGCTGGGATTTTTCGTATTTTTTTTTTGTAGCCATTGCTGCTGCTCGATGCCCCGCACTTGGTGCGAATATCTGTCGCCGTCGTCAGATTCGTTCACATTTGTCGTTGATCCCGCCGCGGTTGTTTTTTTTTTTTTTTTTTTCATGGCGTGTGGAGCTGCTGCGCTTTTTTTTTTTTTCGCGGCTATGTCTCTGGTGTGAATGCTAATTGAGTAATTTATTTATCGATTTTCAGTTTGAACGCTTTCAGGGTACTTTGAGAGTTGGGGTCTCTCCCCCGTTCGGCCTCGGAAAGGCTGTGATTTGGATTATCGGCGGTTGACTTTTTTTTTTTTTTCCTGTGGGGCCATGCCGTGCAGCAGCCACGCCTGGTGATTGTGGCATTGATTCGATTGGGGACAGTAGAGAGTGGAAGTTGTGGGACCTTTTTTAAAGTTTCTGAGTCACAAAAAGACAACAACTTAGTGTCGAGGAAAAATACACCGCGAACAAATAAAATACAAAAAACGTTCAGTAAATTGTTTGCAAAACTCTTTATTTTCTTCTTTGTACTCAACACCGCTGCATTTATAAAAAATTCTATTAAAAATCTTTGGAGATTTAAGGTCATTCACCTGACTGGATGGTCGGCTGTTTTTCGAAATTCGCGAACCTAACACTCCGCAAAGCATTTTGTGCATTTACACAGTTTGTTGCACAAGAAGGTGTACACCTAATATTTATTTTCCTACATTAGAGTAGGAAAATAAATATAAGAAGTTTCATAGAAAGATCACTTGTGAAGAGAAAACCACGAAATTGGTTAGAAAAGGCTATTAGAGGCAAATTTTCAATGCCCACGATTCGCATTCAACACATGTGTGAACAGAGATTTTTGACGCCCGTTTGTCTGACTCATATTGCTGACTCTTTGCGGACCCTTTGCGTCAAAAATGTTTGAGGACATGCTCCAATGAAGATTTGATTTAAATACCAGAGGAGTTTACAGAATCATAGAAAAAATTTCAAAATTATTGGCTATGACTCAAAGTTATTGTCAAGTCCATGAAATCCATGGGAATGATTGGAAATTCCTATTCGCTTGTGTTATAAAGCGAAAACGAAACGTGTTGAAAGGTGATTTTTCACTAGCAAGCAGTTGAGTCAAATACAAAAAAAAACCGGTCAAGTGTGAGTTTAACTCACCCGCCGAGGGTTTCGTTCGCAAACAGATTAGTAGCTTAGACTTAATATAAGTCTAAGAAATCAACAAACTAAAGTAGTCAAATCAAATCAAACTCAATTCACTGTTCATTCACTAAAATTCTTCTTTTCATTTCGAACGAAACACAACAAAAGAAAACCCTTTCCCATTTGCCGATCGCGCTAGCCGTATGAAAATTTCTTTGGTGCATTTAGGGGATGAAATGCCGCAAGCGACACTGAGACTGCCGTCAGTTCATCGTTTTTTGCGATAACTGATTCGATTTAAATCGTTAATATCTCGAAAAATTGTATGAAAAAATTTTTTTTACATAATATTTTATTGTTCTTTTACTGAGATCTACAAAATGGCGTTTTCGGATCTTCAAAACTCGAATGTTGTTGTTTTTTGGTTTTTGGCCAATATCTCGAAAACTATTAAAGCCAGAGTGCTCAAACCAATTTTAACACAAAGATTACATCAAAACCTACATTTCAGATTTTTAGACCAATGGGTGTGGAAATGCGAGGGGGGGGGACGCCTTTTTTTCGACTTTGAAGCTTAAAATCTCGAAAACCTAGCTTCCAAATAAAAAGTTAAAAATGAAAACTTTATTCCATTTTACAAGACCTATCCGATGGAACCTCACTTAATATATTCCCGTGAAATTTTTTTCAAAAAAAGTTAGTAACTAATTTATTTTAGTATGAACAAAAAATCATATGCGATTTTTGGATAATTTTTGGGTATTGCGATGAGTTGCCCCATATCTCCAATTTTTTTCAGATTTTTTGGTCAAATATTCTAGAAAGTAAGGTGGGGGACACGGTACACAAGTCAGTTTTTGGCAATTTGTTGGCTAATAACTTCTTACCAATAAGAGTAAGGTGATTATCATAGTACAATTTTTTGATCTAACTATCATCCTCTTTCCAACGATACCCATATCAAGAAACTAGTAAAAGAAATTTGTTTTTTAAATTTAGTATTGGTACTAAGATTTTAGCTAATATGACATTTTCTTAAAAATTTGTACCTGAACTTTCTTTGGGCAAGTGAAATGCGTCTTTTAGCAAAGTTTTAATTCTAAATTCTTAGTGGTTCGCCAATTACCGAGGTTAAAGCCTAATGACAAACAGACAGACATTTTCATAATCAGGGCACCGCCCTCTTTCCAATGATACCCATATCGACCATCAAAGTTAGTAAACGTTATTTCGAGCGTTAGTATTAGTACTAACCTTTTCTTTAATCAGCGACTAATTCCAAAAAGGGTGCATGATTTATTTTTGGGTTGCCTAGATACACTTTCAGTCCAAATTTCATCCCTTAACTACAAAGGACTTATAAGTTATAGTCAAATATGTAAAAGGCGACAGACAGACAGACAGACAGACAGACAGACAGACACCGAAGTGATTCCATAAGGGTTTCGTTATTCCTTTGGAACGAAACCCTAAAAAGGGAGGAGTTTTTTTTTTTTTACATCGGATCGTGAATTGAATATTTTAAGGTGATAACTTAAGGAGAAAAAGTTCGCCGTAACCGGCCGTACAATTGACCTCAACATCAACAGCAAACCTTAATATTTGTGGTTCAAAAGTCACTCTGCGCATCGAACGTGAACAAAAGGACTATGCGTATTATGAGCCTCCGCCACTTGGTGATTAGTTAGTTTCTTTATTGTAGCTAAAATGTTACATTTTCCTCAGAAGTACATTGCACAATTTACAGAGATGAGCTATGAGCTACCTTACTACTAAAAAAGCATTACAAATTACAAGAAAATATATCACTATTGATCTTTGTGAAACAGTCGAAGGAAAATCTACAGAAAAAACCTTTATTAATTCCACTTGGTGATTTCTTCACTGGCTATCAGCTACAAAGGTAGCAATTGACTTATTTGAACAGCGTGTTACAAAGAAAACGGTCACAACAAGCCAAAGACATGGTAAAGTTTTTTTTTTCAGTTTCATGTCGCGAAAGTCAGAAAAAAATGTTTCCAAATATACAACAGGGATTTTTTTTTATAAAACACACCGAGTTCTGCTTGTTCTTTTATTTTGACGGATGCATCACGATTTGACAAGTCATCGGTTTATTTTTTTCCCATAAATCAAAGCTACGTTGCAAATTGGCTTTGAAAAAGCGGGACTTTTTTTTAGAGATGTACTTTGAAAATTGCTCCGAAAGAGGGAAACAGCTGAAATCGACACAAAGAGATCGATGATTTGTAAAAATAAGTCGATTTTCCAAAGCAGCACTACAGAGATAAAAAATTGTAAAAAATCTAGAGGAAAATCGTAGCCAGAGTCACTTATGACCAGACAGTCATGAAATTATCAATTTGAACGAATGTGAGTCGTGGGCGGAATCTTTTCTGCCTTGTAAATGCATTTATGACAAAACAAAGGAGTAAGATCAGCACAATTTAGGCTTACAACTTATTTGCTTTTGGTTAAAAATTATGTATACTTTAAAGGGGGCAATCACTTATATTAAGGTTATGTGATGTCGGCTAATCGCTAATCACATAGACCAATAGGTCCTTATTGTGATTTTTATTTAAATACATGATTAATGATATTGATTAAATAAACCAAAAAATAATTTTGATCGCCTGAATCCTCAAAATTTATCTTTTTGCGATGTTGATCGAAATATGATCAGTTTTTGTATTCGGCAATTTCTGTTTTAATGCCATTGACATATTATATATGGACTGCTACTCTAATGTCACTTTTATACATTGTCTGCGCGAGAATTGGTTCTCAAATTGAATGCGGCAAGTCAATAAAATGGCGAATTTGAGAAACTCACATAGACTGACTAAGAGATTCTCACTCAAAGAAAGTGTCACCCTTATTATAGAAAAGTGACACACATTATATCCATACATGTCGATAAGATGGTGACACTTTCTATGAAGGAAAATAAGTCGTACGTGAGTTTCTCAAATTCGCCGCTATTTATTGACTTACCACATGAACCAGTGTGAAGTTGGCTAGTAGCAGTCCATACATAATGCAAATGTTTTATGCTTTTAAGGAGTTTTTCGGCCTTTTTTTTAAAGCTTTATATAGAATTTTAGAGCACAATTTACGTGAATACATCTAGAAAAATACAAAATGAGGTTTTAACCTCCTGCATATGAGCCGGAAATTCTGATTCATTATCATTAGTGGCGTAACAGCCCACGAAGGACCAGAGCATAGCTTTTCGCGCCTTCACTGTGTTGTGCGCGTTATAATTTGATACATGCAAAGGGGACCTATAGTTTCTTTCTACGTGCTTGCTGCTAAGAAGGCATTATTCCCATCAGAATGGCAGGCTTAATTTTCTCTAAACCTGCGTCTTGGTGTGAAAGTAAACTACTGATAAAAAAATATTAAAATTTAAATTAACTATTTACTCGAGAGAGCTGGCTGCAAAATTTCAGAAGATGTTATCTTTGTCATCACAAACAATTTTCACGGCCCCACCTCCAGCGAACGACTGACAATCCTCCTGGAATAACGTCTGTCATGGAAAGCTTCCGCCGTTTGGAACCGGCATTAAACTGTAGGTCTTCTTCACATGTGTCAAATTATAACTAGGCTCTGGCCCTCCGTGGTCCTTCGTGGGCTGTTATGCAGATTATTTTTTTTATCATTGTCATAATTCTTTGATGTTTTTTATCGGCTGCATCAGCTGTTTCTGGTGCCAATTTATTGGATTAAATAATATTTTGCATGAAAAACAATAAATGGCCCATGCAGAGCCTTCTTTCAACCTCTGTATTGGGACTGTTTAAAGTTGGGCGTACGTGAATTTTATAGATAAGTCTAAAATAGTCTTGAAACTAGATCGAGAGAGATTCTCAAGTCGATAAGATTACAAAACAGATTGAGAAAAATGATGACTGAAAAATCTCATTAGAAATGTCTGCAATTTCAAGGGAGAAGCAAAGAAAGGATTGTCTTCATAAAACACGCTGACAGAAAATTAAAGAGAGGACTTAACCGATTATCCAAGAAAGGTAGGTAAGCTGATGTGACCGGCTGCAGAAAAAAAAACCCACAATCCACAGCTTTATGCCAAATTATGCCATACTGCCAACGATCCTTCGTGTTACCCATTAAACCAATTGGAGTTTCAGATTAACCAAAGACCGTCCCCAATAAAGCTTAGGAAAATATTAAAGTTGTGACTTTTGTTGCTTGAAACTTATAAAAATTTTACAGCTCCACCTCTTGCAAGGTTCTAACAATCTTCCAAGAGTAATTTTGTCCTAGAAAAAGATGGTCTGATTCATTCAGTTCAGAATCGGCAGTGTCTTCGTACTTACTTAGTTGGCCAGACTTGGAGTCCCTGCCAATGACTTTTGCAGAAGTTGCCAGGATGAAGAGGAGGAGGAAACCATCTTCCATCTCTTATGTTCATTCGAGGCCTTGGCGCTTCGTAGAAGAACTCACCTAGGCAAGCACTTCCTTGACAGTCTGAGTGATCTGAGTAAAATCAGCATCAATCAGATCCGTAACTTGGTAAGAAGCTCCACCTGGTTCCATTAGGGTGCGGAATGGATCTCCGCATTGTGGTGCCACAATTGGTCTAGTCTGGCCTAAGTGTGATTGGGCCCCTGTTGCCCCAGCCAACCACTCTAACCTAACCTAACCTAGGTGGCGCTCCGGGCGTCCGGGGTGAACCTGGGCCTCAACCAACGTGCCTTTCCAACTGGCCCGGTTGTTTGCCAGCTGTTTCAAGTTTCGCACAACAAGTTGGTTGAGGTCCTTTTCCACTTGGGTGCGCCACCTGAGGTAGGGCAGTCTCTTCTATACGTGGAAAGAACTAGAACTAACCATTGCATAGCGTTTGCATAGAATTATGACGTAGAATTATTGCTCTGATCATAAAAGATTAAATAACAACTCAAATTTCTGAACGTTTAAGCATTAATTGATATTTTTTCGTAAAAGTCAGTTTCTGACAATGCCAATCGTATTTTTACAAAGTTTCACAGAAACTACGAATTTACTTGACTACTAAGCTGGCTTAATGGAGTCCCACAGGGCATTGCACTCGTTCCACAATTTGTCCCCAGTCAATTTGAAAGTGCACTCCAATTTCCATTCTATAATCGTTCATCGACTTTTAAACCTTTTGACATTCCTAAGTAAATCCCCCGCAAATCCACCACCACCCCACTAATCCGAGTTCATGAATTCAGCACATGTAATCACGACAAGCTGGCCGAGGTAAACAATTCAATTTGTGTCGCTAATTGATTCCAAATAATTCCGCCGCACCGCAGGGGCGTTGCGTAACTCATCCCCGCAACTGTACGCCTCTAATGGTCAGTTACAACAACGTGTCCCGCATATTAATCGCACAGATTATACGTATTAATTACGATCATTAATAGAATGCATGTATGCCTATAATAATTAGAAATTACAACGTGCTATCGGTTCGTATCGCTGGTCGCGAACGGGGCGAATATTATGCGTTCTTATTTCTTGTTTTTGTTTATTTTTTTCGCTTCGACTTTTTTTTCGCCAGCCTGTTTTTTTTTTTTTGCAAACATCAAGATGTGAACGTGTGTGTGTGTGCCTGAGAGACGGGGGGCATTTGCATAGTAGCTTCGGTGTGTGTGTGTTTCGTTTCGTTCCATTAAATGTGCGATTTATGATGGCGTACAAACGATAGGGACACACATTTGCGCATAAACACAGTGGCCAAGCTGTTTGATTTAATGTCCATGTTACACTGCTGTAGCTAGACAATAATTAATGTCTTTGATAAATGACCCCGGGTGGGCTGTGGATGGAACAATACTTTAGTGGTAATTCTTCGCTTAGATACATTTGCCGGGGGGGATAAGCCGAAGGGTTAAATGTTTTGAGAGTGGTGTCGTGTTTTGTGTGTGTGTTTCCAATCGGCGCGAGGGTGTCCTTTGACCGACGAATAATTGGAGATTTGGACGAGTTGTGAGGCGAGTGATGCCAAAGTGAATGGGTTTTCAGATTGGTTTGAGGGATGGACCAGAAATGGATTTTGTTTCAAGTGAAGAGAGTTAGGAGGTTCGAGCTTGTGACATATTTTCCGACGGTTATTTAGATGATTTTAGGCTATGAAAGGTGGTATTCGAGGACGATTTTTCGAGTGCTGCGATTGCATAAATTTCTTTGACCATCATTTAACTGTGTTAACACGTTGAATGTAGCGCTAATTTTTCAGCGCTTGCACAAAACAGTTAATTTTTTAATCATTCGTGACGCATTTAAATAAAAAATGTTTGTGTGTTCTATATTGCACTCATTTCTTCAAACCATTTTACTAACGATAACAACAAAAAAATTCAAGCCTTTAGTTCATTTCATAAGCATTTAAATCTTAATAATTTTAGCTTCGTCGGTCACCAGTGAACCCCATGGCATTCAACGTGTTAACGCAATTTTATGTATGCTGCTGAATAAAAATGTCATAACAAATCTTGTGAAATAAAATGACGACAAAAAATAGTCTTAAAGCCACATCCAAGTTTACGTCAAGCGTTGTGAAATCCCACAGGCGTTCGTACTCCGACCACTACCTTTAAAAGTGACTCCAAAGGCAGCCATTTTAAACCTTGCACTGAATATAACGATTTTTTTCTAATTTCTTCCTTATCCTTCTAATTTTCCTGATAAATAAATTGTACATGAGTGAACGGGAGCCTGCGACAACTCAGGCGACAATTTTGTGGCTTCCCGCAGGATTCTGTACTGGGTCTACTGCTTTTTTCAGCTAAATCTTAAAGGTAATCCAATTTCAAGTGTGAGTTCGAAATGTTTTTTATTAACTTTCAATATTTAGTGACTTGACAAGCTCAAGAAAAGCTCACTAATTGAAATTCAAGGCACTGAACTGCATTTTCAAACGACCTAACAGAGTTGTAGACATGATCCACAATTTTTTAAAGTCGCGTCGATATGTAGATCATGTTCTGTAGTTTACTCAACTATTTTTTTGCCATTTGTAACTTTTGTCAAAGACACGGGGCTTACAACGGTCTCACCAATGAATTGAAAATGATTTTGAGTACCTTCCCAATCGAGTCTCAAACTTTTATAAATTCTTTGAAGTCGATGTTTTGAGGTCGATCTTATAATTCCTCGTGTGAAATTGCTGAAAGAAAACCGTTTGAAATGCTGCCATGCAACTCTCCAAGTCATTTATTCGGACAACAAAAGTCTAAGTGGACAGAATTCGGTTAAAAGAGGTGTCCAACAAGGCTTCTCATGAAGGCCAAGACTTTTTTGGGTGTAACTTCCATTTTCAGATCCCAAAAGACAATTCTTAGAAAATGACTTCCCACCACCAGCCTACGTCCAGGCCACTACTTTTTAGGAGCATTTTTTTAAGATTTGGATTGGTCGTGATGGTTTTTTTGACCACCTAATTGGAAACTCACCTCATTTTCATGTGGTATTCATTTTCGAAGTCGTTTAATACTTGATCTACAATTTTTTCTGAATCAAGTTTAATACCATCCCTGTTCTTTCGCTCATTTGTTTGCACCCCATCACATGCGCGTTACAAAAAATTCTCCATCAATTAAAACAAAAGCCCACCCATCCCACACTCAACTGCTCCGTCGTCGAAGGTCCCCGCCGATCATGCGAACCGAAATCAATTGTCAGGGTCAATGGCAAATCATAATAATCACTCAACAAGCCTCACAATTTGCGCGCCTCATCGAACACATTTGTTTTTTTTCTTCGAAAGAAATTATGCCAGTTAACCGATGTGACCTTAAAAATTAAAATTGATAATCGCATTCCGGCCAAGAGATTGGCCTCCTGGTGGCGCTCCTCCGCATCATCATAGTTTTTCTAATTGAATTACTCACGTCTCCGTGTGTTCGTAAGCCCAACCCAATCACAATTATCTCGACAAACTTTCAACCTCAAAAAAAAAAAACCGTCCAGCTCAGCCCGGCCCAATCAGTAACAAATGAAAATGAAAATGCTTCCTAATCAGAGATGCATTTCGAGGCATGTTTCTATGCCCGGTTGTCTTATCAGGCGGGGTCACAATAACAAGCCACACGAATAAGTTGAAATCAAATCGAATTCGAATTTAAATTCAAAATCAAAATTAAATACTCGTGAGATACAAAGTATCTCTCTCTGTTCGGCAGCCCCCACGAGTCGTCCTCGCGCTGTTCTATTTTTGGGATCTCACTGTTTACAATAGACTCGAGGAATTGTTTTGAAAAGAGATCCTCTGCGTGTCGGTTTGTCTGTGTATGTGTGCTGGTAAACACAGTCGTTTTTGTTGTTTATGTTTTTTGTAATGGCGTCAAGTCATAATTTGTTGACTTGAATGCAAGATTGCGCATTCCTTTGCGAGGGGATGACAGCGACTCGTGTGGGGGTTGCTTAAGGTCGGATTGTGAATGATCGTTTAGTGTGGCGATCAAGTTGATGGATGTTCGTCGAGGGTAATTGTATCACAGCCGGGAAGAGAGATCGGTGGTGATGACTGCCGATTTCGGAGAAAAAATGATGATGAGTCCATTGGATCGGGTGTGAAGATTCTTTGTTTGGAATAATGGACCGGGGGCGATACGGTTGTTTATCGGATGTGAATCAACTTGTTCGTGATACTTGGAGGCTTGTTAGGCGATGATCAGTAGCTGGGAGATCGGTTGTTGTGGAATCAATTTAGTCGTAGAAAGAAATTCTGTAGAAATGAGTCTTTCGGGCATAAAATGACACAACTGGTGAGTTGTAAAGCTGGACAGTGAGACACAGATATGCTGGCGTGAAGAATTTTGAGGACAATATTTGACAAATTTACGTTTTGACTGACTGTTCACGAATGAGCTAACTTGTTGATATGAAATGTTTTTCAGGAAAAGAAATGAAGACGAGATGTGGTGTTTTAGTCCAAGAAGAGCAGTCAAATGTACTCCTCTAGATGAAGCAAAATTTTATTATTGTGAATGAAACTTTTAAATAGAATCAAAACAAAGACTTCAATAGATAAAAATGTATTTCAAAAGTTTCTATTCAGCAGTGTTAAAGTTGAAAAAAGTGTTAAGGAAATTTCATGAAAAAATCTTGTGAGTTAAATTAAGTTTTTTATCGTGAATGAGTCTGACAAGAGGAGGTGAAGTAGATGTTTCTACTATTGGGATGTTTCAATAACTGGTGGAACGTTGTTTTTAAAAATTGTTTCCCGTATTTTCATCTAAAGCTGACTTTCATCTAAAAAGCTGACGATTGCCTTAGTCAAATGAAATTTTGCCACTGTGAATCAATGTAAATGTAAATGGAGGCAAAGATATTCATATTTTAGGTTCAGCAAATAAGGAAAGAGATGGTTTTAGGTTTTTTGAAGATCTGCATCTTACAATCTCGCTGCCCTACTTTCCTGGACGAAGCAAAATTATATGATTGTGAGTGAAGTTGGTCACAGTTTTGTCATTTTAAGTGAACGTTATCAATATTTCACCATTTTAACTGCTTAGTCGTATCCAAATAGAGCGAAAGAAACTGAAAAAAGACTTTTAATAACTTTGGAGACTTATTTAAATAACGTAATCTCCTTTCAAAAACCTTCTTTGCACCTTTAACGCCTCTTTTCTAAGCAATGTGGCTAAGAATTTTGTTGTCTCGTCCCACTAAGGTCAACATAGAGTAATTTAGGAGAATTTAGAACAATTTTCGAATTGATTGTTTGGTCTTTTAGGAAACATTTCGTTTTAATTGAGGGTCTGGATTCAATATTGAACATTCTTACCAAAATATTCAGCTTACGACTATGTCCAAGCCATTTTGTAGCACAATTACCTTCCACAAACACATAAAACTGAACAAGAGTAAAATTCTTTTCCAGAAATATTCCCATGAGTTCTTAATATATCGCTACATGCATAAAGTGTGGAAAAAAGGAAGTTTCGTAGCAGTAACTTGAAAAAAACCAAAGTGTTTTTGCAAAAAATGTAAAAGCAAAGAAGCGTGCTCAAGTTAAAGTCCCACAAAAAATTTCTTCCACAATAAATAAGAGTTTTAAATAGCAATCAAGCATTTAGTGATTTTCTACCACTTTTTCTAAAACGTCAATTGGACCCTGGTCATCATTTTGCTTTCAAATATTTTGGACATTCATTTTCGTTTCTTTCATATCCGAAAATACTTATACCTGTCTCCAGAACATTTTTCTTTTTAAATTTTTTATTGGAATTGACACTCGTGACGCTCGTTTTTAAGTCCAATCCCCGATTTCAGCTCAAATTCTTCGACCGGTGATTGAGAGCATTTTGATCTCCATTTTTAGTCGAGTTCCTAAAATTTTGATTTAAGTCGGCCTTAAAGACCAAAAAATGTAGAGGCCCAAAACGAAAAAAAGCCTCACACCCGATTTGGCATCATTCCCCCACATTCCTTAAGCGCCTTCCCTCCGCTAAAAAATATCACCCATTCCATTCACATCCCTCATAATTCATAACCGTGCCCCCTCCACTCTCAACAAACAATGAAAATCCAAAAAAATTGCCTTTTCCTTAAATCTCGAGGTCATCGTCGTTGACATTACAGCCACGGTCCACAACAAAGGGCCTCTTTCACTGTGTAAGCTTAAAATCACAATCCCCAACACAATTGCCCCGAGAGCATGTTACTCGGTCAACACATGGTCCGTTCCCCACTCGACTCACAAAAAAAAAAACACCATCTCCTTCTCTCATTAAATTCCCATTGTCATCGTACTTTAACCCGAGAGTCACGAAATACCGCCAGAATGGCATTACTTAATCCATCGCCCAGATACGGTTACAATAATTACATAACAGCCCCAATAAAATCATATCCCACCATTAAAAAAAAAAAAAAGGAGAGAGCCCTCCGATGATGACGACAACGACAATGATGATGGTGACCGACCACATCACATGCGACCAGCAGCAGCACACACATGTGGCGCACCACGACTCGTTCCGTCGGCGGCTCCCTCTGCTTGCCTGCCTGCCTTTTGTGCAATTTCACTTAATGGCAATAAAAAATCCACGCCACGGAATAAGATTAAAAACCCACAGAACTCACACAAACATACACGCGTGCCCCGTGCCCGAAATCCCCGAGCAATTTTGTGTTTTAATTGCACCGACATTAAACCGTATCTTTGCACAAAACCGACGACGACCGAAATACTCCGTCGTGGGCACAGCCAGCATCCGACGCGCAGTCCTTACGACAATTTACATAAATAGAACCGAGAGGAGGTGGCGGAGGGTTGCGAAACACCTCCCAACCAACCGACGCGACGGCTGCCGGTCGGGTTAGGGTTTAATGACAGGGAAGGGACGACCAACGTTGGCAGCGAATGCGACAAATTAAAAATAAATTTTTGTGTAAACCAACGACGACGGCAGCAGGAAAAAGTTTGTGTTTTTCTTTATGAAGCGGAGCACCGGGGGGAGAGTGAAAGGTGAATCCTCTGGTTGGTCAGCGGATTCTGATGCGTGTGCGTGTCCAGTCGATAAATCACCCCAAATAGACTCGCGTTCGTTGCACCGCATCTGGCAGAGCGACAAATGAGCTCACCGATCAGCGATGATTCAACGATTCAATTACTCAGTGAGTTGATGATTTGCTGACGTGGCAGTTCATCGACTCAGTGGCTTGAGGATCCAAAGAAAAAATCACCCAAGGACTAGGAGCTTGACGACCAAACCGTGTTTACGATGCAAAGATTCAAAAACGGTCTAATTATTCGGTGGTTAATGAATTAATGAACTAACGATATCTAATGAGACATCAGTAAGCACTTAAGGACATTCAATGAATCAACGACAACGATTTGGAGCGACTCAACAACTCTGAGCGACACTTAGCGACAAGTTTTGAAATGATACTCAACGACCGGAAAGTTTTTCAACGGGGCAACGACAACGAGCGACCCTCAACGATGCAACGACTTTCAACGACTGAACGATAGTCAACGATGAAAAGATGCAACAATTTTTACCGACTCAACGACGAAAAGACGCAACGATTTTCAACGATTCAACGACGAAAAGACGCAACGATTTTCAACGATTCAACGACAAAAAGACGCAACGATTTTCAGTGATTCAACGACGAAAAGACGCAACGATTTTTAACGATTGAACGATGAAAAGACGCAACGGTTTTCAACGATTTAACGACGAAAAGACGTAACGATTTTCAGCGATTCAACGGCGAAAAGACGCAACGATTTTCAACGATTCAACAACGAAAAGACGCAACGATTTTCAACGATTCAACGACGAGAAGACGCAACGATTTTCAACTACGAAAAGACGCAACGATTTTTAACTACTCAACGACGAGAAGACGCAACGATTTTCAACGATTTATCGACGAGAAGACGCAACGATTTTCAACGATTCAACGACGGAAAGACGCAACGATTTTTAACTACTCAAGGACGAGAAGACGCAACGATTTTCAACGATTCAACGATTCAACTACGAAAAGACGCAACGATTTTTAACTACTCAACGACGAAAAGACGCAACGATTTTCAGCGATTCAACCACGAAAAGACGCAACGATTTTCAACGATTCAACGACATTGAGCCAAAGTCAACGGCTCAGCGAGGCAACCATACTCAACAATACTCAACGACAGTAAATGCCTTTCAAGGAATCGACGACTTCATGCCTGAATGACTCAAAGATGCGACTATTTGATGATTTATGGACTAGTCGGCTTAACACCTCAACTCCCCAAGTAAATAGAGCCTCACAACGAAGCAGTGAGTAAGCGAGACATCGAGTAAACGCCTCAACTTTGTCTTCATGATTTGACGACCTAAGACTTTTACGAGTTTTTAAGTCGTATCAACGACTTAAAAACTTTCAATTTCTATTTTTTTTTTTTGTAATTGTCCGAAAGTTGGAAATGTTGAATTTCCATTCCACAAATCTGACGACAAGTTGAACGAGCGTCTATACTCTACGGCATGAATCCACTGCAGCAGTCCTGCAAAGCAATTATAAACGGAATGCTTTGCAAAGCTGCCGTAGTGCTTCTTTTTTTAACTAACCCGAATCCTAAACTGCTCAAAGGTTCTATGATTCAAGAACTAGAAGACTGAACGAAGCAGTACCGAATCAACAACTATGCAACTTAACAACCCAACGATTTAAGAACTCAACGATTCAATGACCCTACAACTCAACTACACGTCGACTCAGTGACTCAACAACTCAACGATTCAACGAGTCAACGATTGAACGAGTCTACAAGTCATCGACTCAACGCCATCGAAACAAAGTTAAGAAGTTCCACAAACCGAACTTCTTTCTGTCCCATCCCCCGACCAACGTCACGAAAGTGTTTTTATTGTGAAAACGCACCTAAAAACGGCAGCGTAACGTAAAGTAAGTCGTTCCGAGTTTATGTAACACAATTTTACGATATGTTCGCTTTTACGAGACTTCCTTATCTGATGTGTTTTGTACTTTAACTTCGTGTCTCTTATTTTTTTTTTTTTGTCGTGTCCTTGAAGCACACCCTCGTCCTGGCACCGTAGTTTAGTTACACACTTTCAGATGATGACTGTTTCGTGTGAAAGTATTTTGTTATCTTCTAAGGGCGATGGTGGTGGACATTTTTATGGGTTTTCCAGGGAAAAACAAAAATCGGAAAAAAAAAAAAAAAAAACTGCTCTTTTTCTTTTTTTTTTTTTAAGTGAGAATGTGTTCGTTTTATCTAGATACATTGTGTGAATGGTTTTATGTTCGTTATTGTTTCCTTAAGTTAGCAATGACCACTTGTTTTATAGAACCATTTATGGGAGGGAATAAATATTTGATGGATACGTTTATTGAGTGTTAGGACTTGAGCCGGAGGGCGGGTGGTCGACGAGTCGGAAGTGGCTTAGGAAAGGCTTAACTTTATGTCGGTACAACACTCAAGGGAATGCTAATGAGGTCAGTTGACTGTGGAGATTTAGTTGGAGGATTTCAAGTTTTCTCGAAGGGAAATGGCGGAGAAAATGCGTTAAGAGGAGGTCGAGAGGCGGCAAAGTCGAGTGGATGAGTCGTGGACATGGTCATAAAGTTTGACATAAAATTTGAGAAACTAAGGGCTTTTATCGTGTCGTATTTCACCGTCTTAGAGGCTTATGATTTGTCCTTTCTCTTTGGGTCGCAAGTTTTCATTTCTTCAATATTTTTTTTAAAAAATGTGCTGAGAAAATTAAGAAAAATTTAGAGCGATGGAAGTAAACGGTAATTTTCTGGCTTTTTTACTGTTGTGGCGGAGAAAATAAAAAGCCGATGATTTAGAAAAGTACAAAATGTTTTATTTCGTTTCTATCTACAGTGGTGGATTTGATTTCAAAAATTATGGAGGGCCAAATGACCGATTGCTCGTTCAATTTGTCCACTCTTGCACTCTGCCAAGGCTGTAGCTCCAAAATCAATTGTGTGCATACAACCTGTTTCGCCAGACTGCGATGATCTTCAACTCGTGCCGCCCTTTTATACGCACAAGTGTAACGGACGTCTTCGAATTTTCTTGTCAACAGCACTTGTGCATAGAAAGAGGCAGCACGGCACCTAAGTGTAGCACATTTTAATTGCAAAAAAAATTGTGTGACAAAATTCATATTTGAGTACATAATGTTATATAGTTTAGAAATTCAATTAAAAGAAAATTATTAACAATTCAAGCAATGTACATATGTAAATATTAAACAATGAAAAAACAATGAAATTCAACAAAAGGTTAATCAAAAGATTATGATGACTGCTACACTGTTCAATTGTTTATGGTTGAAAGCTCGTTATTTGTAACTCGTGTCAAAATCAAGAACAATAAGTTAGTTTTGTCACTTCATCCTGGAGAGACTTCGGTCGCAAGGTTTTACTAAATTTGATTCATTTAGTCGTTTTCTGTAAAAAAAATGTTTGCACACGGGGACTATTATGCTAACGTTGTTGGGTTGCGAACGAAATTCAACTAATTCAACAAACAAAAACTTAATCACTCGTCTGTGCCGTCATGAAAAACCTTGAAAGACAAAATAAAGCGTCTTATCAGCGAGATATACTGTGCTGAAAAAATGAGATATGCTTTGTAATTAACATGAAATATTCATCAAAACTATGAACGGTAACCAAATGAGAAGATAAAACGTTAAGGCTCTGACTTATTGACAGCAAAAAACTGATCTCATAAATATTAGGTTGTCAAATATCTCCCTTCCGCCTTTTTATCTTTTGAATTTTCCGGCTATGTACAAAGCGCTACAGAGCTCGTATCCAAACTAATCATGCAAAGCGTCGTTTTGTAGGTTATGTCAACCCCTTTCAAATGATGTATTGCCAGATACGAGCTCTGTAGCGCTTTGTACATAGCCGGAAAATTTAAAAGACAAAAAGGCAGAAGGGAGTTATTTGACAACCTAATATTATGCCAATTAAAACTATTAAAAACTGGGAACACTTGGAATTTGTTTGGTTCTTTTCTCAAATCAAGGATCAGAGCTTAAAACTCATTTATTATTTGAAGAAAATATTAAGATTAACTTTGCTTTTGTTTTAACCAGGTTGCTTTCAATAAACAGAATTAGAAGAACGCCTTTCCTTTGACTTAGCTTTATTCTTATGGTTGCTTATAAATTCTTGTAAAATACATTTGAGGAACATTCATTTCTTACTAGATCGATGTTGTTGAGCCTTCTGTCGAATTTTAAAAAAAACGTTGTTTAGTTTCCTTTTGCCAATCACCCTCTTTGCAGACATAAAACTTGTTTCTAAAAAAAGGAACCTTTAATTTATTATCAGAACGAAATCAAACGCTGATTCGGCCGTACCTACTGGTAAAAAACTTGAACCTTCTTTTAAAAACATGCGAGGATTTTCTTCATCTGTTCAAAATGTACGGCTATTAATTCAGCAGTTGGCAGTTAGACATCAGAATATAAATTTGGCCTAATCAGAACAGAAGACACCTAAACCGAACGACTGTGGAATTATAATCTTTTCAACTCTATCATTGTGCATTCAGACACGATCTGTGGAATTAATTCCAGTGTACCTTAAAAGTTGCCTTTCTTAAATTAATAGACAGCTACTTGAAAACCCTTTGCCCAAGACAAAGGGCAAGACTCCAACTTTCTAAGCACCGAAGTACGACCAAAATTCAGAAGAAGAACTGATAACTTATCCCAAAACAAGAACAAAAACATCCAAAAATCAAATATATCAAAATAAGAACGGAAACTTGAAGCTAAACTCATGATTTCAAAATCCATCGAACTTAAAGTGGACGCCTAAATTAGTTTCTCATTTGGTTGTGTGTGTTTTTTAAGACCAGCTGTTTGTTCCATTTCCTAAAAGTGCTTACTAGACATTTGCCAATACAAGGACAGGACAGGACAGGAAGTTGCAGGGCATTAATTCGCTTCGGGTTTGTGTAGCTGAAAGATTAGTCACACCCGCTTCCTGTAAGTTCTCGAAACTCAACTGACTCCTGAATCCTCGTTGTCAACAAAACCATGAGATTGATGAAAGGGCTGTGGATGAATTTTCGTTTAATTTCCAGAATAGAAAAAAAAGTCTTACTTGTGCGCCGAATAAAATTAAATTGAATAGAAAGATTTATGAATGGCTAAATATGTTGCTTAAACCTATACTGTCATTCAGTTTTTTTGTTTACCAAAGGCGAGAAATTAAAAAAACAAGTTCAATACAGTTTGGCCTAAGGCCGTCGGTCACTGGCTGAAAAAAAATCGTTTAGGTTAGTTTTTTCTTTTCTTCGTGTCGCAATGTAGCAGATCTGAAGAAGAAGCACTTGTTATGTCACATTTGACTCGAAAGAAAAATGTAAGCAACAGCTGATACTGTCACAAAAACAATTCTGTATTAAATAAAAAAGTTTTTTTGTGTGAAACCAAACAGCAAGGTAGCAAATATTGAAAAACAAAAATATGCGGAACGCAAACAAAGCAAGAATTCAAAAGATTGTCTTTTATCTCGTCTCGAAGTTCATAAGCAGACACTTAAACCTTGTGGTACATGAGAAATTGCACTTTTTTCAGTTTCTTTACCTTAACGATTTTACTTTGAATAATTTTTGTACTCTTGCTCTATTTTAATTTTAGTATATTGTGCTATTGTCTCTTAAAACAAACCACTTGTTTTTAAAGCGCATCCGTTATGATTCGAAATCGCACTTTAAATTCTCGAAAACTTCATAAAAGAAATATAAACGTCTGCTTAACAAAAAAAAAAATGAAAAACTCCAAATGTACTTACGACTGTCCCACCAACTCACTCATTTTGTCATCAACGATAGAAAATAATTTTTTATTCATGTGTGAGAAGTAATTAAATGATAGGAAACACAAAAATGAGTTCCAAATTCAATAAAATTTCCTCATTTTCCCACCTCCCAAGGAAATTCTTCATCAAATCACAGACGTCGAGTTGGGAGCCACGACACGATGAGTCCTCTTTCGGCACTAAAATCTGACCTCGTCGATAACTTTTTGACGATAAAAATTAATCGGAAATGGGTTTATGAGTTGTTATTCCTCACTCCCCAAAAAGTATTCAGTAATTTGTGATGATAAATTTGAATGCTGATGTAAGACTTCTGGATTTCCAAAAAAAGTAAATTGGATTTCGGTAAAGTGGAGGAGTTATTCTCTGTGATTCTGTTCGTCTTTGGACAGGTACTCACCTGAAAAGAGAAAATAGAAAAGAAATTTTATTAGCAAAAGGAGAGAAATAAAAAAGTTAAAAGAGATGAGAAATTTAAGGATTTTGAAGAAAAATCATTTCACTGAAAGAAGATAAACTTCTTATGACACTTCTAACTCTTTTTTTTGTAGTTTTTTTCATGGATAGACGGAGAAGGAGAGAAGGCGAAACGTTTTTGTACGTGTTGAGATCTGAGATTGAAACCTTTTTCAGCTGCCTTCATGTTTCAATGAGTGAAATGGATGACAAGGGGAACTGATTGCCTTGGTTGAAGTGTCCTTTCAGTTGGGTTAAAAGATACAGAAAATAATTCTTGGGAAGTAAAAGAAGCTTTTCAACTTTAAACTGTTCAACTGTTCAACTGTCAGGAAAGTGAGAGTACAGGGTAGAGATCTCTGGTGCTCAACTATGAGCTCTTTTACACTGGATAAAGGAATTAAGTTTTTGCCATGAACAAATGAATGAAATGAAAAAAAAAAAGAAACCCAGAGATTTTACCTGAAATTAGTAGTTTTACTTCGAAAAAGTTAGATTGTCCCCATTCGGTCCAATTTGTGCTTTTGTTTTTTTTGTTTTTGCAGTTTCTGATCTTTTTTTCTTTCATACAAGGCCTCATCTTTATTGTGGAAGCACTGAAGTAATTTTCGGAGGCAAATTTTGGGTACACTAAGTTTCATTTTCGCGGAGAAGCTAGGTTCTGGCCCTGTATGGGCTGTTACGCCGACTATTTATTTTTTTTATTTTAAAGTCTTTTTTCACTATAAAAATCGTTCACCATGAACAGGCTTCAAACACTTGGTGTCAGGCTTAAACTGAGTCGCATGACCATCACCATGGCAGACGTTTTTTGAGTACAAAGTCACATCCTTCTAACGACATTTTTTTTTTATAATTGGCGCGTGCTAAAGGGGTTGGCGTTACCCTTAAGTATACTGTTTAAGACACAGCACGGGCCGAAGGTACCGAGGGAGAGATGGAAAGAAGGTACCGGCGCGCTGGTTTTAGATGTCGTCATGTTATACTCAGATGGAAAAACTGAGTTTGGCAGAGCATTCCATATTCGTGTGGTGTGGCTAAAGAATGAGTCTCTAAACTTTACTTGAAGGTCCGTTGCAACGAAAAATGTAGATTACTACAGGCAGATGAAGTAGGACCTTCTTTAAATTTTCAGAATTTCTTTATCATTTTACAGACAAGGTTTAAAATGGAAGCAAGAAGATCGAGTTAATCTCGAGTTAAAAGAGAAGTGATGCCTCTATACAATGCAGTTAAAATTTTGATCAAAAACGATAGCAAAAACAAATGATAGATGGCGAAGTAGAAATTGATTATTAAGTTCATTTTTTATAAAAAAAACAGTTTTAGTTTCAAATTCTTCAACACTCACATTCCTTTAAACTTGAAAGACCCAGTTGTAGAGGTATTTTTTTTACTGAGAATACAATTTTGCAAGATGGGTAAGTAAATGGTTTAGCCTAGGGTTTCAACTCATAAATCGGAAGAGATGAATGGAGGCGTCAGAACGTCAATTGATTGTCTCATACCTTCAAAGCCACTTGTCGTAAATTGATTTTTGAACTTTTTTTTGATTACTTTCCCATGTCTTTGCTGTCAATTCAAATAAAAAATGTTTTAAAGAGTCCAAGAGAAGCCGTTAAAAGTACAAAATACTTCGGCATCCAACTCTTAGACTCACAAAGACTTTCCGAGCTTCTTCCTTCGCTAGTTAATTTTCAAAAAAGCTTGAAAATGTCGTGTCTTCTACTTCAAATCTTTTCTAAAGGCCTTAAAACATCGTGTTTTCTATTCCAAATCTTTTCTATCTATCTTTCTTTTCTTTTGAAGTTTCTGCAAGGCTCCGAAAGACATAATTTTGTCTGCATTCCATAAAACTTGGTAGACATTTTCGCATGCAGTTGTTGGACTGATAAAGATCTTCCACTAAAAATCTTATTCTTAAAACAGATCTACAAAAAACTAAAAAACGATGGCTTTTGATACTCAAACACATTTAGTGCCATTTAAAATCGTTTTGAGGTTATCTCGGAGGTTGGTGAAAGGTCATTCAAAGGAAGACATAAAAAGTTGGACATTTCGTTGCTTAAAAAATCTTGGAACTTCGGTTCAAGGGAAAGAATTCTTCAAAAAACATCAGAAAAAGCTAAAAACGGACAGAGATAATTTTTAATTTTTAAAGTATTGAATCGACTGTTAAAAAGTTCAATCAAAAACCTTGAAGAAGTTGTCAACAACACCACCGATGACATCAGCGACGAATTTCTCTCGCTCAAGTGAATAAATTTCAGTTCCTTAGAAATAAAGTCCTTCGACTCCTGCTCAAGTCCTACGTCCAAATCTCGCCTGTAAAGCAGTTCAATCGAAAACCTTGAAGAAGTTGGAAGCAGTACCAGTGACGACATGAACGACGAATTTCTTTGGCCCACGTGAACAAATTTCAGTTCCTTAGAAATTTGAAAAAGAAGTCCTTGGATTCCTGCCTAATTCCTACACCCAAATCATTTCTCCAACTGACAACGCATCACAATGGCAACCCAAATCAAAAGAACTTGACGATGACGACTTTCCTTTGATTACCAAAAGAAGATGGTTGTCTCCCGCCCCACCCAATCGTCAATTTCCTCAATTAACTGCCCCAAAAACCATGACCTCACATCACCTACTCTCAGAATTCATCTCGGACTCGTCATCGAGATTCTACGAAATTTCAAAACTAAATTTAGAAAACGTCGGAGACTCTTCGGTCAGGGGGTTGTTTTATGCTCCACACCCGACCATCGCCCGAGTGGTCTCATCCGTAAAAAAAAAAACACAATTGAACCGAACGATTCCAAGAAACCACAAGCTGACTCATCCGCGTAACTAAATACGTCTGCCACCAGACGCCGAATGTGTCACAAACGCGCAGCTGTAAAAAGCTCAGCCACAAATTTATGCTCTCCTCCGATGGGCCATAAGCATAGAGCACCCAAACAAACTCAAAAAAAAAAGAAATTAAAATTTGAAGCATGATGCCATCACTGGGTAATAAAGCCGCGCATTACAAAATGTTTTCACATCTGTTATGGCACAGGCGCCGTGCCGTTCAGTGCCGACGCCGCACCAAGACGATCCATAAGAACGCCGTCACCAAACTCTGGCCGCACTTACGAATGCACGATACATCGCGGCCGCAGACCAGTAGCCGCTGTAGTATCACCTCATCCACCTCATCCGTACGCGATGGCATGCGACTCTAGTCAGCCCCTAACTCGGTCTAATGATCCCTCAAATCATTAACAGCCACACGTCTTCGCCTTCGAGACCTAACCCAGTTTCCAAAGGAGAACTTTACGTGTATGGAGGGAGGAAGGCATCACCTTAGAGCGCCCTAATCGAAAATTTGGCGCACGTACAACGGGGGTAATTGAATTATAATTAACTGCATATTACTTAGCAGTTTGGCAGCACTTGGAAGTTTGTTCAGCGATGTTTACACCAAGGAGATGCATTTTTAATCACATGGAGCTCGAAATTTGCATTTAACCCACGACGTCAACGAGGACTTACAAGTCCTTTCGTATCGATTGCTAATTAGGTTGCCACCACAGTGAAAAGTATCTGCGTATCTTCTCGTGTCTTCGCAGCCCGTGTAATTGCAGTTGAGGAAGTAATTTGCCAAAGTGCCGGTTCGCCGTGAGCCTTAAGTAGTTTCCGATACCCGCCCCAAGCCCACACTCAGGTGTGGGAAAAGCTCACAACTCGCAATTAGCTGCCGTGCTGTGGGTGCGACTAATTAAGTTGCCAGATACATAATTTTTTGCAAAATCGATTGACGACTGATGTGTGAGTGCGTCCGTCGTCATCTGTTGGTCGAATAAAATCCGATTAAATGCAAATAGAGCATGAAATTGCCGTTAAAACAGAGCCGAGCGAAAACAATGGCGGAGATAAAGCCGAAGCAGCGTCCGGTGACACACGACAGTTTCGCCATTCGCGTTTTTGATTGAGTCAACTGCCGGGGGGACACACTTAAATGTCGATCGTGTCGGGATTTTAAGGTGCGCGGACGCTAAGTGTGTGTACTCGAGGCATAAATGACATGGGAACACGACCAGATAAAATTCCTGAGTGTCTGCAGTTGGTTGGGAAATAGATGGAATGGCGGAGGGAAGTCGAGGAAAAGTTTCAAATGAAATTGAGTTCCTGTTTTTTAAGGGTGACATCTGCAACGGGGAGGGTTTGTTTGCTTTGATGGTATCTGGCAGACACTTTGGTGGTTCGTCATCGGTGTTTGAGTTTGGGGATTTACGAAAAATGTTCGAGTGGATACAGTTTGGAGGAATTCATTTCGCATATCAATTTTTTCGTCTTTTAAAAAAATCGATTAAAAATATTTACGGGTACAGAGTTTTTTATTGGGAGCCGGTCGATGTGGGCAGTTGGTGGCAGCCATGTCATGACGTAATCACAGTAGAATTTATGATTCAAACAGACTACGAATACTTTTCCAAAGTTGAGTTCTCCAAAGCCACTTGATCCATCAACAATCCTCTCATCAACCCTTAAACACAAACCAGCCTGCTTGCAACAAAAATTTCCCTCGTCTATTTTAGATCCGCATGCTTTCTAAACAAACATTTCTTTTGCATTTTCCATCAATCTCGTTCCTCTCACGAATGAAAAATGATTTCAAAAGAATTCGACTAATTATCGCACCGGATATTGACCACACCAGGTGCTGGGGCTTGACTCACTCGAAACGGACGTTGGCCGTTGCTCTTTCCCATCAATCGTGTTCTAGAGAAATGTTTTACTAATAACCTTGAGTGAGTCATGGAAGTAGGTGCGAGAAAATCTGAGATTCAACAATGCCGACAATCGGTGACGTGATCTCAGATGAATGGCAGGTGACTTGGGAGCCAACTTGTCTGCGAAAGTCATGAATGGGATTCAAGGTTGTATGTATTGGGCGGCGTAACAGCCCGTTGAGAGCCAGAGCCTAGCTTTTTCGCGCTTGGTTGGGTCTGGGAAAAAAAAGAGTAGTCGGGAAAAAAAAAGGTAGAGAAGGACCTGAACCAACTCGGTGTGCATCAGTGGAAGCAGCTGGCACGAGATCGTGCTGGATGGAGGAGGTTGCTAAAGGAGGCCCAGGTCCACCCCTGACTGTAGCGCCGCACAAAGAAGAAAAAGTCGGTAAAAAAAAAAAAGAAGTCCAAAACTGTTTTAAATGTCGATGATTTACATAAACGCTCGTCAGTAATTGGGCTTGTGGTTTTTGATTGAAGCGTTTCAGTTGCTAAAAGTTAAAGACCAAGCAAAACGCAACGTTCACAAAAATTCGAAGAGCTTAGACGAACACTGCAATTTAAGCCGACAAACAGAGCGTCTATAATCTAAATCAAAACTGTTGTATTTATAAGGGATGACGACAAAAAAAAAATTGGTGAAAATCTTTGGAGTTTGGGTCAGAAAATGTAAGCTTACATTACATTGGGTGGCGTAATAGCCTTTTGAGAGCCAGAGCCTAGCTTTTGAGCGCGTTGTCTGCGTTATGATTTGACACGTGTGAAAGTTGAATGCACCTTTAAACAAGGAGAATGAAGATCTACAAGCTAATGACTTGAAGCTATCACTCAATTCAAGATTAAACCATGTTTACTTTTATGCGTTGGCCACTGTAGTGGAGATTTTTGGCGAGTTTCTGCAAAAATGGACATAATGCATTGGCTTGGCTTCAAAAACCGACACAAAAATAAATAAAAACAAAGTTGTGTTTAAAAAAAAAGTTTGAAAGAAAAATTTGAAAGGAAAAAAAAGGTATCTACAGAGATCTCCGACTGCATTGAGCCCTACAGTTCACTACAGCCATTGAATCCAAACGCTTAGAAAAGAGTTTTGCTTTAGATTTAACAAAAAAAAAAAAACCGAATATGCTTACAACGTCAAATTTTAGTTCAAAAAAATGATGATACCTTCGACAAAAAGAACGAAAGTAGTGACCCTTTCGTAAATTTCGCCAGGACAACTGATTTTGGTTTGAAACTCGAGTATTATTGGACGTTCCAAAAATATTGGCGTCACTTTCGACAAAAGGTCTTGCCAATGGCACTCTTGACATAATTTTTTTGAGAGACCTAACCTAAACCTCTTATGTGGGCGTCGTGGCTTAATCGTCAGTGCATTGGACTGTTAAACGAGACTACCCGGGTTCAAATACAGCTCGGGGAAAAAACACCACAAACTATTTTCACGGCCCCACGTCCAGTGAACGACTGACAATCCTCCAGGAGTAACCTCTGTCACGGAAAGCTTTCGCAATTCGCCCTTCGGAACCGGCAATACCCTTTCACATGTGTGAAATTATAAAGTGCACAACACAGTAGAGGCGCGAATAGCTAGGTTCTGGCCCTTCGTCGGCTGTTACGCCACTAATGATGATGATGATGAACCTAGACCTCTTAACCCTACACTGCGCAATGTAGCAGATCTGATACAATTTAATTCTTACTTCTTTCATAAACAATCGATCACAATTTTACTCTGTTAAGCTTTGTAGATAATCTGCTTTAAATATTTTTAAGGGAATAATCATGCCATTTTACGTAGACTAATATTTTTTTTTATAATTATTCGGCTATTTGCAGCCCTAAATTAAATCAGAAAATATTTCTTTTAGCAAAATAAAAAGTCGTGCAGTGTAGGGTTAAGTTAAAATTTTACTCTAAAATTTGTTTGTTAGTTTGACAAAAGTACATGTGGACATTTCGAATCTCGTTAAAAAATAGAATTAATTCCTAAAAATCATGTCCAAGAAGTCCAATTATTCAAAAGTTCTAATGCCATCATCGGAAAAGGAGTGTGTTTAACGAAAAAATTGATTGGAGTTTGAAAAAATTGCAAAATTTTGCCGAAAGGTCCAAGATTCTATTGAAAAACTAAAAAAATTGCATATAATTTCAATTCAATTTCAATTTTGGATCTCTTTAACACGTTGAATGCCATGGGGGTCACAGGTGACCGGCACTAAGTGTGTTCATAAATGGCATGGCATTCAATGTGCTAAGAAAATCTATGAGAAATTTCAAGAAAAGGGCTCACGGACTTAAATACTTAAAAAAGGCATATTTTGTATGTAAATGGTTCAAAAGAAGTTGAAAGAGTCACAACAAAGTCTTGGGATCCACGACCACTCCCCACAAAATCCGAAAGCCCCGATGTTTGCATCCGGAAGTCCTTTCACCTCGAACCTCACGGAGGCATTACGAAGACATTACAACGTCGACGCGACTATTTTACTGCCACCCGAACGAACGACGGTAGCAGGTTTTACCACCCATAAATCAATCACGAAGAGGTTCGTAGTCTCCCAAAAGGTCTCCATTGTGCTCTGCCTGCCACTTGAAGAGTCCCACAAAAAAAAAAAAGTCTCGTACGTGTTGGCAAGCACTTTCCAGCTGAACCCACGAACCCCAACATCCAGCCACATGATTTATACCTCAAACTGTCAGCCGTCGTTAAAGCGACGTTTTCCACTCACTTAAGTAGAACTCCATCACGCTTAAATTTAGATCTCATAAAAATCCAAAACAACAACAAAAAAACCACCAGTCTATGACAACATAAAGCAATTCATTTGTTGTGCTCGGTGAGCAATTGGCACACACCATCGACATCTCGACACAACAGAAGCGGCCGGGATCGTGTTCGTATGACATGTCAATGCCGTCGACCGAGGCAGAGGAAAAAAAATGAGAAAAAACAAATTTCGCATTTTTTTTTTTTTTTTTCGAAACACGACGCGGCCATTGTTTGCGTTGCACACAGCAACCGCTGCCACATGCATCCGATTGAACGAACGTTTTATTCTCTGCCGTATTTTTAGACCCAGGAATTCGAAAAGCAGATCATGTGTGGCAGAAAAAAGAAAGAAAAAAACGCCCTAAAACGCTTGCAAATAAAACGACCTTAAGACCGAGCACGTCGGTGGAGACTTTTCTTGGTTTTTTTCATCGACGCGTGGTTTTAATTTTAGAAAAATTTCGCGTAACACATGTGACGACAAATGCCAGGAAAAAATTTCGTACAAAATGTCACACGGCGGCGGTGAATCTCACACGCACACATCTCCTGCGTGCCGTGCCGGGCATCTGTCCTCTGTCCGTCGGTCCGACTGTCTGTCTGTGGGACGCTTCGATTCTGAAGCTTTAGCTTCTGGTGGAGCGTTTATTTCGGTCGCACTCTCACCGGTCTTTGACTCACAGAACCGAGGGCAGCCCACTCATCCGGATGTTGTTCCATCCTCGTCGACAGGCGGCGCGGCACGACGGCAGCGTGCGGATGGCTAATTTTGAACGTGCGATTTTCTAAAAACGAATCCGAAAAAAAAAGATAAATTCACCGAATTTATGTGAAATTTATTTTGAATTATTTTCGAATCAAAAGGTGCAAAGAATTCCTCCGTCCGAATGGGTGTGCGAGCGAAATGGATTTTGACAAATTGCAGCGGAGGGCGGGTGGTTCAGTACAAAATCGATTCCCGCAAAAAAAGAAAAACCGCAAACACCGCAGGAAAATTGCAGACCGCCATCAACGAGTGGTTCTTTTATTTTTTTTTCAGTTTTTGGCCTTCAGCGGGGTGGGTTCGGCGTCGCGTTCCTCGCACGCTCGATTCTCGAATACTTTGCATGAATATTTTAACCGCCCCAATTGACAATCGAACGACTTACAAATTGGAGTTGACGTCGGTCGACGTCGGTGGCGCGGGATTGTAAGTGAAAGTTTTAGGTCACGGGCGGAGCGGAATGGGGCGAAGGAGCGCATTTAACTGCGGCCTGCCTTTGAGAATGTTTATTCTCTCTGTGAGTGACGCGAATGAGTGGTATTTTCGGTTGACAGTGATCGGTTGAGTTGTCATGAAGTAAATACCGAAGTTTTGTGTGGGGTATGCGTGTGAGGGGGGAGGTGATTGGGTGGAATATGATTCACGGGAATTTTGGTTTTTTAGGGGGGGCGAGGGAGTGAACGACAACCCAGTTTTGCTGGGGTTGAGAACCTGTGGATTGACTTTTTGGAAGGTAACAGCGCATTAAGGATTAAAATGTCATGACACAGCAGTGGGCTGGGTAGGGTGGCCTGAAAAAATAGAAGAAATTGACTTAGAAAGCTGAAAGGTCTGGAGTCGATTTCATTACCGCACGTAACATAAAAAAATTGTTTAAGGAATTTCATTTTAAGTGAATTTTCAGGTGATTTCGACTGGCGGCCTTAATATGGTTCCAAATGCATGGAATTACGTCGAATCACGATCAATTGGACGAGGCACGATCAACATGCGGCACGAACTTCGAGAAGATTTTATTAAAATCGTGAATTTCTTTAACCAGATACCAAAATCCTTGCTGAAAAGACAAAGCCATTCAAAAAAACTGTGAAAGCTTTCGCAATCGATTAAAAAAAAAATAAATGATCGATGGTCCTAAAACCAGTTCTAAGACACTGACATTTGAGAATAAGTTTTATTCCATTTTAAGTACCATTTTTTAGACCGTGTTTTTCAATGATCCACTTAAGTTTTGCAACGGCAAGACTCGACTTTAAAAAACCCACAATCGCTGACGGGGTGAATCTTTCTTTTAATTCTAAGAATGTAAGTTTTGCAGAAATTTCCTTAAAAAAAAATGATTTGACTGATTTGAATTTGGTTAATTTGATTACTTCAATTGATTTTCAATGGATTTTAACAACCATCCGCAGCAGGGCACAAAAGAGGATGAGGATTTTAATCAATTACAATCACTTGAATCTAGGACGATCAAACGAAAAGTTTCTATTGAAATTGCATTTCTTTGATTAAATGTCTACGACGAAGTTACAGAAATGGACGTCTCAGAGAGCCTTAGAGAATGATCAGGTTAGGATTTTGCGATCGATTTGAAAAAAAGGTCGATTAGGGCATACGTTTTCAATTTAACAGAAAAAACTAAAGGGTGATTTTTTAGGTATTATCTTTTTGGCAACACTGGTTTAAACAGCTGACGCACGTTTCGTGTTTTGTTTCACTGTCAAACATCTTCAGTTTGGTCTATAATTTAACCATGAATCGTCTTACAAACGAACAACGCTTGCAAATTATTGAATTTTATCATCAAAATGCGTGCTCTGTTAAGAAAGTTCAATTGTGTTCAACGACGGAGCTCATTTTTGGCTCATTGGGTACGTAAATAAACAGAATTGTCGATTTTGGAGTGAATATCAGCCAGAAGCATTGCAAGAGCTACCAATGCATCCAGAAAAAGTCACAGTTTGGTGCGGTTTATGGGCTGGTGGAATCATTGGACCGTACTTCTTCAAAGATGATGCGAATCGTAACGATGAGCGCTACCGTGAGATGATATCCAACTTTTTTTTTGCCCAAAATGCAAGAGCTTGACTTGCATCACATTTGGTTTCAACAAGACGGTGCCACATGCCACACAGCACGCGCAACAATGGACTTATTGAGAGGCGAGTTCGGTGAACATTTTATTTCACATTCGGGACCGGTCAATTGGCGGCCTAGATCGTGCGATTTAACGCCTTTAGACTATTTTTTGTGGGGCTATGTTAAAGCTCATGTCTATACAGACAAGCCCGCTTCAATTGACGCATTGGAAGACAACATTGAAGCATTTATTCGTAAAATACCGGCCGAAATGTTGAAAAGAGTCAAAGAGCCAAAATTGGACTAAGCGGATGGACCATTTGAGGCGCAATCAAGGTCAACATTTGCATGAAATAATCTTCAAACATTAAATTATATGGACCGTTATATCGATTCAACTATCGATTCGAATAAAGATTTCATGCATTTTTACTATAGCTGTTAAAAAATCACCCTTTAAAACTGCAAATGCAATTTAACTTTCATTTTACGTGGCAATCGATCCCGAAGAAAATGACTTAGAACAGAGAACGAAAACTCAGGCAGACAGAAGAACGCAGAAAAAGATTACTCTGCTTAAAGAATTTTAAAATTTCTTTTAGCGAACGAAAAACGTGTTGCCTCAATAAAGATGATGATGGAAGAAGCAAAAGGATGCGAAAAAAGACTCTTCAAAACCTTGAGTCCCCAATATTTCTCAAAATGAATACAAAATTTTGTAAGCAACCATCAGTCGTGGGCGAAAACCCAGACGCATGTTGTTGGGGAAAGCTGAGATTGTTTGGCTTCCAGGCGACACGCCGGCGCGGATACATGCGCGACACCCCGGCTTGTGACGGGGTGACCGGAAAAGGAAGAGGAAGGGAAAAACCCTTCGAACCTTGGTGGCGACGCAAGAAAGGGTTCGGTCGCTGGTAGAATTTGAGTATGGGTATTTCCGTAGTTTAGAGCACCGGAAGGACAGGTTGAAGACCTGTGAGCAGTATAAAAATGCTGTTCACTCATGGAATCATCCTCAGTTGTGTCCTTGCGAGTGCGTGGTATAAGTAGTGTGTGGTGCATAGTGGTTTCGGGTGAGTTTATCTCACTGAACAAATGTGTTCAGCCGTAGTTAGTAGTAGATACTAGTATAGTAGATTTTGGCGAGCCAGATGTTCATTTGTTTGTTGTTCTTATTTTATTTCAGACTCGGCCAAGTTCACCGAAGCGTTGTTCAACCACCTGATTACCGACGCCTTTATATTCAAGAAACCCAAATGACTTGTTTAAATAAAATAATTTATAATAGAAAAATATATTACTCTTACAATTTCTTATTAAGATCATTCCATCAGTATATCGGCTGACAGATGGCGTCTGTTGAAGCCCAGTAAATAAAAACAGCCACTTTAGAGTGGAAAACAAAAAACAACTTTTATTTCAGTATCTTCTTCCATCGCTCCGTCTAAATTTCTGACAAAAAAAATAAAGTTCTTACAAATACAGAAAAAACTTCCTGACAACATAAAACACATCGACTGCTTAGTTATAAACTCATGCAGCTCGATACAGCGTCCTAGGATTTTTAAAATCATTGGAAAATAGTCAAAAAGAAAAGGAAGAGATTTCGTAAGAGTCCAAAATTAATTTGGGATCCATTATAGTGATTATTTTCAACGACAAGTGATCAACGATAACATGGGAAGAAAAAATAGCAGCGAAAACTCTAAAATGCAGAAAAATTAAGTAAAACATTCATTCTAAGACTGCAATTGTAAATAGATTACTAAACAGAGCTTAATAGCTCCAACCCCACGAAGTAATACCTAACGACAGTCCCGCGGGGAGACCGCGGGTTGATGAGTGTAGGGGTGTGGTTTAGTACGTAGGCGCGAGGAAACAGGACAATAATATCCCGCGAATTGTGCATGCTGGTAACACGGATTGCTAGTATCTTATGAAGATTACACATCTATTGGCGCAAACAATAAAAAAAAAGACTGTAATTCACAAAGACAGCAGTCGAATCCTGGACCATAGAAGAGGGCAGAGAGTAGACCTTTAAGGTCGCAGTACAAGTAACTTTGTGATACTCCCAATTGTTTTCAATTCAATTCAATCATTTCAAGCACAAACTTCCTAAATGGCTTGAAATTTCTTGCAACGATTATTTTCTGGCACGTCCAGCTGTCAGATAACAACTTGGAACCATGATGTCCGAAAATGCTGAAGACAAAAATCTCATTTCAAAACAATGAAACACCAAAATTGCCAAAAAAGTGATGAAAATATTTTTTAGCGATCATTTTGTTTTCACGGTCGGCTCGGCTGTCCATGAGCAACTTCATCATCATCATCATCAGTCACGAAGGGCCAGAGCCTAGCTTTTCGCGCTTCCACTGTGTTGTGCGCGATATACTTTGATACATGTGAAAGGGACCTACAGTTTATTGCAGGTTCCGAAGGCGAATTGCAAAAGCTTTCCGTGACAGAAGTACTCCAGGAGGATATTCAGTCGTTCACTGGAGGTGGGCCGTAAAAATTGTTTGTGGTGTTTTTTCCCCGAGCTGCATTCGAACCCGGGTACTCTCGCTTAAAAGTCTGACACACTAACGATCAAGCCACGGCGCCCACGGCATCCGTAAGCCTTAAAAAAACACGGCTGTAGAAAAGACAAACCCTTTCAACGGACTATGATGGTCAATTTTACTTCTAGGGGTGACCTTCGAAAACGTGGTAAGTTGTCGAAAAGAGGATTTTAATTAGGCTTTTAATAGTCGTAGGTCGTAGACATCAAAGCCCCATACTCGATGTTTTGAGTAAGATTAGCGTCATTTCAAAGAAATCAGATGACAAAAATTGCTTTCCACGAACTTTGAAACATCATTGACAGTCGACACTTTTGATTTTCGCACTTCCTGTCATGTGGATTTGAATTTCAACGACCGGAACTAGATCCGATGTCACAAGTTAAAGAAACTCGACATCTTCCAACTCAGTCCACGATTCGATTCCGTTGACACTCCCCCACCGGAAGTTATTCCTCCCAACAAAAGCTCTCCTCCATTCAAAGGACAAAATCCTAGCAAAACAGTACAAAGACCTCCAGCAAGCGGCACCCTAAATGCCACTCGATGTGAAAAATGACAGTCGCTTTATCTTTTCCCAATCTCCAACTGCACCCCTATCCTCTGTCACAAAAGAAATCCATTTGACCGAAAAGCCGCCCCTCGCCCCATAAGACTTCAATGGATTTTCACTTTATCCTCGTCTTCGAAACTGAAACGTGCACAACGTGTATCTGTATATCTCCCATTCAACACAATTATCTAATCTCTTGACAAGTCCAAGTGAGACATTTGCTATAAAAGGACAGATAATGAGAGTAAAAGTCCCGGACCGGCCACAGAAACCTGTTTTGCACTGAATGCGTTATTAGTTCGAGAGTTTGAGATACTCAATCAAAAAGCGATACAACAACGACGACACAATGAAGCTCGTCATTCGCCGCTCGTCGTCGATCGATACGCTGCTGTTACATAATTAGGTATGTAGGTAAGTCTAGGTGCAGTTTATTGTGTGCCTTAGAAAGCAAACAAACACACACAGAGATGCTGGCGACAGCGGGGCACACACTTATGGCCTCTACTGTAGACAAGACGACGACAAAATACCCATTAAGCGACTTCGTTGACTGCATGCGGCTGCCGGAGGAGGACCGGCGGAATGCACCGAGAGAGAGAGAGACGAGTCAAGCATCTGGAACTGCCAAGAGAAATGTATCGCACAACAAAACACAACAACGACAAAAAACGGGTGGGTTGTTGTTTGTGTGTGCATCACCCGGGGAGGGGTGGTGAGCATAAATATTTATATTTTCCTCCCCTCTTGAGAGTGTGCAGTGTGCCAGAGACAAAGATCCAGATACAGATATCAATAAGAAGGCGGCCGTTCTCGTTTTTTTTTTTTTGTTTTTTGGTTTTTTTGGCAGCACTCTGCAGAGGCCGACCGACCGCTGGAGGTTAAAGCAATCATTTTGGCTGCTGCGAGTCATCTTCGACCCCGATTCGGGCCCCAACCCTCGAACGAACACGAACACGAGCACGTTTTTGTTCTTGGCCGGGTTTATTGATTTTTATTTCATTGTTGTGTTTTTTTCGCTGCTGGCCTTCCTCAAAAAAACAGAAAAAATAACCGCACACACACTCATCTCACTCTCGCACAAGTGACTTCGTTTCAAGTGACTTCGCCTCTCAGCCACTCGTGTTTGGGTAGATACATCTTCGCCGCACGTCGTCGTGCTCTAGGTCTAAAAATCACAGAGTTTGAGAGGGTTGATTGTGCTAAGGCCTACCCTGCTCTGAACAGTGTCGTCCTCAGGAGGCGGGTAAGCGGCACGAAAGTTCGCGTGCCAATTCGTGTGCGGTTCGGGGGAAGCGAAACGTCTAAAGTTGGGATTTTGAGTGATGGCTTACATGGGTAAGCCATTTAACATTTCAAACACTCACACACACACACGCTCACACTCGTCGAGGGGTTGTAAAATCGATAACGCAATTATGGCTGCTCGAAATGAGGAAGTGCCACAGCACCGCAGATTTGGTCCCCTTCTCTTTTCGCTGCCAGATGCTGAAAGTTTGACTTCGAAAAAAAAAAAAAATTAAATCACTTGTGGTTTTGAGGGTGTTTTTTTTTTTTCTGCTGACACTTCCAAAAGTGCCACGTGGTATTATTGTAACTAAGCGAATCGTGTGCTGAGACGACTCCCCCCACACACACAAAAAAAAAAAAAACAACGGAGGCAGAGATCACATCGCGGTCTTCTCTCAATTTTCTCTCATTCCCTTTCTTCATCTCGACGAAAGTTCAAACCGAAAAGACGAAGGATAATGACCTCGTAAGTTGACGGGGGATATGACAACAGGAAAATTACATTTTGGCCTAATGTTAGGAGCTCTGTTGGAGCTCAACTCGTCCTCGTAGAGACGAGATCCTTACGATGTGTCAACGAATAACGAGTTTCATGTTACGTTAAGTAACGTGCCAGAGTCAAGATTTTGTATTTCGTTTCGTGTTTTTTTTTGTGGAGGAGGCGGTACAAGGACATCGTGCGGTGGAAGGGAACTTTAAAGGTCATGTGCTGAAAAGGAGTAGACAATGTTGAAGGGATTTTTGGATTGGAAAAACAAGAACTCCGTGGAATGAAGGAATTCGAGGAGAACAGTGTTTGCGATTCAATGTCAGAAACAACTACGGCAAATTGAATTGGGGGCCTTGTAATGGGCAATTGGGCGAAGTTGCGTTGTTCATGTCAGGGACGAGTCGCAAAAGAAAAAGGAATCGCCTTTTTCGATGATTCTGGTTGAGATGAGGTGAATTGGATGACGAAAGGATGGATAAAAAGGCGAATTCATGATGGAAGCTGGTATAGCAATGTCCTTTGAAGTGTAGGCTTCAGATTCAAAGCTTTGTTTGTTGTGTTCTTTGTCCAAATTTCGCTCGAGGTGATTAAAAAGGTGTACTTTAAGAGATGGAGTTTGAGTATTTTCAAAACTTAAAAGTGACTTTGCTTTAATCAGTGTCTAAAAAATAGATTAAATTGAGAACAAAGATCTACAAAGAATTAGAAAGAAAGAAAGAGGAGTTGGGGAGGTTTCACAGGATCCCAATTTTTTTTTCTTTCATTCTTTCTGAGAAAAAGAGGCTTCACATGATCGGAAGCCTACCCAACTTCTTTTTCTTTCTTTCTTTTTAAGAAAAAGAAATTGGGGAGGCTTCCGATCCCGTAAAGCCTCCCCAATCTCTCTTCCTTTCTGTCTAATTCTTTCTAGTTCTTTCAAAAAGACGACAAATTTAGACCTTTTCCTATAAAGTTTCGTAATAAGTTAAAAACAAACTTCACGTAGAGCCGACACGTGTCCGATTAGAAATGAATAAAATTAATACTACTGAAGAATATTCGACAACAATTTTATTCGAACCCAAATTTTCGGTCAGAAATCATTGCCCATTGTTAAAAGTTTCCAATCTTTTGATTCTTGGCCCTCATCGTTGAGCAATAATTTTTCTAAGTTCATCATCACCAATTATTTTCATTTGAATAATAATAAATGTAATCATACGGTGAGTTTGTATTACTTAAAGCCAACAGAACCTACTACAGTTTTGCAAGGCTTTTCAAATCCAAGAACCTTACCATGAATTCAAAACTGCTACTATACAAGACACTTGTATTACCAGTACTCACATATAGATCCGAGACTTGGGTGCTTAGCCAAAGGCACTCTGACCTCTTAGCCGCGTTCGAAAGTTTTACGGAGAATTGTTGGCCCCATACGTGAGGAAGGACAATTCCAGAGATGGTACAACCATGAGTTGTATGAAATCTACCTCGAAGCAGATTTTATAACGAAAATAAAGCTCGGTAGACTCCGGTGGGCTGGGCACCTAGCTTGTATGAGCGAAGAGGACCCTGCTCGGAAAGTCCTTTGCGGTACAATTCATGGTACAAGACAGCGACGCAGACCGCACTTACGCTAAAAGGATGGCGTAGACCAGGACGCCCGAAGCCTTGGGGTGCCTAACTGGATGGCGTTGGCAAGCGATCGGGATAGGTGGAAGTGCTTGCTGCAGGAGGCCCGGATCAGACACCAGCGTCGATGATGAGTTTGTATTTAAAAATTCGTAAAAAAAACATTCAAAACTATCTCCGAAAAAATTTAACCACAAAAGAAGCCCTTAAACCGATCATTCCAATCATTTCTGTCATCAAATGGTGATGGGTGATCCTCATACCGATAAAAGACATTATTAGTCGGGCTAAGCACTCTCAAAATGATATTTAATATACAAAAACAGTTCCCAAATCTATGTAATCTTAACAAGAACCTTCGCGAACTGTTTAATCGGCATGAACAACGATTTTCCTTTAGCTTCATTTTGCTAAGCAACGTGATTAGACTATGCAACTTAATTGAGAAATTCATATAACGGCAATGAATATGTAAGAATCATCTCCAACAAATAAAACCTCAATAAAACATCTTAAATGATTAAAGGCTTAGTTTTCGATCTCAATTTTGATGAGAGACATAATCAGACGATGCATTTGTTTTAAGGAAAGACTCATAAAAAGGCACTGATCTAGTAAAGTCAATATCTAAAATTAGCAAACTCTTCGAAGTCTAAACGCTTTTCTGATTTGATGATCGGTCGAAAAACATGGCTGCCGAAACAATAATTTGTATTTAGTTTTGTGCAAAAAATTGAACTAAGTGCTACACTTGAAATGTTGGCAGTGGCATACGGTGAGTGTACTCTGAATCAAAAAAATTTTTACAAGAGGCACAAGCTTTTTAAAGAACGCCGAGAAGATGTGAATGACGACGGTCGCCCTAGACGCCCAGCACATCAACAACCGATGAAAATGTTGAGAAAGTGAAGAAAATTTTTATGGAGAATTGTCGAATCACTATTAGAAGTTTGCTGAAGATATCGGCATACCCATTGGTTCATCCCATGCATTCTTTTCCGAAATTTTCGGCATGAAGCGTGTCGAAGCGAAGTTCGTTCAAAAATTGCTGAGTTTTGACCAAAAAAACTGCTTACTCGTAATTCTTTAGCCAAAAACAACACCGTAATCATGCCTCAGCCATCGTATTCGCCAGATTTGGCCCCCTGCGACTGTTTTGCTGTTTTTTCTGATTGAAGAGACCCATGGAAGAACGACGTTTTTGCAACGATTGAGGAGATACAAACTGCATCGCTGAGAGAGCTCAAAGCCATATCAAAAAGTGAATATGAGAACTGCTTCGAGGATTCTAAAAAAACGCTGGTACAAGTGTATTATATCTGAGGACGACTACTTTCAGTGGGACAAAAAAAAATTGATAAATAAATAAATACTTTTTGAGAAACATGAAAATTCACCATTATTTTTGAACAGGCCACATATATTCGAACCACATATAACGAGGGGGTCCTTCATTTTTGACTATTTCTTTTCGGATCGGCAAACATGATCAGCTATGGAGTCTTGTTTTGCGGTCATCATCACATTAATTCAGTGCTGTGGTCGTCGAAAAAAACTCCGCTTTTTTTTACGACTGTATTTTTTTTTTTTCTTAATTTGTTGAGTTTGAGCATATTCTTTTAGTTGCTCTGTTCTCGTTCAATCTGGTCGTGTTTTTATTGTGTTGTATCCAAATTTAGAAATCTGTTCTTAAATTTGAATCTTCTAAGGCTAAGAGAAGACACTAAGTACAATAGATCTTTTAGGTCGCAGTACAACTGACTTAGTGACACTCCCAATTTCATAAATCAAGAGGAGACATTTTCATTAAGATAACCCAAGGTTCAGCAAAACTCATTCATTTATTTGCAGATGTCTTCAACCGCTCATAAAGAAAGAATGCACCACGAACTCTTTCTAAGCTTGACTCTTACATTCCACTAAAGTGACGAGCTTGTTGTTTGCCTCCACTTATCGCAAATGACTCAGAGACCTGACTCTCAGCTTTGATTGCGTCAATTCGCTTATCTCCCTCCACTCCTCATCCCTCACAAAAAAAAAAAAAAAAACGCATTCCCAAACGAAAAAAATGACTTCCCTTGTTCAGACTTTTAGACCTCAATGCCCTGACGTCAGCATTCGCGAGGTGATTTTTTTTTTTTTTTTTTTCAAATGCCTTTCAGTCTCTCAAAAACTCAAAAAAAAACATGTGAAGGATTTTTCATTTTCATTTGAAACTGAGTTCATCTAAAGTTGAAGTTTGAGTTTGGAGTTTGGAGAGCGGTGGATGCACTTCTTTGTGGATGTCATTCGCGTTTCAAGGACCACTTCACTTGCAGAAGGGATTCAAGGACTCATGTCTCCACCTGAAGAGTCGTGTGCTTTGTCAACTGTCAAACGTGTGTGGGGAGACCCAGTTCTCAAGAAATCAAAGAACCAGAACGAATCCACTGCAGCGAAACTGCTCTCGAAAACGATTCGCATGCGAAGGTTACGCATCGAGTTTTGGATTCAACTTTTTTTCTTTTTTTTTTTTTGCTAAAGTGGCTCTTTGTGAGGCGGGTTGCTTGGGGGGTAGAGAATGGTGAGAAGGAAAAGTGGATTATTGGCATTGGGGGAGAGGGTGGTCTTTGGATACCAAGAATTGCCCTTGACATGAAAGTTCATGTCGTACTTTGAGTTTTGTGCGTAGTCGCTTTGACGGAGAGGCTGTGCGATTTTTTTTTTTTTTAGAAAAGGAAGGATAGGAAAAAATTGAGAAAACAATTCAGAAAATCGGGAAACCAGCGACGAACCAAACCCATTTTTTTGGTGATGAAGAACTTTCAGTCTTTTCGTAACCGAGTGGAAAGTTAGGTTATGTGGTGCCAAGTATTTGCCAGTCACGTAGACTTGTAGGTCCATGCTGCATTCATTTTATCAGTGGAAGAAAAAAATTAAAAACTTGTGCCTTCAGAAAGTTAAAAATTTTGATAGAAAGTCCAGGAATCCTCTTCCTCCAAGCTGAAATTTGTCGAACTGAATAAATGATCTTTTTGTCTCAAGATTTTTTTTTTTTTTTTGGTGGCGAACTGCGAATGGCGAAAATTGGTTATGCCAGAAGTACTCCAGGAGGATTGTCAGCCGTTCACTGGAGATGGGGCCATGAAAAATGTTTTTGGTGTTTTTCAAACCCGACTACTCTCGCTTAACAGTCCAACGCACTAACCGACCAAGCCGCGGCGCCTATAAAAATAATAAAAATAAATAACAAGAGAACAATTTACTAATATTCCACTTTCTTCGCTATTTTTGAGGTCACCACCAGTGGTTTTCGTAATCAATTACATTCAAAAACTGAAGGAAAGTGTCTGAAACAAGGGAACTAGTCTCATATGACAATTTTTAAGTTTTTAACGAGTTGGCGAAAGCCTTAAAATTCTCATCGCACAATTTAAAAAAAAATCGTTGTGGAGTAGCCCTTAAAACGTTGAAAACTGCACTAGGATAACCCAAATCTTTTCTGCTTATGCAGAAGTTTTCCTAAATTAAAGTAATGGTATATCAATTTTCATTGATAAATCTGTTCTACATCATTTTCGAGATCAAAAATGACCCTTTTCGAGACTATAACGGCTAAGAACTTCTGTTTTAGAAGTCAATTCTCCAAATTAAATAAGTAAATTCAAAATGTCTTCTGCTATTAATTGTTTGAACATGATTTTAATATTGAAAACGTCTATTTTTTTAAGGAAGGAGTCTAGCTGGGTTTTATGATTTGAAAACGTCTATTTTCCAGACCTAATAAAGTGTTAAGTTTTAGGAAATGAGATCTGGAAGACAGATTCAACTCAAATTGATTGTTGAGACGCGATTTTAATGTCAAAGAAGTCGTTTTTTAAGATCCTATGGCGCTGAGAAAGAGTCTAGACAGGTTTTACGATTTGAAAACGTCAATTTACAAGATTTGATGACGCGGTAAGTTTTAGGAAATGAGCTCTAGTAAACAGATTCAGCTGAAAGGAGTCTATCTTTTAATGGATGAACTAAAATACGTTTCTTTCTTGTACAATTAGGTGACAAGATTCAATTCAGTCTAGTCAAGAAACAGGCTTTCTTATTAAAATTAAGTTTTTAAAGAGAACACTCCAGGAATTGTCAATTTCCATTAATTTTTTCAGTCCTTATTCAATTTTGAAGTCATAAACGGACGTTTTCGAACTTATTTGAAAATTCAAATAAATTATTTCTTCATCAGAAACTTCTCCAAAAGAGACTTTTCAATTTGACGGTCATTTCCAGAGTTTTGAATTATTTTTCGAGGTATTATTCTAAATCCTGCGAATCTATTGTATCCTTCTTCAAGTAATTTTCGAAAATCAGTGACTTTGGAAATCCACATCCTTCCTACACCCTAAAGAGAAGACCTTGCGACTCCAAATCCCTTCCAACTTCTCCCAGACAATGACATCGTTTCCAACGACCGACTCTTCCTTTGTTCGTGCACCCGTCCTGTTCCACACCAAACCACCAGTTTCATCCCTCCTCCCTCTGTCTGTCCGTGTATTGCGATTACCAAAGGCACTCTGATTAATGTGCGACTACAATACAAATCCGCAGCGTCGGCTCTGTCTCCGGCCATTTGCAGCTTCTCCTTCGCCTCCGTCTACGAACTGATAACGCACCGAACTTCGAAACACTTCCTGTGCTGCGCGAACCAACTTCCAACAACTTAATCTCGCTCCGTATTACAAATGAATCACTTGCTGCCGCTCCTGTCCCGCCGCACGCATCCCGACTCCATATCAGCGAATTGTGTCGGAGAAAAGCCGCCCATCCGCCCATCCCTTCGTTGTCGTTGCGGCAAACGACTCGAAACTTTAATCCCACTAACGAAAGAACTAAATTAAGATTCATTAATTAAATTTAATATGTCGTGTCATCATCAATCGCAAAGCTGGGAAGCTCGTTCCACATCTCCAGCCCGATGTATCTGTGCCAGGGAGAAGGACGACAACGACGACGATGGCATCCATGTGTGTCGGAGAGGGACGAGCCGGGACACATGAGCGTCGGAAAGTTTTCACATTTTAATTTGGACGGCAAACAGAAAGCGTGTCGCCAAGCAGACTGTGGCACCCAACAATGGCGGGGAGGCTTAGTCTTTCTTTTTTTTTTTGTGTGTGTGTTTCTTTCGCCTTTTCGCTTGTTCGCCGTGTTTTGTGGAGTGGAGGCGGATTCCTTGTGATGGGGCTTAGTTATGGATACTTCCGGCTGAGCTCTAAAGTTAAATGTGACACGAAGATGAGTCCTCTGCAAATAGGCACGGAGGTGGTAGGTTGTTTTGTTCCTGCTTAATCTGCTCGAGTGTGAAAGTGTTAAGTTGTGCTTTTTATTTAAGGACCAAGAGGGTGGCAAAAAAGTTCTATAAACGTGTGTGTGCGAGGGGAATAAGTTAAGCCATTAAGCGAGCCGCGTGAGTGACTTTGGAAAAGAGCGAAAGTTTGAAGTAAGCTGGCGGTGTGACGCGGTGGGAAGTTGTGATTTATGTGAATGAGGGGAGAAGATTTTCTAGTTCAGTGGGATTCGAGTTTGACTTTTTCCTTTCGGGGACTCTGGGGGAGTGGAATCAAAATAAGGCGAGGTCGTGAGTCGAATGGAAAACGACATGTAGAAGTTATGAGACAGTTACCTCCGATTTATTTAATTATGGCAGTAGCTTAAAGCCCTGCAAATTCTTTATTCAGCATCAAAAATTCACTGAGACAGAAAATTTTGCTGGCAACAAGCGTCTATGGTTTCAAAATTAAGTACAAATTAGTTTTACCCGATGCAAACCATTATTTTTGGTCCTGTTTGCACAGAGGGAGTTTGGAGGAGAAGGCTAAACGATGAAGCCTACAAGCTGTACAGCGACATCGATCTAGTTAAACGAATTCGAGTGTCCCGACTGAGATGGCCGGTGAGATGGTCATGTGGAGCGTATGGACACTAACGCTCCGGCTCGTAAAGTCTTCGAGTCCAGCTCTGATGGACAACACGGTAGAGGAAGGCCTAGCCTCCGGTGGCGTGACCAGTTGGATAGGGACCTAAGTCAGCTGTGCGTTCAAAACTGGAGGGGCCTAGCCCAAGACCGCGCTAGATGGCGAGGCATGTTGGCTGAGACCCAGGTCCACCCCGGACTGTAGCGCCCGTAAAAGAAGAAGAAGATGCAAACCATCCGTTAAAAACGTATAACAGTATAACAGAAAGGAAATCCCTCTTACAGAGGGCAGAACAGCGAAAGTGGGCTGCATCATGCAGCTCGTCATGTTAGGCTGTCGTCGAGAGTTACGATCGCTTGATGGACCTGACTGGAAGGACGCTTGGCGAGTTCGCATATTTGTTTTTCAAGTTAACATTAAAGACATACAATTCTGGTGAGTAAATCTGTGGCAATAAGACAGAGTAGCTTATGTCAAAAAAAAGTGATTTCGAGAAAAATTGATTTTTATCACATCGGTGTGTATTACATCCTCAAAATTTAGTTAAGATGTGTGACATGAATAGAAATTTGACTACACTAATAGAACATGAAAAACTCGCTTTACAACATGCATGTTTCTGGACAAATTGGTCAAAATTTACACCGGAACCGGCAATAAGCCGTAAGTCGCCTTCACATGTGTGGAATTGCGACGCGGACAACACAATGGAGGCGTGAAAAAGCTATGCTCTGGCCCCGGATTGACTGTTACGCAGATTATTTCTTTATTATTTTTTTGCACATGTTTGAATGCCTTAGTTATGAGTCTAAACTCAAAAAGAGGTTAAGTTGCCACGTTTTTGAACGCCTCTGTTACGAGTCTAAATCCAAAAATATGTTTATTTGCCAACGATAAGATTATTTGCATTTAAAACATCACAATTATGTCTCCTTTCCTTAAATTTTAATGATTTTTTGATGTTTGCATTTCAGTTGTGTTCAAAAACATCCGTTTGCAATATCAAATTATCTTAACACGGAGTATACAGACGCGAACACCAACTGTTTTCAACTTTCATCTAAGTTTCCACTAAATAATTTCCATTTTCAAAACAAATTTCAATTTATCCTTAACTCGACTTCTCAAAAACCACTTTTTTGTGATTTTCAAAAACATGTCTTAGATCAAACTTCACTCAAGTGTCTACAGATTAGGACACCAAATGTTTTCAACTTTCATTTACGTTTCCACTAAAAAATTTCCATTTTCAAAATCTCAAATTTTCAATTTATCCTTAACACAACTTCTTAAAAAAACACTTTTTGTGATTTTCAAAAGCATGTCAAATCAAACTTCACTTAAATTTCATAAAACTTGATTATTTTTTTTTTATTTTAAAGCCTACTCTCCCATTTTAGAGCACTGAGATCTTGAGTCTTCAACATCTTTTTATTTTAAAGAACCTTCGACTTTCGAAAATGAATCGGAGTTGCTGATATATGTGAACCATCTGTAGATTTTCTAAGATTTAGTTATTTTCTCTTATTTTTCCTGTCTTCAGCTTGAATTTCAGATTTTTCATGATTTTTCCAAAACACCCATTCATGATCCTCGAAAAGGTTATAAATTTTACTTAAATTTAAAAATAAATGAGTCAAATTTGATTATTTTCCATACGAATTTTATGCCTTCAGCCTGAATTTTTATTTTTCTCCACATGACCTTTTAAAAAACACCCATTTCTGACCTTCGAAAACACATCAGTTGTCCGTAAAAATTCACTGAAAATCTGATGCTGTAAATCAGATTATTTCCAGAAAAGAAATTATTCACAATCATTTCATATGCACATGCTGGCCGAACGTAATCATGCCCGCCGGCCACAGGTGTGCAAATGTGCTCGTCCATAATTATGTTGCATCGATTGATGACTGCATCACCCCGAGGCCTTCAAAAGCTCATTAAACTGACCACCATTTAGCGGAAAAAAAGCACCCACACCACCCCAATATCAATATTTCGTTAGACATAAAATATTTCAAGTGTCAATATTAATTATCGAATCAAACAATATCTCTCTGATTGACAGATTGTGGCTACTCCAACGATGCGAAGCAGGACTTCAATTGAATTCGATCACATACAACCACACTCCGTCAGATGCCTGTCAGTTACACACACACACAATATGTCCTTGTGTACACGTCCATTGTTAACTAACATTCCCCTTGAGGACATCGAACCGAAAAGCACACAAAACAACAATCAATACACCCAACAAAATCAGGCGTGCACACTTCAATTGGCATGTGAAGTGGTCTCGTTTCTCTCTGCAGATTACACCCCGAACAACGCAGCCGTGGATGTGAGCCTGGGGCAGGTGGAGTGCGGCTGGCGATATAAAAATACCAACGTCAGTCGGAAGGGGAGACTCTCTCGCGCCACGCCCGCCTCATTTCGCCCAACAAATTGTTCGAGTGTGTGTGTGTGTTCTGCGGATCATTATTAACTCATCTCGTTGCCGCTGCTGCTGCGGCTATCGAGAACTCTCGCCCGGTGCCTGATTTCGATTTCATATTCGATTTCGCTCCACCACTCCCGCACTTATCCGATGGCGGCTCAGTCAAATGAAAAAACGCCTGACCGGAGGAGGAAGAATCGAATCGATGGCAAAAAAATGATTGAAAAGAACCCAGCAAATGTGTAACAATAACCGTTGAAAACAATCGCATGTCAGTGTCACATCTGTCAATTGGAGAGGAGAGCTTTTCGACACGGACCACTCCTACTCCCATCCACCACCGAGGGTTGTTTCCTCACGGCCCATTGATCAAATGTCTGCGCGTCCATTTCATTTACGTCGTTTGTATTAAAAACACATCAAGTTTGAATTTTTATATTCCCATTAGGACGTCGACGAAGGTTCGGACTTGGATGGGCTAATGGGGGGCGTTTAAGGGTTGGGATGTGTTGAGGGCGAGTTTCAAGTGACTCTTATGGACACGGGTTTTCGTGTGGTGGAGGTTAATTGAAGCAGCTTTTGAGGGATGGGATATTGGTGCAGATGGTAGTGGAAGCTCTGAGACTGTACAAATTGAGGAGGTGTGAAGAAGTCTTTGGGAAGAGTTCACATGAAATTTTCAACTTTTGATTTTATTTAATTTTTTAGCGAAGGTTGGTCACCAAAACATTGATCGACTGCAAGAGACCCAGAGCACCGAATAAGAAAGGCTTTTTTTGTTTTATTTTTTTTTTTTATTTATTAGCTAAGCTTATGCACTAGAACATAAACTGAGTGCCACGCTACGACTAGTTTAGGCCGATTTGTATACCAAACCTTTAAAGAATTAATCACCACAGCTCCCCCTCCTAGGGCACTATAGGAGAGGGATCTACGTCGCCTCGTTTAAAAGGCAGGGGTAATTTAAAAAAAAAAAAATAATTAATTGACTTTATAAAAAAAATATTAAAATACAACGACAACACTTACAATAAAGTACTATACCAGTTTTGAAAGCCAGAAACTAGTTCTATAACCGTACATCTAAGATAAATTATTTATATCCATAGTTTTTGAAAAATTCGCATGCAAACTAAAATTTTCTATAAAAAAAATAGCAAAAACAATTCAAAGAGCGGTCGATCAGTGCTCCACATATATGCTGGGCGATTTATCATGGAATGACCCCAAGGTAACTCTACTCATAAATTACGAAATTGAATCAAAATTTAATCAGGGGCAATAGGATAACAAAATGAAGGACCTCTGAGATGATGAATACACTGTGGAATTACAGAGGTCTATGTGATAAGGAATTATCTTACGCTCCAAAACAACAAAATCATTTAAAAATTCATGCAAAATTATGTAAAAATTCTGAACATGAATGCAAAATCATGTAAAAATTAAGGAAAGTATAAACAATTTTATTGAATAAACGTCGTTTAAGCTTCCTTTAAAATTTGTCTAATATTAGGTTGTCAAATATCTCCCTTCCGCCTTTTTGTCTTTTGAATTTTCCGGCTATGTACAAAGCGTTACAGAGCTCGTATCAAAACTAATCATGCAGAGCGTCGTTTTGTAGGTTATGTCAAGACCTTTCCAATGATGTATTGCCAGATACGAGCTCTGTAGCGTTTTGTACATAGCCGGAAAATTCAAAAGACAAAAAGGCGGAAGGGAGATATTTGACAACCTAATATAACATACCCATTTCAGATTGACGTAATAACTAAAATAACCAACCTCAATTCTGTCTTAACTCGACTTAAGAAGTTATTCGTTGTTAAATTTGAGAAAACCTACATCGAGTCAGGGCTCGAGCATTCATCGGTCTATTATTGAACCTCTTAGCGTTCGACGTCCCCAGGAGAAGAGGTTGCTTAGTTTACAAAGATCTTAGCATTTTTTTAATCATTAAATTTGTGATCAGTCTTTTTAGTTCTTTCCATCATCACGCGTAGAGATTGGAGCTCAAAAAGTTCTCATTTTCCTTATAAACAGCCCTGAAGGCTAAACGATTTTCAAGAAGTTGGATTTGCAAATGAATTTTAGAGTCTTTTTAAGCCATGATGGAGCTTAACAAGTGTCCATGGCTTCAATGCTCAACAGATTTATGCCCTGACGTTACTTCTCTTGCGAAAAATCTGGATACCTTTTCGTGCTCATAACTCGATTAAGAAGCTTAAAGTCATGTTCATGACTTCAAAAACAACCTTTACTCGACTTATCGCTAGTGTTTAGCACAAATTGCCGGTTTACCCGTAGAGCGAGAAACAAACGTAGTTCATCCGGACACACGAATTCGTCGCAAACCAACAAAAAAAACAGACAACCTTTCAGCTCGACAATGGGGAAAAATTCAATTAAGACCGCTCTGGACATTTTCTTGGAAGTTCCAGAGGCACAAAACGCTGTCCGCACGCTCAAAAATATATTCCCAGCTTGAAAAAAGCCCAAGGAAATAGTCTAGCGACAAAACTGAATGTGGTCTACGCCATAAAGGGGCTCGATACGTTGTCCATTATTTGGAAAACAATCTTCCGATTCAAAGATGCCCAACGTGTTCTACGCCATAAAGGGCCTAGACACATTGTCCATTATCTCTAAAACACCCTTCCAATTGAAAGATGCCCAAGAAACGTAACTTCTTTGTACTCACAACGCCATAAAGGTTGTCAATCACGTCAAAAATTTTCCTTCAACTAATTCGTGTCAACGTAACTTTACTTCTACTAAAAATTTAAGTATTTCTCTTCACTTTTTCTTGTTTTAAGCACATTTTTAGCCTTAAAACCTTTTTGGTCCACTTTTATTATTATTATTATTATAACTTTATTGAACAGCAATAAATTACTTGACTAATTTTAAATTTCCGCACCAGCTACCAGGGCTGGTCCACATTTAAGTCGCTAACTTTGTTGAATTATCATCAAACACCAAAGATGGTTGGCAACACAATGGGCCTAGCTTTGGCCTAAGTGTACCAAAATTTCAAAATGTGGTTAAAGTGCGTGTTCATCAAACACTTACCTGTAATGAAAGAAAGCCAACATTCTCTTAGAAACGCGTCAAACTAAATTGGAAACTCTTTAGAAATTTAAGAAACCTCTAAAACGACACCACTGCCTGACATTAAGTCGAATTTGAAGCACTTTAACAGCACTTTGTCAGCACTTTCCCAAAAATTTACGCCCCAAACTGCCCATTTTCCCATCGAACCCTTAAAAACCAGCCCAACTAATTCCTCCCAAGACAGCCATTCAAATTCTCCAAAAGTCAGCCGTAATTGGCTTACAACTTCGCCCAAATCACCGAGCCTCTTCTAAACTTCTCAAAGTCAACTAACTAATAATCCCTCCAACGACCGTCCACCGACCACCAAATCGGTACAAAGCACCCCTTCATTGTACTCTCCCTTTCTTCAGTCACTTAAGTGCTACCAAATTGAATTCATCGACATCGAAACAATGCCATTACCCGTCTAAAGGTCGTCTCATTATCGAGAAGAGTCTTTTTTGTTTACACGCGAAACAAAGTGGCGCAAAGAGCAAAAACGGCAAAGAAAAAGGACTCCCCGCCAAGTGCCAATAAAGTTTCGCGTTCTTGTCCTCGTCTTCCTCCTTCTCCGTCGTCATCGTCCTCATTCACTCGAACACTTAATTAACGATTATTTATGATTTACAAAGTTATAACGACGGGTCGCCGTAATGGACGGTTCTGTCCTAACAACCGGTCATAAAGAGGACGTCATTACACGACAAAAAAAAAAAACACGAAAACGAAGCCATTTTTATGCACGTTGACGTCTCACGCGTTACACCACCACGCGTTGGCACTTAATTGCTCCCTCAAAGTCTAACAAGGTAATTGAAAGCCACTAAAATTCGTAAATGTCGCTTTTATTTACCCGACTTATCGCTAGTGTTTAGCACAAATTGCCGGTTTACCCGCAGAGCGAGAAACGAACGCAGTTCACCCGGAACCGCCGGATACACGAATTCGCCGCAAACCGAAAAAAAAAATGAAAAACAAAAATGGAGGGAGACGTATTCTCTGCCACGAAATAGGAACAACAGCTGGAGGACAGAAAAAAAAAAAGACTCGTCCACACATACACGGTCCTCCTGCTCCTCCTTCTGGCAAGGAGCAGAACAAGCAGAATGTTGGCCATTTCGCCGAAAACCATAACCAGAACATGGCCATTGGAGTTGCGAATGGAGTTGTCGTGTGTAGCGTGTGATTGTGTTGTGCAGGAATACACACAGAGAAAAAAAAAGAACCATCCATGGCCACATGTTTGAGCGTTCTGTTGTGGAGGGGCGCAGAAATTAGCGAACCGAAAAACCCAACATTTTGTTTCTTTTTTTTTTTTTTTTTCTGCTGCCTTGGCCGACGATGACGACGACGACGACGCCTTGGCTTTCTCAGAGTGACTCAGAAGGGGAGGGAATGGTCTTTTTTTTTCTTCATTCTGTGGGCAAGGTCCTGATTCGTGTGTGTGTGCAGTTTTTCGGGGGGAAAAACGTTTTTATTTACCGAGATAAGTTTTCATGTAGAATAATGAGCTTAAATTTTAGGATAATTTACGGTATTACGGGCTTTTGTGCGGGGTCCTTACGTTTTGTTTACTCGTCGTTGTCGACATTTTTTTTTTGGGGGGTCTTTATTTCATAGTTGGGGGGAAAATTACGGGAATAATAAAGTTTGCTTTTTGTATTTTTTTTTAAATGAGATGTGCTTGACGGAGGAGGAGAATTTGACGTGTGTATTTTTCTAGCTCGAAACACGCGATGGGCCGTCGTCCATTGTCGGTGACGGGGATGTGACGAATTACGTGAGGGAATGGGGCGGTGTGGATAGAAAACCGAATACGTGAGGAAGATGTCAGACAAATTGAATCAAAATGCTGGACATGTGTCTGAAGTCGGGCAAAAAGGTGGCCGCCGGGTGACAGATGACAGATGACAGATGGTGACAGAAGGATGGTGTCGTTCGGTTTTTCGTTGGATTCTTGACTGTTGACAGCGGTTGGAGTTGAATGGCTGTAAATTTGCAGCTTAACACGTGAATTTCGGGCGTTAAGGGTTGTAGTTAAGCTTAAATGCACATTTTCGCACTCAAAATGATTTCTTAAGCAAAGGAATCACTGAGTTTTTTCGGATTTCAACATTGAAAATTCTGTTAGTTTTACATTGCAAACCTGCGAACTGAAGTCCTAAAATTGGTGAGTGCTAAGAAAATGTGAGATGTCGATAGCACAAAAAAAAGAAAGGAATTCAATAAAATAATGCTGAAGACGGTAAAAAAATGCATTGCAAAAAAAGGATAACTAAATGACGCACAGATTTAAAACTAACAATAAGCTTACAACTGGCTTTTGCAATCAAAATCGTAGATAATCCATTTTATGAAATAAAAGTTTTTGGTGATTTGGGGTGATTTTTGAAAAGCAATAGGAAAGTTTTTCAAAAAAAAAAAACACATAAAATTCAGAAAAATGCATGAAATCTTTATTTGAATCGATAGTACGGTCCATATAATTTAATGTTTGAAGATTATTTCATGCAAATGTTGACCTTGACTGCGCATCAAATGGTCCATCCGCTTAGTCCAATTTTGGCATACTCTTTCCAACATTTCCGCCGGTATCTCACGAATAAATGCTTCAATGTTGTCTTCCAATTGAAGCGGGCTTGTCTGTATAGACATGAGCTTTAACATAGCCCCACAAAAAATAGTCTAAAGGCGTTAAATCGCACGATCTAGGCGGCCAATTGACCGGTCCTGAATGTGAAATAAAATGTTCACCGAACTCGCCTCTCAATAAGTCCATTGTTGCGCGTGCTGTGTGGCATGTGGCACTGTCTTGTTGAAACCACATGTCATGCAAGTCAAGCTCTTGCATTTTGGGCAAAAAAAAGTTGGATATCATCTCACGGTAGCGCTCACCGTTACGATTCTCATCATCTTTGAAGAAGTACGGCCCAATGATGCCACCAGTCCATAAACCGCACCAAACTGTGACTTTCTGGATGCATTGGTAGCTCTTGCAATGCTTCTGGCTGATATTCACTCCAAAATCGACAATTCTGCTTATTTGCGTACCCATTGAGCCAAAAATGAGCTCCGTCGTTGAACACAATTGAACTTTCTTCACAGAGCACGCATTTCGATAAAAAAAATTCAATAATTTGCAAGCGTTGTTCGTTTGTAAGACGATTCATGGTTAAATTATAGACCAAACTGAAGATGTTTGACAGTTGAAACAAAACACGAAACGTGCGTCAGCTGTTTAAACCAGTGTTGCCAAAAAGATAATAGCTAAAAAATCACCCTTTACATATTTTTTTAATCTAAAAATATACTTAGTCCACCAAAAGATTGTCGACTTTGCTAAATGACCATCCAATGCTTACCTGCAAAGAAAAAAAGAAAACATTTTTTATTAGAAAGAAGTTAAACTCAATAAGGAAATGTTAAGAAATTCATGAAGCCTTTAAAAGAACCTCAGTGACACATTAAGTCGAACTTGAAGCACTTTTAAAGCGCCTTGATGACACTTCCCCTTAACCTATAAAAATTATTGAGGATTATCAAAAAAAAAGAAAAAATGTACGACCCAAATCGTTAATTTCACCATTGAACACCAAAAAAAAAAAACAGCCCAATTAAGTTAAGTCCTCCCAAAACAGTCACATCCTCCAAAAGTTAGACGTAGGTTGCTTTTAGTTTTTCCCAAATCAGCAAGTCCCTTTCCACTTCTTTAAGTCAACTAACCACTAGCCTAAAGCCGAATTTTGAGGTTAGTTTCATTAAAACTGCACAAAGTCTATGCTCGAGCGAAAGTTAGCGGCTGATGTTTGATTTTTGATTCGAAAATTTAAAGAAAAATTGTTTTCCAACTGCAATCTCGATCATTGAGGCGACAAAAAATTGGTAGGCACGCTCAAATCGCACAGAAAAAGCGAGAATCAACTTCACGAAGTTGGAACTCCGACCGAGAGCAGAGCGCCGAATGAAAAATTTTAGGACTTCAAAAAGCCTCGAAAATCTCTTTGAAGCAAGTTTACCCACTTTCGACCCCAACTACACAAAGACTTAAATGAATTTCGTGTGATTTACTCGGAAAAACTCAAAAACAGACCAAGAAAAATGACCCCCGCTAACTCCCATAAATCGCCGCTGCCCTTCATTCGTCACCCCAAATCTCTGCAGTCATCCCCAAACCCCAATCTACCTGCAGACAAAAAAAAAATCCCTGCCTCGTCAATCTCACGTCTACCCGGGGGAGGACTTTTACAGCTCCCCTCCGTCGGTCCACATTCGCGCTCTCTGCCCACCCCCTTAAAAGTCTTCCGGGACGTGTTTGTTTTTCCCATTTTTTTCTTTTTTCCTGTTTTTTTTTTTTGTTTTTTTTTTTTTTTTTTTTTTGTCCAACATCCCCCAGCCCATGGGCCGTAATTAAAAGTAAACGTCACTTCGTGCTCCATCGTCATCCCCCCAGGAAGACAGACGCAGGCAACACACCTACAACCGGCGGCGGCGACACCGCGTGCACACACATTTAATCACCGACTTGCCGCCTGCAAATGCGAACGCGACCGACCGAGCGAATTAATGAACGCGTCCGCATGAGTAATTTCGCCGTAATCGTTATCTCTTGCGCTTAATTGACAGAGAGCTGAATAAAAGTCATCATTGTCGTTGTTCGTTGTTCGTTGTTACGACTGCACGATGTGGGAATTCACTTCTTTAATTGTAAAGTTGTCACCTCGGGAGGGGGTGGGCTTTGGCTTTAATATCGTCTTACAGTCCCGGGCCACTCCCGTGCGTGAGGAAAATCCATATCCACAAAACACACTCACTCAGTGACAAGAGGTATGTTACACCGATTTGTTGGCCCCCAAACCAAATGTCAAGGACTTTAATCGATTGGCAGCACTGGTGCGTCTAATAGCCGAGTTGTGTTCACCCTCAGGGAGAAGGTTGTAGACCTATGTTTATGTTTTTCTGGTTAACTGGAGGCGGCTGGTGTCGTGTTGAAAAAAAAAAAAAAAGAGCAACCAATTGGTTTACATCTTGAGCTGATTTCTGTTACGTGTGCTGACTCCATACCTCACTCACCCTCCCCCCGCTTGACGAAAGACGGGCCGAGGAAAGAGAAGAAGAGGAAAAAAAAAATCGTTAAATAAATATCAATCACTTAAGCTCCTTTGAAGTGGTGTGCAAAGTGTGGAGTAAATAGTGCGGTTCCCGAGGAAGATGGATGAACGAACGCACACACCTCGGTCGGTCGTGTGAGATTGCGTAATACAATCGAGCGGGTGGGGTGAGAGGCGTCCCCATCTAGCTCTCGGAACTTGGAGGCAATTTATTTTCTAATATTTTTCTTTGATGGCGGGAGGATTCCCCCTCACCCGAGAAGAACAAAAACGGAACGAGTTCTCTTTTTTTTTTTGTGTTTTATTGAAGTGTGAATGGGTCGGGATTAGGTGGTTGTGTGCGCGACGACGCGGCATTGAAAATGGGCGATGAAAGCCGTGGAGACAAACGTTCCTTGTTATGATTTCTAGCTGTTTTCGGGTGGGGGGAAATGGGTCGCGAATCGGAGACGTGTCAGCGGTTTTTCGAGGGGTTAGCTGGCACTTGTACGTGTGGGTGATTTAATGGGGGGGGAGGGATGGAAAATTGGAGCGTTTATCGGGGACATCAGAGAGAAGGCACGTGCGTGACTTTTTAGGAGAATCGAGTTACTCGATGTTCAGTTGTTGCTTTAGGGAAAAGTTAAAGGGAAAGTCTTATTAGGGATTAGAAAACGTTTGAGTGGGGTTTTTTTATGTATCCACATTTGGCAAAGTATGGTGAGTCTCGTTATTTGAGTCGAACACTTTACAGCCCACGTCGATGCCGAAATAGAAGAATGCCAGAGAGTAAGGATAGCTCTTACGATTAAAGAAAACAACTGACTGATTACTATAAAATGAACTTCATTGTGGGCGCCGTGTCTTAATCGTTAGTGCGTCCGACTGTTGAGCGGGAGTACCCGGGTTCGCTCGGGGAAAAAACACCTCAAAAAATGTTCACGGTGGGGCCGTGAACGACTGACAATCCTCCTAGAGTAACCTCTGTCACGGAAAGCTTTCGCGATTCGCCGTTCGGAACCGGCAATAAACTGTAGGTCCCCTCCACTTGTGTCAAATTATATCGCGCACAACAAAGTGGAGGCTCGAAAAGCTAGGCTCTGGCCCTTCGTGGGCTGTTACGCCACTAATGATGATGATGAACTTCACTGGTCTATTAACAAAATTGAATTCAAAAATTATGAAAAGAAACTCGGCCTCTGAGACAACGTGTCTGTTGAAGTTGCAACCGGAACAGGAATTTATCTGACACTCAACAAAAATTCATTTGACAGTCGTTTTCAATCATGGCGATATGGTTCTCTTAATGGCGAGCGTCATAAAGTGTTGAATGCAATAATAGACAAAAACCAACTTTGTATTAGTTGACTGCCAATTTGTTGCCAAGAACACAAGCCTTCAAGATAAAAAAGTAAGACAAATTTGAAAAACTGCGTTTAGAAAAGAGCACCAGTAAGAAAAACAAAGAAAAACAATTACACAAGCCTTAAATTTCTCGAATTGCTTCATATCTTTCATCGTTTCAGTCCAGAGTAAGTTTTCGATGGTCTCCAGAAGTTTTCCAAGGTCTCCAGATCTTGGAAATGGCGTCTGTTGGCACTTCGCAGATCTATACATCAGTGAATTTGATTACACACAATGCAGAAGGTCCAACTTTTATAGACGATGTCTGAAATATGACGTGCCCATGACCCTTCTCATTCAAATCGCATAAAAATGCACTTTCGTTGCGATTATTTCAATTCTAACGTGAATTACAGACTTTCCTTAACCCTACACTGCGCGGTTTTCTTTTTTACTTTTAGAAAATATATTTTCTTATATAATCTATGACTGCAAATTACTTCAATTGGTGGAGAAAAAAGAATAAAAGTAAAATGTTTAAGGAAAATGCTAACAAAAACCTCAAATATAACAAAAAAGGCAGCACAAGATAGGCCTGAACAAAAAGCAGTTCTTTGAAAACGCATTTTCCAATCGATGTCATTAATTTGCATCTCTAGACCAAGGTGGAGAATAAATTCTGTTTTAGGTTTTTGAGAACACATTTTCCATCCCTTTTCTCGACACCTCGTGCTCTTTTCGGTTCAAATTCATCAATTTCGAAGTTCAAGCTGTGAAACAATTGTGGAAATAGGCTGTCTTAGTCCAATGATGAATGTGTAACTTCCAGACTGTTTTCTGGTCTGGTCTGGGGGAGTGTTTTTTGAATAGACAAGCAAACTGAACCGCCCTCCTTTGACCCGTTTTCACCAATTTGAAGTATCGATCTCGAAGATCTCATTTTGTTATGGAAAATCATCCTGCAAATTTTCATTCCCTTCAAAAATTGTTAAATTGAATTTCTGTTGCATCGTACAAAACCCCTGAAAAACCCTCCTCTTCGTTTTTCTGATGCACAGTGTTTCCATTTTAGGACTCCCTCATCCATCACTCTGTCACCCTCTCATCGAATAATTTCGATCAGTAGTCAAGTTTTTGACCGCCTCTTAGAATTTATGGGTCTCCATCCCTCTGGGCCATAAAATCTCACATCCAAATCCATCTCCCTAATTGGACTCTGTTATAACACACTCCTTCAACCCACCGGCTAAATGATTTTCCGAAAGATTTTATGTCCAAAAACTCCCCGAACTCCAACTTGAAGCCTCTTCTAATTGCCGAATCATTTCCATGCAAATACGCCAGGCACATCCGATATCCGTCGGTGGTAACTGTGGTGGTAGTTCGAACGATGGCGACTCTTCTGGCGGCAGCATTGGACCATCCATAACGGTTATTGTTTATAAATCATTAAAAGCCCCCATGCAGGACCAATAAAGATTTCCGAATGTCCATTTTTCCTCGTCCCCCGGTGTTGGCTCTGTTGCCAACTTTGTTAATGCCTCACTGATAGCGTGGCCATTCGCCCCAGACGTCGATTATTCTCTCTCCTTTGGCCGTCGGATAGAAACCGCCCATATCCACTTCGTGTAAATAGAAAACAATGTTCCAACTATTTCCCAACACAAACACACAACCAGCACACACAGACACACCGGGGAGGGGAGTGAGATTCGTCCTGCGTCCTGCGCCCAATGGAGCTCTAATTGGATAACTCGTGTCCTGAGTTTCTGGCAAGAATGTGAGCTCGTAGACGACGTCGACAAACAACAACGCAGCGCTGTGACAGCAACAATTTGTCTCCCACTTCCGGGGTTCCCTGGGAGCTTCGAGTATGCTCCTTCTTCATCTTCACGTGTGTGTGTGTGTGTGGAGCACGCACGGGCTGTGTTTGTGTAGTTCTCGAGAATTTCGATTTTTTGTTGTGTCGTAGGAAGGATCTCGTATTTGCGTTCCGTGAGGCATGGCAAACAATAAACACGTTGACTCTCTCGAGCCTGTCTCTGGACGACGACTACGACCGGGGGTGGTGTTTATCTTGGACTCGTCGTCGTCGTCATCGTCGTCGTCGTAGTTTTGCTGATAAGGTAGTTCAGGCTGGTCAATGTGTTTTTAACGAACTGATAGCGACCGAGTTAAGGGTGGGGGTGGGCTTATCTCGTGGCTCGGTGTGTCTGCGGTGAGGTGACGATTTAGTGGGAGACATCTGCCGGGCGAGTGGTGTTTTAATGAAATCGAGTTGGGATCGGGTTGCGGGTAGGGTCATCTGGACGGGGGTTGGGAGCGACTATTTGTGGACTGTTTTTTGGGGACTGGAATGGGCTTAAGTCTGTGTTTAGTTTTGTGGTTCATGGGGACAGACTGAGGGAGAGGGAGAGTCCGTTTTTTAAGTGGGAGAAGAATGACTGTTACTTATGACCCACACTCAGGTCATTTCATGTGGTCTCTCATGTGAACTTCATGGGATGGAATTTTTCTGAGGTCAGGGGTCTTTTCCGGGAACCCAAAAACAGACGGAATTTATTGTGAATGGTGGTCAAGAGGACCCAAATTGATGACATCGTGTGGGAAACAGGAATGACTTTTGCTGCTGATGTAGCCGGAAGCAGGAATTTTTAACACAACCCTCTGTTAGAGAGATCAATGACTCTGTGCTTTTTAAGTTTTTGCAAAATTTTAATGAGAAACTCGTTACTGACAGAAAATTTAGCGTCATTTTCTAGCTTCACGACCAAATCTCTTGATCCGTGTGTTAAAATCGTCTTGAGACTCACTGTTAGATTGACTCAGTTCATTGAGGGGCACCATTTTCGAAAAACAAAAGCAGAAAACAGAAATTTCTAGGAATTTAATTCTTGAGACTAGACATGCGCTATCATGTGAATTCTTTAGACTTGTCATGCGCTATCTTCTGGAGGTCAGGCGACATTTGTGGAACGTTAATGAGAATCTTGTGGGACTGATTTCCCATTCAGTATCAAATTTAATATCAAATTTTGACGAAAACGAGTTTAAACAAAATTTAGTAGCGAGTCAAAATGCCAACCATTTGAGAGCCCTGCAAAATGAGTCTCAGAGATTTGAAACGCCAGAAAATGGGAACTGGGATTTTGGTATAAAGCACCATTCAAGAAAAAAAATTATTTTTTTGTTTGTTTTGGTTTTTTTTTTGCCTTGAGCGCGATGTGGAAACCTAATAGGCACGTGGAACATGCCCGTTCTGTTTTTGACCTCTTCTCCTTGACATCATCCACTCTGGGACCGCTTTCGCATAACTTCAGAGTACAGTACGTTACAAAATTGAGAGTACATCTTCAACTGAAGCATAGTTTTGGTTTTTTTTTTTTTTGAAAAGTCATTTATGGACAGAAAAAATGTAGTTTCAATTGCATATACACTCCGCGACAACTGATTGAGGCATCCCCTCGATTTTGAGGTTTCTTCTGAGATTCGGAAAACGTTTACCTTTGCACTTGGAGTGGCGGAGTGGCACTAAGCGACTAGCAGTGCGAGATGTGCCTTAGACAAATAATAATTAGTTTGATTTTTGTTAGCAAAAGTGTTGCTTTTAATTGTAAGAAGAACATCATACACTTTTGCTGCATTACAAGCAACAAACTAAGTGCGTCATAAAGGTTACACCTGCAGTACTCAATTTAATTCTAAAAAACTAAGAAGAAAACTTAAAAAATCAACCAAAGTTGTTTTGAAAGAATGAATTTTAAGAGATTCTTTACCTTCTTTCTGTAATAAAACTTAACTTTCTTAACTTTCATTAAAAAAAACTTCAACATTTCAAGCTAAAATTAAAAACCTTAAAAGTTTTCGATAACCACCTGGTATTTCGTTCATCACAACAGCAGAAAAATAAATCTAAAAAAAAAATCCTTGCCAAGTTTCCATGGAGACCACTTTCCCATCGGTCTTCCTATCTCCGACCATCGACTTCCAAGAAAACAACTCCAAAGTCCAGACTGCCTCCAATTTCCCACCCAAGCGAAGCCGTATATGGAAGACAAAACGCCTATGACTCTGCTTTTCCGTAGATTTAATCGCCTCCCCAAAGAATGTCAATCAAACGTATTTTTTCCGTCTAGCGAAATCATTTCAAGGTGGACACTGGAAAAATACCCAAAAAAATAGAGAAAAGAGGCAATTACGTGCTTAGCTCCCACGTCCGGGACAAGGCGAAACCTTGAATCACTTTGCGCGAGTTCAAGTAACACAGGTGGCACCAGAACCAGCACCAACACAAGCACCGCCAGCAAAACCACCGCGACCTAATGGCTGCGCACTTAATGAAGCAATTAATTTTCACAGCGGGATTACAGAGATCCGACTCCGGTGGGACTTATTGGAACTTGTTTCGCAGTCTCTTATCTGTCCCCAGAGATCGCGCAGAGATTCTCGCCGTGGCACTGGATTTCTGTTTTTCCCACCACAAAAAAAAAAAAAGCCTCCATCAGCGTAATTGTTTCTGCTGCGGTGACATGCAGAGTTTGTCGTCTTCACACTCCAATAAATTGCAACTGATCGCCTGATTTACACGCCTCCACCACAAAGATGACATCCCTGATACGCATCCAACCGCATGTTCTCAGCCTCCTCGGAGAGCATTAAACTTTATTCCGTGCACCAGTCAAAAGTTTTAATTAATTAAATTTCCCATCACCGTCTGTAATCCCGTCTGCGTAACACTTGAGGAAACAAAGTGAAACCCCACTTCGATTGACACATCAGTTGGGGAAAAAGGCTGCGACACAGAAAAACAAAAAAAAAAAAGAACTCATGTTCAACACGTTCTAAGCCATTATCTAACGCGTCACATTCGTGTGTCTGTGTATCTCTCGGTCTCTGTGGCACATTCAATCAGAGAGTATGAACACCTCGAGCGCTTATCTTTTTCAGATCTCATTTCAATTTTAATCACACACAGAGGAATGACAAACAAAAAGCGAACACGACAAAAAAAAAAAACACACAGACACTCCATTGACACAGTGGATTAAGGTTTGTTTTTCCACATCCACTCCCAGTTGCCCGACCCGTCCGTCCGTCGTTCGTTCTGTCATTCACACGTTTACGTTTTTTTCTGTTTTTTTTTTTTTTTTTTCTCCCCCCCAGATCGGTGTTAATAGTTCCACCTTTATCAATTGTATATCACACACTCTCACACTCAGAGGATGTCAGTTTTTCGATTGAAAATCTACTCGTCGACTCGAACACTCTCTCGTCAACTAGATTAAATTTTTTGACATTACCTTTGAGCGAGATACGATGAGGACGAAGTTGAAAAAAAAAAAAAAAATAGAAAACTGAACGAGTTAGGGATGTCCTTCATCCTTTGAGTTGAGAGGGGATGCACAACACAACTTTGACACTTTTGTGACAGTTGGTATGAATATCTAAGTAGTGTCAGTGATTTTTTATCTCAAAGCGCTTTGGCAGCACTCTTTTGTGACACATTTTGCAAATGACGGTACAGACACACACATCAGAGGTGTCATAAAAAATGCGAAATAGTTAAGCGACAACTTTGAGAGCATGAATAAGTATTTTCCTTCTGCTTATTCTTCATCGTCGTCGTCTGTTCGTCTTCACGACTCGTTTGGCGACGTCATAAAAATGCGAAAGAAGTGCAATTGCAGCTGGGGATGCTGTGATCGGTATCTACGACATTTAGATGCGAATTCATACTTTGTATCTTAATTGCAACCGGTGATAGAATGATGGTGTCCTTGACGTTTTGATTCGCAGCGCATAGCACAAGCGAACGACCTCGGTGGATGGGGTTGCGGTGCTGATGCAATGCAGAGATTGCCAATGTACGCATAATTCGAGTAGTGGAGCTCTGTGGAGATGCTTGAATTGGAAATCGGTCAATTTTGTCGCTGACAAAGTGAAAACTGTCAACGAATGCAAGTTCTTCACGAAAATGATATTCTAGTGACGATTTTATGCAAAAAGAGTTGAGTTTTTGATCTCTACGATATGAAAAACACAAAAAAACGAGCTGCAAAAACGCAGTTTCACTCAATGAACTTGTGAACAAGTGATGCCAGACTTAAAACAACGCTGACACTTAATGCCCCTTACGTTAAGGAGACGTTCAAGACGTCTAAAAGAACGATTCAACGTTACATAAAGCGTAAGGACCAGAGTTTAGCTCATATTTGACATGCAAAATATAAAAGAACAAAGTTTTAAGAAGTTGAATATAATTTTCGAATCGGTGCTACCAAATTGATGATGTCATGTGACACTTGCTCTTTTTTGGCATCTGACAAATAATGAAAAACATGAATTTCAACTCCTAACGACTTAAAAAATAAAAACGTGACGTCTTAAAAAGAAGAAAGTTGTTGTGAACCATGTTGACAGATGGTCCTAAGCTGAAAACAACGTCGTCAAGTGAGAAATTGACATTTGCTGTCCTTCATTAACTAAACATGGATAAAATCCAACAAACCACAATTCTAAGTTTAAAATTTATAACCTCTGCGATTTGAAATCAAAGAAAACGATTTTGAAAAGGGCGATTTACAAACCTTGGGGATAAGTGCTATGAAGTTCGAAACGGCTGTCAAGTGATAGACTGACATTTGGTGTCCTTAAAATCGCGACACTAAATGAAAAGTTTTTGTCTTTCTACGAATTGAAATAAAAGAAAGTTATTTGAGAAAGCACGATGTCATTCACAAAACTTTTAAAAAAAAAGTGATGCCAAGGTTAGAACGGGTCTATCAAGTAACAAACTGACATTTGGTGTCCTTAAAATCGAGTTAGCACCCACAAAATCTAAAAAACGGCGACACTAAATGAAGAGTTTTTATCTCTTTACGAATTGAAATTAAAGAAAATTATTTCAAAAAGCACGATGTCATTCACAAAACTTGTAAAAAAGTGATGCCAAGTTAGACCAGAGCTGTCTAAAGAACAAATTGACAGTTCTTTTTTGCTTGAAATCGACTAAACATTTACAACGTCTAACAAAAAGCGAATGTTTGTCCGCTACGGCTATGAATTAAAGAAAATGAGTTTGAAAAATTAGACGTCATTTACAAACCTTGCAGATAAGTGCTGTCAAGCTTAGAACCTGGCTATCAAGTAACAAACTGACATTTGATGAACTTCAAATCGAGTGAGCATGCGCAAAATTTAAGATTCCGAATGGAAAATATGTCATCTACGACTTGAAATTAAAGAAAATGAACTCATGAGTGCTTTCAAGTTCAAAACGGCGCTGTCAAGTGATGAACTGACATTTGGTGTCCTTAAAATCAAGTCAGCACTCACAAAATCTAAACAACTGCGACACTAAATGAATCTTTTTTATCTTTTTACGAATTGAAGTTAAAGAAAATGATTTCATAAGTGCTGTCATGTACGATACGGCGCTGTCAAGTCATGAACTGACATTTGGTGTCCTTAAGCGAGTAAATACGAATAAAATGGAACAAGCTACGATTCCGAATAGAAAACTTTTGTCTTATATGGCTTGAAATTGAAGAAAATAAGCTCGAAAAAAGCGATGCCCTTCACAGATCTTGTAGATAAGTGCTGCCAAATTCAGAACAGCACTGTCAGACGTCAAATTGACGTTTTCTGGCTTGGAAAATTAATAGAATCAAATTTTTTTACGCAGTAAAGTCATTTTTTTTAGATTTTTGAGATTTCTTACATAATTCTTAAAACTAACGTTTACAGAAAGCCTAAGGCTCTTTCGCACTGGCTTTTTACCTAATTTATATTTTTTTTAAGTTATGCTTTTATAAATAGATAAATAAATAAACGTTTACAGAACCATTCAATGGTGAATATTTAACAAAGCGTTAAAATGAAGTGCAGAAAATGGAGTCAGAGTCAGAAAAACGTTGAGTCTATTTACGTCATGGAAGCTACGACTACCAGAGAAGAAATCTCAATAACCACACAAACCCGCCTCTCAAAATTGACCACAAACCAAAAGAAGTCGGTTAGCATCCGCCTTAAACTCCATTCTGCCGCCACAAGTCCTGCCTCTAGAACCCGCAACCGTTACGAAACATCTTCGCCAAAGCAGATCCACTTCGCGTTTCGCCACAAAATTTAATTTCACTTCCATTGCGTGCCCATAACCGCCGCGTACAGCAAAAGACCTCCAATCGCCGCAACGAAAACAAGAAATACAAAAAAAAAAAATAAAAACTTGTCCATTGCACTTGTGCGGTGTCTATAAATACTTCTAACCAGATTGACAACGTAATAAATGAAAAAAAAAAAAAAAACTGCAATTTCATCGAGTAGTAGTCGTTGCAAGAAAACCGCACTTGCAATCGCATCCCGAAGATGTAATCCTCAAGAATGCGGACCACCGCATGCATGCATGCGTTTATGGTCACCATTACATTTCGGTTTGGAAGTTATCCAATTAAGTGAGTGCAATTACACCGCAACACTACGTGACGCAAATGCCGTCTGAGATTCTCTTCTCTTGTTATTTTTCTTTTTTTTCTTCACAACTCTTCAAGTCAAAAGACTGAAAGACTGAAAGACTGAAAGACCGAAAGACAGCCCCTTCTCTTCTGTAAACGCACACACCAAGAGCAATTTATCTAATTGATGTTTGACAACAGAGGCCAACCGAGACGAGACAAGGAAGCCTCCGTTTTCGGTCGGGAATTATAAACTCGCATTTAATTAAATCATTCGCTTTTGTTCTAAGGACTCATCCGTCCGCTTGGCTGTTCATTTCGGAAGCACAACCAAATTACCGAACAATGACTCAGCGGCAACGATTCTATTTCCGACAGAAAAAGAGGAAATCTTTTTTTTTTTTTCGTTTCATCGTCTTCGCGAACACAGCCCGCCATCGGTTGGATAGCGAAACAAAACAAAAATTCTTTTCTTTTGTTCGTCTTTTTTTTGGCAGTGAAAACCTTTCCGTCGAGTCTCGTGTTTTCTCGACAGATGGATGACAGGGGCAACCCCCGGCTTTGCATGTAAAACCGTAAATAATTAGCCCTCAAACGTTCACTCGTCCGTCAAGATTTCGACTTCGACTTCAACTGCGACTGCGACTGCGGTCGAGTAAATTGCTCATTCGTGATGCAACGATTGGAAAACTTACTTAGACCAGACGTCGCCGCCCCATCAAACAAACAGACCGGGTTCCAGAGTTCACCCCTGCGGCACGTTATTAAGTGTGGAATTCTTTTTCAGTCTCTCTCTCTCTCTCTCTCTCTCTTTGTCCGGCAGGAGAGGAAAATTAATTCAAAACTTTACTTTACCTGCGAACGCCTCTGCCGAGAGAATTCAATTGCGTCAAAAGCGAAACACAGAGCCGCCACACAGAGCTCGTAAATTGTTTTACATTTCGATGTTTTGTAAACAAATATTGATCGAGCAGAAGGCGAACGAGCTGGCCAACCATTCGACCGACCGACATCGTCGTCGTCGACAAAGCGAAGAAGAAGTTTTCATTAATGTCGGGTCTGTTCTAAGGGCGGGTGGACGGAAAGAAGCTTTTTTTTTTTTTTCTCTCTCTTGTCTTGTGGGCAAGAATAGAATTAAGATGTTTTCTTTTAGTTGAGGGTATTTTAGGATCTTTGTCTAATGTTTCTTGTTCACCGGAATGTTTATTATTTGAAAAAAAAAAAAAAAACGGACAGCGAGTTGTGCTGTGAGGTTCTTTGGGAAATTAGTTTTTGCGCTCGTTCCGTTACGTAAAAGGATGAGAATTCTTTTGGTTTTTTTTTTTGTGGTACATACCACGTAACTGTGGCAATTATTTGGGGAACTTCTACGAATTAATAAAGTTGATGAGAAGTGAGTGTTTTGAATGGCTACACAGAAAAAAATTATGTTTGTTGAATTATTTTTTTTCGGAGAAAAGAGATTCTCGTGGGTGATTTACCCGCGGGGATTAAATTGGATGACGTTCGATTTTTTGTATGGCGGCGCCTCGTCGTGATTCGCGCAGTTTTTTTAGGGATTCCAAATTTAGCGAAGATGGAAATAGATTTGCGAAAAGATCAGACAAAGGGTGGTGGAATTTAGAAGGTGATTGGGATTGAAAATCTTCTGGATTTCGGATTTCTTCTGGAATATCGGTTAAAAACTCTAGGTAGGTTTGAATCAGGTATCAGAAATGAGAATAAACTCAGGTGGTCGTAAATTGTTCGTCGCCATTAATGGCTTTGAGGAGGTTCGCATTTTCAAATGACGATTCAACAGACGGAGGAGCTTAAAAAATATTTTTAAAGACTGCTGAATAACACAAACTTATTGAACAATGGACGAGAAAGCAAGATGGTTGTGTTTAGGTGATCTGAACTTGACAGGCGCTAGACAGTTCAGTCTGTTTTCAATAGATGACTCTGACTTCGATGAATGTCTCAAGTAACAGCTGATTTCTGTAATTTTTAAGGAATTAGAATTCCTCAATGGTATTTATATTTACTCACATTGAAATTCACGAAGAAAACTCGTTGACTTTTGAGGAGCAGGTTTGTTTGGCTGGTTTTTGTTAGCTGTGTTCAATGAGTTCAAGTGTGTGTGTAGTTCAGAAATCTATAAAAGTTGTGGAACTCTAGGTCATAGGTCCTGTGCATCAAAAAAGCGCGACATCGCTTTAGCGTCATTCAATACTCACAAATCAATTGAATGGTGCTCATAAGCGGACAATGACGCGCAATTGATACATTCAGCCAGAAAAGTAAGTTCAGTCGAATCCCTTTAAGTCGAATTTTCAAGAGACATCAAAATTAGTTCGAGTTAGACGGAGTTCGAGTTATAGGAAGTTCGACTTAGAAGATGGTTTTGGGAAATTGGGAAAAAGAATGCCAAAATATGGCGAAAAAATTCGAGTTAACACGTTGAATACCATGGAGGTCACCGGAGACCAGCATTAAGTGTGTTCGTAAATGGCGTGGCATTCAATGTGTTAAGGGAAAATTTGACTTAGAGGAAGTTTAACTTAGAGCTTTAATTACCATAATTAGAATGATCCGATTTAGGTCAAATATGCGCCGTTTTGTTCTATAACTTGGTGCCATTTCAAAGGTAATTTCATTATGCCTTTCTCATAGAAGCCCTCGTTCCTATTGGCAAAAAATAGAGACAGTCGATTTTCATAAGACTCTCTTGAAGCGAATTTTTCACTAGCAAAGTTGTCCGCATGGACAGGAACAGATGGTAATCACTTGGTGCCAAGTTCGGACTATAAGATGCATAAGAACCTCCCAACCAAGCTCCCGGAGCTTCTGGCGAGTCACTATCGATGTGTGTGGCTGGAGTTGACCTGATGGAACACAATTCCTCTCCTATTGGCCAAAGCTGGCCGCTTCTGAGCGATTGCTTCCTTCAGACGTTCCAATTGTTGGCAGTACTGTTCTGAGTTAAGAGTTCGGCCATATGGGAGCAGCTCTTAGTACATAATTCCCTGCCAATCCCACCAAACACACAGGAAAACCTTTTTGGCCGTCAATCCTGGCTTGGCCACCGTTTCCGCTGGCTCACCGTGTTTCGACCACGACTGTTTTCGCTTGACGTTGTCGTAAGTGATCCACTTCTCATCGCCAGTCACCAACCGATTCAGAAATGGGTCGATTTTGTTGCGATTCAGCAGCGATTCGTAGATGGAAATTCGGTCCATGAGGTTTTATTTGCGTTAACTCAGTGACACAGGCGACACATTCCCACCCCCTCCCCACCCCCACCCCCCCCCCCTAACTCTAACTAACTCTTGTGGCACCCATACACCGAGCTTCTTTTCGTATCCAGACTTATTCAAATGGTTCCAAATGGTTTTTTGTGCATTCTTTAGCTCTTGGGCAATCGAAACATTGCTTACATGACGGTCGGACTCGACAATGTCCATGATTTTATCGACATTTTCGAAAATTGGCCTTCCAGTGCGTGGTGCATCTTTGACATCGAAATTATCGGAACGGAATCGATGAAACCAAAATTACGCGTGATTGGCTGTTACAGTATCCGAACCATGAGCGCTATTCACATTTTCAGCTTGCGATTTCACCCTTGTCGAAGAAAAACTGTTAAATGTAGCGTATTTTCTCTTTACTAGTGTCCATCTTTGACGTGCGCTCAAACAAAACTGAATCAACCAATCACAAAACTGTCATAAAAGCTTTTTTAGTATGAAATGCCATCTTTCTAACGCCATCTAGCGGAACCTGATCGGACTTATACAACACGAAAAACAGATACATAACATATAAGGTTGTCAAATATCTCCCTTTCGCCTTTTTGTCTTTTGAATTTTCCGGCTATGTACAAAGCGCTACAGAGCTTGTACCTGGCAATACATCATTTGAAAGGTCTTGACATAACCAACAAAACGACGCTATGCATGATTAGTTTGGATACGAGCTCTGTAGCACTTTGTACATAGCCGGAAAATTCAAAAGACAAAAAGGCGGAAGGGAGATATTTGACAACCTAACATAAAGCCTCGCAATTTGTGCCCCAGATGCATGCCAATTTTTGCAGTCCATTCAAGTTTCAAGCAGAACTCCCACACTAACAAACTACTTAAAATAGTCCCAGTCATCACCACGACCCCTGTGGTACTCCACATCGAACCCACCCGTTTAAAAATACGACCTTGTCCCATTCTCATCCATTATTTACCGCCACTTAATCTCCTTTCGATTGAAACCTGTCCCCATACGGAAGTACTCGATCCCTTCAACGACCGTATCGGAATCACTTCCACCTCCTCACCACTTCACCCTAATCCAATTGAATATCCAACCCATTTTCCAAATCCGTCTCCGTTCATTCCTCTGATTAAAGAGTTACAGAGCACAGCTCTCCCCTCTTGCTCTGTGAGACCCCATTGAATTATTTAGACAAACATTCCGATTTGTAATGCCGACGGCCATTATCCTAAATATCTAACTGTCATATTGTACACGGTATAAATTTTAAATTCAAATTCTTTTTTTGTTTTGTTCTTTTTTTTTCTCGAAAACACTCCCCGGCGGCGCCGACGACGGCCGTCCGTCTCCGATTCTTCCCTCCTCGTTTGCTTTTAGCCAAAAGGTTATCACATCTGAATAACAAGAGTTAAATTAAAATTTTATACATTAAAAGGTTTTCCTCGTTTTTCAGCTTCATTCGCTGAACTCACCCTTCAAAGCACACAAACGGGAAAAAAAAAATGAAAAACAAAAAGCGGAAACCTGAATTATTTACACTTTACCGTTTTTAAGCTTCCCTCCACTCTGATATCGAGTGAATATTGATAATTTTCAGTATTCATCCAAAGCCCCCGGATTTGAAATGTCATCGCTCGTCCGATGAGGGTGACTCGCCTTTAAAACGTCAAAAAAGGGGTTTCAAAACCAAACCAAAAAAAAAAAAAAAACAGAGACATATCTCTCTGTGTGTGTGGGTGTGTCACCAGCTGTCAGTGGCGAGTGACATATCTGCGATTGTGTTCGTTGTTGTTTATTTTTACGCGAGGAAATGAATTTTCGTCTTTAGTAATTTGTTAGACGACTCCCGGAACGTGTACATCTGTCAAATGACTTTTGGATTAATGACGCAGGGCAAGTGTTTACGGTACCCGGGCCCATTCATTCTTTAGACGATGACCATTTGGACCATTTGGATGTGGCCTTGAGGAATTCTGCATCAATTTTTAGCTGAGAATTGATTACGATGGCAATTTAAATTGATAAATGCCCAATGGAATGGATTCCAATGGTGCCAAGTCACTCGATTCGTGTGAGGTGTTGGAATTTCAATGAAAGGGGGAGATGAATATCTTAAAATTGCCTATTTTCAAGTGGCCTTTTTTTTCCGGAACGAAAATCAATAGAAATCGCCTCCCCAATCGCTGTCCAGAGATGGCACACAACAGAAAAAACATTTTTTTTTTGTTCATCTGACCTAATTTCGAAAGCAACGCTGACATCGTGTCGACTTTAAGTGGATTCAGATGCGGGGAGAGTGTTTCAGATGTCAAATGATAAAAATCTATTCTCGAGTGGAGTGGATGACATCGCCGACGAAAGGGTCTTTCGACTCAAAAGTCTATTTACTGCCAAAACATACGCTCAAAAAGCTTACAAGAAGAAAAAAAAAACCAAACGACAGGATAATAGGTCTCAATTTACGTTCATAAATCGATTATTGTTGCGGCCTTGTGGGTGATGAACCCATTTTAGTTGATCCCTGGCGATGTGATTGTGATTTATCGTTGCCCATAAAAATAGACGTCTTCTGGCTGTCTGCTCATGAGGCTCTCATGGACTGGAAGAGTCGGGGGGATTTATTCATTTCTTTAAATATATTTTTTTCGATTGGGTCTTTATTTTGATTTAAGGCAGTCGAGGTTGGATATGAAGACCTTTTTTTTATTGATAAATAGGTTAGAGGGTTGAAATGAAGTGGATTCTTATGCAAGGACCCGGCGGCGTGGGTGGATTTTGTATCTTTGATGATGTGGAGTGGATGGGACGTATTTTTTGGTCACGAGTGTTGACGGCAAGGCAGCACAGCTGGCTGTCAGGAGTGTGGTTTTCAGAGTTTGAGGAAAATTTGCAGAAACAGTAAATAAATATTGATTAAGGTGGTCCTTTTTTCAGTCAGAGACTTTAATTTAGGAAGTTTATTTTGGTTTAAGATGCTGTGACTTATATAGGAGACAGCACGGTTAAGAGCTGGATGATTCGTTGGATGATTTTGTGGTCTAAAAAGAAGTCGTAGGGGAAGATATCGATTTTTTGGTAAATAATAATGAGATAAAAAGAGTAAAAACTTCAAAAAGAACGTTTTTTAATTGATTTTTAGTCCAACCAAAAATTCAAACTTAAGAGAGACACTTCGAAGGCCGGTACTGTGGCTTTAAAAGAACCCATCAGTGAAGAAACCAAGTTTTTGGTAAATGATGATGAGACAAGAAGATTTTTTAATTGATTTTTAGTTCAATCAAAGATTAAAATTTTAGATAGATACTTTGGAGGCCGATACTCTGGCTTTTAAAGAACCCATCAGTAAAAATACTGAGATTTTGGTAAATAATGATGATGTAAGACGACTAAGAAGCGCAATAATCATATTTTTTTAACTAATTTTTTGTCCAATCGAAAAATTATATTTAAGATTGGCCTTTCAGCGGCCGGTACTGTCACCTAAAAAGAGTTCAGCAGGATAGATATTGAGTTTTCAGTGCATACAATTAAGTTAAGACGCCTGCAAACTTCATTAAGATTTTTTTTTATCGGTTTTTTGAACGACCACAAATTTTTATTCAAGACAGACACCTTGGCGGCTGATACTGTAGCCTAAAAAGATCCCAGAAGTGTTGATATCGAGTTTTTGGTGTATAAAAAGGAGATCACACGGCTGAAAACTTCATAAAGAACTGTTTTTTTTTCGATTTTTTAAACGACAAAATTATATTTTTTTATGACAGGCATTTCGACAGCCGATACTGTAGACTTAAAAAGAACCAAAAGCGACCATTTCCAGGTCGATTTCGCTGATGAAAAGCTACTGATGCAAAAATCGTAGCTGAATATGAATAAACACATACGTGAGTTATGTTTGGAGACCTAGAAAGCTCTAAAAGTCGAGCCTTAGGGACGAATTACGTTTTGGAACTTCAGTCATTCTCATCCAAATCAAAAAAACCTGAATATTTCATTCAAGAAATTGCTAAAATTGTGTTTTCCACTCATCTCCCAACAAACTTTACTCAACTTTTCTGACATTTTCACATCCCACTCTCCTCCAGTTGACTTGTCCAACTTCAGACATCCCTAGACTTATATCCCTCTCAACCACACGCACTGCGCTCATGAAAAATTCCTTACCCCCTCAACTACATCACGCACGATCCCTCGTCCCACACAAATCCACTTCTCTGCCATTGACGTCCATCACTGATTCTCGACCAGATTTAGGGCAAAATTCCAACTTGACCATTATGAATTTTTGATTAATTCTCTCGGTAGAATTCTCCAAATCGGTCCAAGGCCAGTATGTCGACGTCGAAGTCAACGATTTACTTAATTGCTCCAAGACGTTGTAGGCTTCCCAAAACCGCACACTCCAACACACTAGCACTTGTACTAATGACTTCTCTAGAAGCATCACGCCACCACCCATCGGTGGGTAAAAGTACCACTGAAGTGTAATTAATTATAAAACTGGGTCAACGCGCGGCACTTGCCTTAAGGACTAAGCACTAAACAAACGCATGACTGGGATTTGTGTATTCCACTTGGTTGTGTTTTGTGATTGATTGCCGCCGGACCACTTAACGCTGTTTGAAGTGGAGGGTTTTTCCCATTTTTCTTTTTTTTTTGTCATAAATGAGTCCTGCGAGTCTGAAAATCCCTTGTGGCAGGGTGGAATTGTCTATGAGTTGAAGTTTTCTTTTTGTTTTATGTCGAACAGGAGAATCGTTGCCGAGTTATCGCGTTTAGAATGCGGCTAATGACAGATGCGGAATCAAGTGCTGCCAATGTTGTTGTGAATGGGTCCAGTGAGAGAAATGGACGTCCCATGTGGCGGAACTGGAGCTGCAACGTTCTTGAATTTACGAGGTTTACAAGGTAGACGATGACAGGTGATGAGTGGCAACACTGGACTCAGCAACTGTCATCGGTTGCCTTGTAAACCTCATAAATTTCTTGTTCGCAAGGTTATAGACGGATTTTCAGAGATTGCTATCTACCTTCAATCTCTCGTGTTGTCTTAGACAAACGACTTGAGATTTTTTCCCCTTTAATCCCCACCAAAAAGTCAGCAAACAACAAATGCACAATGCTGCCAAATGGCACACATCTCCGTATGAATCACCATCACGGACTGCTCTCGTTTGCATGAATTCCCAATTAAAATTCCCATGTAATTCACTTAATTTCATCCCGCCGGCACAATAAATAAAAGAATCACTTTCAATTTACCACCAAACAAGGCCAACAGAGGAAACTACACACAAAATATTATCCTAGAAGGACTCTCTCCCGACTCTCCCATCATCGTGTTCCATCGTCCGTCCACACAGAGTAGAGGAGACACACCATCGAGCGGAGGGTAAAATTAAAAGAAAGTAAAGCAACAAAAAGCAAATCGTAATATCTCCACCATCTAAATTAAACAGCGAGGAGATTTCCAGTTGTACCGGGACAATTAATAATCTCGACGTCCTGTATACCGACGAGCAGCATCATCCTGCCTCCTGACTGTGTGTGGCAGGCAGGAGCATCCTTTCGAGACGCCTTTTCTTCGGTTGGGGGAAGGTTGAAAGTTTTTCATTTTTGCCCTCTTTATCGTTTTGTTTGCGTTGCTTAGTCTTTTTTTGGTCACACAAAAAAGGAACCGCTGGACGAGACGAAACAGAGACACAGAGACACACACCGCCCTCAATCACATCTCTTGCTCTGTTTGCTGGCATGCAAATTTGATTGGAATTTTTCTGTTTTTTCATTTTTTTCAAAATTACTTTCTAATTAAATTTAATTGGAGTTTCTTTGTTGTATTTTTCAGTCCTCCCTCATTGCGGACCGGAATTATAATAATTTTGTAATTTGCGTCAGCAACCTGCGGCAACCCACACACAATCGCGGGTCGATGGATTTCGATGGGAATCCATTTGGTTAAGTGATGGCGCACGTTTTCCTTAATTCGACTCCTACTGCGACGAGAGGATTGAGTGCTTCTTTTTTTTTTCGTCGTTCGTTGTCGTCGCGTTTTTGTCGCATGGTTTCGGGTTGCGGCGGAGACTTGAGACTGAGGCCGAGGCTGAGGCTATGCAAATGTTATGGGATTTATAAACATAAAATATCTTTAATATTGCGCTCGGATTCACCTGTTAATGGTATCTCACGGTTCACAATAATGGCTTTTTGTCTATTCAGTTAGACACCTACTAACCGTGGCGGTGTGGGAGTTCACAGTGCGGTCTTTGAGGGTGTTTGAAACGGAATGCGATTTTGTGGTGAGTTAGAGTCGTTTGGTTGAAGTTCAGGGTAAAAATGAAAGGCTTGCTAATTCAAAGTTCGTATTATTGAAGAAAAATTCAGGCGAAATGGACAAAGTACATTTGAAAAGTCGTTTAAGTTTTCATTAAATCAAGCTGCAGAGATACCTGAAAAGATACACTCCCTCTAAGTCAAATTTCTTTCTAACTCGAATTTTTTCGCCATATTTTAGCATTCGCCTTCCCAATTTTCCATACAAAAACCATCCTCTAAGTCGAACTCCCTCTAACTCGAATTTTTTCGCCATATTTTAGCATTCGCCTTCCCAATTTTCCATACAAAAACCAGCCTCTAAGTCGAACTTCCTCTAACTCGAATTTTTTCGCCATATTTTAGCATTTGCCTTCCCAATTTTCCATACAAAAACCATCCTCTAAGTCGAACTCCCTCTAACTCGAATTTTTTCGCCATATTTTAGCATTTGCCTTCCCAATTTTCCATACAAAAACCATCCTCTAAGTCGAACTCCCTCTAACTCGAATTTTTTCGCCATATTTTAGCATTTGCCTTCCCAATTTTCCATACAAAAACCATCCTCTAAGTCGAACTCCCTCTAACTCGAATTAATTTTGATGTCCCGTGAAAATTTGACCTAGACGGATTCGACTGTACTTCAGTTTCCACATTTTGGAACGCATTTTAGGCACAAAGCTTTCGAACTTATGCAACCCAACTACAGGTTCTGAAAGACATTTTTTATAATAAACCAATTGAAAATTTTACAAGGTTTTTTGTAAAATAAAATTAGTCTACTTTTGGAAATAAAAGCGGGTGTTTTAATGTCCGTTCAATTCCAGGATAATTTTTTATTATCAGCAATATTTTTTGTACTTCAGTATATGCGAATGTCAGCTAAAATGCGGAATTCATTTTGTTTACATCATTGCCATTTTTTCTTTACTTTTGACGAAACACAAAGATTTATAGAATACCACCAGGTTACGCGTTCGCTCTCTTCGTTCCGCATCTATGGTCATAAGGGACCCAATTTGCTTGACTCGATTCGACTTCATTCTATAAGTTTTGACTCTCTTAAGAGGTCCCCTTTGACGTAAAAGAGAGTGAAACACGGAAATTCTATAAATCTTGCTATAAACAGTGCTGTTTGATGCTATTTTTTGATTTTTTTGACGAACTATGACTCCTACGACACGACAAAAAATTATCAACTCAACTACAACCCTAACATTTTATTTCTTTTTTTTTTTTTAATCGAGCAACACTGCTGAAATGTGGCTAATGATAGACAGATGCAGAATCAAAGGATGCTTTAAGCCTGTTAAATGAATTCTATGCGACGAAAAGTCCATGTGATTAGATGGAATTATCTGTGCGTGGAAGTTTTCTTCTTGTTTGAAGACAAAAACTCAAGTAGTTCTTGAATTATGGCGTCTAGACTGGAAGAGAAGACAGATTCAGTGTCAAGTGCTGCCAATATAGATCCAAGTGAATCAAATGAGACTTCAAGTTCTACATGTCTGGGTCATACTGCCTACATATAGAAATTTGAACTTTGAGGAGCAATATAAATATTTCCGTAATTAAGCGGAACTGCAGTCAAACTAAACGCTTTGCTATTGGAAAATGGTCTGTGCTGTAGCGGGATAAACTACCAACATTCGCTGTCCTGTCTCTGTGCTCGAAACTTATTTATTACCTTGTGCCTTAATCTTCATTTTGCCTTGTATACTCTTCCTCTCTTTTTATTTTTTAAGACGTTGAATGCCATGGGAGTCACTAGTGACCGGCACCAAGTGTGTTCATAAATGGCGTGGCATTCAATGCGTAAAAAAAAAAAGTCATGAAAAACTTTAACGAGAACGTCGCTTATTTGTCTGACATCCATTTTCAAACGAAACATTCGAAATTGTGTACTTTTAAAAACATAAATTAAATACAATTGAAAACAAATTGAAAAAAAGTGTTTTCCATTTAATTCAAGTCCTGCATAAATTTTGATATGCCATGCACTTTTCATAAATTTAATAAATTTACATAAAACGACGCAGCAATGGTTGCCAAGAATGATTTTGACTCGGTTTCCAACTTCAATAAATGAAGTTCACAGTTGCGTCGAGAGAAGCAACTTCTTTTTGAATTTAAAAATAGAAACTTTCAGATGGCCATAGTTGCGTCGAGAGAAACAACTTCTTTTTGAATTCGGAAATAGAAACTTTCATATGGTTGTGGTCTTAAAAGGACTGTGCTTGATAAAAATGTGCTTGATAAAAATGAATCTCGTTCAAAATGACCACTGAAATTTTCTTTTTCGGCTTTCAAATTGAACGATTTGTTGTTTGGCGACCAAAAAATGTGCACTAAGCATTCAATTTGAGCGCCGAAAAAGAAACTTGCTTGTGCTTGTTTTTGAACTGCTTATTCCTTTCCTCTCCTGTATTGTATTGTATTGTATTGGGCGGCGTAACAGCCCGTTTAGAGCCAGAGCCTAGCTTTTCCTCTCCTGTACTCTACAAATCTTTTAAACAAGGAAAAAAAGTTGACAAATTTGGACTACAAGTTCAGCTTGCAGATGAGATTTGGATTGAGAGTCATGATTGGTCCGTCAAACAGTACTTTTGAATCGTTGGACGTGAACCTAAGTTCAGATCATGATCGACGAAAAAATGTGAGAAGGCTAGTTTTTGCATCAACTCCAATTCATCATCATTAGTGGCGTAACAGCCCATGAAGGGCCAGAATCTAGCTATTCGCGCCTTGTGGGCGTTATAATTTTGACACATGTGAAGGGTTATTGCCGGTTCCAAATAGCGAATCGCGAAAGCTTTCCATGACAGAAGTACTCCAGGAGGATTGGAGTGGGGCAGTGAAAATCGTTTGTGGAGTTTTTTCCCCGAGCTAGATTCGACTTCAATTCATGTCCACGTCCAACTGCTCCCAATTTTGTTTTTCAACTATAATTTTGTAAGAAACGACTTGTTGCCCCTTTTCGGTCCCACTCGTCATGGCCACGATGTGGTGACTCATTCAACCGAAGCCCCATCTGCCGTCACCTCCGCCACACAGTTGGCAGCATATTTTGCAGATAATAACTTCGTCTCTCGATTAGCATATCTAATGTGATTGCCCGTGAGATGATTGTCTTCGCAGCTAGGTGACGATTCCTACCTGCTTCCGACTGAACAACGACAACGATGACGACACCGTTGATGATGATGATGAGGAACGATCCCAGGAATGGACTGACGGAACAAACGCCATCTCGACAATGCAAATGCAAGACCAAGCTCATGTATCTCCACACCAAGCCAGCACAGACCATGAATGATCTTGAGAAAGGAATTTGTTTCTTTTCCATTCGTTTTTTTTTTTTTCTTGTCTTTTGTATTTCTTTCCTTCATTCTTTCATGTTTGCCATGGTAATGGAAGAATAATGAAGGAATGAGGAACCGGTTTATCGGCCGTGTACGCGGCCTGACTTGGCCCCCAAAGTCCACGTCCAGTCGTCGCGGTCCATGTGAAGTGTAATGGCTTCGCCATTGGACAAAGGTAAAGAATTTTTTTCCTCCATCTCCATCTCCTTCTTCACACACACACGAAGACAGGAAAAAAAAAAAAAACAAACACAAAAAAAGGAGAAGAAGGACCGCCGTGGACGCCAGAACGAGACGCAACACCCCGAAGTGGGATTATTCGTCGAAAGCGTACTCAATATTCAGATCACGATTTAATGTATCTTTAAACAATGAAAAGTACACACGGGATCGGGGTATCCAAAAAAAACAGAAAAATGAAAAAAAAACTCCAGAGTTTCTGTGCAACATGCTTCCGGATTGTATTTCATGTAATTTCGTGTAATTTTTGGCCCAAAAAAAGAAAAAAAGAAACGAGATTCATCGGCATATGAAGTCATTGCCAAATTGAGGCGATGCAGAGGAATGCGGTCGGTTGAGAAGGAAATTCCTCGATGACCCTTTCTCCGATGTGGTTGGACGTTCCTATTTTGGGACTGCCGGGAGAATTTGGCAAAAGAGACGAGGTTTGGTTGTTCTGATGGGATCGTTATTAGGAGCATCCCGTCCCTTTGGTCGTGATGGATTGAGATGAATGATGACTGAGCTCTGTGATGATGGATCACTGGGTGGTGGTGAAAAATTAAATGGTTCCGGGGAATTTTGGAAGGCATGAAACTTTTTTTTAAGATTTTATTGAAGACACAATGAGTGGTGTTGTAAAGTGGGCGAAAAGATGCTTTATATAAACGACAATCAAAATCAGAAAAAAAAAGGTTTTAAATTGTGTTTATTGAGTACAGTAAAAAAAACAAACAAAAAGTAATTTTTGAAACAAAGTGCGAGACACCTGTGTTCACACACTTTTGACATTCTGTGTGGGCAGAGAAAATTGGGCTTGAAAAATGACTACTGAAGATGAGAAAAACTGATGTTGCCATCAACAGTAGGCGTTGACCAGCAACACAGGTTTCTGTTTTTTTCCTTTCAGAGGCGTAGGAAATGTCCTAGAGAGCTCTTACACTTTTTCTCGATTAAAAGGCGCATTTACTACATTTAAAAGCATCCTACGGTGTTGAAAAGTTGTTTGTTTTCAATTGAATCATCAAAACATCATGGGCCTACTTCCGTTCATGTCCTTTTACGGACTCTAGCTTATGGTTCTGACGCAATTCCACACCTCTTAGGACCTCCAATGATCACAGTTTGGCTTGTATTTAGCTGCTTACCTATCGCCTTTCTTGATTAGCCATTTTTCATCATAGCTTCAGCACTGTCTTCGACATATTGTGGCCGTTTCGTCATTCTTTCGAAAATCGTTTTCGATTTCGATTTTTTTTTTCAATTTTTGATTTCGAAGGATAAAAAAAGGTGTTATTATACACAATAAAGCACATCTTAAGAAAAAATAATTAAAAGATTGAGAAACAAGCCAAAAAATGTGATCATAATGGTACATTTTCGAGTTTTTGGGGCTAAAATATCGAAAAAAAAATGTGGGTGCAAAATTGAGTACATCCTGTAGACGAAAATTCCCAAAGTCTTCAAGAAAAAAATATTCTCTCACACTATTACTGCTATGCACTGCTATTATTTTGACTGCAGCTGTAAGTCAAATGCGAAGGACGTCTAAGTCCGTCCAGAGGGTTGGCAAAGTATACGTCCATGCGTTAAATGGATTTGACCAAAAAATAGACCCACAGATTGCCTGTCAGACAGACAGACAGAGTCAATATTTGTCTCCTAGTAGTTGCACTGTGTGATTGAAAAGTTTTTTTTAAATTATGTTTCGAAAGTTGCAACAAATAAAACATTTTAAATTATAAATCGGCCCAAAAATGGTTGACACAGAGAATCTAAGTCCCCATACTTAGTCTTAAGTTCAATATTCTAAAAGAATACGGTCAGAAATACACTAATCAAGTCGTAAAACAACTAACAACTAACAACTGACAAGACAAGAATAATAATTCTGAGATATGAGCGGCTCAGTGCACGAACTGATTAGGTACACTTTTGTAAAAAATCTTAGAATTAAGTGGCAAAGCACTTGGCATTGTCATAACTTTTTATATTTTGTAATACTGTGGTTTTTATTAATTATTTTTGGGATACAAAACGTTTATTACACTTTCAATTGGATTTCTACTGTAGTACTTTTTAAAACGAACTTAACTCTCTTACAGCGAAAGAACAAGTGGCAGAGCGATCTGTAATGGTGGGATATGTCAGCTGAAGGATCTCGTTTGAAACTTTGTTTGTTAGCCCCAAAGGGCGCTGACTCACAACAGGGATGTTACATTACTTTTAATTTTAATTTTTAATACTACAATTTAGAATAATTTTCCTAAATAATAAGGTTTAACGTCAACTAATTCAATAAATTGTGTAATTCAGAGGCGAATGGAAATTATTTCATCGCTTTTCTCAAATTTTTGTTCTATGGAACCAGAGTTGTAAAAGACTGCAGTCTTTTGTAATGCAATCTCTGAATTCATGGAAAGAATTTTATGATTTGTGATTCATTCAATTGACTTCATTTGATGACTAAGACTTCGGGATTGAAAGCTCTCATTCTTTTTGAAGTCTTGATTGGAGCAAACTTCACGACCAATCTATTGATTGCAAATCAATTGAATGTAAATCTTTAGATTGGCATTGCAGTCATTGAAATCACTTTGAAGTCTTTAGGACTTCAAATATTTTTGTTGCAGTCTTTGGAATTGCAAACTTTTTTGATGAAGTTTTTAGGTTTGCAAAATTGTTCGTTAAAGTCTTTGGAACGCGTGAGTAGTTTTGAAGGAATCTATGAAGGGGTTGGGGATGGAGTCGTACAAATACAAATGAAACAATTAATGAAAAAAAACATGAATTCTTTTTTTTTTTTTTAATTTAAAAATTTTATATGCAGTATTCCTTCATGTTGCTGTTCATACTTTTCTCAGTAAATAAAATATTCTCTCTCATTTTTTTCCCACAAATTAAACAATGACTTGGTATAAAGATAAGGAAAACGCTATCATTCATATTGTAAATCATCAAAACTCTAACCCATTAACTTTCAGGAGCAACAATTTTTCAACATTGGAGTCTGAAAAGGCTCCGCGCTGAGGTGTATTAAGCAGCCTAGCAACTGAAAAAAGCCTTTCCACAGTTGCTGAGGCAGGTAGTGGAGTGTTGTACCTCAAAAATTATTTTTTTCAGGTCTGGATATACTCATTTTTTTTCCATTAATCTTATAGATCTCTTCAAAACTGCTCACAAGTCCGAAAGAGTTCAACAAAAAATTTTGCAATTCCAAAGACGAGAATATTTGAAGTCCCAAGTAAAAGATCTAAAGATTTGCATTCAATTGATTTGCAATCAATTGATTTTTCGTAAAGATTGGTCCAGTCAAGACTTCAAAAAGAATGAGAGATTCTAATGTTGCAGTCTAGTTCGCAGATTTAATTTATGAACTGAAAAATCAGAGGTATGAATTCAATTGATTTTTAAAGTCAAAAGATTGCATCTCTGTGTGGAACTAATCGAATTGTGCTCTTAAGGGCTTATATTGAGAGGCCATTTCGGAGACACTAGCTATTGAAAAAGTCTTAATTTTATTGCTCTTCCGTGTTTGAGAATCTTTATGACCGTGATTATATTTGATAAACAATCTATCGAGCGACAAAACCAATGTTTGGATGAACTCTAAAGCTGTGTCTTAACTAAACTCGATTTCATTTGAAACAAGAGCCAGGTTTTGAGCCACGTCCTGAGTGAATCTCTTACTCTTTTTCTAGCCTTGGTTGCCAAGTAGACTTTCCTAATAGAAAATAAAAAAAATTTTCTAATAACCTCACAAATTCAGAAACTCAAAGGACGAAAATATGTATCTTGAAATCAGCAAAAAACGTCTCCACAATTTTCCATTTTCTATTTTTGATAATAGTTTTAAAGAAAGTAATCGATTGTCTTTTTTACTATGCATCAAAACACAGAGAAATACGTCAACCTCTTCCTTTTGAGGCCTCAATTCAATTTCCATCTTCATTTCCATTTATATTGGGATCAAAATTGTTTGAAGAGTTGTGCAACAAGCCTGTTTTGTTGTGCAAATTGTTAAAAAGAAACCAATCTGTTTTTAAAAACAAAGACCAGGGTTTTGTCGTTATTGACTCTTTTGTCTGTCTAAGAATATTTCCCTTCTCGCTGAAAAGACTCAAAATCAATGAAGTTTTACGATGTTGCTGCTAACTCCTTTAAAAAATCGATTATGAGACGGAAAAACTTCAAAAAAATAACCCAACCAAGTGTAAAGTAATCCATCATCTTCAAAAAGATCTCCTTAGACGTCCATGAAATTGAATTAAAATCAAGTCCTTTTGAGGTATTCCCCAGTGACCAACAGACATGCTTTCCTCTTTCAAATTTAAAGTCCAACCCCTCAAAAGTGACACAATTCGTTGAAGCACACATCACCCTCCAAAAATCCACCCCAAAACATCCTTCAAAGTGATTTCTTGAATTCAAAAATAAAACACAGACACCAAAGTGATTCGGTTTTCGACTCTCATCCATTCACCACCACAATCCCAAACTATCCTTCATCCCTCACATGACACACATCCTTTGACTTTGTCTCCGGTAAGAAAAACCACTCAGAATCAGGCGAGGCACCTCTCCGCCCCGATTCATGAAATAATTAAACGAGAGACGTATGTGTACACGTCCTAATTGCTTATCATTTAAAAAAAAACACACACACACACTTCCACACGAAACCAAACCGAGACCAAAGCCGAAACCGAAAACATCAAGGACAAGTAATTGCACGTCCTTCTGTCGTGTGACACATTCCTCCGCAACGGTGGGGGTTGGCTGCTTCTGAATGCAACTGTGTGACACCTACTGCTGCTTCTAATGATTCCCTTTTCCTTCTCGGAAGCGACGAGTGGAAAACTCGTGCAAAATTATTTCCCACAAATGTCCTTGGCTTATGTTTCTTTTTTTCTTTTTTCATTTTCCACCATTTTCTATGGCCAACCTTGTCCCGTCCTCTCGTGCATAGAAAGTGAGTGGAGGAAAGCAAAGCCGGAATCCTTAAATCCCATCATAAGTCAACAGCAGCCTCACGGTGGCCCCTAATTACTCGCCTTTCGAGTTCCTTTTCAGTGTTCGCGTTGTTCATCAAAGTAAATGCCACTAAATGTTACGTACGTTGAACCGCGTCCGCGTGTATCTTTCTTTTCTATCTGCTCTCTTAAAGTTTTATTGTTCCCCCCCCCCTCCAAAAAAAAAAAGAAGGTTGGCTCCTATTCGAAAAAGGTGGTGACTTCATTTCATCTCTCCATTACATGCGTCTTCGTCTTCGTGTGTACACAAGATGATACAGAAAAAAAAAAAATAAAAAGACGACGTAAGAAAATAAATAAATAAACAAACCCCAAAAGAGGAAACAAAACGAAACAGACTTTCTGATTGCACGTCGACGACGACGACAACGAGGAGGAGGCCTCAAATGAAACTCAAAAAAAAAAAAAAGAAAAAGAATTTTTTTTATTTTACGAAGAAACCAAATCCGAAAGGAAGAACCAAGCCGACCCCGGGATTTGTGTGTGTACACTTCTCGTGTACTTGCTGTACGGACGACAAGACAAGCATCGTAGGTTGTATCTAGATACAAATCTACCTGCATTGCTTACATTTTTCACACGATTATTATGTGAATTTGTTTTTATTTCATTTTTATGACACGAACCGAGAGATAGTTTATCTTATCTCTTCCTTCTCGAGTCCTCGGCACCCGTGCCCGTGCAACAAAAGGAACTACAGCCGGACTGGATTGCCTTCTCTTGCCTTACCTTGGCTTGCCTTGCGGCCAAGTACACTTTGGTGAAAAAGAGGAGTCTATCGTTTTGTGTAGTTTCACTCACACAGGGTGTTTCAGGGAAGGATTCTGAATTCCAGGTCGACTGGTTTGCAGGTGTATGGGAGTGACGGTGAAAATTGACATTTCTTGAATTTTATTGTGGTTGCACGAGTCGGTCCTGGGAAAAGAGAGTAATTACTCGGTTTAGAAAATATGTTGCGCACTCAATTTACTACCTTTTCAAAAACATTCATAAATTTAGTGATGTGTGACAATCAAAAACTGGAATTTGAAAGACTTTTCGGAGCCATTTGAGTTTTGCAGTCTCATAAAGTTTTCAATGACCTTTTTCAACGAGGTCTGTTTTAATTAACAGGTTTACAACAGTTTCTAAAATTTCAACTTTCAGCTCTTTCAAACACATTTTCAACGAATTTTAACTGCAGTTTTTCATTCGTTTTTACAAAAACAGCAGTTTTCAAATGGATTATTTGATGAGCGAACATTTTGGCGTCGGCAAGCGATCGGGATAAGTGGAAGTGCTTGCTGCAGGAGGCCCGGACCGGACACCGGTTGTTGCGCCGATGATGATGATTTTTAAAGTCAATGTATTCTTCGCTTTGTCCACCCGCTATATTGCGGTCATCATCATCATTAGTCGCGTAAATAGCCCACGAAGGGCCAGAGCCTAGCTTATCGCGCCTCCACTGTGTTGTGCGCGTTATAATTTGGCACGGTCACACTAAAAAAAATTAATACAAGGTTTATGTTGCATAACCTCAAAAGGAAGAAAACTAAAAGCGTTAATTAATGACCAAGTGGGTACATGTTGTTGAAGAGAAAGTTTGATTGATCATGAAAATGGTTTGATTGAGTATTAGCCTGACCATGAAAAAGGTTTATGAGCTGTACAAAGATATGGATATAGTCCGGAAGGAAAAAATACGTCGACTACAGTAGCTCGGCCACATCGAGCGCATGGACACAAACGCTCCAGCTAAAAGGGTCTTCGAATCCAAGCCTCCTGGTTCCAGGAGAAGAGGGAGACCGAACCTCCGTCACAGAGATCAAGTGATCGCGGATGCAAGACAGCTGGGTCTTCCGGACTGGAAGCAGCATGCCCGGAACCGCCAACGTTGGAAGGCAGCTTTGGCTCAGGCACAGACCCTGCAAGGATTAAATGCCTGTTAATTAAGTAAGTAATGAAAAAGGTTTATTGCAACACCTTTTACGGCGCCAGTTGCACCTTTTGAAATGGATAGACTCGTCTTCATGCCCTACGTTTTATTTAGAGCATTGAATGTCTCTAAAGACTCGTCGAATAATGTGAGCAAATATTTTAAAACTTCGGAAATTGATGAGATCCTGAGTTTATGGCAAAAACAAGCTTGAACACGAACTTGGATAGGACAAGCTGCTCAACATTCGGTGTCGAGTTGAGCGGCCATGTTGAAATGAAGTTCTTAACTGCTCACACACTCCTGCTGTAACGCATTTCCCAACAAAAGCACTCTAGGCGCACTTGCGTTTGGCGCACTTGCGTTTGGCGCACTTGCGTTTGGTGGACTTGCGTTTGGCGTACTTGCGTTTGGCGCACTTGCGTTTGGTGCACTTGCGTTTGGCACACTTGCGATTTGCACATCACAAATGCGTGGCGACCGTTGCCAGCCAACAGGCGGCCATATTTTGTAAAAAAAGGCAAGGAGAAATATGAATTAGTGTGTATTAATCGTGAGCTTTAGAATAAAGAAATCTTGTTTGTTTTTGTCTAAGAACTTGGTGTTTGATTTGTTTTACAACTTTAGAAGTCGTTAAGTGAGAAGAATTTCTCGTTTACGCTTTTAAACTCCCCACGAGTTTAGACTACAGCTTTAGGTTGGACTTGATTGAAAGTCCAAGAAGAGAAGAAAAAGAAGTCAATTTTATGACAAAATGTCATAACAATTTTTCAAATTTGTTGTCATAAAAGAACACACAATTTGTCGAAATGCTTGTTCGCCCTTTTGATAGAATTTTAGCAAAAAAGCATAGTTATTAAGGTTATAACGTTCTGAATTGTACACTAAGAAAAGAAACTTGAATTACTAAAGGAAAAATTTCGGGGAGACTTCGATAACTTTGGAGCCAAAAAATGATAACGGTACTTTGTAGACTGGAAAAAAACAAGCATTTTTTTACTATGGGAGGGAGGGGTCTATATCTCCCAGGCAGGCGCCTGGGTCTGTAAAGGATAGGTTCTAAGGATTTCTTTGAGTGGACAAATGCGAAAAAAAATAAAACAATCGTAATTTTAAATTATCTCAAAAACTAAAAGGCACAAAGCCATTCGGTTTTTTGGGTTTGATTCAGGATTAAAAATGCTTGTTTTTAGCCCCTCTATAGAATACCGTTATCAGTTTTTGGCGCCAGTTCTCGTACTCGTGCCAAAGTTTCTTCTTCCAACGAAAAAATTGGATATACTCTTTGATCTTTAAAACTACCAAAATTATTGTTTAGCTGTTTTTAATGGCTGCTTTATTTTAATTTCTATTTTTTTGGGAAAAAGCCCTTTAACCTAAAATTAGCTTAGAATTCACCTAACGCTTATGATTCTGTTCTAACTTTGCCTGCCTGACATCGCCCGTCAAACAACAGAAATTTTTTGACACACTTTTCCAAAAACCTACCCAACTCATCAGTTGCATGCTTTAAAATTCCCCTCCGAACTCAACATTTTCCATGGCCTCCTAAGCTCCTCTTAAATCCCCGAGTGCAACGACCCCCGACACCATTTGACTTCAAAAGCCCTTCCCGTCGCTTGTGCGACCAGCACCACCTTCCTGTCGTTCTCCTCATTAAGCATCACCCCCAAAGAAACTGCACTTCACCTCCAAAAAGCCATTCCCACCACCTCCCCAATTACACTCCCAGCGGAAATGCCTCGAACGAACGAAACACCCTGTGCCCCATGACAGTTGACGACCTGGCCACAATAGAAGTGAATTTGTCGACTAAAAAAAAAAAAAAAACCAAAAAGAAAAACTTCAAATTCAAAACTTGTTCTGGTTCTTTGTGATTTTTTCTTTCCCCCCTCGTCTTTTTTTTTTTGCCTTCACATTCAAATAAAGAAGAAGAAGAAAAAAAAGTGAAGTGCAAAGGTGATTTCGAGAATCTGGTTCTCTGCCGACACACAGAATGGAGATACTTTAACTTCATCTGTCTCTCTTGTTAGAGTAATTAACAAATGACAGTCTCTTAATTTGCATACTGTCAGACTTTCGATAAGACGTCATTAAGGCGGTACAAAACCAATCCGAGGACGAGGGCGAAAAATTGACAGACAGTTATTTATCAATTGTGGTGTGTTCTCTCCCGCTGAACAAGTTTCAATCGTCGTCGTTTTTTTGTTGGATTTTTATTTGATGAATGAAATTGTAGTTATGCAAGACACTTTTTGATTCATTAATTTTTATGTTTTAAGACACCCTACAGGTAGAGGAGATTTGTCATAATTTAAACGTTGCATTCATTACTCGTGTCGGATGTTTTTAAATTTTTTCATTAATAAATTTTAAACGAGTCTTTTTTTTTATGAGGAAGGGGATATGTTAATTGGTTTATATTTTTAAACACAACAAGCGTGGGGACGTCCCGTGCATTATTCAATTTATAAAAAAAAACAAAAAAAAAATAAATTTCATTTGCACATTCACCACGTGCAGGAGTTTTATTGCTAAATAACAAGCGTGTTATTTGCTGCCCAGATGTGCAATTTTCCCTGCGCCCGGTGGACAGAAATTCATTCATCGTTTGTCTTGTCATGCCGGGAGATTTGAAGGCGTACTCAGCGTTAATTGTTGGCTTACGGCGACCACAGAATGTCCGTGTCCATGTCATGAGACCGTGTTAAATGGTTTCAATAGAAAGGGGGACAAAAAAATGGAAAAAACTAATGAATGGGTTTAGAGGGGGTCATAAAATTTGTCCAAATGGCCGAGGGGTGGGTGTGCAATTCAATTTTCTAGCGTTGACATGCGTTACGTTACGATCGCGCGAAGGAGTTGCGGAATGTTAGACAGCGGCTGCTGTGCACGGTTCGAAGCAAGTGTCAATGAAATGTCAAATAATTTTTTTTTTTTTTCAATTGATATTACGTGTCCTCAGGGGAGGCGTGGAACGAATTAAATTGTCGCCGCTTTTGAGATTTTTTTTTATGCTGCAAGGAAGTTATTGAGATTGGACGGCGGGGTTCGTTTTTGATTGTTGACAGCAGGACAGTGTGGAAAGCCTGGAGGCAGAAAAATCAATAAGCTGAGGGTCAGATGGCATTCACTTTTAGGGCATGCAATAAGAGTCGATGGATGGACGTATGAATGGATACCTAAGTAATTTTATAAGTAAGTCTCAAAATACCTAGGGTTATAGGTCTAGCCAAAAAGAGATTTTAAAGAAAATAACAACCATCTATCAGCGAACTTAGGAAACTCATGATGTTGCAAAACCAACTAAATTGACCGAGCCATAATCTTATACAGATCGCTGAAATGAATCACCAAATATCACAGCAGAATTCAGTGTCTTTAAAAGAGAAAACAGCACACAGAAAATACAGAAAATACAGTCTTTTAAAGGGATGTGTGTGTGTGAAATGGTGGTTCTAGGAGAACTCAATTAGCACTAAGTGCCTTTCGTAACCACAGCTCTGAAAAGTTGAATATAAATTACGATTTAGAACCATCGTGCGACGTTGAGGAATAAAATCAAATCTTTAACCAGGGATAATTAACAAATAAATTGTAGTCAAAAAATTAATAAAAAACAAACAGAACCAAAAATAACACAATTTGTCGGGGTACTCAAAACAAGTTTTTTGTCACTCAGATTCTTAGATCCTCCCGTTTATTTAATTGTGTCGTTAAATTTATCAACAAACAGGGATCACAAATTCATGAGTGAGCAGACAATTTTGGGTTCCAAATACAAGAAAATGTGTGCTCATTTCTTAAATAAAACTTGCATCTCCACCCAATAGACAAACACTCATTTTGACATTTGTCATCTGCCAAGTACAGTCATGACAAACAGATCTCCTCCTCCCTGAAAATTGTAGAAATAAAACAATAATATTTCTTTTTCTTACTAACAACTCATCTTTGTCGTAATCCATCGTTTGTCTTGTCAACCCCCTTGCCCTAAATTCCCCAAACGTTCTAGGGCTGACTTGCTAATCCACTCCAAAGCCCGCTTGTGACGCATGAAAATCCCACTCTACCATCGCAACAGATTAATTCGACGAAATGACAAGTGCCAGTACTTTGGAGCTCCCAATTCATGAGCTCCATCCGCCACTATTTACCCACGTCTGGCGTCACTGCGATAAATAAAAAAAAAAAAAACAGCCTCCGAGAGCATAAACTTTTTCACCCAACATCCAGATAAGAGCCTCCCAACATCATCCGCAAGACTTGTCCACAAAATGAAAATCACATGACTTCGAGAGACTTTGCACCCACATTAATTCGATTTTGAAAAAAAAAAATTATTTTGCAAATCCCCCAAGTGCTAATCGCTGATAAGTGCCCTCCAACAAGAAGTAGAAGTTCTGCCGCCGAGTCACTTTGCTCTAAATGTGCCCGCGCGATGACGCGGTGACGCATTCAGATACATTAGCCAGTCGCACTTCTAATAAAGTGGATACATTTAAACGTCTCAAACGACTGAACGACAGACACAACCATTTGAAGTGCAAATTATCTCTTTTCTGGGTAATTTAATTTTGTGTGTGGCTTTTTTTTTCTTTTTTTTTTGCTGTTCTGATGTAAGAACCGCCCGTAGTGCGATTGTAATCAATTAGCACAACCATTAGGCGAGAGGCTATTAGTAAGGCGATAGAAGGTGTCGAAGAGTCTACAGTCTAAAGCTGCTCTGGTGGGAAAATGAAAAGAAATTATTATACGGATACAGCGATCTACTGGGAGATTGCTATCTAATAGTTTGTCATTCTTTTTTTTTTGTCTCATGTCTCCTGTCTCTTGTCTTTTTTTTTTGTGGGCCACGACTGGTTCTTTGGCTTTTGTTATGAAATCTAATTATGGGGATTATTTTTTTTTTGAGTCTCGCTAATTATTCTGTAAACTTCTTTCATAAAGACGACGACGGTGGTAGTTAATTCTGTCGTAAAAATATTAAATGATTGTTAAAAAAAATAAAACTCTGTACAAAGTTGGGACTTTGGGATTTTTTTTTGTCTTTTAAGTGGCTACGTGTTCGTGCGACGTGAATCGCTTTTTTTCTGCATGACTTCAGGAAATCGCAGAAGTTTTCGGATGACAGCTAAAGAATGGGCTTCGGCTTGACATGAGCAAGGTGACTTGGCAGGGTTAAGTGCGGAGCTGGTGGAGGGAAGAAGCGATTTAGAGATTGTCATTAAGTGACTTTGAAGTGATTCGTTGGGGTTCGCGTTTGGATGTTGTCAGATTAACGTTTGAGTGGTTGAAAAGAAGTCGCTGAACTTAGGAAAAGAGTTGTAGTTGGGTTTTTCGTTAGAAAGATTTGTGTTCATTTTTGCATCTGATTTTGAAAAGATTGTGGACAAATTTGCGGAAACCAAATTTGCAAACACTCAGAAGCTCAAACATTTTCGTCCAAGGTTTTGCAAAAGTAGTAATTTTGGGCTTTGATTACAAAATTTCGATCAGTCAGAAACTTTAAAGGGGTTCTAGTCATCATTTTCGGCATTCCAAATTTGGGGCAGTCCCTTATTTTGAGTTTTCTTTACAAAATTTAGGCTCAGAATCAGTCAAACAAAATTTCAGTCAACCAAAAACTTTGAAAAAGGCTCTAATCATTTTGGGTAATCCAACATTTTTGGAACAGTCACTTAATTTGAGATTTACTTTCAGTAAAATTAGCACCGACCTCTACAAAACGAAGTTTGGAACGCTCAAAACGGTCAAAAATGTTCTTGAGACAAAAAAATATGTTCTCGGCAAATAAAATTAACGTCAAAATTGTTCAAGCAACATTTTTAAATTTTTACAGTTCTAGAAAATTATTCTTTTTTAAGTAAAATTTGAGGAAAAAATTGAAATTGCAGTTTAGAGATTTGAGATTGGAATTTGGAGCAAAATTTCGAACACTACGAAGGTTCAAAAATGTTCTCATACATAAATTTGGCGTCGGAAATTTCTATCAAAGATATTAAGCTCTTGAACGATTTGAAATTTTTTTACCTTTGCAATTGATTTTAAAGAAAAATTTCGAACAATCTATAGTTCGAAAATATTTTTGATTTTTTCTCCAATTCGATAAAATCTTGATGTCGGAATCAGAAAAGTAAATTTTAAACAGATTCAGGGAGAGCTCACGACTAAACACTATCTGCGATCGTAATTGCGTCTTCCAGGACAGCTATAGTAACGAAAAAGTGCCTAAATTAGATGGCGTAGCAGCCCAAAGCCTAGTTTTTTCCTAAGAGCACAATAATTAGGTTCCCTATTCCTCCTTCGATCGTAGTTCCTTTTTCGCTTCTTCCAAAAACCCTCACAGTTGATTTTTCTAAGCCTCCTATCGCACTCCCACCACCTCCACTTCAATTAAATCGTGACTCCAATTGCCCCTAATTTGCCACACACCCGAACTTTTTCTCAATTCACATCTCAACCCTGCGAACATGACTCTCTTCCCCTCTGTCACACACGTTGACAGGTCAATTATTTCCCCTTTATTTTTTTTCCTTTTCCTCCACACCGTAAATTGATGACATATTTCCTGTCATTTTGGCCAATGACCCAAAATGTTAATTTCTTTCGCTTTTCCTGCCGACCTAAAGACGACTTTTCCAAAGCTAAAAAGTGAATAATTGCCAAAGACCGAGTCTAGATTGCACACCGACCGCCATTCGCGTGTAATTTTTTTCGCATTTATTTTCGCTGCGCGAAGCGAAGTAATATTTTTTTCGCCGTGATATAAGAAAATGAAAAAAAAAAAAAAAAACAGTCTACGTGTTGTTCGTCGATTTCATTGTTGTCGCCGTCGTCGTTTTCTTTCTCTCTCCTCGTTTTGCTTACTTTGTTTCAATTCTTTTTTTTTTTTTGTTTTTTGCGAAATTATTTATGCAGGTCAGCTTTGAGTTCATGCTGTTTTGATGGATGTCTTTTAGCTTCAACATGCGTCAGTAACATTGATTGTCATCGGGAGCGAAATGTCTGTGGGTTTTGTGTGTATTTTCGAGGGTTTCATTTCATTTTTTTGAAGTTAATTTTGTATTTTCGGCAAGTCACCGTATGGTTTCGATGGAAAGCCATTTAATGCAGAGGGAGTTTTTGGGGGAGGGGAACTTAATCGTTTATGGGAGAGGACGAGAACGAGCAGAGTGTGTCCTTGGCCTTTGAAGGGGTGGTTTGATAGGTTGAAGGTTGGACAAAATTCAAGAGAACGTTTAAATGGAGAATGGAAATGAGTGAATGAATGGAAGGACGTGAAATGAATGAACGTTGCATTGGCAAAAGAATGGAGGAAGAGAGGGAAACGATGAGGGGTTTGACAGAAATGAGAAGTCGGCTTATGTCTGAGCTGTCTGATGCAGAAAGTCTTTGGACGGATGATTTTGAAAACGAATTAACGCTCAGTGGGCGCAGCAGAGAGATGAAGATCGATTTGCTTTTTATAAAATTGGTTCTCTTAAATAGAGGAACCTAACCTAAATAGAGGAAAATGTGAAATAGTCGATTGCACTATTGACAGGATCCGTCCAGCGGTCTTTCTGCGGTTTTTTTTTTTTGTGAATGTCATCGAAACACTTTCACTAATTACATCAGTTCTAAACTTCTTCAAATCATTTTACAAAGATCATGGACAAGACTATTAATTACAAAAAAAAGGTTATCAGCCATGTGAGGAACATTCCTTTCTCTAATCGCGAGGGATTGTAATTCTGTAACAATCTGAAATAGGTTCCACAGCTTGAAACGAAATTGCAGGTCTGTGAAATGTTTTGAGCCTCCAAGATGCCGGCAATGTACAATTCCCTTCCGAATTGGAAACACAAATTAATGTGGAACGTAATTTGCCCTTCAAATGCAAGAAAAATTACAAATAAAAGGCCTAAAAAAGTTACAGAAACTGGAAAAAGCAGTTCTCCGCTTTTAAAAAATACCTTCCAATCGACGTGCTTTTAAAAAAATACCTCCCAACCTTTGTAGACCCCAAACCTCCTCACAAAGTCCCAGAAAAAAACACACGGCGCCACTCATTGTCACTGAAAGTCTCCAGACAAAGGCTAGACGTTTGCCTTCACCATTCAAAACCCCTCTCAAATTCCAATCCCTACACTTGCAAGTCTAATTCAACCTGATCGCTCGTAAATTCAAATCACTCAGCTCCCCCGAAAAGATCGTCTCCGAAGATTTATTACCTCCGCCAGCAGCCAGAATTCGAATACCTGCCACAGACCTTCCCCAAAATTTACATACACACAACGCTCTCGTCTTTCGAAAGCCCAACAACCAGTCTTTGTCTTAATCTCTGTCAAAACTGACACCGACACACTGTCCACTTAAAACAAAACATTTCTCATCCAAGATGACATCAAATCCAAACTCGAACATCGAAAAAGCGCAGACCTCTGCCACCGCCCACTCACCAGAGTCCCAAAATCGGTTATGCCTCATAAATTTTTGATTTTACATAAATCAAAAGCTCATCAACGACTTGTTATGATGTGTGGCGTGTCATTCTCAGAATTAGTCGATTACTCAATTTTGTTTTCCGTGGAAGTCGGAAATCAATTGAAAATGCAAAAAAAACATTATTCTGAGCTGAATTCTCGTCCAACTTCGAGATTAGTAAGCCTCGTCTCGCTCGTAGGGAAAGGGGTCAACAGCATTGAGTCAGCACGCAGTTTATTGTTTACAATCGCTATCAGGAGGCGTACACAAACGCGTCGTTCGCTCACACACACGTACGCTTGTTAATCGGCGAAAAAGTGCGAAAACTCAAGTCAACTCGAGCGAAGACAATTTCGCAGCGAAACGAAATGAAAACGCGAACGATTCATTCATTCATTTGAATTCTAATCACGCGTCGGACAATTGGAGGAGAGCGTTAGCGTATGCGTTTGCGTGCTCCAGCAGACGCTAGCGGTGATCGGCAGCTGCGATTAAGCCGACGGAAATATGTTGGCAATGCTGCTGCGCGTTGCGGTGAGAGCATAAAATTCAGCAGCAGACAATCTGAGCAGAAAATTTGACGTCAAAACGACTACGGAATGATAAGAGGCTGACGGGGGAGAAAAAGGCCGCAAAAAAAAAATCCGAGACACAATATAGGAAGAGGAATTCGAGATTAGGCGGGAGTACATAACGACAGTGGTATTGAGGCTGCTACAGTTCTTTGGGGAGGCACAAAGGCCGGTCCAACGACCGAGAATCTGATTATTTTTGTGTAGATGTTTCCTGGAGTGGTTGCAAATGGGGTCATGATGCGGAAAACGTTGAAGGAGAAATTATTTCTCTAAAAATCGGTTGCCTCCGAGCAAAAAGGTCGTGTGGACTACAGAGAGCTTCTAGTGTTAAGCTTCCAAAATGTAGATTTCTCTGACCAATGCCTCGAAAGCCTGTAGAGATCACTACCTCCGAAGCAGGGTTCATTGACAAGACACGAGGCACCAAAATTGGGGTTTGTGGACGCTCGATATCACCGAAAAGAAATTCCAATGATGTTAAAGGACCTCACACTCGTTTTTTCGTACAGAAGATCACGCTTAACTTCACTGATTTTTAGAGAAATTCAGCTTTCGCATCAAGGCAGACGATACTTTGAATGAGTTAAATGAGGAGGACAACGAAATTCTGGAATGAGTTGAACGAAGTTTTCGTGGTCAAACTGCTACCAGAGTCTCTAAGACATCAAATCATGCCAAATTTTGAGCGAAAGTGGGACTAAGGTCAGACGACACCATGGAAAAGAGATTTTTTGGTTCAAACAAGCAACTTGTGGCTGTGGGGTTCTGCTGCCCAAGCTAGCCACTCCAACCTAACCAAACCTAACAAGCACCTTGTACTCGTTTGTGGAAAGGGATCTCAAAAAATTCAAATGGCATCTTAAAAAAACCTTTCAGCTTCGTCGACAAGGCAAAAAATGCATCCAGCGGGTCAGCTACAAAGCACAGAGCAATTTTATTGTCTAAAAACACCTTTAACGAAGTTTATTATGCCCACGTAACCGAAGGCTTTTTTTTTACCTAAAACCGTCTTTAACGAAGTTTATCATGTCCACGTAGCCGAAGGCTTTCTTATGCTCTGGCGATATCTTCTAGCTGTCTATTTTAACACTTCCACCTTGCTTTAAATAAATAAATAAATATCCAAGTAGTGAAATGTCCAAGTTCATTTGAAATAAGAATGAGAGATCACCTTAAATCACTTAAAACACTTGCGAAGATTTTGCACTTTATTGCACAAAAGGTGAATACAAAATACTTCATTGGATCTTTAAAAAGGTTTTTCATTTGTTGCCACATTGAAAGGTGTTAGAATAAAACACAGAATTTCCTTTTACAAAACAAATATTAGTTAAGTTACGAGTCAATAGTCCTCGCAGCTAGGATCTTTCAATTTTCTTGTTCTTAGCTTTCTTTTAAGATCCTAATATTACATAATAAAATAAAATGAATACAGTCAACTACCTCTAACTCGAACTAATTTGGATGTCCCGTGAAAATTCGACTTACAATTAGAGGGATTCGACTGTATTAAGTTAAATTACACGTGCGTACAGCAAGAAAAGATGAAGTAAGGAAACTGCATTGCCAATATGCCGGTCATATGTCGGTATGACAGTGAAGTTGTAAGTTTCCATCTGAGAGGAAGCGTTCCACAAGTCAACTACGACTGATAACTTTTTTTTTTTTATATTTTCTTGCGTGCTAAAGGGGGATACCCTTAAGTATCCTGTTTAAGACACAGCACGGGCAGAAGGTACCGAGGGAGAGATGGAAAGAAGGTACCGGTGCGGTACTGGAAAGGTACAACTTGCTTTCTGAAACGCTGTGATCGAAATTTTCCGTCCAAGTTACTGAAACAGTCGTTGTGACAACTCAAATCTTTTTAAGATTGAGTTACAACACAAAAAACATACGCGAACGGTGCTGGAAGAGTTTGCACTCGTTTATTAAACAGAAAAAGTCGGTAAAATGTCTTCCAATTTCCGCCATAATGCGAATGACTTGTCTAACGAGTCAACTACGCGATTTTTAGGCCAGAAACGCCGAGTACACCATTTTTATAATAAAGTTACTGACAACAACTCTGAGACAGCGTCAATTTTTTTTAAAATCAAAACGACAGGTCTTTTTAAGCCATTAAGATCAAATGCTAGTCATGCTGAAAGATTTTGCACTTATTATTCGTCGAGAAGGAAAAAAAAAAAGTTCTTTAGGTCTTTCAAAATGTTTTAGGGGGTACGAGGCGAGAAAGCGATGCGATGCGAGATGCGATACGAGAAGCGTTAAGAGAAACGATGCAATATGCGAGTCGAGATGCGCTGTGAGAAGCGATATAGTGCGGACAGTGGAAGCTGTTTATTCCTGCAAGAGCTCATATTTAATAAGCGTGGAAAATAGAAACAACAACATTTTTTGCACAGACTTGCTTGAAAACTGGTCAGCAGAGTTTGGAAGCGAGAAGCTTGCGAAACGTTTTGCAAGAGGCTTGCGAGAGGTTGTCAGTTGTCGCATTGAAAATCGCTCCACTGTGCGCACTTGCATAAGACTCTATATGGCAACAGTTTACTCGCTCTCTCGCTTCTCGCATTGCTTCTAGCTTTCTCGCTTCATTGTTCGCTCGGCCTTAAAGTTTCCGACAGACGGCAAAGCCATGCTCAATGACTGTTCATCAATAAAATCTTATCTAATCCTGTCTAAAATTTTAAAGTTTCTACTCCAATGCAGACGACGTTTCCTATGAATTTCATGAGCGTGGTTTTCGGCCATAAACACCTCAAAACAGACCTTTCATTGAACGGGTTTCGTGGGCACATATTTCTTCAGGATATATTCAGGGCATAATATTAGGTTTTCAAATCTCAAGTTGTCTCAAAAATAGCATCGAGACAAGAGTCTCAAAAATGCAGGATAAGTTTATTATGATTGTTTCGTCAGAAGTAGAGGAAAAATGGCAGTGATGTAAACAAAATGAATTCCGCACTTTAGCTGACATCTATGTCAGCTCCGGAGTCTATATGATTTTGTGCTCACATTTTTCAAGATTGTATTAAAGTTCAAGTTACTCACATGAATACTGTTCAAACAAACAACCATATCATGCCAAAGAGTTACTAAAAATCCACTCTTCAATATCTCTACCGCAATCATCTGCACGTAACGACTACCCCTCAAACACCGACAACTTAATCAGACGCCCTCTTATCACCAGACACCGCATTAAAATGACATGAATTACCAAATGAAAATAAAATCTAAATCAAGATCTACCATCGCACTTGAAACCATCAACTTCAAGCAGAAAATAAAAAGCACCAGTTAACTTTTTAATTTTAACAAAACAATTTTGTTTTTTGGCATGCGACATCACAGAGGTGTCACGTGAATCGCGTGCAAACTTCAACCGAGCACAGAGAACTGTGACAAGGTGAAGAGCCGTGTGAAAGCCTACAGCAAAATGTTTCTGTCAAATGGCATTGCATATTTTTTTAAAAAGAAAAGGAACATGAGATAAATGGTAAAACAATGAGACATTAAGCTGATGAAGTCATTTGAAAAAGTTGATTGCTGTTAAGCGATCCTGTCACACGAGATGTGCACAGAGATGTTTTACGTCTTAAATCATTTAGAATGGAGGAGGGGTGAATGATTTTTTTTTTGGGATTAAAGTCTTCCAAAAAAAAGAAAAAAAAACTAGGCTCGAGTCCTCAACGGGCTGTTACGTCGCTCAATGTATGTCTGTAAAGGTGTCCAGGGAGTGGAATGTCCTTCAAACAAAATGGACGCTTCTAATAATGAAATGATCGAATATTTGCTTCTTCGCAAAACCTCTGTGACATGAGCTTTAAAGAGGCCCAGTGGTATTTGAATAAGATGACCCTGATTTTGTGGTTTTTGAAAAGAAACTCTACAATCAAGGGTCCTGAAGACTGGTCTGAGGACATGTGCATACACAATTCACGTATCCATATTGTCTGAGGCCCAGGTCCACCAGGGATTGTAACGGCCGCAAAATTGGCATTGATAATTTTGGAACCCTAGTTCTGCCTCAAACTAGGGCTTCAATTTTCACCTATGGCCTTAATTTGGAACGAAGGCATGCGTGCTATCGCTATTGTTTTATAGCAGAATCAGCGAAAGAAATACCGACTGTTGTTCTTTAAGAGAAAACTTCAGAAACCAACTGAAAGGACCATTTTGCAACATTTAACACCAACAATTTGTTTCGAATTTGAGAAAAATGCAGACAATCCGGAGCGAAGCGGCCCAATCTTTTTGAGTAAGAAAATTAGAAGGACAAAAGGTTTCGAGATCACTTATTTTTCACCCCATGAACTTTCAAGCTTTCCGAAACAGTTTACAAATTCTGTCATACTCTCTCTCATACTCAGAATATCTTGAGTAAGAGAGAGAGATGAGAGTTTCTTTATTTTCACGCCAAAAATAAAGAAACTGAAATTAAAAAAAAAGAATTCCAGATTTATTTTTGGGTTGCTAAGATACATATTCATTCCAAGTTTCATCCCTTAACTACAGAGGATTCAGAAGTTATTAGCAAATATGTAAAGGCGACAGACAGACAGACAGACCGAAGTACACCGAAGTGATTCTATAAGGGTTTCCTTTGGAACGAAACCCTAAAAAAACTTATCGCAAACGTAGATAGAGTGTAACGCTTAAACTTTATCGTAAGATAACTGCCGTAGTTGATCGATGTGGTTGTATTTGAAAAGCCTCTAAAAATCCAATTGGTTGCGTAGTAAGAAACGTTTTTTCGACTGAGATATCAACGAAAACAAAAGTTATTTACAAAAATATGCTTTCAAAAAGCGTGTGCACGCGCCAAGTAGAAGCAAAGTTTGCGATCGTTAACTTTTTGGGTTTTTTTTTTTTTTTTTCTGGATTTTGTTTTGATGGGGGTTATGGGTGGTGGCTGTAAAGCAGAAAATAGAAAACTGCAAGTTACTCACATGAATTCAAATAAATAACCATATCATACCAAAGAGTTACTAAAACCAACCTCTTAGATATCTCTATGGCTGTGTAGCAGAAAATAGAAAATTTGTGGCACAAAAATCCACTGAAAAGGAGAGGGATTGAAGTACAAGCGATTCTTGGAACCCTCTCACGTTTCTTCATCCCAACAAAACAGTTGAAGAAAGTTTTTTTTAAGGTTTCTTAAATCTGCCATTTTGTCTCTTTTCGATAATCAGGAATGATTAAAGGAATTTTCTTACAAATTTCATTTGGTAAGAAATCTTTCAGAGACGCTTTGAAAAATTAAATAGATTAATTTTTTTCGTTTAAAAGAAACTGATCAAGTGGAAGTTTTATTTACGCGCTGATGGTTTCGTTCTGCCGCTAACAGATTAGTGTCTTAGATTTAATATAACAATAGAACCCAGATAAGGAAACTATTAGGTGGTTTTTTTTCCGAAATTCGAGGCTTTATTGTAATAAACTGGTTATACATTTATGATTCGTTTTGGATTTGATTAGATTGCATTAGACACGAGTTTTGATCAAGTAATGTCTCCAATTTCGCATCTTTGGGAAAATTCTCTTTTCCGCCATCGCCATGCCGGTCTGCGACGTTAAAATCACCGTTCTTGGAGTGTTGGAACCACTCTCGGCATGTTCTTTCACTTATTGTTGTGAAGCCAGGAACTGACCGCGGGGGTACTTCGGTATGGTGGAGGAAGCGGCGGCATGGAAGTCGAAGACACGGCATAGCTCGTCGTACGGGGGGGTTTTTGCTCACCTCTAACCACACCAGCTGGTCACAACATTTAAACCATGCTGACTAAGATATGTTAAGGGGATGGAAAGCGCCCTCACCATAGGTATTTGGAGAACATTCGATGAGTCTCAGCCGCAGATTTCTTCATTTTAAAGCTGAAAATTAAGACCTCCCGCAAATGGCGGGAGTTTGGCTCGTAAGCTGACATGTTTAATCGAGAATAAATTTATGATGCAGACACAAATCGACTAGTATTTCGATGGCGTTATGTTTACAAGTACCTAAACTTATTGTATGACTTCTACGATCTTTTTATTTCGACTACCACTTATCGCTATAGCCATCTATTGCAAAACGGCGGAAGCAAATTTGTACACCTAATAATTATTAGAAATCAGCAAATCTAAATGTTTTTGCCAAAATACTTTCTAGAAACTAAAAAAAAGGACAATCCTATACTGTGACAGTCGGGTGAAAATGGCATTGGTAAATATTTAACAATGTTTGTATATTTCTGCAAAGCCTTAAAGGCTATTCTGCAAAACATTGTTTTGCAAATTACAGCCGGGCAAATTGTAGGCACCTATATTACACGTCAAAGCATTTTCCATACAAAATCCATCCTTAAGTCGAAAAGCCCTCTAACTCGAATACATATTTTTGACTCTTGGTCTATTTTCAATTACACATTTTTTTTTTTTGCAAAAAAATAAACAACAAAAAATGTTCTCTTGCAACTTGTATTGTATGCTCTGACTCTCTCTCAATTTGGCACTGGACGACGAACACCTTTCATTGCATGTAGACGGAGGACACGTCGAAGAAAAAAGCGCATGTGGTTGCCCTTATTGTTGTTTACCCATGAAAACAAGAAAGATAATGTTCACAGCAAATATGAGGATTTGTATGGCGACCTACGCGGCAAACATCGAACCCAAAGAACATGAGAAGATCGAAACTGTTCGAAATAAAGTACTTTTTGAAAAGGCTTCATTCTCCAATTTTAAAGACTCAATCCAAAACTACAAGCTTTTTTAAAGTAATTTCCTGTGTGTTTTCCTTACATGTAAACTCTTTTGAATAAAATAAAAAAAAATATTGATCACTCTAACTCGAATTTTTCAAAAAATCCCTCTAACTCGAACTAATTTTGATATTGATGAGGGTCTGGACTTTCTTTTTCTTTAACTTACAATTAATTCCAAAAAAAGATAAATAATTTTTTTTTTGGTATCATAGATCCACCTCAGTCTGAATTGTAGGCCTTAACTAAAATGGATACAGAAATTAAAGGCAAATATGCAACGGACAATAGGCAAATCGACAGACAGACAGACGTCGAAGTGATTCTAAAAAAGTGTTGTTTTTTTTTTTTTTTTTTGAATAAAAATCTAAAAGAGATTTGAAATGTTATCTTGTTAAAATTTGACAAAATTAATTTTCATAGATAATCCATTTTTCAACCCCACTTTTGCTGTTTCTGAAACAAATATAAGATCGCTTTTTAACATTTGTTTATTGTTTTTGGTTCATAAGTTACCCGATTGTCTTGTTTTAAATTATTTCCATGGATTTTAATCACACATAAAATGTTTGTGATGATTCTACAAACTTTTTTTGTGTTTAAAAGGGATCCTCACTTCGTAAAAATACCTTCAATTCTATGTCTTCGATTTTTTATTTTGTGTTGAGCAGAGGCTTGTCTTAAAAGTTCAAGTGATTTATTAATTGGAGCATTGTCGTCCTATACTTCTATTACAACATTCGATATGTCTCAGCTACACTCTTCTTCCGATTGAAGAAGAAAAAATATTCTCACGCCTCAAATGAGCTTAGTTAACATAAAATTCGACAGATTCAATGCAGTAAATGACAAGGCTTTTGCTGCAACTCAGTGAGAATTCAATTGTTCAAACACGGATACTAATGCAGATAAAAAAAAAACGTATAAACCGAATGAACAAATGACAAATATTTAATCAGGTGCTGCTTGTCGCAAGAGACATGTTTTGTAAAAAATTCTAAAGATTAAAAGAGGGTAAACAGGTGTGACACATCCTCGAATTAGATTTGCAAGTGATTAAATGTTATGTGAAAAAAGAGTGATCAAAGAAAATCTAAAAAGCCCTCAATCCCCAACTTTCCGCACGCTTTCACACCTCATTAGACTCTCCAAACAACCACAGGCAGTTTGTCTCACGTCACTTACTCAATCTCTGACATAAAAAAAAAAAGAAACAAATCTAACGAAAGCCAAAGCCTCAAAGGAAACCGAAGCCGATGCAGCTTAACAAAAACACCCCCTCGCTTATCTCACAAACAGTGGCAACACCATCGATTTGCAAGACAATCAACAGCGAGTACCGCTAGTAATAGGATTACGGTCTTAACCTAGTTTACCACGACCCATTAAAGACTCTTAACTCACCTCTCAGATCGTAGCTCACATCATTTTTGATGTCGATTGACTCGAAGTATCCGCTCACCGAGTCGCAGGCCACAGTAATCGTATCCTTGTGCGCCTCGTCGTGTGCGTGGTGGTGACCGCCGCCCCCACCCGATGACACTGAACCGTCTAAACTTTTCGCACTAACCGCCAGAAACAACAATTGCAAACACAACAACGACAACACTTGGTAATTGCACTTTTTGTGACACTTTGATTGTGAGGCCATGGCTGATATATATTTTGAAAAAAAAAAAAGGAATTCACAAAATCAGCTGAGTAAGGGAGATTTCGAAAAAAAGGAGACACAACAAAAGAAACGAATCACACGACCGACTTCGTCTTTTTTTTTTTTTTTTTGTTGACCAAAAATAGTAGCGCAGCACCAACAACGATAAAAGACGATGACGGCGATGCGAGGAGGAGCTCTGTATGCAGCTCAACGGTACACAAGAGTGGTTTACACCGCGCGGACTGATCGAACAAAAACAACAACACAACCTGACACGACAAACGACGACGACACGACGACACCGATACCGACACCGACACGGACGTCGAATGTGTACGAATGTGTGTTTTGCACCTTTTTTTCACGTTTGCATACTTTTTTTTTTGCGATTCCAACACACGAAATACGAGAGTGTGTGTTCGGCGAGTGAGCGAGTGTGTGTGTGATTACCTCGCACACAAATACACGCACGTTGTTGGGTGATTTACTAGATGGGGGCCAAAATTGGCAGGCGGCAAATTCAATTCAATTCACTTCACCACCGTGCGCTGCGTGGGATAAATTTAGCTCGTCTTGTGCTTCAGATACTCATGATGCTTCGGCTGTCACGACGACGATGTGTATGCTCGCCCCAGTTGAGAGATTAATTTTTTCTAATTTTTTTTTTTGGTTTTTGGTTTTTTTTTTTTGCACACTCTGACGTCGCGGTGATATGTCAGACGAGTGATAACACTTGACAGATAGCACACGATAATTCTTCAGCAAGCAGTTGATCGATCATTGACATTTGACAGCACAATAACTATCGAGGAGTTTCGCGACGCGGAGTGGGAAGTCTGGAGCGCCTCCCGTGTTGTCAGCAGGTTGACCGATTAGAGTCCAAAAATACGTCTCCAAAAGGATGGAATTTTATTTATTTTTTTTCTGTTTCAGTGTTTTTTTTTTAGAACGACAAGATTAGATTAGACGATGAATTTAATTTTTTTTTTTTTCGATCGTCTTTACGCAAACAACGCAAAAAATCGACACACGCACTTGTCCATTCATACGACGATGGTTGAGTAGAACAAAAATTCCAAAATAAAAAAGAATAAAAATACAAAAAAGCGAATAGAATTCCTGATTCGCGTAGCGTAACGCGTAGCAGAGGTACACACACGTCCCAACGTTTGAAAAACTCGTCCGAAACTGAAAATGAACAGCAGCAGCAGTGGGAAAGAAAATCAAATCTACCACCACTGTCTGACAGCTGGAAACCACTCAAACGTGTTCGAAGTTCGACGGGAGATTTCACTCAAACTGTTAACTCTTTTTTTTTTCTGGATTCACTTTGCACCTTTTCTTGCGTGTGTTTGTGCCGGCGGCGTGCTCACGGTGCACCGGCTGAAGAGGAATTAGGAACTAACCGAGGCAGTCAGAGTGGAACCTGTCAGACGAGAATCGGCCACAGCGAATCAGAGAGAGAAGGAGAGAGGATAAAATCAACTCATCGTCGTCTCGGTCATTGTTGAATGGGATTGTTTGATTGAGGAATAAATAAATAATGCAGGAGATAGAGATACGGGTGTTAGAATGAATAACATAATAACCGTGTGTCGTAGCCGGGAAGGGTTGATTGGGGCGGACAGCAGGTAGAAAGTGGTTTTCCGGTGAATGCGACAGAAGCTGAACGAATGTCGGAGCAACTCTCAGGAACAGCACTTTGGAAGCGGTCAAATCTGAGACTGGTGGTGCAATTTTTGAATTTGACTCGCAATCGGTTTGAGTGTGTGTGAGTGTGAGTGGGGATTTACTTTTTGCATTTGTTTTTGAGATTATTTTTTTTTTGCAAATTGAGTGGAGAGAATTTATTTTTGTTCTGAGTTATGTCAGAGAGCGAGTGTTGCCGGTGTCGAGGTGGAAAGCGTTTTTTTTTTGCACGTGCTAAAATTTGCAAAATTTTAAAAACGCAATTTTTGCATGTGCCAATATTTGAAAAAAAAAAATCCAAGAGTTTGAGGACGATTTCAGTGTTTTGTGTTGTGGGCAAAAATCGAAAAATATTTTTAGGGCTTCAAAGAAAAAGAGGTTAGTACTTTCTTTTGAACCACAGACAACCCAATATAGACACCCATCTGGGCAACTGCCATTTCCTCTCGCCCATCGATGAATTTGACAGTAATTCACGAATGTAGCTGAAATAGAGGAACCACTTTGACAGTAATTCAGGAATCATCGAACACTAACTCATCATTTCAACGCACACTTCTTTGATTTGTTGTTCAAAGTTCTCACACGTATTCACAGACACAAAATGTTATAAAAAACGCTATCAAATGAAATCTAGGGGCAAAAGAAAAAGAAGTTGGCTCATTTGTGGTTTGAACCCACAAATTTTTGCGAATTGGAACACGAACCGAAAATATCTCAACAAGCTAATCATCATCATCATCATCATCATCATCTTCTTAGCCCGCATTTTCCACTAAAGGGGTTGCGGGGGTAGAGCACGCACAAAGAGATCTCCAGGCATCCCGATCCTCCGCCGCCGACTCTAACTCCTCGGCGGGTATGCCCAAGCGTAACCAGGCGAGCTTTTGGACTTGGTCCAACCATCTCATCCTGGGTCTACCGAGCGGTCGCCTACCTGACGGAGTCGCATTCAAGGCACGCCTCGGAAGTCGTACTGCAGGGGACATGCGTGCCACGTGGCCATACCAACGAAGTATGGATCTTTCCGTTCGGAGAAGAAGCTGCTCAACGTTTAGCTCTCCCCGTACTGTCGTGTTCCTCACCCTATCTCGGCGAGTAACTCCTACAACAGCACGCAGAAATCTCATCTCGGCAGCTTGTATTCGCGATCTTATTCTTTCGGTCATTACCCAAATCTCATGACCATAGGTGAGAGTTGGAACAAATACCGAATTGAACACCGATAACTTGGCTTTCACCCCAAGCTCGGCCTTCCTGATGACAGACCTTCCAAGCTGTTTCAAAATTGACCCAGCTTGGCCAATCCTACAGGAAAGCTCAGTATTGCTCCTCCCATCACTCGTGAAAAAGACCCCGAGATACTTAAACTTCTCCACCTGTTTCAATGGAACTCCGCTGACCTGCAGAGTGCATTGCAACAAGCTAATTGCGTTTTTAAGATCTGAATTCGCTTCATTTTGTAGCTAAGCTTCTTGGCTCCATTGCAATATGAAAAGGCTTAAAAGGCCGTCAAATTTGTGTAAATTGGTTTCTAAGATCGTCTTTTTTGGCTCAAATTTCTTGCACTCTTGGTTTTGGTTGTCGGTCGGTTGTGCTATCGTTTTGCAACGCCTTTATATTTCTTTAATTTTAACCTTAACCTTTTTTTTATGACGGATTATGAACAAGGCTTTATAAAAGTTTTAGACCCGCATTTTTTGAAAGCATGAAATTCCATAAAATTGTTAAGCCGCTTTCCTTTAGGTTAAAAATTCCTAGACTTTAAAGACAAAATAACTAAAATCTGCTCCAAAAATGTGTCTTCAATTTCTGACGACATAAAAATCGGGATGGTTCTATTTCAGACTGTAAAATATAATACTTTTAATTTGACAGTCAAAAACCAGACACAAAACTTTACAAAATTCTTGTTTTTTTTTTTCAAACCTTGCTCTCAAAATATCTGAAAATAACTCACCTTCTTCTGTTCTTCTATGACTGATCAAGAAACTCAAGATTGAAGGAGGAATCGCTCGCAAAATCTTAACAACTAATGTGTACAGTACGGATATAAGAAAAACTCAGAAAAAAACGTTCCAAAGAAACAAATCGCACCAATTTTTTCTCATATGGATTGCTACTCTCATTAAAGAAAAAAAACTGTGAACAGAAAACGTTCTTTTTTATTTTTTGTGTTTCTTATATCCGTTAAGTACGATATTATGTTTCTAAATTTCACCTAAGAAAAGATTTGTGATTAAATAAGTTGGTTGGTGAGACAAATTCATAACTTGGTATAAATGAAGAAATTGAACTGAATTATTTCAACAACAGACAAACCACTGAAGCTCATTTTCAATTTGTTACCTTGGTTTTTCGTTAAAATTTGTTGGTTTTGTGGTTCAGAAAATACACCTGTGATTGTCGAAACAAAAAATGCATTTACACACACCCCTGTCTATGCAGATTTTGGGCTAAAAGCATCGTTGCAATTTGTTTTTTTTTAATGAGCCAATTCAAGGAATTTTAATTGTTTTAACACTTTATTACGATATGATAATCGAGCCTTATTTACTTAAATTAGACATTCAAAGCATGCGTACCTAAGGCAAATGCCAAAAACTTGTGGAGGGAATGGGTCGTAGATGTGAAGCTGTTACCAAAAACGAAAACAATAGCACAAAATATTAATTATTTAAATTTTTTTATACACCAAAAATGAACAATTGCAATTTTAGCACGATTTTTCCTCCTTTTTTTCAGGTTGTGTCGTTCATTTTAAGTGTACAACTTTGCTTCCACGGTTTTTTTTTCCGAAATTCGAGGCTTTATTGAAATAAACTGGTTATACATTTACCTTATGATAAAAAAAGAACCGGAATTTTATTAAAAAACGCAAAATTAAAATTTTTAATAATTTTCTTTATTATCACCTTCAAAGTATTCTCCTCCTGCGGCAATACATGCATGCCAACGCTTGATCCAATTTTCCATACAAGTTTTATAGGCCGCCGAAGGTATGGCCTTTAGTTCACGCAGCGAATTCTCTTTAATGGCCTCTATGGTCTGAAAACGCGTTCCCCGCAATGGCAATTTGAGTCTGGGGAAGAGGAAAAAGTCACACGGGGCCATATCTGGAGAGTACGGTGCTTGGTTGAGTTTTTGGCCAAAAACGACGCTGTTTTTGAATGAAATTCAGGTTTTTTGGCACCAGCCGAGCAGCGACGCGTTTTAAACCCAAAACATCAGTTAAAATGTGTTCGGTTGATCCATAAGAGATGCCCAACAACACAGCAATCTCTCTTATCGGTGCAGAACGATTTTGCAAAACGATTTGCTTCGCCGATTCAATGTTTTCTTCAGTAACAGATGTTGTTGGGCGGCCAGGGATCTCATCATGATCCAAGCTTGTACGACCACCTTTGAACCGTTTATACCACTCATATGCCTGTGTTTTTCCTAGACACGATTCACCAAAGGCCTTTTCTAACATTTTCAACGTTTCGGAACACTTAAATCCATTTGCAACACAAAATTTGATGCACGCACGTTGTTCTAAATTTTCATTCATTATAACAACTCTCTTTCAACTTATTTGTATAGACGTCAAACAAAAACTAATCATACGATATCCGTCAAAATTTGACAGAATATGTATAAAAGTGTTGCCAACGTTGAGAGAATAAAATTTTACCGATTGGACAAGCGCGGGAATTTTAAAATTAAAATTTCGGTTCTTTTTTTATCATAAGGTATGATTCATATTGATTCAGATCTGACTGATTTGATTGCGTTTGACACGAGTCTTGATCAAGTAATGCTGGAAATAGTTAAGCAGACTTTCTGCAAGCTGCATACAGATTTGTGTAGAATTTAACGACATTTCAGCGCATCAGTTGCTATAACCACAAATAGCTATTGTTTTCATTTTTAAGACAAATAATAAACAAATGCCAACGTCAGAAGTCAGAGTCGTCTCTGAATTTCAAAAATATTTTTTTTATGTTGTGGCAGTATTGCCGCTGCGCAGCTAAATTAGAAAGCGATATTGATTGCAGCGCACATCTGCATGCATACTTTACGTGTGTTCAGCTACACATAATCTCTCTACATTCTAATTGCGCTGCACAAGAAAGTCTGCACATCTGTTTCCAACATAACGCCTCCAATTCCGCAACTTCGAAAACCTTCTCTCTTACACCGCCATGCCGGTCTTCGATGTCAAAATCACTGATCTTGAAGCTTTGAAATCACTCTTGGCACGTTATTTCACTAATAGCGGCCTCACCATAGGTATTTGAGAACATTCGATGAGCCAGAGCCGCAGATTTCTTCATAATAAAGCAGAAAATTAAGACCTCCCGCAAATTACGAGAATTTGGCTCTTAAGCTGACATGTTTAATCGAGAATAACTTTATGATGAAGACACAAATAGACTAATATTTCGACGGCGTTATATTTACAAATACCTAAGCCTACTGTATGACATCTACGATATATTTATTCCGACTACCACCGCTACAGCCATCTATTGTAAGACGGCGGAAGCAAAGTTGTACACCTAATATTAGGTTGTCAAATATCTCCCTTCCGCCTTTTTGTCTTTTGAATTTTCCGGCTATGTACAAGGCGCTATAGAGATCGTATCTGGCAATACATCATTTGAAAGGTCTTGACATAACCTACAAAACGACGCATGATTAGTTTGGATACGAGCTCTGTAGCGCTTTGTACACAGCCGGAAAATTCAAAAGATAAAAAGGCGGAAGGGAGATATTTGACAACTTAATACTTCAAAAGTTATCGCAATTTTTTTTAAAAATAGTATGTAACCTTTTTTTTTTAAATTGAAGGAAGAAGGTGAATAACAAATTTTTTTTTTATTAGAGCATTGACCGCCACATTTTCTTATCCTTCGTGTTGCACAAATAAAGTCGAATTCCAAACGAAAATAAAAACAAAATTTACATTACAAAATTTATCTGGAGGTGTGTTTTTATTTTTTCATAACACGTATAATTTTGAAAACTGCTTCTACACGAATCGACCGACCCTTAAACTAGACGCAAACATGAACGTTGCATGAATTAGTAAACTTTTGAAGATAAAATAAGAAATTAAAAATAGAATTATCGATCAAAATAAGCCACAACAAAACGGATGATAGACTGAATGCAATAGAACTTTCAATGTCACATCCCCAATCACATTTTAACGCTCTTACTACTATTGACTAACTGTTTTTATAATAATTCCTAAATCAACCAGAAAGTATTCGCCGCAAATATGATGAGCAATTGCAAATGGATGATTTCTCTTGTGGTTTGTGTAGAAATAAAGTTATCAGTGTTTGCGCTAAATGGATTCCAACTGTTGCAACGGTCAAAAATCAACGCGTTGATGGCAAAATTATGCTTAGGTTTTCATTAATTTTGCCTTATCCATAAAACAAGCAAGCTGGACTATAATTTTTGACTTCAGTAACAAGTAAACAAAAAAAATCACAATAGATGATGCTTAAAATTACCTTTAAAATAAAACTAATTTACAAAGAGGTGTTTGACTCCTCCATGAAGGGAGCTCCAGTCCCCAGTTTTTTGTTCTTCCCAACAACGACGTCTCGAATATTGGTGTCGAGATTGTTCAAGGAAAAGAAGACCAGAGTTTCGCTTTTCAAACTCGAACGAGCTTACGGCATTACCTGTGGTCGTTTAAACCGAATATTTGCGCCAGCACAATTTAAGACAAAAATCTATAAAACTGATCCCAACTGTAACACACGTACCTTGAATTGTGTTCTTTTCATAAATCAAAGAAGACCTACGTCATTCAAAAACAACAACCCTACCTCAAAAACTTTTCTACTTGGGTGGACCCCCCAGAAACGTGGTAGTCCTCCTCTATTTTCTCAACAAATCCCCTACGGATCACGATTAACAAGACATAACCTCCACTTCCTCCCAAAACCTCAACAAGTTCAAGGAACCAACACAAAAAAAAAAAACACGCTAAAAACTCAAAACACACACACATGAATCGAAAAGAAGCTCTTCCTTCACCCGCCACCCTGCGGCACTCCACTGATAATGGTAACACTTCAAAAGTTTCTATCTAACGAATAAAATAAATCGCAGCCATGTGTGGTTAGCCATTAGCCGAGTTAACACTCAATTCAGTGCCTCAGAGTCGAAGTCGTCCCTAGGAAACCGAAATAACAAAATTTAATGGAGAAAATTAATCGTAATTGTGTTAATTGATTCGGAAATAGAACCATCCGTCAAGAAATCGATTCTTCGATTCTCTGTGTCTTTCTTCTCAAAAGTGCCACACACAACGTCAACGTTGGAAAAGGGCAGAGAATTAGCCCGATTGTCCTCCGCCTTCGTGCAGTCAATCGATTTAATTGGGAAAATAGGAACTTTCAGTGGAAGCGGAAGACCGTTGCGCACGACACTGGCTGTCTGAACTGTCATATGTCATGGGAACTGCAATCGCGACGGATCTAATTGGAAAGTAAATTTACATTTAAATCTCCGTCAGGTATAGCGCTCGCTTTTCATATTTAAATCCTGTCAAGCTGATAATTTGATTAGAATAAGATTTAGAGGGTAATTTTTGAGTAGAGTGGATTTCTGACATGACGGCGGATGATGAAATCGGTCGAATGGAGTCGAAAATTGAGGCTTGTGTTTCGGAGAATGGAAAACGTTATCGGTGTTTGATTGGACGCATAAAGACGGAATGACTTATGCGTGATCGAACGCTTAAAGGGGGGGCTATTCTTGGTGGTTGCACCATCATTGTGAGGTTGAACGATCGAAAACTGATTTATGGGGTGATCTTCGCCTGCATTTGGGAGGTACGGTGATAAAAACTTTTCACTGGGTCAACGGATGAATGGACGTCTGGAGAAAGGAACACCTGCTTGGAGGCTTTTTTTTTTTTTTTTTCTGGCGTCGCTATGGTGCTTCCAATTTTGAAAGGTGTACAAACGGGAGTTTGGGTATTTTGAATTTTTATGATCGGTATTAAAGAAGTCGTTTACGAATAAAGATTAGGAAGGAATCCGATTGAAGAACAGTCAAGTCGTGACATTCTTAAGTTTCTCAGAATTTTAGTTTTTAAATTTTTTCAATACCTCCAAGAATTTTGTGGAAAACGTGCATCAATCATCGATAGAAATCAAATGTTATTGGCACTGTTATTCACAATTTAGCAAAATGTTGTTCGAGACAGTTCTAAGGAACGCTTCTTAGAAAGTATTAGCCGTGCATATTTGTGCTTTCTTATAACTTTCTAATCTTTGCTGCAATTAGTAACTTTTTCTTTTTTCCCTTTTTGGGTATCACGATTTGCAAAACGTTTGGTTGGGCATTGATAAAGCAAGACTTCGAAGTCAGAAGCAAAGAACGAACTGCGTTGATATCAGAACTGGCAGCATACTCCAAAAAAATAAAAAATAAAAAATAGTCGGCGTAACAGCCCATACAGGGCCAGAGTTTAGCTTTTTCACTCCAATAAAATAGCAGATCACAAAATGTGTCTTTGAAAATCTGTTTTTTCGTGGTCAGACTTTTTCAAAATAAATTTGAATAAATTTGAATAGTGTAAATGGGCTGTAAGAGGATACTATTTTCTGTAGTCATATGTGATTACTGATCACTAATTCAGCTGAGTGATCAGACTGTGGCGCAGAGCTTCTCCATTTTTAAATGATAAAGAAGTTCGTTCAATATCTATCCAATAGGCCGATAGTTACCAGATCATGTTTCCATTTAAATGAAGAGTCATGCAGTAGACGGTGGGGATCCATTTCACAGGAACCATCAGAGGAAATCGTCATCGCTGTTTGATCCAAATAAATTTGCAAAAAATGCGAAAGAAAAATGTCGCATCTAGTATTAGGTTGTCAAATATCTCAATCCCGCCTTTCTGTTTTCAGCTTTTTCAATTTAAGCACCAATATTTTTGACATTTTCTAATTTGGACACGGGATATTAATCAAGCGTCTCTAGGTTCGATCCAGCTCGGGAAAAACACCAAATACAATTCTCACGGCTCCACCAGTCCACTCCACTAAACGACTCGACAAACTAGACATTTCAACCACTTCCTGCCATTGATATTATCTAGCTGAAATCATAATTTGCTGGACCTGCCTATATGCACTGACGATCTCCTTTTGCACCGAAATAGTACCAAATTCTTTTGAAGACCTTCAGACACGTGGAAGTTTGTAAACGGATAAAAAAAAGGCTCGTCATACCACAGCTTGTTGCATTTTTGTAAAAATATTACATTTTAATTCAAACTACATGTTAATTATAGTTACATCAGTATTTTACCAATGGCTCCAGAAAACAGCAGGAGACTCTGAATAAAAGGAACTAGACAATGATCAACAACTCCTTTTTATCCGAATTTCTAGAAGGGGAAGAAATATTGATACCACGAATAAAACAGCTCTTAACTGCCGCAAATCTCTTGACGAGATGGCAGAGCAGTTTAACATTCACCTCATGTGGGTGCCGGGACACTGTGACATCTCGGCGAACTGCCTGGCCAAACGCGGAACCAGTAAAACCATCCAATTGGATAAGGTCGGTCTCTGCGCAGCTCTTGCTACCGCGTTCCTCTACATCAAAACTAAGACCATTGCGGCAACCAATCTTAGGTGGTCGAATGGTGCTACTTGCCGCATCAGCAGAGAAATCTGGCCTAAGCTAGATCCTGAACGCTCATTTAGTCTCCGCCTTTTTGTTTTTTTGAATGAAGCGCTACAGAGCTTGTATCAGGTCAAAGCACTACAGAGCTGGGCTCAGAAAGGATCCTGTTTCCCGTGTTGATTAATTTCTGTGATCATGCTCTGCAACATCTGCTCCCGACGCATTTTGCACATATTTATGAATTTTATGTTTTCGTAAAAATAGCTATTGATCTCAATACCATCAAAAACTTGTAGCCTTTAATTAGGAAACTAACCCTACACTGCGCGACTTTTTTTTTTACTAAAAAAATATTTTTTTTATATAATTTATGGCTACAAATACCAGAACTATAAAAAAAAAAATTGGCTACATAAATTGGCATGATTATGCCCTTCAAAATATATAAAGCAGATCATCTAAAAAGCTTAACAGAGTAAAATTGTGTTCCATAGTTTATGAAAGAACTAAAAATTGAGTTGTATCAGATCTGCTACACTGCGCAGTGTAGGGTTAAACCGTATTTCTTCTACAAAAATCTCATTTCTTTCACTCACTTGACCTTACGACAACCTATCTCAGCTCCTACTCGTCATAAATATCAACTCCACCCACAAAAAAGAAAAAACAGCCACGTGCCGACCTTCCAATAAATTCATGAAATTCCCCAAAAAATCCATGTAATTCGCCTTCCATTCCGTTACAAATCGTTCTTCCCTCGTAAAGAACTCAACGAAAACACTAAACAACAAACTTTTAGTTCTCACAAATTAACCTCTCGAGCGTCTCCTCTCACGTGAATAATTTATTCCCCGAGACATTCAATTGCCTGAAAACGAACATAATTTCTGCTGCTACATCGAATCGACCGCCCACGGCAACTCTGCCCACACCCACACGCGCGTACTCCCGCTCTCATAATTGAGTGTTTATTGAGTTCGCTTGACACTGCAAACACACACCGACCTGCGTGTTGGTGTATCCTGAACTCTCGACTCGAGAGATGAGACGATGAATAAATAAAATTGCGCCCTCCGCACGTGCAATTATCGCCTCGACAGTCGACGGATGAGATTTTCTTACCACCATCCTGTCTGTCTGTGAAAATGATGTGCAGATACGCAGATACATTGACGTTGGTGTGAGCGCCTCGTTAGGACAGAACCCCCCCCCTCGATATCCTGCTCCTCTGCAATTATCCTCAAGTCCTCTTTACCTGGTGCTTTGAAAACGAAAGCGAAGCACAAATGAAAACAAAAAAAAAAATAAAGTAGTAAAACGAACCTATCAGTTATGGATAAGGACCTCATTACGTATTCAAATCCAATTCCCCATCGATATTCCGCCCCTCAAAGCGTCGTGTCGATATCTCGCGTCCTGACCTTCCCAACCCTCCAAATAGAGATTTCGTATGCGCCTCCGCGTTGTGCGTGATTGCGATTCGAGCCTTGTGTGTCCTAATTCTCTGGAATCTCCTAAGACCGGGGGGGAGAAAATATTTAATTTCATTATCCTCGCATAAAGTTGCTCTATAATTAGAACTTTACTTCGTCGACAATGTCGTCCTTGTTGTCGTCGTTTTCGTTGTCGTATGGCACATGGCACATGGCATACAGCGGATGGAATTCATCCTTCCCGTTCCTGTTCCCTTTCCTTATCCTTGTTCAACTCTTTCTCGCCACCAATTAAGGACGACTTTTATGACCTCTCGATTGTCCTTTTGCTTGTTTCACTCGCATGCTTACATTCGTGCCACGCACACCCACACACAGAGACACCACACACAGCATCCGTTTCTAACTTGCCTTCTCTTGGTCCTTAGTCCTTGCCCGACGGAGGAATGTTTGTTTAAAAGTTTCCTCACAATTGTCCTCGTCGTCGTCGTCGTTGTCGTTGTCGTTGTCGTTGTCGTTGTAATGTGTGCGAGAATTAAAGACGGGAAATTGTCCTTAATCACGAGGATGGTGGTGGCATGTGGCGCGTGGTGATGTTTTTGCGCCGACTCACCTCTTGGAGAGAGAATCGAGAAACGTCTCGAGGGAGTCTTGTAACTGCCTACGAATTGAGTGACTAATGGCATTGCCAGGATTGAGTGGGGATTAGGATGTGCCGCCAGGAATGGCTTAATTATTTCGGATGTGTGTTTTGATTCGTTTGTCGTTAGGAGAGTTCTTCACGTCTCGAAGGAGGAGATGGGTGGAACGGAGTAGTTGAAAGGGACAATCGGATGGGGTAGTCGGATGGGAGGCAGATAAGTAGACCGGATTCCAATATCCGATATATTGAGGGATCATCAATTGCTCTTAAGCTCTTAGAAAGAAGTAGTCGCAGTACTCACTGGAGTCTGACAAATGAATCTTTTTAACAAGAAAATAATTGTAATTTACAAAAAAAATTGATTTAAGTTCATTACTACCCATGAAAAGTTTATTACATTACAAGTAAATTTAAAGCTTTTAACACGTTGAATGCCAGAGGGGTCCTCGGTGACCGCCAGGATTAATAAAATTTAAAGGCTTATGAAATTAATTAAAGGCTTGAATTTTTCAAATATTATTATCCTTAGTAAAATGGTTTGAAGAAAGGAATGCAATATAGAACACACAAAAATAATTTGGTTGAATGCGTCACGAATAATTACAAAAATTAATTGTTTTGTGCAAGCGATGTAAAATTAGCGTCACACTCAACGTGTTAGCACGACTTTAACCTCACAATTTGATGGTCTCTTTCGTTTTCTTTTTCTTGAAATGTAAATGGCTTTCCAATAGAAACTTATCAATATTGAAATGAATTAAAACGTGTTCTATTTAAGCCATTTAAGAAATTCTTCTTTTATTTAAAAGACGCAAGTGTATCATTTATACTGCTGAATTGATTTGCACAGTTTTACAAATCAGGGAGGTCCTATTTTCTATGAATTTGCCACATGAATTTGTCATGGGACGAGTTATGTTGTGTTTGAGATTATTTTTCGATTATTAACCAATTATTTCAGAAAGTCCCACAAGAAAAAGTTGACTATTCACTTCGTTTCAGTGATTTATAAGCTTTTCCTCAAATCGTTTATCAAGAGTGTCGGCTGTAAAGTTCATTGCGTGATATGTAACTTCGTTCAGTTGAAACCACAAGTCATCCACGTCCATAACATTCAACAAATGTGTTAGCCTTACCGACGTCGTTGTCAAAAAAAAAAGTACTTACTTACTTACTTAACAGGCATTTAACCTTTGGAGCGTCTGTGCCTGAGCTAAAGCCGCCTTCCAACGTTGACGGTCCCGGGCATGCTGCTTCCAGTCCGGAAAACCAAGCTGTCTTGCATCCGCGAACACATGATCTCTGGAGGTTCGGTCTCCCTCTTCTCCTCGAACCAGGAGACTCGGATTCTAAGACCCTTTTAGCTGAAGTGTTTGTGTCCATGCGCTCGATGTGGCCGAGCCACTGTAGTCGACGGATGTTTTCCTTCCAGACTATATCCACATCTTTGTACAGCTCATAAAGTTCGCGGTTATGTCTTCTCCTCCATTCGCTTTCCTCGCAGACTGGACCGAATATCCGCGGTAGAATTTCTCTTTCAAAGAAGCCAAGTATCAGCTCTGCAGTCCTGGTTATCGTCCAACTTCCACACAGTAGGACTGGCAGGATAAGGGTCTTGTAGAGCATGACCTTAGTTCTTCGAGTCAGGAGTTTTGACCCTAGTTGTTTGGACAAACCGAAGTAGCAGCGGTTGCCGTGGGTGATTCTACGACGGATATCCACTAGGATGTCATTCGTGGGGTCGTGACACATGTGAAGGGGACCTATAGTTTATTGTCTGTTTCGAAAGGCGAATTTCGAAAGCTTTCCATGACAGAAATACTCCAGGAGGATTGTCAGTCATTCGCTGGAGGTGGGGCCGTGAAAATTATTTATGGTGTCTTTTCCCCGAGCTGTATTCGAACTTACGCTTCGTACTCTCGCTTAACAGTCCGACGTACTAAAGATTAAGCCACGGCGTCCATATCAGCATTTTTAGCTTTTTCAATTTAAGCACCAATATTTTTAACATTTGAGCACGGACTATTAATCAAGCGTCTCTAGGTTCGATCCAGCTCGGGAAAAACACCAAGTATAATTCTCACGGCTCCACCAGTCCACTCCACTAAACGACTCGACAAACTAGACACTTAAGCCACTTCCTACCGTTGATATTATCTAGCTAAATTTACAATTTTCTGGACCTACTTATATGCACTGACGTTCTCCTTTTGTAGCAAAAAGTACGAAATACTTTTGAAGGCCTTCAGACATGTGGGAGTTTGTAAACGGATAAAAAAGGCTCGCAAGCCATTGTGCTACAGCAGCTAGTTGTATTTTTGTAAAAATATTACATTTTAATTCAAACTACATGTTAATTATAGTTACATCAATATTTTACCAATAACTCCAGAAAACAGCAGGAGATTCTGAATAAAAGGAACTAGACAATGATCAACGACTCCTTTTTATCCGAATTTCTAGAAAGGGAAGAAATATTGATACCACGAATAAAACAGCTCTTAACTGCCGCAAATCTCTTGACGAGATGGCAGAGCAGTTTAACATTCACCTCATGTGGGTGCCGGGACACTGTGACATCTCGGCGAACTGCCTGGCCAAACGCGGAACCAGTAAAACCATCCAATTGGATAAGGTCGGTCTTTGCGCAGCTCTTGCTACCGCGTTCCTCTACATCAAAACTAAGACCATCGCGGCAACCAATCTTAGGTGGTCGAATGGTGCTACTTGCCGCGTCACCAGAGAAATCTGGCCTAAGCTAGATCCTCAACGCTCATTTAGTCTTCTAAGACTCAATAGAATTCAAGTTAGGAACCTAATCAGTGTCCTAACTGGGCACTACACTTCAGTTCATTAACATATTTTCATAACCATATTTCATTACATTTTCATGATAGTTGAAGTCCACATTGGCAAAGCTGGACGACATTAATTGACTACTTAAATTTAAGAGACAAAATGTCTGTCCCTTTGTAAGACCAAAACTAAGAATTGGCTCGATTTCGATGACTTGCTCACCCAAAAACCTTCCAACGAAAAGTTTACAGAAGGAACACCATTTCAATTCAATAAAATCCCTTAAAAGAGTCCATTAAAATTGAGAATCACGTTTTCACCATTTAAAACGACAAAACTAGACTATCACAGCAATCAAATTCGTCCTTGCAGCACATTCGACAAAAAAAAAATGATTTCCTACCCACACTCAAAACAGCATCTTCCTTTCCAACTCCACGTCGTCAGAAAGAAACTTCTTTCACCGCAAAAACCCAACTCCCACCCTAAAATAAAAACCCACAACGATAACTATCGAACGAATCAATTTCAGCAGAGCAACTGTGCGCAACACCAGAGGTAAGACAATATCCTTGAAATCCTGCCAATTACCAAAACGAACACATTTATCTGCTGGATAAACTGGCACAGGGGCCATTTACAGACCGTCCAACGGCAGGAGATTTTCCCTTGACATCCTTTGTGCACTCAAATCGAATCCTTTTTCTTACTCCCCGAAAAACTTTAACACTAACTACACCCAAAAAGGAGCCAAATTGCTTTGCCCTAAAACGAAGACATGAAGACGAGACATCGTTTCTTTAAAAATCCCTGAGCCTTACCATACTTTTGTGCATAATATTCAATTTCCAAAAAAAAAAAAAAGCACCAAGGATCGAGGAGCAAGGAGGAACAGAAGGACTCCAAAGAAGGTCAAACAAAAATTGGCACGATGTGACGCTTGCAGTTTGCGCCACACAGTGCAGTCCAACGGCCCACGGATGGCGAACACAATAAATCACAAACTACGTCCTATCACCATAGAAGCACTTCATTGTCAGGAACTCACAGGACATTTTTGTGCGGCTGCACAAACTTACGTACGTACACAGCCTGCAGTGGTCATGGCTGGCGCCGGCAGAGCAAAATTGATTTCGCCTCCCTGCAAACTCGCACACACGGGTAAGTTTATCGCTCTCGAGCGTGTGTGTGTGTGTGTTCAAAATTGTGTAACCAATAAAGGATTTGGAATAACCGGACCAAAGGACGAAAAAAAAAAACACAAACACAAACACACACAGCCACAGAGACAGAAGAAAGGACCAGCCCAACAATCTCGCCGGAAGTTCGGTCCAACTGTGGAGTGGCTGGTGTCTCCACGCTTGTCCATATGGACGCTGGAAGTAGCTGATGCTGCTTTGCATCTTTCCGCTCTGGATGACGGATATGGTTGGGACAATGTGGAAAAGTTACAGGGTCTGAACCGGGATCAGGAGTTGTCAATTAAAGAGGGATGGAGGTGAGTCGTGCCTCATGTGGAACTAGTCATGTCGCTGTCGATGCCGGGGATGGCCTCCTGTCTGTGAAATTCTACCGACACGACTTGCCCACGGCGAAAAATTGATGCTTTTTGAAAAGTGCACTGTGCCAGCAGTACGTGTGCCAGAGGATTGTCGGACGTTTTTTTTTAAAAGGAACAAGGTACGACAGGAAAACTGCGACGGAACTAGAATCTAGGATCACAGGAAGTGTAGACTGCGTCAAATAATTCAAAAGGATTCTCTGATGTAAAATTGTGTCCAATGTGTCAGCTACGTCGAGGTATTTTCAGCTGTAACCTGTCAATTTGCATGCTTTGGTAATGGACGAGTGCCCAAGTTGAAAGACTGACATAAATATTAAGGAAAAATTAACAGAAAAACTCTGAAATTGTTTTGAAGTTTCTCTTGGTTCATCCTATGAGACGAACGAAGATTAAATAGAACACTCTAATTTGTAAAGTGTCAGCACCATGATCTTTAAAGTCGCAATCTGTTATTTTAAACGATTTAAATGGCTCGCAGAAGTGCCCTAGATGAAAAAATAGATTTTTGTAAAAAATATAACAAAACGACTCCGAAATTTCTCTAATTCCTATTAGTTTCGTCCAATTATCAAATTAATTACTCAAATTAGTGGTTAAAAAGATTTCTACGAGTACTACAACATGAAAAGTGGCAGCACCATGATCTTTAAAGTTGCAACCTATCATTTTGGACGATTTTCTTTTTTCAGTGTTTGACTTTGAATAGCAACAGCAAATTGAACACTACAGTTTTTGTTTTAGTTTCTTAAATGACAAATAAAGTATAGAAGGCATCGGAGAAGGTTACAAAAGTAGTGCAATGTGAGAAGTGTCACAACATCATTACGTTTTAAGTTCAATCTGGATAGGATACAAGAAATAGGATACAGGAATCGGATAGGATAGGATAGGGTACAAGAAGTACCTACCATTGTAGAGACAATTTCGCAAGAAAAAATGGAAAAAAAAGTTTTGCGAACTGTCTCAAATATTGTAAAGGATATTTCATTACAGGTCCCAAACTAAGGGACATTACACGAAACACTAAGCACAATTCTGGAAGAAAAGTTTCACAAAAAATATGAAATTTTTCAGACATTCTACAAAAAATCGTTCCAATGAGAAACAATTTATTTGCCCAATTTTCTAAATTTCTGTGAAGATTTCTGAATTTTTTAAAAGTCCATTTAGAAAAATCATTTTTTTTAAGTGTCGGAAATAAACATCCAATCAGATTAACAGCCATAAAAAAAACAAAATAGGGTCCAAATTCTGTGACATTTTTTCGCAAGCACTCAAATCCGAAGGTAATTTGACAGAAATTACGAATTGATAGACTCGGAAAAAATTACTTAAGATAAGTAGCCATAAAAACATGCAAATAAGAAAAAAAGTTTTATCCGACATGATCTTCAAATGCCAGATGTGATTTATTTTGATTTGTCAGAAATTATTAAATTAACTGACGACGAATTTCATGCTGTTCAAAACATGTAAAGGGTGATTTTTTTAGCTATTATCTTTTTAGCAACACTGGTTTAAACAGTTGATGCACGTTTCGTGTTTTGTTTCGTTGTCAAACATCTTCAGTTTGGTCTTCAATTTAACCATGAATCGTCTTACAAACGAACAACGCTTGCAAATTATTGAATTTTATTATCAAAATGCGTGCTCTGTTAAGAAAGTTCATCATCGAAAAATTGTTTTCAGCGACGAAGCTCATTTTTGGCTCAATGGATACGTAAATAAGCAGAATTGTCGATTTTGGAGTGAATATCAGTTAGAAGCATTGCAAGAGCTACCAATGCATCCAGAAAGTCAGTTTGGTGCGGTTTATGGGCTGGTGTCATCATTGGACCGTACTTCTTCAAAGATTATGAGAATCGTAACGATGAGCGCTACCGTGAGATGATATCCAACTTTTTTTTGCCTAAAATGCAAGAGATTGACATGTGGTTTCAACAAGACGGTGCCACATGCCACACAGCACGCGCAACAATGGACTTATTGAGAGGTGAGTTCGGTGAACATTTTATTTCACATTCGGGACCGGTCAATTGGCCGCCTAGATCGTGCGATTTAACGCCTTTAGACTATTTTTTGTGGGGCTATGTTAAAGCTCATGTCTATACAGACAAGCCCGCCCGAAAGACAACATTGAAGCATTTATTCGTGAGATACCGGCGGAAATGTTGGAAAGAGTATGCCAAAATTGGACTAAGCGGATGGACCATTTGATGCGCAGTCAAGGTCAACATTTGCATGAAATAATCTTCAAACATTAAATTATATGGACCGTACTATCGATTCGAATAAAGATTTCATGCATTTTTCTGAATTTTATGTGTTTTATTTTGAAAAACTTTCCTATAGCTTTTAAAAAATCACCCTTTAAAAATAGCAAAATGTAGTTTAAGTTTTGTAAAAATATAATTAGTCGACGAACTGGCTGATCTAAAATTGTTCGGCTGACATTCTTCAAAAACTCAAATTGAAAGAAACTTTGGAAGAAAATTGTTTTCAAGTGACAATAATTTTTAGTTCATTTACGGAGTTTGTCTTGCAACTCAAAAAAGCATATAAAAATTTCATAAAAATCAAATTACAATTCACTCGGGAGGAAACTGACTAAAATGTTGGGCTGTGTGTAACTTATGGGATACTGCTCTTTAACTGAAAGAAAAAACGTGAAAGAGTTGGTATAAAATGGATGTGTCTAGTATTTGCTAACCACAATGTCGATCTAAAAAAGTAATTAAAACAAAGTTAATGAGCTCCAAAAATGTAGAAACTAATCCAAGAAATCAAATTGGGAGATGAATTGCCATAAATGTAATGGTTTATTTTGCTAAATAATTAATGGCCGAATGAATTTGGTTGGAAATTTGCACTAATTTTTCAAAAATTCAAATACGCACTGACTAAGATAAAAATTCTGTCACCTGGGGTGGAATCGGCTAACGCGATAATCGCAATGAGACCTAAGAGAAAACACAATTATAACTCTTCATATTTCTCAGATATATGTACACATATATGCTTACATTATTTGTAAATTAATAAAAACACAACAACTTATCAAAATCAAAACACAAATACCAATTCAAAAATTCAAAAATGATTGAATGAATGAATGAATTTAATTTTTGACGGAATTGTCCGCGTTGCCAAGAAACGTACAATTTTTTGCGATCGCATTACACAGAGCAAAGAATAGTTGATAATCAAAAACGACAATCAAAAAAGCGACAATCAGTTATCACCTTAGCCGATTCCACCCCTGCATTTCAAATGAAATTTAAATTATTATACTGAAAAAAAAATGCTCATGTGATTTTTTTCAATGACCAGAAATGTTAATTTTTTGTAAAAAAAATAATCGACAAGTGGCTTCATGTAGTCCTTCTTCTCTCCCTCGGTACCTTCGGCCCATGCTGTGTCTTAAACAGGATACTTAAGGGTAGCCCCAACCCCTTTAGCACGCCATTTATAAAAAAAATGTAGTCCAGTACAACAAGACAAGACAAAAATTAGAAAGAGTCTTTCTCTTCTTGCATTGAGGAACTTGAGAGAAAGTTCCAATTACAATAGATTAAACGGCGGCAGACCTAAAAATACATCTTCCATGGATTTTCTGCAAGACGAACTGTTAAATTGTAGATTTTCAAAATGTTGGAATAGAATTTTAAAGAGAGAAAAAAAGCAACGAAAAACTAGTTTAAAATTGTCCAATCTTTTAATATCGAATTTGAAAAGGCACAAGAAAGAAGGTTTGTTAATTTGAATTAAAACAATTTTGTAAACTAATGCAACTCTTTTCTAAGACATTTATTTTAATTTTAACAATTCCTTAACCTGAACAACTTTACACAGATTCGGCAGATTTCAGGAAAAAGTCTAAAAGAGATTTGTTGTGTCAAAAGTCGTAGTGTAAGATAATTTCTTGCTCTCTCTTCTTTTTACGAAAATTTATAGAACCCAGATCGTGGAGTCTAATGATCCACCCAGATCGAACCCATCGATCTGGGTTCTATAAATTTTCGTAAAAATTCGTTGTACTACGATTCGCTACAGTTTTCCGTTAAATGTGCCCAATTGTCCAAAAATAAAATAAAATGTCAAATTCAACCTTCATCACAATAAATGTCACAGATGCCGTCTCAAATTGTCATCCATGTTTGACACGCAGTTTTCTTTTTTAAAAGATGGTATCTTCACCGATAACATTTAAAATTGAAAAAAATCTGAAATCAAGACTGCTCAGCGAAATTTCCGCTGCTCAAAAGTTTAGCAAACAAAAAAATAAATTTGCTATGTAAACTAACAGCAAATTTCACGGAACTAATTTCAAGTAGTAAATTGATAGCCCAAACTTAAATCGATTGCAAAAAAGGCCCTGCAATAAAATGTCCAACTGTGATAAGCCTAAAATTAGAATACTCGTGACGACGTGACACATGACTCGACCGCGCCCTGCCGTCTGCTTCACACTCCTGAAAAACCAAGAATATTTTTTTTTTTTTAATTTCAAATAACAAATCGAAACCTATAATCTTTTTATCATAAACGGCCACCCCGATTTGATAAAATCGCACCGTGGGACTTGACACTCCTCGGACTAATCGACCCGCGCCACACTGTGGACACTTTCAAAGGCGGTAACGATAAACAAATTAATTGACCACCTTAAGTCATTTCTCGAAATCGCACAAGAACCCAAAATGCGAAATTATAACGTGCCAATAATGGTCCTAAAACGGTCCCGTTTACCGCCGAAGGATGCCCGGCCTCAGGTACACGGCCGAAGACGACGACGACGAGGAATTTCTGTGTGGGAACCAGACAAGTCCCCACGCACACACTCTCGACTCTTTCCCACTCAATCCTCCGCTCCAACCTGCCTCAGGAATGCGCTATGATTCATCATCTTCGGGTTTTTGATTTTTATGTCTTATTCTTCTTATTTCTTCCCGTGGTTCTTTGTCATCGTCCTCTTTGCCTCTCCCACCGTCGTGGCTCAGGTGTTATTGGATATCTTGCGGCGCACACCAAAATACACAATAAATTTCCAAAAAAAAAAAGGAGGAGAAAACCCACACACACGAGGGACGAAGTGAATTTCTCGAAAATGAAATCACAAAAGGACACAAAAAAACAGGGGCCTAAGCACTGTACCTGGCTGGCAGTCGAGTCCGAAAGCGAGTTCGAGTCTCTTAAAGACACAGCTAACCAGTGAGGCAAACAGAGAATCGCTCCAGACCATTATAACTGTTGCTTTCGATGCTGACCGATCCTCCGAGGTCCTGCCGTCCATGTGAGGCTGTGTTCAGCAGACCTGAAGTCAGTGCTGCGTCTCTGCCTCTGTCGGCGGCATTTCTCTTGTGTTCTGGTGGTGCCCCGGACAGGGGCCACAACTACATGCACCCCGCCTGGCAATCGGTTCACCTCATCTTTTGTCCTCTCCTCGTCGGTTCTCCATTCGTCTTCATCTTCCTCTTTTTTTTTGTTTTTTGGGTTCTTTTGTGTTTGCACTCCGTTTTAGTTAGAATTTTATTGAATATTCGTAATGACGTACGGATGGATACGTGTGCATCTCGGGCGCAGAGTCGCGTATGGACATGAATTTTTTCGCGCTTCGGTCGCGGTGGAAATGATATAACCGCAAGAATATTTGGTTCGAAATCGACTCGGAAAGTGGTCGGAATGCAGTTTAGGGCAATGCCGCGCGGGTTTTTTAAGCGCGCAAAGTTTTTTTTTTCTTTTTTCATTTTTTCTGTTCCTCTGTTAGATGTGCAGAGATATGCATTTTGATAAATGACATTCTTGAGGTGGTTGCGTCATCCCACGAGAAGTTGGCAGCAGTCTGGTAGAGGGATTTTGTTGAAATTAATTGGAGTTTGTGGCTGAAGAAGATTTTGGCAAAGGCGTCGAATTGGAGTCCGTGACACGGTTGCGATGTGCTGAGGAAAGCAGTTTTTGGGGCGAATTGTTTTAGTGCCAAGAAATCGAGAGGTTTGTTGAAGTCCACGCAAAAAGTGAATAGAAGTGACCTGCGAGGTCTTTTAGAGATGGGGTGGCTTTTTTTATGAGAGAAATTTAATTTGGGAAAGAATTGTTTGGCTACCATCGTAGGGTATCAATGTTGTTGAAGGTGATAACGTCTTTCCAAAAGTCATTCTAAGTCTAAGCAGTCTTTTACAATTTAATATTGATTTTTCTCCAACTTCTCAAGTCTTTTTAATCAAACAAAAACGACTCCATTTCTCTAGTTGAGACTCCATGATAGTATTTCTGTAGTTAAATGTTGTCTTGAATTTCATTTTTAATCTTGGCACAATTTTTAGCCTTGAATCCACTGAATGTGCATGCATTTTTTAGGCTAAGTGTTGTTTAGGTTGTCGTAAACCTGAAAGAGAACGCTTAGCGTAATCATGGCAAAGTTTTCTGGACTATGTCTAAAAAATAAGGAAAGCCAATGTTTCTTTTTTATTGCGATGGCTTCACTTCAAGCTTATATTTATGTAGAATCAGAAGTTGCTAATTCTGGCAATACTCGTTTTGAAGAGCTCATCGAATAATCGCGCCAATTCAGACACACTCATTTCTAAAGTCTTTTTTTTTAAGTTTCATGTTTAAAAATGCTGAAAGTCAAGTGTTATTTTCGTGGCGTTAGTGTGGAAAGCTTATTTTTAATTGAGACAACTTATTTACAGATCTTTAGAAAAAAAAAGCCCAAATTTAAAGCCTGCAGACATCTTCTGCTTCCAAAAAAAATGACTGCTTACAACTGCGGTCAAAATAACAGCAATGATACATGAAAAATCAAGCAAATACAATGGCGTGCAAAAATGGATGGTATGGTTTTTTTGTAAATAAAAAGCCTTCCATTTGACCGATTTAAATGATTTTTGTGTTATTTGTTTCCTTACTTCATCACCAAAAAAATGAAATATAAACCATGAACGTAAGCATTAACGGCAAGGTCGTAATTTAGCACTGCGACTTACTGTTTTGAAAAAAAAAATTATGTACAATTTTTTTGCTATAATTGCTTATTAAAATTTTTGAGTTTGTATGCGATTTTTTCACAAACTATGGGCATGAACAATCTAACTTAAATGTACGATTAAAGAAAAAGTTTCGGCCTTTCTAAATTGTTATAGTATTTTATTGTAGGTGTTGCCATTGTTTTTTAATGAATTTTTTTTCCATGTTGTTTGATTTGCTTTTAAATTGCCCCTACCTCCTAAACGGGGTGAGATAGACCCTCCGCCCATAGCAAAAATTTTTTGTTTTTGGACGTTCTATGAAAAACCATTATCAATTTTTGGCGCCAAAGTTATCTTACTCTTCCCGCACATCAAAATAAATATTATTTCTAAACGTGCAAAAATGGATACATTGGGGTCAAGATGAACTTTTGTAAATTTTCATCGTTCTATAAATGCGATTAAAATAGTTTGTACTTCATATTTTTGGTGATGAAGTATGGGAACAAATAACGCAAAAATCATTCAAATCGGTCATGTGGGAAATTTTTTATTTACAAAAAACCATACGACCGCCGAGTATGTATCCATTTTTGTACGCCACTGTATGTATATCATCCATAAATTATTTTGAAATGTTGATTGTTATTTTATAATAAACTTCCAGTCCAATCATTAAGTAAAAGATTATACTCAAGTTGCAAAAAGATGTTCTTCAAAAAACAACACTGCTATTATTTTGACAGCAACTGTATATTGATCATGCTCTTAAAATTGAGCTCCAACCAACCAAAAGTTCAAATTCGAAAATTCATCCCAAAATTTAAGTACAACAATTTTGATTCAAACTTTATTGACGATAGACCTTTCGCTAATTTGCCGATGCTACTAAGAAGCAAGTAGAACTTAAAAATTCTTGAAAAATCTACAACACAAACTACCTTGCACTTAGCCAAACTGAAGGACCATACTGTCCAACACTTTCCCCGATCGCGTTTACACTCCTTCACCGCCAGAACCCTTCAATTTTCATTTTCAAACTCTCCATCCATCAATCCAATCATCGTCTGCACCTCAAACTAACGCCTTCAAGCCTCCTTTGACTTTCACTCGACTATCACGTCCACAAATGCATTCCAAAAACGATCCCACACACATCTCCACCTCGCAAAAATTCCTCCACAGATCATTGCACCCAAAAAGTATCACCTCGTCGATGCAGCCACAGCAGCAACAGCAGGAACCCAAAAAATTAGAAACAAAAAAAAAATTCTGCAGATCCCGACCGACCGAACCATTCCCACACGGCATAGCAACACAAAACTGCGAACTTAAACCAAAAAGGAAAAGAAGAAGAAAACTGAAAAAAACAAAAAAACGAAAAACGAAAAACGAAACGAATCAAGAATCGGCAGAGCCACAAGGACAGAACCGTCTCTCATCCATTGCCCTTCGACGGTGTGTGGAGGAACCAGAGGAATGCCCAAGCGGGGACCCTCTTATCGGCTTTATGATCTCACCTGGTCCTCCTGACTGATCCAATATTCTACATACGATCATATGACGCGACCGCGCTCAGCTCCAGAAATAAAATATCGCTTCCCTTTCGAAAAATTCCACGCTCCGATGGTGCAAGGCTTCTTCCACTTCATTTTCCGCTCCATCATGATCATGAGGACGGACCGTCCTCCGTCCGTCCGTTCATCCTCCTCAATTCGAGTTTTAACGTGTTTTCGAGGAACGAGCACCGCCAAGTTCGCCTTTCGGCGTTTTTGTCTTTAAGGCGTTGAGTGTCATTTGGTTGTAGCCCCAACCTCCAGCCTCCATCCGACCGTCCCCCGCACACATACACGCATTTTAAATTAGCATCTGATAGGACGGATCCTCCACCCCACGGTCTCTCGGGTCCCGATCGATGGACGGATACTTAATAAAGTATCTCACCTCGGAGGTTCTCTCTCCTTGTCGGAGGTGTATCCTCCGCCTTGTCGTTGTTCCGCGGCGAGAAAAAATTAAACCAAAAAAAAAAAAAAGACCGAGGGAAGGAGCAGACTTGGGCCCTAACACGAAAAACGAAAAAAGAAAAACCACCACACCTTTGCAAGTGGTCCTCGTGCATGTGTGTGTGTGTAAACAAATAAGAGACGACTGTCCCGCTCGCTCCTCGGTCGACTGCAGAACTGGTTGAGTGGTTTTTTGTGTTCTTTTGGCACGAAGAAAAAAAATCAAAAAAAGAACCAAAAAACCAGAACCAGAACCGTCGGAATGCGCCGAGCGCAACTCTCGAGTGACTCCGACAGAGACCTTTCCGAAGGTGCACCATCGGAGGTGCATGTACACAGACGACGAAGCTGAAAGTGTTTGGCGCGCCGTCCTACGACTGGTTGTCTGCCGCAGACGACGAACGACGGAGGATGGGACGGCGAGGCTTAGATTCTCGTCTCTCCTCTTGGTCCGGGCGGAGGTGTCTGGTGTTTTGTGTTTTTTGTGCCTTTTGTGTTTTGTGGGCACGCATTTGTCATAAGGCGGAGATTACACATGTTAATGGCCTTGAGACGAGCGCTGGCGGCTTTCAGGTCCAATAAACTTAGGTGTCGGCGACTGTCACTCTCGGTGGGGATTGTGGAGAGTTTTTCCTTTTTTTTTTGGAGAGGTGTTGAGGCCGGCCTATGAAAGCTGAGAGCGAAAGTGGTGGGTGTTGGGTGGAGGCTTGTTTAGCGTAAGGAGGTGTGACCTGTTGGATAAAAAAATCGAGTGAAGGAAGATCCTTCTTAATTCGAATAAAAAAAAAAGTTCCAAAATTCGTGAGAAGCCTTTCTAGTTCTCAAAGTAATCGTTTATTCAACAAAAACGGAGTTCGTCATGATTCAAGACCAATTCTTTTCCAGGTGGAGACGCGTCTTAAAGTTTGACTGGAAGACACAAACCTGGAGGTCTACGTCTTCTACTGGAAGTCTACTGGTGGATGTATAATTTTGCTTAGCCTAGAAGGAATGCCCTTCACATTATCTTTGTAAAACAGTCATGATCAGTTTATAGCTGCTGACATCGAGGTTGATCCACATTCTTGAATAAAAGTAAAGGGCGATTTTTTAGCTTTTTTCTTTTTGGCAACACTGGTTTAAACAGCTGACGCACGTTTCGTGTTTTGTTTCACTGTCAAACATCGTCAGTTTGGTCAATAATTTAACCATGAATCGTCTTACAAACGAACAACGCTTGCAAATTATTGAATTTTATTATCAAAATGCGTGCTCTGTTAAGAAAGTTCATCGCGCGCTTCTTCCGAAAAATTGTGTTCAACGACGGAGCTCATTTTTGGCTCAATGGGTACGCAAATAAGCAGAATTTTCGATTTTGGAGTGAATATCAGCCAGAATCATGCAAGAGCTATCAATGCATCCAGAAAAAGTCACAGTTTGGTGCGGTTTATGGGCTGGTGGCATCATTGGACCGTACTTCTTCAAAGATGATGCGAATCGTAACGTAACTGTGCGCTACCGTGAGATGATATCCAACTTTTTTTTGCCCAAAATGCAAGAGCTTGACTTGCATGACATGTGGTTTCAACAAGACGGTGCCACATGCCACACAGCACGCTCAACAATGGACTTATTGAGAGGTGAGTTCGGTGAACATTTTATTTCACGTTCGGGACCGGTCAATTGGCCGCCTAGATCGTGCGATTTAAGGCCTTTAGACTATTTTTTGTGGGGCTATGTTAAAGCTCATGTCTATAGAGACAAGCCCGCTTCAATTGACGCATTGGAAGACAACATTGAAGCATTTATTCGTAAGATACCGGCCGAAGTGTTGGAAAGAGTCAGAGAGCCAAAATTGGACTAAGCGGATGGACCATTTGAGGCGCAGTCAAGGTCAACATTTGCATGAAATAATCTTCAAACATTAAATTATATGGACCGTACTATCGATTCAAATAAAGATTTCATGCATTTTTCTGAATTTTATGTGTTTTATTTTGAAAAACTTTCCTATAGCTTTTAAAAAATCACCCTTTACTTTGCGCTATAATTATCAATTTGCAAATGCAGGGGTTGTTTTCCTTCGAACAGGATCAGGGGGTCATAAAAAAATGGGGAAATTCTGCAAGCTTGATGAAAGAATGGGGATTTTCCCCAAGAACTTGAGGCGTTTCCTTAATTACCAGGCCTAACACTTATAACTCTGGTCGCCGTTGGCTCGATCGGTTAGTGCGTCGGACTATTAAGCGAGACGTACCCGAGTTCGAATCCAGCTCGGGGAAAAAACTTCACAAACACTTTTCACGGCCCCACCTCCAGCGAACGACTGACAACCTTCCTGGAGTAATTCTGTCATAAAAAGTTCTATACGACATATAACAAAATAAAAGAATTTGTTTCTTTTATTGTATTATATATTTTAGATAACCACAGTTTTTTTTTTTTTGTATATAATGAATTATATAATTTACATTATACACTCTACCTTGCCGACAGTAAATTTCAATACTCGTGAATTACGATGTTATATTTAGATCGCCAAATTAAAGATCTTGTGCTTTTTCCTTTATTAATTTCGATCAGATTAATTGTACCATCTCAACTAAACTTACTTGTGTGTGTATGTGTGAGGTGATGGTTCTAGGAGAACCCAATTATCACTAAGTGCCGTTTTGTAGCCACAGCTCTGAAAAATTGAATATAAATTACGATTTAGAACCATCGTGCAACATTGAGGAATGAAATCAAATCTTTAATATTCATCCGGGATACCTCGCCGAGAGATTCAGGGAAGGGTTTGCCTAGAGTCCGGAACCTTGCGCTGGCGAGCGCCGGACAGAAGCAGAGGAGGTGTGTCAGAGATTCTGGTTCTGCCGTGTTATTGCAGCTACGGCAGTGTGTGCGATAAGGGATCGCTAGTCTGGCTGCATGATCCCCTATCGGCTAATGACCCGCACTAATCGCTATAATTTTAGCAATGTCTGTGCGAGTCCTATTAAGAAGGAAGAAGGATTCGTGATAAGTTGTAATCTGGCCAAGTCTCCCTAGCCACTGCGCAGTTGGTCAACTGAGACCAAAGTACTCTAACTTACTTATTTCCATAATATTTCATTTACAATCTAAGGCGTGCAAATACTTTTTCAATTTAACCCTACACTGCGCAGTGTAGCAGATCTGATATAACTCAATTATTACTTCTTTCATAAACTATGGATCACAATTTTACTCTGTTAAGCTTTGTAGATGATGTACTTCATATATTTGGAAGGGAATAATCATGCCATTTTACGTAGACTAATGGTTTTTTTTATTATTATTCTGGCATTTGCAGTCATAAATTATATAAAAAGAACATTTTTTTAGTGAAAAAAAAAGTGACACAGTGTAGGGTCAAATTTCAATTCTTTTTTTCTGAATAAATTCCATTTTTGTGTTTTAGAGAACAGATTCAAATACTCAGAAACATCTTCACTTTTGGCTTTCTGCTCGACAATAAACAAAGGTCTTGATTCGAAGAAAAGCTGTGCCAGCTTATTTGTTGACATAACAAAGGCATTTGATACGGTGAACCATAGCATACTCTTGGATAAATTGCATCGGGCTGGTTTTCGAGGTTTCATCTACAGATGGCTGGAGTCTTATCTCAAAGACAGAAAGCAAAGAGTTAAAATTGGAGACAGCTTCAGTGATAACAGGATTATAGACCTGGGAGTTCCCCAGGGTTCTGTTTTAGGTCCTACTCTCTTTCTTGTCTATATCAACTCCTTGTTCCTGTAACCCTTTGCAGGTGAAGTTACTGCTTTTGCTGACGATCTTGGGATAGCATATAACTCCGCTAGTCACCTTCAGCTAGTTTCTGATATTAACTATGACATGCACCTACTAAGATCGTGGTTCGCATATCATCAACTTACTGTCAGTAGCAAGACAATGCTAAGGTTTTTCAATATTAGGATGCAGGATACCCCGAATCTTGATTTTAATTTCCATGCCGCAGATTGTTATCGGTGCAAATTGTAGCACTGTACTTGCCACGAAACCTATCCCAGACCACCTTTTAATGAGGATGCTGCCTGTCACTCTAACTGTTTTAGAGTTGATATTGTTAAAAATTACAGATACCTTGGCGTTGTCATAGATCAAAACATGAATTGGCTTGACCATACGACAAGTCTAAAAAAGTATGTTCGTTCTTCTATACGTGGTCTGTTCCATCTTCGTAAATACTGCACGAACGATAGTTTAAGGGCCGTATATTTCGCCTTAATCCATTCTAAACTGCAATATGGATTAGGGTGTTGGGGCGGTGCTTACTGCACAAAAATCAAGCCTTTGTTGCTACTACAAAAATGCGCTTTACGTACAATTTGTGGTGCCACGCGTTTTAGCGGTTCTATGGAACTCTTTCGAAACTGGACTGAAAATCTTGCCAGTTAGACATTTATATTATTATAAAGTATCTAAAATATTTTTCATGAGAGGTGGTTATTTGCAAAGCCCTATCTCTGATGCCCGTAACCTACGCAGAAACGTTGAGCTTCTGGTTAGCATACCTTCATTCCGAACCACCCACTTTAGAGACTTTTACTCCGTCGTTAGTTGTAAACTTTTCAATCGACTTCCTAATCCAGTCCGAACACTTTCATCTTTTCTAAACAAAATCAAAGAATGGCTTCTTGAGTTCGACCACAATCAAATTGAAGTTTTGCTTTCCTACGTATCGTAATCTTAATCTTACTTTTCTTATAGTTTCTCGTGTATTTTTCCTGTATTTTTCTTGTATTTGTGTGCAATGAATAATTTAAAGTCTTAATGTCCATTTATATTGATCACTTCCATATAAATTTGTATAAAATAATAATATTTATAAATCGTTTTGATGTGGCATTCAGAGCTATTTGTTATTTAAATACGAATGCCACTACTATTCTTTCTCTACCATTAATTTTTGATTTTACATTGTTAACTATTTGACTTCTTGGCTTTTTTTTTTATTGTACTAGTAGTTTAAGAATACTGATAATAAATAAAAAAAAAAAAATATTTACGACTCCAAACATGTAACACGCAACTTGATAAAATATCAAAATGTCTAATTACAAATAATCTCAGCTTTATTAAGATATCAAGTTTATTTGTTTTTTTGGTTCGAGTTTTCTGCTGCTGAAAAGTAAATAAATAAATTTCTCACAGAAAGAGCAAGCATTACTCTGGGACAATAAAATCTCTCAAATTGTTTAGCTTCGAACTTCAAAAGTAATAAACGAAAGCAATATTTTTCTTATCTTTAATTTTTCTTAAAGTGCAAACCAATAAATCGCACATTCTCATTTTGTTTTCGAACTCACATTGACTTTGGTATTCGATCGTTTCACATAAACAAAAATTTTGATGGCGCTTGCAACTGAATGTCGTAGTGTTGTCCACAAGCTAAAAAAAAAAACAAAAAAAAAGAAAAGAAATAAATAAAAATTCACTGAGCAAGGAAAAATCGTTGCGCATTGTTTTGCAGCATTAAAAACTAAAAAAAATAAATAGTCAGCGTAACAGCCCATACATTTTGTTTTTACTATTTTAACAGCCCATACAGGGCCAGAGCCTAGCTTCTTCGCTGAACTTAATATCAGCGGAAATTGTCTTCTATTTTATCCTCTTATCTTGTCGACAACTCGGCAATCTTTTTTAAAACAACTTTCCCGTTTGTTGAACCAAATGTACAAATAATGAATCCTTATAGAATGATATTGATTTGTTTTATGTGTCCTCGAGATGAAAACTCCCATAGCTCCTAATGTCTCCATTTCACATCGTAATTGTCACTTTGCTTCGAAATTCGTAACCACCTTAACAACCCTCAGCATTCCTCACCAGAGCATGAAATCGAAGCCAATAAACCACATGATTAAATAACCCTAAATGCAATAAATCAATTAAGACCGAGTTCCGGAGTCCTCTTGTCTCGCTCTCAAAATAAACAATTTCTCTGCAATCCCAACCGCAGTTCACTTCAATTATCTAAATAATCACCTTCTCCAGCGAGTAACTCCCCGGATACCCCAACATCCCAATCAGGACCAAGAGGATCTCCATTCATCTTCACCACTCGTGACCACTCAGAACTCATTGGGGTTTGCAAAAACCTTGTTAGTCCACCAGTGTGCCCCGAATAAATGGACTTCCGTCCAGGCCATCGATTCCTTTAGTTACCACATTCCTCATGTGTCCTCTCGCCCCCCCCTTTCCGTAACCGCATGTCCTGACAAACGAAACAGAAAATGTCATCATCGTCGTGGAGGTGGTTTGGTTCTTTTTTTGGAGAAAAAAAAAAAAGAAAAACACACACGAGAATGAGACCAAGTTGATTGGATCCGAAACTCCTCCGTGAGTCATGGCAACCTGTGGTGGAAAACAAGATTTTTCCCCACACACACAGAGAAAGACGAGCGCGGTTGGAGATCATAAACAACATCTCCTCAAATCAAATTCAATTTCGAAACGAAATTCCCAGCCACACAACGAAATCCAATTATAAAAGTCAATTCCACACATGAACACAACGAACAGGTGACACTGGGATCCCAAAAGGCACACACACTCAGACACAGATGAGTGCAAGAAATTCCTCAGGTGGTCCTGACCTCAAGTTTTCAGAGTCTTCCTCGGCTTTGTGTGCAACCCAACCGACGACGACGTGGTGTGCGTGTGACTGGGTACGAGTTTCAAAAGGTCGTTCCTAGAAAAAGGTCTCGGGCGCTGTATGGAGAGCCGGAGCTCCTCCGACCGACGTACACTCAACTCACTCCGCAGTCGTAAATAAAAAATACAAATGAGTCTCCCCGGTAACAGGTTATGCTTCATTTCGGTCGAAGTCGGGTGTGAGGCGGGTGGACGAGAGTGGAGCAGCTCCTTCCAGGCACAACCAGGAGTTATGTCGAGTCTTGGACTGGCGAAATTCCTGCCCCCGAGTCTGTGTGTCACCACTGCGGTGGTCCCACTGTCGGCATAACTCACCCCGGGAGCGGAACCGGGAGCGGAACCGGGAGCAGGTAATTTTGGCATTCATTGGTATTTATAAAGGAGTCGAGCAGCAGTCCTCTGCCACTCTGCCAGTTGACTAATTAATGCGAATGGCTGAGGAGGTGGGGGATGGACACGTCTTTTGCGTTTGTTTCTTGAGCCGAAAGCAATTTTCCTGCCACCAGATCTCGTATCTTCCGGTAATGATGACACTTCCGTTGTGTATGTGGGTTAATTAGATGTTAGGGGACAGTTTCTTTCTCTCGTCTTTTCCTTCGAAGGACACAAATTAGTGAGTGTGGGTGTGGGGGATGGTTGTGGCTCTAATGAAATTCACTCTCCACACGCACGTGGGACGGAGATGAGGAGTCCATTGTTGCACTTTGTGATGAAACTTGATTTCGTTCGGGGGACGATTGGGGATGCTTGGCATTCAGCGAGAGTGCCGCTAATTAAAGTGATAATGGGGTGTGCGTGGAGGGGTGCAAATCGAATTGCCACCTCATCTCGTCGAAGGCCTTCGGGGGAGGTTTTCAACAATGTGTCGCCTCTCTTTGAAGTGTTTGCATGTGATGCTACTCAATTAATTGAATTAAATCGGCTCTGAATGGTTTTTTTTTCTTTACTGAGCTCTTCAAGAGATAAGGCTTCCGTGAAACGATGACTGCCAAGTCAAATTTGTGCCAAAAATTCATTTCCAAGTGTGAACAACTTTAAATCAAGTGAACTAATAAAAGTTTTTCCAATCGAGACTTAACAACTTTGAATTTAGTTTATGAACGCACCCCATCATCGAACTGTCATTGTCAAATTTATTCAACATATTCATCGTGGCAAAGTACGAGCAACGTCTGCAAATTATAAAAATTTTCTACAGAAATTCGGAGTCGGTGAGGTGACCGCAAATTTAAGAGCGTTAACTCCAATTTTCGGTCGTAATTCTCGTCCTAGTAGACAGGCAATAGCAAGTTTAATGCAAGAATTTGAGTCTACGTATTCGTTGTGTGCTGTTGCCGTGTCAGTCGGATCGGTCGAAGTGTCGAAAATATCGCTGCCGTTCAGGCGTCCATAGCTAACGATCCAAATCAGTCAATTCGAGGAGTTCTCAAGAATTGGGCATTGCTCAGACCACATTATGGCGTATTTTGCGTAAGGATCTTGGCTTACACCCATAAAAGATCAAGCGGACGCAAAAATTGATGCCGATGGACCATTTAAAGCCACGTACGTGCTCCGATTGGACTCAGGAAACGATGCGTCAAGATGATGAAGTCCATCGCAAAATCATTTTCAGTGATGAAGCTCATTTTTGGCTCAATGAATTCGTCAATAAGCAAAATATGCGTCATTGGTCGGCTGAAAATCCACATGTATCCCCACTTCTTCCACAAAAAATAATTGTGTAGTGCAAGTGGCGTTATGGGGCCATATTTTTTCGTCAAGGTTCACAGGAAAATAACACCACAAACATTTTTTCACAGCCGAGCAAATTGCACTCGCTATTTCTCCCTTAATCATCTCTAATACATTTTTTTTCAAAAATTAACGCTTCGTTTTCAAATTCTCTCGTATGCCAATATAACACTTTTCTCGGTTCTCGTATTCACTTATCATTGACAACGCCCGAAATCCATTCCATTCTCTCTCTGAACACCCACCAATGAGTTGACATTTCAACTGGCGGTTGTCATTCCTGAATAAGAAAAAAATTCTAATCTTTCCCCAATTCGGGACTCCAAAAAAAACCAAAATACTCTTTCAAAATAAATCGTTCGAGTGAAATAAATTCCCGTCGAAGCCGCCAAGAAGATGCTTCAACGATGACACTAGCAGAAGAGTTTCGTTCCTGTTGGTTAATTGCCACAATCGGCTGCATCCTCTTTGGAGCTGGGATAACAATCCTTTTCTGGAATGAGGTAACCATTGACTGGATTCTTGAAATCATAAATTAACTCCTGTTCTCCTTAGGGCAGAGCAGTTCACATGATAATGTCGCTGGATGAAGCTCTCGATGCTGCGGTGTCGATAAATGCCGGTGAAGAGATTGAAAGTACCTACGAGGACAGGATTATTCACATCACAGGACCGATTGTCATTGGGGAACCACTCACGGAGCCCGACTATAACATTCAAGTGCTCGCGGTGAAGCTGAACAGGCGTGTACAGATGTACCAGTGGGTTGAGGAGACACTGTAAGTAGAGGAGAGGATGAGGTTTCATGTCACTGACTGAGTTTCTTTCAGGGAGCAGAACTACGGAGAGTCCGTGGCCACTGTGCAGACAGAGAGCAAGACCTACTATTACACCATGCAGTGGAGGGACAAGCTGATCGACTCGAGGAACTTCTACATCCAAACTGGCCACCATAATCCGAAGAAGTTCCCAATCGAGAGCGAGACCCAGGTCGCGGACAGTGTCTTCATTGGACGGTATGAGCTCGGCAGCGAGATCAAAAACAAGTTCAACAACTTCGTGGAACTGACGTCCGACTCCAGGCCCGAAGACCCGTCGATCAAGCTCCACCTGGGACTCTACTACCACAGCGACGACATCTTCAATCCTGAAATCGGCGACATTCGGTTGCTCTTCTCCTTCGCCGGCATGGAGGGCGAGTTGGTGAGTTGCAAAATAGTCCCATGACCCATGAAATCATGGCTCCCTCTTTCAGTACACGGTCGTTGGACAAATGCACAAGGGCAAGCTTGTGCCGTACGTCACATCACGCGGCTCCAAGGTCCTACTCGTCTTCCCTGGCGAACTGAGCCTGACAGAGGTCTTCAAGAAGGAACACCACGCCCAGCGGCTGACCACTTGGGGCTACCGGTTCATGGGATGGGTTTGTCTGTTCTTCGGAGCCACCTGCACCGCGTCCCTGTTGCATATCATTTGTAAGTTGAAACGAATGTTCCTCCTGGACAGTCAATCTTCATCCTCCTCCGTTTTCAGTGTCACAGATCAACTACCTCTCGTCTCTAGCGCCGGATCCTCGATACCCAGCCGGAGCGAATCTCATGCTCTCGCTCTCGTTGGCTCTAGTCATCACATCTGTCGCGTGGGCTCTTCACAGACCGTGGGTTGGCGCTGGACTTCTGCTGGCAGCAGCGTCGCCGTTTTTGTACTGCGCCAGGACAGTGACGCAGTATCATAACCTCAATTAAGTGGAATCTTGTCGGTGGTTTTTAGTTTTTTTTATTTATTTATTTTGTAAAATCTTTCGAGGTGTTGTTAAATGGTGGATTAAAAGTTTAACAAAAATTTAAAAAAAAGTTGAGTGTCTAATTTCGAGTGAGGTGACGTCGTAGAAGGTGTCCAACTAATCCAATTGGCCATCCTGTGGGAAGTGAGTGTGTAAAGTTGATGCACTTCTTTCGAGGCAACAAATGCAACCAAATTTGTAATTTGCTTCTGCAAGAAAACGCGGTTCAGTATGGACAACTCTATAATCGCAGAGAGAGTTCGTCCATGCGCACTACATCCGCGAGATAAAGACCACACCCGCGTCTATCGTCTGCAAAAATCAGGAGCGACCAAAAAGAAGACCATCCTACATCAAGTCGTTTCGGTGCAATGCATTAAGCCGTCGAAGGTGTTTCAAACAGAACTGCGGATCAAGCGATGCTCGTCCACAATGACGATTGCGCGGAAAAATGCCACGAATCGCGTCAAAGACGATAGAAGAACGAGTTGCAAGACTTAGTCCATAAAATGCACGAGATGCTGCAGGCCTCTATCCATCTGTTCAGCGTCTTCTAGGTTTACGACAGCTTTGAGAATCAGACAAAAGGAAGATTTGTTCTAGTGAGACCAGCGGCGTTGAGAATGAGAAGCAGAAATAAAAGCAACGAGATATTCATGTCCATTTTCCTTTATTTCTGATGAGAAGCGAAAAGTTCCTGCTTCCTTCCTTGTCGACAGCCGTAAAATGCTTTGAAGAACTCCAACTTGAGGTCTTGGTTTTTGCATTTATGGCTGAAAACCAAGAACATCAAGTAAATCTGAAGAAGCGTTAAGATGGTAGAGGAAGATTGTGAGATGAGCTTGAGAAATGCCTTCAGAGATCGCTAACACGGTCTAGATTTTCTGGTTTCTGGTTTCTGGACATCTCAATCCTGCCATAAACTCAAGAACGCAATAAACTTATACCTCGAATTAGCCCTCGAATGTCGAAACAATACAGAAAACGAAACCTTTATCCTTAAAATACAAAAATAGTGAGAAAAGTCGTCTTCGAAGCCTTCAGCGTAAAGCTGCTCTACCTACTTGACTATGAAGCGAAAATTTGGTTGAGTAAGAAGACGCTGCAGCTTGACTCCGCCAGAAAAAGGCGTAAAGCTGCTCTACCTACTTGACTATGAAGCGAAAATTTGGTTGAGTAAGAAGACTCTGCAGCTTGACTCCGCCAGAAAAAGGCAGGATCTAATAAAAGACATGACAGATATGATGTGAAAATTTTGTAAGCGTCCCTCCAAAACCTGTACGATGGACTCAGGGTCTATGAGCTTCATTCTAGAGTCAAGAACGTGGGCTTCACTACCGAAGAAAACCACGGAAACCTATACCAATGACAAGGAAAGTAAAAAAGGACAAAGGAATGTTGTCACGAAGCCGCAGACAAAAAAGGTATTTTGAAAAATAAAAAATTGAATTTGATTTTCTACTGATTTCCAATTTGATTTTTTTTTTGAGTCCAAAATATTTCTATTTCTTTAATTTAAAATGAGATCAAGGAGATGTACAAGTCGACAGCAAATTTATATCACAATCTAATGGAATTTGGTCAAAGTCAAACAGACTTAATTTTTTATTATCTTCCCTTTATAATTTTTGACCAAATAGCTTCTCATTTGAAAACAAAAAAAGGCTGCACTTTTCAAATTCGAAAAAAATAAATTTCCAATCACAACCGACTCACTTCGAATTCAACCACGCCGTTTGCCTACTCAAACACACTCACTCGCCGTCGATCGCACAACCACCGCACATAAGCGCACTTCATCGCATACAAACGCTCACCGCAGGCCGTTGGAATTTCAATTTAACGCACAGTCGGTTGACTGCTTCGCGGCTTCGCTTGTCAATTGGAATTTCGCTCCCGTTCGTTTGGACGTTCCCAACAAAAAAAAAAAAAAAAATCTCAATTTTTTCATAATTCCATAATTTTATTTTATTCCCCCTCATAAAACGGTCGCGTTTGAAAGTTATCCCACCACCAATAGGAGTCGTATTTGAAAAGTGAAAGAAGAGAAATAAATTGTAATTTTTTTTTTCGTGTGTGTCCTACGACAACAAGAAGAACCAAAAGATCCATTCGATCAAAAAAAATCCGCGCGTCGAGAACAATTTGTCTGCTCTGGCGGCCGTGAAAAAAAATATTTCATGAGGACACCCGAAGAAGGTTCGCCTCTTTCAAAAAAAAAAAAAGAATTCTCTCTTCTCGTCCGTCCCCAATTTGTGCAATGTCTAGTGTGGATGTGAATTAAAAATGAAATTCCGCGTGTGATTGTCGTGAAAACAGTTTGCGTTTAAAAACAAAAAAGACAAAATTGATTTCTCGCGTGTGTTTTTGGCGGATTACGCACAACAATGGAGACTATCGAGGAGCAATCCTCGGCCAAAAGTGACGGTGAGTTAGCAGATCTCTTAAATTCAGGATCAAACTCCGGGAGGGGGAAACTGTTTTCCCTGCCGACTGTGTGTGGGTGACGAGGAACGGGTGCGACAGGAAGCACCTCGTCCCTCCTCCAACTTTTTGCGGTTATTTTTAAAAATGTTGTCTTGTGTTTTTTTTTTTTTTTTTTGCGAGCTGGCGACAAATGTTCGCGGTTTTGTTGTTGCTGGTGCTGTCGGTGTTCTCGGATGGCCTCCCTCTTAATTCTTTTCAATCATCTTTCGGGTTATTTTTGTACTCCATTCGCCTCTTCGTCTAATCATCTGGGTGCGCATGTAGACCGACGACCAATTCTCTGTCGTCTGATCTTGGGGGATGATTGAGGAAATGCGCTCCAACATGGTGCGGGAGGCGTGCGTCTATCACAAGGCACCGATTGTTGGGCTAATCACAACCGAGCGGCCCTTTTGTCATCGCTAATTTATGCTAAACACGATCTAGCTCAGGCTGGGAATGGGATGAAAGGAAGCGCGTTTCCGATTGTCTGTCCACAGGAGGAATTTTGAGGTCATCGTGAGTGTGTGTAGCCTTCCGTCTGCCTGCAGGACGAAATAGTTTGCATACCTGTTGTAAGCATTCGTCGGCGACTGATGCAATGCATTTATGACCACCATTTGCCGGATTATCTGAACCGAGAGAAAATAAAAACAACTTTCCGCTAATCACTCGTGGGCGGGGATCTCGTCTAAAGATAAACATTTGATTAGTCATCGCTTGCGGTTGCCATTTTCGGTCTCAAATCCGAGAAGAGTGCTGATTTCCTTTTTTTTTTTGGGTTGAATTGTCCTTTTATGATGCGTCGTCTCAGTTTATTGAGGTTGTAAAATTTTGCAGTCCTCGGTTGTTAATCATCGTTAACTTCTGGAGATTAGCAAAGATTTTTGCAGCGGGCGTGAGATGGTGTCTTGAATTACGGTCAGACCTTTGCCAATACCCGAGGAAGTAGGCTAGTGAGACATGTGTGTCGGTGTGGCGCTAGTAAACGTCCTGGGTGATTAGTCGAAGGCAAATTTTCGACTAGGGAGTCATAAACAGAATTAATGAGTTTAGCCCTAATCCGCCCACCATTTCTGTTTTGATTTTTAGAATTTTTTTCAAAATTTTCAACAGCAATCACACTTGAGTTTGTTTCCATAAGGACCCACTACGTAGAAATGAAAAAAAAGTTAAATTGTAGCACAGAAACAAACGTGCAGCTTCATCATTCTTTACCTCTTTATTCGCCTGGATTAAGGTTAAGGTGAAGGTAAACTGTGTGGCTTAAGTACCATAAAAATACGAAATTTACGAAAATCTCGGTACAAGCCACAAGTCGTGAGGTCGTGGTAAGTGGTTATCCAACAAATTTTGATGAGAAAACACGAAATTCCGCTGTCCTTAAAATTTTGGGTAAACGCAACATTTCATGCCGACTGCAAAGGGCCAATCCTGTCGTCTTAGCACAGGAAATGCAACACATGAGTATTTCGTCAATTCGAATAGGACACCGCGAGTGAGAAGGGGGACACCTTGCCTCCAATGGGTCCACAAGGACCTAAGTAAGGCAGGAACAAATTTCTGTCAGCCTAACCTAACCTATTTCGTCAATTCAAAGACCTGGACAAGAGTTCAGTTGGACTTTGAAGCCGTGGTTTTGCCGCTCTGAGGATGTCGTTTTATAGCACGGGCAATAATATACAGTCGAATCGCTCTAAGTCGAATTTTCACGGGACATCAAAATGAGTGAGTTAGAGAGAGTTCGACTTAGAGGATGTTTTTTGTATGGAAAATTGGGAAGGGAAATCCCAAAATATGGCGAAAAAGTTCGAGTTAGAAGGAAATTCCACTTAGAGGGAGTCGAGTGTATATAAATTCAACTTCAAAGTGTTACCTTAAAATATGAGCTAAAATATTGACATAGTTAGAATAAATAAAGATAAAGGGCAAAAATCCATTTTATTTGATCTACTTGATTGTAAATTCGGAATAAGTTTGAGTCGCGATCAGAGGGGGCATTTTTCTGCACGACGTAACAGCCGGCTTAGGGCCAGAGCCTAGGGGTCATAGCAAAAAAAAATCCTTCAACAAAAAAAAAAAATAACGCTTCTTTTTCTTGGCAACAAAAACAATTCGGCGACAACTGTGAGCACTTGGTTGTGACTTTGTAGGGGCGGACCAATTCGGGGTCTTTAAACAAAATTCATTAGCTTCAAACGAAGGCGCAAGAATTCTCCAACGAAACTTGACCTTTAATTTTTAGGTAACGAAAACAAATCAGAGACAATTTTAAGTCGATTAATCGTGACTTGCTACTCCAAGGCAAGACGTGAAAAAAATTAAACAAAATGTGTCTCCCATTTGTCGGTAACAGAAACAAATCTGCCACAGCATTCAACACTTGTAGACTTTCTAAATCAAGACCAAGTCACAAAAATCACTACGTAAAACTTGTCCTCCATTTCTTGCAAAAAAAAAGAGAAAAAACAAGAATTTGAAGGTTTGATCTTGATGTGTACTTAAACAACATTTAGCCGCCCATCTTTCAAAGGATAAGTTTGAATTATGATCTAAAGTTGACCCAAAACTCTTTAACACATGGAATGCCACGCCATTTACGAACAAACTTAGTACCGGTCACTGGTGACGATCATGGCATTCAACGTGTAAAAAAAAAAAGAAAAACGCCGGCAATAAAAATCAATAAATTTTGCGTCATTCTCCGATAATTTTAAACAACTCGATCGTTGCATCCTAACTCAGAACTAAGCCGCAAAAATCTCTAAACAAATACTGACCATCATTACTTGGATACAAAAATTAATTTTCGAAAGCTTTGCGCCTTTAATCGTGACTTCCTAACAAAAAAAAAAAAAAATAGTCGGCGTAACAGGGCCAGAGCCTAGCTTTTTCCCAAAAAAAAGCCAAGGCGAAAAATCACTAAACAAAACGTCTGCCTTCACTTTTTCGCAAGCAACATAAATCAAAAGCAGCTTTGAACAGTTGGTCTTGATTTGGTAACGAGGGGATGAGATAAAAAAAAACATGAAAAAAAAATTTGGTTGTCCTTTTTTAGCAACAAGAATAAGTTTGAAGACTTCCTCGATCGTGACTTTCGAACGCAGCGCAGAAGCTCAAAAATCTTTCAATGAAATTTAGCTCTCTTGCTAGCAAAACAAAATCCGAAGCAACAAAATCCAGCCCTATTTTTCGAAACAACTTTGAGCCATGATCGCGAATTTTTAATGTAGAACCAAAAACATTTTTTCACAAGTTATTCAAATGATGTATTGGCAGATATGAGCTCTGTAGCGCTTTGTACATAGCCGGAAAATTCAAAAGACAAAAAAGCAATATTTGACAACCTAATATGAACTGCAGCTTCTTTTCAAATTACTCACTTGAAGTTGAACACAACTTTAGGACTTTTCTCTTCAACTTCTTGTTTTGTTCTCTTCTTTCTTCTTGTTCTCTTCAACATTGTTTTTACTCACTCAACTCAACTTTTCTCTTTCTACACGATTGAAGGATTGTTAATTATTTCGGTTCTAATTTTTGTGCGAATTTGGATCAACTTTGAGCACATGGTGTTGAATTTGCTAACACGGCACTAAGCCTGAAAAAAGTTGACACAAGTCTTGGTCGTCTATTTCTGGATCAGAAGTTGTTTTTCTTATTTCATCATTAGCCTTTTTCTTTCATCAGCAATGCAAGAATCTGTGATCTTTCAGCTAAATCGAAGGTTCAATTATTTCGCTTCAAAAATGTGATTTTTTTCTGTGTAATCAAAGTTACTTAACCGAAGACTCTTGACCACTTCTAATCTCGAATCTTTCAATTTCAACTGTAAATCTCTTCACAGATAATCTTGAAACAATCTTATCTCTCGGCATGTGTACCTTCACCCGTCCAAGAGAATTAAAGCAGCAGTCAAGATAAAAGAAAATAATTTCACGCAGGGTTTACAAGCCGCTTACTTCGCGACCTTGTACAGTCATTTATCTCCCCAAGCGAGTAGCAATACAAATTGCACTTCTCTGCATGCAGTAGATGGCACCTTAAAACCGGTCTTTTTTTTTTGAGGGAAAACAAAACCACGCACAAGGGATGATGAACAAAATTCCACCGAAGAGCTGTCTCCTGGTATTTCCAGGGGTGCATTTGCAGATTGCGCACATGGATTACAATTTGACTTAGGGGTGTGCAGCAGCGATCGGTGGCGTACAATATTTCAAAGCATATGTCCGTCTTTCCGAGTGGGATGTGTGAGGTCGTGTCCTGCTTACACACACGCACAGAAAAAATGAGGGAAGGAAGGAAAAAATAACATTTGGATGGTTGCTGTTGTGGAAAATTAAATGCAGTTGGATGAATGCGTTTCGTTATCCGTTTTTACCTGGAAAATTTATAGCAGTCTACTTAACTTCGATGAGGGTGTAGGTAGGGGTGTTAGAAGATTGTTTGGTATTTTCCCCTACCTGCCACGAAGCAGGTTCTGAGCTCCTCGATTCATTTAAAAGAAATTCGATGGTTTTTTTCTTTCGACCCTGCTGGCAACATTGCACTCGACGATGACAGCAACCTGACAGAGAATCAATTAAGATGCTTCCCTCACAACAAATTGCTTGATTTGTTTTCGAAATTCACTCGTAAATTTATTGGCAACAGACAAAGTAATCCACTTACGCCTCGCAATTCTTTATCATTCGTGAAGCGTGCTTTTTCGTATATAGAGCAATGTTAAAATTAACAAGTTCATTGAACGACTCACATCTGCGGGCCATGAATGTGTCCGCGAATACACAGGAGTTCCTATCGTCGTCATCGGCGCATCTGGGTCAGGAGGATGAGAGAGTGTGGATGAGTGGATTCTTGTTTATAAAACTCGAACATCGATTGAGATTGATCGTCGTTAAGCATGCGGATTTCAATGATAAAAACCTGTTGTGCGACCATGAGAGCTCGATGAAAGTCACAAGACTGTAAGCATTTTTAGATAACTCGCAAACCATGCGCTCAAAGTTGATAATAGTTTTGTTTCCACACAAACGTAGGAGAATTCTAAAAATGATTATAAACACACTTATTTAATTGCCACTCAGAAACGAATAAACCTCAACACCTCGTCTGTGGTGTTGGAAAAACGTGATTTCCCAATTCAACGGTCAATTTACGCGTGGAAACAGAACGCATACTTACACAACGAAGCCCATTTTTGTCCTTGGCACGAGTCATAAATCTCTCCCCATCACCGCCGTCGAGGCAAAAGGAGATGCTCGAGCAATCACTCAGAATTCCAATCGCCGTCGTCGTTTCAGTTTTCCACCATTAGAGATGAGACGATTCACGCAAACGTTTTACATTTCATGTGGACAAATTTCAATTAGTTGTTGATACACTTCTCTGTGTGTGTCGTTTTCTTTCTGCTTCGGGTTTAATTAGCTTGGCCCAGTGCCAATTGTCCGCGCTTCGAACAAAGTTGTCAATTTGAACAATTAAAGCAACACAGGCGACGAATCATCCACGACGATAATTATTTTTGTATGTTGTGTTTTCCTCTCCTTAGATGCATGCAGGTGATTTGGTTTATTTTCGTTCAACGTAAACGTGTCCTAAAATTGGAGGTGTTACTCATAGTGCGTCCTCAAAATCCGAGTCAAAACAGGAGATCTTCTGAGGTCTTCCGATGACACGACAAATTGTGTGTTCGTTAGTGAGTTAAGAGGAACTCTCATCACTTAGTCAGAGATGTTTTGTTTTCGACGTGATATCACACGTTGTGTGGGCGTGTCGTGGCAACGATATGTGTGCTCTTTGGGGCGACATTAAGGCACAATCGTGGGAATTTCCTTCATTTTCCATGGAAATGCTGAGCGAGTAATGAAAAATTCACGACATTTTGTTATTTGTCTTTCGATTCCGAAGAGAAAGAGGAAGGAAAATATTTTTTAATAAAAAGAACTTATTTAAAAATAATTGTATATTTTTAAATTTATTTGGAATTCGCGATGAATTGATCGGATGTGTTCGAAAGAATTAGGTTAGGTTGAACTTTCATAAATCTCCCACTGCACAGCGAGAAGAATTAGGCTAGGTCGAACGTTCATAAATCTCTCACCGCACAGCGGGATCTAATTGACTGACCTGTCGGTACCTGTACATCTCCCTTCCAAGGAATGGGAATGGAGGCCTTAGCTAATTCCCCTGGCTAATTCTATTTGTCATGGAATTTTGTTTTTTGTTGAAGGTTCTTCGTTGAGCACGCACGGAGGTAGACAAAAATGATGTTCGGCTTCTTAAGTTGACTTGATGTGTTTACTGCTTATCTATCTACGTGCTTGTAGCTCATTTTTGGTTTTCGGAACTTGTTTTTGTTTCGAGGGTTTTTGTTGAAAATTAGCCTGTTGCCAAATTTACGCCTCGCTGTGGCATCCTTTTTGTTTGTTTATTTTGTTTGAGGGACGTTTGTTATGAAATGCCCGCAATAAAACTCTTGTGTGGATTTTGGGAAAGCTAATTGGTTGTTGTCAGAGTGAAAAGAGATCCAGGCATAGGATCAGTCGAAGCTTGGAAATAGAAACATGAAGTACGAATATTGTGGAACACCAGAAGTTTAGAAATTAAATATGCAACCGAAACAGAAACAACGTGGGGTATTCAAAAGAAACATGTCCTCCAATTTAGTCTCATTTTTAGACACTGGAACAGCAGAAGGAAGTATGCCCAAGCGTAACCAGGCAAGATTTTGGACTTGGTTCAGCCATCTCATCCTGGGTCGACAGAGCGGTCGCCTTCCTGACGGGATCGCATTCAAGACGCATCTCAGCAGTCGTATGAATGAACTCCAAGATCATGCCTTTCGACTTTAATCGGATTTTTCTTGATACTTATCAATTTCGTTGTACAATTGGTTGAATACCTTTGATTCAAGTTCCAGAACTCACGGTCTGACTTAGTGTCTACCAAAAGGTCACCCGCTATTGGCTGAACTTGGCGGTAGGTTACTCGAGTTTGGAACACATGAACTCAGTACCCATCAATCACTCCCAGAATAATCAGATGATTGATGGGGAAAAGAAAATTTTTCCACCAAAACACTCCAAACTCGTAGCACTCTCACTTCCTGCTCTCCAAACGAAACCACATCCACCCAAAGTCCAAGAATTTTAAATCACTTTCCCCGAATAGTGCCCAATTAACAAAAACGATTTTAGTTTTTATGCCCTCTTTAACATTAGTCGTGTAGGTGTTTTTATTTTTTTTTATTTTTTATGAATTCACAAGAAATAATCCCGTGTTGTGGTATTTCTTGTGTACGGGGGCGGGTAAAAAGCAACCGCAGTTAAATTGGGAATTTATCCTTGCTGCGAGTGGTGATTCCCAAAAATAAAACTTTATTTTTCTGTGTACCATCCGAAAATAACCGAAGTTTCTATTTGTGGTTTCTAATTATAAACAATGTCCTCGGTAGGTGGTGTACTCATCACTTCTTTGTCTATTTTTTGCCAAATGACGAGGAGGATCTAAAAATGGCCCTTCATTTGATCGTATTTCGCGGTAACAGGTGTAGATCGGAGGTGCAATTGTTTCACTTCAAAGGTTAACAAGTGAGTCGAAGGGTCGTCGTTAGATTACCGCATGGGTTTGGTATGCGGTTTGACGTCGGGGAAAATTGACGTACTGTGAATGCAATTAGTCGCTCGTGATCGCGATGTCGCGACATGTCGTGTCATCAGAAGGTAATTTCGTGCATTCTTTTTTTTTTTTTGCTGTTTGAAACAAGTTCTACAGCCTGGTCTCGGGGCTCACCAATTATTGCAAAGTGTGTATATACTCCACATAACCTAAACAATTTTTTCTCTCTTCGCCTAGACATTCCAGATCGTCTGTGTAAATCAAAAACAGCAAATAAATGTTAATCGAAGTTAACCCACGCAAAAAATTTGAAAAAAAAAAATTCGTTTGTTCATGGACTCCGCACTCTTCGAGGTCTATAAAAAGAAACAAGAAATTAACATCTACTTCAAGTTTGCGATAAACTACACGCCTAATCTTTGTGCGGGGCAGCCGAGCGGGCGGTTGAGTCATATGCCCAGGGACTGTTTGTGTACCAGAACAATTCTCTCTTATGCCGGACATGAACTCGTAAGCAAAAAGGCATCCCTGACCCATATGTAGTTTACCGAAATGTGGTGGAGATCTTGATGGCTTCGACATTGATGTGGTTTTTAATTAATTTGCTAAACAATTTACATGGCTGTGCTGATGGTCTGACAATCAACTGCTCTTCGTTCGTGTGTAAACACAGACTCACGGAGACGCCCGTGACCTTTGGCGTGTGTGTGGTGTGCCTGCAGACGCATAAACAACCGGGAGGAGGGAGTCTTTGTTTTTTCTCAATCCTGCCACCTGTTTAAGTAGTGCGGGGAACAGCAGCACCTGGAAACTATTCTCGGATGGTGGGATCCATCTGTTTACACATGCACTACACCGTGTGTGGATTTTAGAAACAATTAAAGTTTACTCAACCAGTGCACAGAGGAGAGCATTATTTTTTCAAGTCACTGGTAAATTTCCTTTACGACTTTCTCAAACAAACGAAATCACAGTCAGACAAGATCATACATCGTGTTGATGATTTTCCAAAAAAAAAAATAAAAACGAAAATCTCCATGAAGTGATAAATTTATTTAAGAAAACACATCAATTCAAAAGACTGCAAATCTATTCGTAGGCACGACTAAGGAGGCTGGTTTGTGTGTGCTGAACGAATGCATTCGAGAGATGCACGTCTGGTTTTGCTAAAAGTTTTCCAATAAATTTCATTACCAAGTGCCACCGCACAGGTCGAGTGTGGTGGGGCGGTAAGACGTCGACTCTCATTCAAGATTTCTGTTTACGCCAATAGTTTTTGGTTTTAATTACGATTGGGGATGATTGCAATTGAATTGCAAAACGTTGCGTCGTCGTCGTCGTCGTTCTGTGATGGCGGCGGCGGTGGTGGGAGTGGATTCCTGGCACATCAAAGAAAGATAAAATAGGGAGAGTGCATTGTTTTAGAGGAATGTAATGACGCGTTGTTAAATTTAAATATTTGAATAAAAGAAATGACAAGACAGAAACAGATCCGTCGGAGGAGATTGGGAATGTTTCCACGCGTGGCGGGAATGAGATATTGGTTGGGGGTGCATTGAGGAATGTGTGGAGTGGCTTTGTTTATTGTAGGGGGGCAGGAAATTGATAGTAAGGTGGCTGTGGGTGTTTTCCGTGTGGGTGGATGCTTAACAACATCCTTTCTTACAGATTTGTTTTTTGTCGAGGAATGGCCGGAAGAAGCAGCTGTGCTTGTTTGTTTTCACACGCATTAGGGGCGCCAGTAGAGGCGTCTGTCTGCATGACGATCGGAAGGAGTGCTCCTCGACAGCTTTGTCGTCTAAATGGGCATCAGCTCGAAGTTCCGTTTAGACCACATTTGGAACATTTTTCAGCTGTGTGTTTTGTCGTCAAAATGGGCATGAGATTGGAGTTCCTTCTAGATCACATTCGGAACGTCGAAATTGGCATTCAATAGACCCAATTTGGATCTAAATGGATATTCAATCGAGACCCATTCTAGGCCACTTTTTTCGTCCAAATGGACACTCAACCTAAACCTCTTTTGGACCACATTGATGCCATTAATTTCCGGATGATTCCGCAGGTACACCCGATCAAATCATCTCGCAAAAAATCTACCTGAACTCAGAACTTGTTTAGAGCCAGGCGTGACATCCCCCAGAAGTCCAAAATAAATCAAAAGTTAAATCCAGAACGCCCCAAGCAAATCTCCAAACGAACGACGTTCAAGTGAAACTGACAGTTGAAAGCAAATGGCGGCGAAAATGGCTCCACTTATTCATTCGCACATGAATCATGTCGAAAAAAAAAAAAACTAATTTGGTGGTCTGAGTTCTTTTTTGTTGCGTAATGCTATAAAAAAGCTTAAAGTCCAAGAATTCTCATTGTTGATGGGAACACGGACGGCAATCCACGGCTTTCAATATGAATTCATATCAACAAAATGCCACGAGAAAAAAGAACCTTCACCCGGTTCAGTTGGAGATGACCGTGACTGGTGTGTGAATTGAAGTTTTTTCTAGTTTATCGAAGATTTAGCATATCAAAGGTCCCCTTCTGAACAAGTTGACTGGTTAATTTGATATGTGGCGGCTGCTGGACGATCACACTGGCCACGGTCTAGCTTTTTCTTAAATGTCGTCTGTTGTCCGATCACAAAGACCACAGGGAACATTCTTTCCTGAGTCTCTGAGTGTCTAGGAATGTCATTGAATTCATTAAAAAAGAAAATCACTTGTATCACTCTTTGTAAATATTTATTCCATTCGATTTATGGCAGACGACTATTGCACTTGTGTAAAGAGGGTGCAGCCACGGAGTGTGTGTGTTGTTAAGTCAATGTCCTATCCCCAGATACACCAGCATCTGACGCATCTGGCTAAGAATCACACTCACCTCATGCCGTGGCGTCAGAGATCGATGTGGCACAATTCCAAGTTGAACGGATCACCGCGTGTACGAATTTAATTGCACCAAAGCATCATCTAATAGCAATCTGCTTGTTTGTACGAATAAACCGGCAATTTTTTTTCCTGCTCGGGTTGGTTTTTCTGTTAAATCCTGATAGGAAAGTGGTCAACGAATTCCAGGAATGCGTTTAGAACACTTGTGGCATAACTGAAATAAATTCTGGGGCGTAGTTGGGTATTAGAACATGACGAATAGTTCTTAGCTGTTCCTGAAAAAAGTGAAGTAAGCGTATTCAAGGCGAATGCGGGGAGTCGAGTACCGGAAAAACCATCAAATCGGTAGTAAAATATTGTATACGCTGCAACAAATCAATTGCCGACAGCGGCACGCCTTAAAAAGTCATCAAATCAGGAGTAAAAGACTCCACCCAAACAAGTCGAATGAAAAGGATCCACGTCGTCGCCCTTTGTCAGCGACTTCCGCTCCAATGTTTGGCCTCATCAATCTCTCTCGACCATTTCATTAGAGTGGTTGTTTTGGTTTTATTTTAATTACACCTCCCGAAAGATATTTTCTGTTTACCTGAAACCATTCATCGTTCTCATAAATTTCAACTCATTGAGAAGTCTTAAAAACTCAATGTCTTACAAGAAAGCATCGTCTTCCATATGTTTTCTTTATCCAGATCAATCCACACCCAATTAGCGTGGAAAAAAAACAAATTGATTTATTTGTTTTTATATCCCAAAAAAAAAATATCAACCATGATTTCGAAGGACAAATGAACTTTTTGTCATTGCTCCAACGCACCACACATCCTCTCTAAAGTACAAAGTCCAAAGAACAACTTAAAATTTCAAAATTGCAACAAGTAAATTGTTAAAATGCAATTTAAACATCTCATCAATGTGTTAACAGATTAGTGGCAGCAACTTGTTTGATTTATTGTATCAATAAAAATTATTTTTAGTGCCACCTCGCTTAGTTTGAGAGCGGAGGCGAACCCGAACGAATGAGAATATCTTTTCTATCTGCTCGCGTACATTCATAAAAATTATTTTCTGCTTTTTTTTTTTCGGCGAAACATTGATGAATTGCCAAAACAAAATTTTAACAATATTTTTTCTGCTCTCTGCTCTGGCATTCACCACTTATCCGCGCTGTTGTTGTTGGTTGCTGCTTCTTCCGCCATCTTGTCGTTGTCCGTTGTCTAATCACATCGTCGTTGGTGTGGTTAAAAAAGAAAATTATAACGCATTTGTGTCCCCCTTTCGAGAGGGGAGAGATTTCCTGTTGTATTTTTTTTTTCTTTTTTTGATATTCATTTTAAAAAAAGAAATTCGAAATCATTCAATAGATGAACGTACAAATATTTCTTTTCTTTCTCTCTTGAAAGTAAGACGTAAAACATTGCAGCGTTCAGATTTTTTTTTTCTTTGGTGTGTGCTAAACGCACGTTGTTCGTTGTTTTTTTTTGTTTAATGGCAAATAATTTTGACAGCTGAACATTATTTCTTTTTATTTTCTAAAAATAAACAAAAGCATTCGAGTGGTCGGTCTGTGTATACGCGACCAGTGAGGGCATCGAAGAAGAGCAATTAAAAAGAAAAAAAAAATGTGCAATGTTAGCAAAATAAAAACGCCAAGAAAAAGCTCTGAAACACAATAGAGAGTGAAAAATTGTAAACAAAAAGACAAATTCTTAAGAAAAAATCGCTTGTTTATTAAGCCCTTTCATCACTCGCATTTTAAGCAGGCGCTAGCGCTGGCTCTTCAAAGAGAATAGTTTCTCGGAAGCTCATCGACGGAAGATTGTGTTTTGAATAGAATGTCAGAAGTGGACGTCGTTTGTCTTAATTATTTGTGGATTTAGTATGACTGGCTTGTTTGTTCATCTGTTTTTTTTTAAAGTCAGAATCTTTGCTGAGGTGAGACGGTTTTAAAATGCTGGAATGTGGGGAAGTCCCAATGTGTTGACGAGTTCATTTGTTGCTTTTGCTGTTTAATTCATCAGATGTAGTCATAAATCATGCAGATGCCGTGGCCTTGAATCATTTTCAAGCTCGTTGTCAGGTTCTCCATAGGAAAAGAGAGGGTTCGAAATTTCAGGGTGACCGTCTCGTCACGGGACTTTGCAAGGCAAAGCAAGAATCAGTTGAAGAGATGAGAATTCATACTCAGAGCTGTGCAATGATGTCGTATCAAGTTCATCTTTAACTCGCTCTCCAATTACAACTGAGGTTTTTTGACTTAGAAGATTCTGAAAATATACATTTTCAACAAAAGAAGAAATGCAGTTTGTATCAAAGATTTGTTGATTGAAAGCACAGAAACTGTCCGAATTCCTGGCAATGCGTTGTCGTATTGCTCTTAAACCCGAATTGTGCTATAAATACTTTTTTGATTTCAACGGGTTGAGTGAAGGATAACATGGTTCTATACTTCTTCTATATATTCTATAGTAACATTATTCTATAGATCTTCTGGGTTGGGACCATGCGATCACGCTGGCACAATGGGGGTATATTTTAGGAAACATTACTATACAGTCACCGAAGCTCTGCAACTTCTTGAATTGATCTTCGTGCAAGGCAAGGCAAGATAAGACGTCCGTGCGTCCACAAAGGCTAGTCGCTTGAAACACGTGTAGCCGAACAATTTTCGACTTACTCAAAATATTCCAGAGCCAGTGGACATTGAAAGATTCGGAGCATTCAACACTTTCAGACATTTTTCTCGCCCTCCATAGAACCCAATTTGCAAAAATTTGTTAAATCTTTAGCCCACTGACTGCCAGACAAACTGAAACTGATCTTTCTCACGCCTCCACACCCATGCCTTCGATAATCTCTTAATCTTTTGGCCATCACTCCACCGTCACCATTCGCTCGACTTCCTGAATTCCCCAAGATCTGTCTACATGCATTCACTTCTGATAAAAAAACATAACCTCCCAATTCTCAACACAAGGCATCCGTTCAAACTACAAACAGACTAACATTTAACGCTTGACCACTTCGCTGAATTCATCTTGAGCAAATTCATAATTCTTATCGTATTTTGTCGGTTGTATAATGATTTCATCAACTTGCGTGCATGCTCTCACTTCAGATCGTGTACGCAAAGAAATCTTCACACTAATTCATAAGAGGCACTTCACTTCAAAAGAGTCTCTTCTAGAAACTAATCTTTTAACTACTGCAGTTGATGATACTTAGATTCGGAGAATAGAATCAGCTTTTCTTTTTTATTTTTTAAATGGATTTATTTATTTTAATCGGTAGTTGGTCGTGTTTTGATGGCTCTTAACGTTTAAGTGACTGCTTCCGATCGTTTTATTTGGAAAGACATATGCAAAGTGGACATTCAATGAATTTTGTTGAACAAATTTGCTGTGTGTAAATATGAATTGAAATGTAGTGTATGCCACCATAGACCCAGGCGTCTTCTGCTGCGTTGTCCCACGTGCTTCGAAGTCGAAGATTTTGCGGAATTCATTTCCAGCTCAGTGGCTAAATGAAGTGAAATTTGCATTCGTACACAAAAAAAAAACGTCTGCGAAAAGTGACTAAGCCCCAAGCTATTTACATTGTGCAACTGAGTGAGAAAAAAAGAAAATAAAAAAAAAACAATTCACCCCGCACTAACGCCGGGTGATTTAGTCAATCACGATCAGAAATTTTGATCACACCTCCTTGGCTCAACTAAACATCCACCTGCATGCCATCACAGGTGCTTAATAACCCATTTAACATGCTGGCATTGCTCTACATCGATACACAAAAATTTTCACAGCTCTCACCGCCCCTCGAATTCATTGACGTGAGCAAGCAGCCACCACCACCAGCAGCAACTCAATTTTCAATGATAAACAAATGAACGCGTTTGTTTGTTTTTTTTGTGTGACTTTTTTTCATTTTTTTATATTCACTTATTTATTTATAATTATTTTCTGCACAAGTCGTGTGTTGTTGAACAAGAAAAAAAAAAACATTAAAAATAAAACGTACACACGCGCCCCCACTAAACTTAAAAACCCGGAGACCTTCTCATCGCAAAAATGCCAACAAGACCAAGACGACTACGAGTACATTTGTTGTGTCACACACCGGGACAGAAGATCATCCAAGAGCTGAAAAGCGAATTTTGAAAAACAGTGCTAAGGACTTTTCGTGTCAATTGATTGACAATTGATATTTTTATTTTTAAAACACCCTCTGACGTCCGCGACATGAGCCAGAGTCGTCTCTGGGTTCTGACTCTGCAATTTGCTGTCGCTAAATATGTCGACGAGATAATCTTGCAGTTCTAGAACACACATTAAATCTCTGCCAAAGTCTATTGTTATCTTCCGATTGAATATTGAACCACAAACTAAGGCGCATTAGTCATAGGAAATGACTGCATGACAGGCGAGAAGAGATTAGCCCAGTTGGCTGGAAATTAATTGCCCGATTGTGTAGACAGCACCTAATTTCTGGATAATGACCATCGATCAGAAAAAGTGCTGTCGGATTAAAAAGATGCGATTGGCTCAGGGGGGATAACCTCATCTTAATGATGTGGCGATTCGCAGAAAATGTGAATCAAATTGCTTTGTAATTTCTGTACTAGTGGAGGCCAACGAGGAGATCATCGTGCGTTATGGATTTCATAAATCGGTTTCCTGCTCTGGAGATTAAAACTCATAAACAATGCGAGTGGGAAAATTATATTTCAATTGTTTTCTAGTGTAGTAAAAACTTTTCATCTCTTTGAAGGAGATTAATCTCCTGCTGTGAAGAAAAAGCGTTTAGGTGTTGAGTGTGTTACCGGAAGGTCAAGTTTGCTTACGCTTACGCCGATGAAATAAACTATAGATAAAATTTTATGTGAAATTTGGTGATAAAAATTGAGTTTTGAGAGAGAAAAATCCTTGGGATGTCCCGATGGGGGAGGAAAGTACCACGTGTGGGTTGGATATTGGGCAGATCTTGTTTTTCTTCAGAGTGCGAATAATTGGCGGGGTGAAGTTTTTATTTTAGAGAAAGAAACAAATTTAAAAGTGATGCAGACGGTGTGAGGTAGTGTGGAAGATGTGCAGAATCCAGAACGAACGTGACTTGAGGCATGGACGAATGAGGTTCAATGGGTGTGGACTTTTAAACTTCGTTGCATGACTTCACAACTAGCAACACAAAAATTTGCCTGTTCTGTCTCGTTTACGGAATATTGAATCGCGAAAATCGAACAAAACGAAATGCAGGAGTGAACTTAAAACAGGCGTGGAGAAGGCTTGTGCTCAGATTTCGAAATAAATGTTTGTTTCTTGTTGCAACTGCTTAGGAAACGGAGATGTTGGTCGGGACATCGGCTCTAGGATCTCCCTTTAAAACACGTCCAGAAAGCAACAAGAAAGCAACCAGGAGTTCATGGCGGTTATAAGCTCTTTAAAAAAAAGCCTAAAAGTATTTGGTCCTGTCTTCGGACAAGATCAAGACGAGGAGACACAAAGAAGAAGGTATTGAGTTGTACAAAAAATGTAAAAGACAAAGATTCGTCGACTACAAACGCTCGATCAAATGGGACGCTTGACTTCGCAGGTTCCAGCGTACCTCTGGCATAAAGACCAATTTGTCGCGGAAGTAGAAAAGCTTGGTCTTATCGACTTGAAACAACGCACCCGGTAATGAATTAGTTGAAACTAGTTCAGGCGTAGGTCTTCCACAGATCTGAATAGATAGATTGATTGGTAAAGAGCGCTTTCATTTTGTTAGTGTAACGAGGTTTCGGAATTAGGTGAGGAGGAGCAGGCGAAATTTCTGCAGAATGAAAGCAGAACCGGGAAAGTTACGCTTCTGAATCAAACAGACCACGAAGAGAGACGAGCGCCATCTGAAAAGTTCGGCCAACCGCCCCAAAGGAAGATCAAGCACTCAGGGACAGGGAAAGCGCAGAATAAGCTTCGTATCCGAGGAAAAAAAAAAGGAGAAAGATCATGAATTCGATGATAAGGACGTAGTGGGAACAGCGCTCAGTCAGCATATTCGTGCTATGATCGACCAAGTGGATTGGTTGAGAATTTTTCAATTAGAAGCGTTTTTTTTTTGTGTCGCGTTTCTTTTTTTTTTTTTTTTTTTTCAACTTTATTAGTACATAATACAATCATTGTAATAACAACAATACACTAGCTACAAGGACCTTCGGCAGGTCGCGTTTCTTGAAATTCGGTCGAGAAGGCAAACGCGTGGAGCCAATATATCGATTATTTTTCAACGATAACCGCTCACACCTATCTCTGAAGTTGGCTAGACAACCATTTTGACCGAGCGGAAATATGACGGTAACAGTTGGTTGCATCTTACACATCCTTAATGAAAGGAACATTCAAGGATCAAGAGTTCGAGACTGAAGAGAGGAGTATTCTTGATGCCCTTATCCGCATACGAGTGAAGAAGATTAATGACTGCATAAAAACTAAGACCTCAGATCTATTTTTAGAGTTTCCTTCCAAAGGAATAACGGAACCCTTATGGAATCGCTTAGGTGTCTGTCTGTCTGTCTGTCTGTCTGTCTGTCGCCTTTTACATATTTGACTATAACTTTTAAGTCCTTTGTAGTTAAGGGATGAAACTTGGACTGAAGATGTATCTAGGCGACCCAAAAACAAATCATGCATTTTTTTGGAATCAATCGTAGATTAAAGTAAACGTTAGTACTAATACTAACGCCCGACAAAGCTTTTATTAACTTTGACGATCGATATGGGTGTCATTGGAAAGGGGGCGGTGTCCTGATTATGAAAATGTCTGTCTGTCTGTCATAAGGCTTTATTCTTGATAATTGGCGAACCACTAAGAATTAAGCAATGAAACTTCGCCAAAATATGTATTTCACTCGTCCAAAGAAAGTTCAGGTAAAAAAATTAAAAAAAAAATTCATATTAGCAAAAAGCTTAGTACCAATACTAAATTCGAAAAACTAATTTCTTTTACTAGTTCCTTGATATGGGTGTCGTTGGAAAGAGGATGATAGTTAGATCAGAAAGTTGAACCATGGTAATCATCTCACTGTTATTGGTAAGAAGTTATTAGCCAACAAACTGCCAACAACTGACTTGTGTATCATGTCCCCCACCTTATTTTCCAGAATATTTGACCAAAAAATCTGAAAAAAATTGGAGTTATGGGGCAACTCATCGCAATACCCCAAAATTATCCAAAAATCGTGTATGATTTTTTATTCATACTAAAGTTAATTACTAATTTTTTTTTGAAACAAATTTCATGGGAATTTATTAAGTGAGGTACCATCGTATAGGTCTTGTAAAATGAAATAGAATTTTCATCTTGAACTTTTCATTTGGAAGGTAGGTTTTCGAGATATTAAGCTTCAAAGTCGAAAAAAATGCGTCCCCCCCCCCTCTCATTTCACACCCGTTGGTCTAAAAATCTGAAAAAAAACCTGGAATGTAGGTTTTGATGTAATCTTTGTGTTAAAATTAGTTTGAGCACTCTGGATCTAATAGTTTTCGAGATATTGGCCAAAAACCAAGGGTAGGGTAGGGTAGGTCGTGTGGTGGGCTACGCAGGGCAGCTAAGCACTTAGGCCAGATGAGGCCCATTGTGATACCACATGGAGCGGATGCAACAGCATCCCACTACTCTGGAAACCAATTGAAGCTGTTAATATAGCGGAGGATACGGCTTATGCTGGTGTCAGCAAGTTCACCGAGGTTGTTTAGAAAGTAGTAGCCGAGATGTCTCTTTCTACGGTTCGCGAGGGCGCTGCAGGTTCCTAAAAGGTGGAGCGAGGTTTCTTCCTCTTCTTCGTCTCTGCAGCTTCTGCAGAAGTCGTTGGCCAGGAGGCCTAGTCGGGTGGCATGTTTGCCAAAAGTGGAGTGCCCAGTTATGACACTGATCAGGTTCCTAACCTGGCCAAAAACCCAAAAACAACAACATTCGAATTTTGAAGATCCGAAAACGCCATTTTCTAGATCTCGTCGAAAGAACAAATAAATGTTACGTAAAAAAAATTATTTTCATACAATTTTTCGAGATATTAACGATTTAAATCGAATCAGTTATCGCAAAAAACGATGAACTGACGGCAGTCTCAATGTCGCTTGTGGCATTTCATCCCCTAAATGCACCAAAGCAATTTTTACACGGCTGGCGCGATCGGCAAATGGGAAATGATTTTCTTTTGTTTTGTTTTGTTCGAAATGAAATGAAGAATTTTAGTGAATGAACAGAACAGTGAATTTAGTTTAATTTGATTTGACTATTTTGGTTTGTTAACTTCCTAGACTTACATTAAGTCTAAGAAGAAGAAGAAGACTTACATTAAGTCTAAGCTACTAATCTGTTTGCGAGAGAAACCCTCGGCGGGTGAGTAAAACTCACACTTGACCATTTTTTTTTTTTAAAGTGAAAAAGTAACATGTAAAATGAAATTAATTAAAAAGGTTATTTTAAAATCCAATCGATCCGCATGCCTCTTTTCTTAAAAAAAAAAAACACGGCTCATCTAATAACTTCCTCAATCGCACGACTATAGCTCATGAGTTTCTCTGCCTCGAGTTATCACTTTCCAGAATAAAGAAAGTGCATTTCAATTCACTGAAATCGAATGGATTGCCATTTTTTCGTGCGTTGTTCACAATTTTTGAGTGTGGAGAGTGAAAATCCGGAAAATCATCAGGTAATGAATTCTCTTTTGAGACGTGGCTGACATAACCTAACTTCCAGCACATGTTATTTATTGTTAAATTCCTTAATTTTGTGTTATGCAATCTGCCAAATATATGCCAATCGGAATGTCGGAATAGAATCTGCAAGTCTGGGAGTTCATTGGTGTGTAGATTACATCATTAGTAGAATCGATTGCCGTACTTTTGTGAAAGTTGACCAGTTGCATAGTACGAAGGAGAATTTCCTTTCTATTCTAACGACATTTTAAGACAGTTGGTATTCTAAATATGCCGGCTGCAGGAACACCATGGATGCCTCCGTTAATTAGTCATCCGACTGGGAATCATTGGCATTCCTGTGGTGATGCTAATTTCTTTCACCTCTTCTTGGATTGTTCTTCTTTGTAGGAAAAATGTAAAACTGTTGAGTTAAAGGAACTGTTCTTTATGAAATGAATTTGTTTAGTCAATAAAATTTTACTTGGGCAGCGTAGCAGCCACGTGGGCCAGAGCCCAGCTTTTCGTGCTCCCACTGTGGGGTTCGCGTTATAATTTGACACATTCGGAAGGGACCTACTGTTCAATGGCGGGTTTGAACGGCAAATGAAATTGAAGTGAAATTGTATTTTGTCAAAGAAATTGTTGAGTTAAAGGAATTGTATCGTCAAAGTTTGGTTGAAGATTATTAGGAGATTGTCCAATATCCATCTTTGAGCCTGATTTCACTTTAGCGCTCAACTCAGTTATGAGGTTAGCGCGGATGGCTACAAATTAACTAGGATGCTTGTGCCTGTTCGTTACCGATGACTGATTTCTAGTTTAGAGCAAGTTTGATGTGTTTCTTTTTAATCAGGTTTCGATTTCTAATTTAGACGGCGGTTTTAAGATAATTTACCAGGTCTCTCATCTCAACCTCTGACTGAATTTCCCGTCTCTCTTTTTCTTTTCAGAAATGTCAATATCGCCAACACCGGAAAACCTAAGAATATGCTTGCTGAGCAGCGTTGTCGATGACAAACCAGTGGTTGATGCTGCCCGAACATTTGGTGTCCCCGTTCTCACATCGGAAACAGGTCTGGAAATCTTATCCGATAACGAGTGGACAACATACTTTGTGATGAAAGAGTTCGATGGTCCCATCTACGAAGCGATACACAAGAGTAAACACAGGTAAGCATCACTCGATGATCTCGATCATCTCCCGCATCACGCATGTGCTGCAACTAATTTGCATCACTGTTTTCTCGAGTTTCTCTCTGGCGCTCGTTTTCTAGATAGTTAAGCAAATGCACTTTTAATTTATCGATTCCCTTTTACGGTGTTACGATCATCAATGTTAAGGTTACAGGAATTGAACTCGATTGGTTGCTTTAATTGTTATGTCATCTGTGTTCGGTGGCGGATGAGGAGGAGATGTTGTGAGATGTGCTTTATGCAGCGGGGGCAAAACTGTTAATTACAGATCTTCTTCAATTGATTTAGATTCTTTAGTTGAGCTATCTACTCCAACACACAGTTGTTGTCGCCACCGCCGTCGTGTAATTTGCATAACAATCAACTGGGCACAGCATTCACACAACTATTGGCGAGATGTACCGAGCTGAGCGGCACTGGCACGGAATAATAAAGCAAACGACTCATGCGATTGCGAGAGTGCAATGAAATGGTTTCGAATGCATGTGTAGTGTGTGGTGTTATGAACACTTGTACTGCCATGGCAGGCCTTTCTTTTTGTGTATTCATTACGCGAATTTAGCTCCCGATCGGGCGGTCGTTCACGCAAATGTGTACTTGAGTAAAATAGCGCTTTTGAGCCCGAGCGAACGAGCGATCATCTTCATCTGATGAGAAATACAGTCAGAGTCAGCCAGTGCGCATTGACCGTAAAACTCGTTCGTCTTCGGCTTCGTGTTCGTCTTCTTCTTTTCGGTGGTGTTTGCCTGATGAATGCTTTTGTTAACAACATTTCATGGTTTGATGAGAGTCGAGAGACGAGTCTTCAAGAGCTGAAGACGGTGGTATTGATTCAATTAAAGAAACGCAAGGGCACATGCATTGTTCCGGAATTAGATTTATGACAGCGTGGTTTTTAATCGTCTTTTAAATGGCTTTTTATTATTGATGGTTGGCTGTGGAAACAGTTTTTTTTTTGGAAGACGACTGCTAATTTGGGCAACTAATTCTTGTTCGTCTTCTTTTGGACGAAGAAGCCAGCCTCAGTCTGCAAGTATAATTGATTGTAAAGCCTTGTTCGTACACTCTGCTCCGCTCGTGGTTCACGGTAAACATCGTAAAACCAAAACCGAAATAAACTTACACCTCCTCGGCCTTGCGATGGACGATGGGGAGAATTCAATGAGGTCGCTGACCACCGAAGGCCTACATCCTCGAGCTGTGTGCTTTCTTCATCTTACATCATTCAGTCATCTGTGTATAAAATCTCGACCTTCATTCACACTTTCCAACCCTCAAAATCATCATCAACAGCACAGCACTTAAAGTGCAAAATAATTCAAGAAACAATTTTCTTTCATTATTTTATTATCTCCCTCCGCACATGTGCAAACACAGAACAGAACCACTCAGAGAGAATGTTTTTTTTTTTGGAAAAATTTCAAGAAATTACGAAATTTATTTTGTATTGCGCCCGAATACCTGCTTCTCGACGGCGTAGAGGAGGACTCTTGGCCTACAATGTCAGAATGCTTTTAATTTTCCAGCCGGAGAGTGAGCCAGCCTCATTTAAAATGAAAATATTATGACTTAAAATTTTGTGTAGAGGAAATTTTTACGTCGCATCTGGCGCCACACGAAAAACGCACTCCTTGTTTCGCAACACAAGTCTTAAAATATAAATCCCCAAGTGGTGAATGCTGCGTACACACATCGAGATGTCACGGAGATGATGCGTTCGTTGGAAATTCTACACAATATTTGTGGGAGTTTCTTTTTTGTTTTTTTTTTCTTTAATTTGCCGAAAGATTAAATCAATGAATGAACATGGTGTCCGTGTCCGTGTCCGTGTCGGCGCTACGAGTGTTCATCGCTCTACTAAAAATAAATTGTCACCATGAAACGGATGGCGGCATTTTTATTTTTTTTTGTTGAACAGAAAGAATTAAACGAATATAAATTATTGTAGCTACAGGGAGGCGACCTCCTTTGTGCTGTGTGCTGAGCTTTACAATCAGAGTGTGTGATGATGTTTCCCAACGACCGATGATGGCGGCAGCGGGTGATGGCGAATCAACAAATTAATCAAATGCTCCTCAAACCAATTTCTCTTCGTGATCTGACAGTATGGCGACAAATTTTAGTTCATAAACTAGATGAACGTATTGTTTTGATGGCCAGTAAACTGAGAATTGTTTTATTAGGTGTTACGAGCGGGTGAGGAACACCACACACACATTTTTGTGTGCTCAGGGGGTATTTCCAACTTCTGTGTTCCAATAAGAGGACAGGAATGCTTAAGAGAACGTGTATTCTGTGCTTTTTTTTATGTTCTTGACTCGTTTTTCTGTTTACTTTGTCAATTGACGACATTTGCGAACACACTTTTGCCGTGTGTTGTTGGTAGCGGTGTTGGTGTCGGGTTGGGAGCAAGTTTTCTTTATCGAATCTGTTAACCGCCAATTGTTTGATTATTTGATTTAAAGAGGAAGGCAAAAAGGAATGGGAACGAAAGCAAGTCAAGGCGTGCAGATGGGCAGAAGCAGTCTTGTGGTTGGGGCGAGTCGAAGCAGGTGACTTGGGAGTTGAGTGCGGTTGTTGTTTAGTTGTGTGTTAAACTTGCGAAATGCGATGGATGTTGATGGCAGGCGAAGGAAGGCGAGGAGACTGGAATTCAGTCTCAGGAATTGGTGTCATGGACGGTAAGACGAGTGGACGGGTGTGTTGATTTTGCATCGGTGGGAAGTTGTTTTTTTTTTTTGTGAGAGTTCGTAATGTCCTTTTGTGTGAAATTATATTTTTACGGTAGAGTTCATTGACTTCGACTTGACTTGGGGGATTTAATTGGATTTTAATCTCAATTAATTGTGAATTTCTAAACAAACAAGTGGAGTTTCAATGAAATGCCACAGACTGTGAATGTGGCACGAATTTCGACCTCGATCCAAAATGGACTCAGAGATTTGGAATTTTTTCTTTAATTGAAAAAAAAAGGGAACTGTGTGCAGGTGTGTAACTTCGGATGCGTTGAGTCCCAGCAGTTGATTGACACCTCGATTTTTGTTGTCGTCCTTTCACAGAAGCTATTTGTTATTATCTGCAGTAGTACACTCGAAAGACGAGTAAAAAAATAAATAAACTTGGAATGAACGCCTCTGTATTTTTACAAAGAAAACATATCGATTAGTGGTTCCTATAAAAATTTGCTCGAAATTGTACGAATTTCATCAAATTTCTTGGTACAAAAAAAATATTTTTGACACTCAAGTTAAGCCCTGCCAAAAATTGAATCACTCAGTGACAAGGATCATGCACAACTGAAGGGAACTGGCAATTGTTGGAGTGGTGAGATAGACACCCAACTGGACAGCTGCCATTTTCCCTCGCCCAACGATGAATTTAACAGTAATTCACGAACGTAGCTGAAATGCAGGAAGCATTTTGACAGTAATTCAGAAATCATCAAACACTAACTCATAATTTTTACGCAGATTTTTAGATTTTTGTTTGATTTGTTGTTCAATGCTCTCACACGTATTTACAGATAGAAAATATTATGAAAAACGCTGTCAAATAAAATCAAGAGGCAAGAGAAGAAGAAGTTGGGTATCTGTATTCGCTCATTTGTGGTGTTGAATTAATTTTAGTAGCTGAGGTCCACGGTGCGTCCAATTTTGAAAGATTAGTTTGGACACCAAAATGATCCTCGCGGTTGCCTTACCTCGTGCCTTACCTCGTGGGTGAACATTTTTACTCTGGACACAAAAAATATAAGACTGACACTTGATTTTATCGAAGACACACTTGTGGGAGAATTGGTTAGTCGAGACAAAGAAAATCCCACAAGTGTCAAATTGGAAAGACCATTTTATAATGGTTTGTTTCCACGGTTGGAATCTGTCATGTTAAAACAATGATAACATGATGCACAACTCCCGCCTCTCCTTCCCCTGTAGGTAACGTAGTTTTTCACATATAGCAACCCCTGTCCTACCCATGAACCCCATGAATGAGAATACGTGTGAGCTGCCAAATCCAGCTGCTCAGGCTGCACACACATAAAGGAACTTAAATTTACCGTTCCTGCTGTTGTTTATTCTTTTTCTATTGGCTCCCAAATTCAAAACGACGGTTGCCATCGAAACAAAAACAAAGCAAAAAAGAAAATGCAGAAAAGGTTCATTCAGCAAGCTCGCGTAATCTTCACAATCACTCGGCCGTTACTTTTTGAATCAGAGATCGTTTTTTTCAAATATCTTCTGAAATATGAGACAAAATGACTTGAGGGAAAGGTGAAGGTTTAAAATAATTTTAAACACTGACTATTAATTGAATAATTTTTAATGGTATGATTTGCAGGATTTGTAACTATTTGATTTAAGTGAATTTGTTTTGTGTTTCAAATGTAATGAACAATTAAGAAAGCGGGAAAGCAAAATAGCATGGAGAAAGTTTTGAAATATCATTGTCCGTACAAAAATTTATTAGACAAACAATCCTTGAAAGGTATTAGTTTGAACTATTTGATTTTTTTTAATTATTTCTGTAAGTTATCCAATTAATATGCAATAAAAAAAATAAAATAGTACCTTTTAAATGCGTTTAGTGAAACAATTGAAAAAATCATTTTCCTCTTGAATCAAACAAACTTGGATAGCATTGGATTTCCAAACCATCTTGTGAAAAGGATTTCGCATTGATGAATAGACTGGCTTTATTGTTACTAACTTACAAAAATTTAAGACACGAGGAAATTCACTATTCACGCAAATGTACTTCTATACTTGCATCATATTAATCAAAAAAAGTTGTTTAACATTATTATCAATATAATATTGTTAGTCCATTATTTCTAATGTTGTTTTCTTTGTTCGTTTTATATATGAGAAGTTCGTAAAATAAAAAAAAATATTTTGTAGCGTATGTATATAAATGTTTTTAAAAGCCACAAACCGCGCATACCATCGTTAGACGCTACCAAAAGAGATAAAGTAGCTCTGATTTTTCCCACTGCTATCGGTAAATGAGTGAGTTTCGTGGTCTCTGGATATAAATCTTCAAATAGTGTGCGTTTTTTCATACATTTCGGATATAAATTTGCACTGGTGGTAGTGAATCGTCATTTCACACACACTACTATATGCACCCCCTGACCGACAAATGTAGCCGAGTTGTGCATCATGTTATCATTGATGTTAAAAGAAACAGACATATGGCTCCCAAACTTTTCTCGGTTCATGTAAAATACTGAAGATCGCGCATGGTAATTTCTTTTGCGGCTTTTTGCAAGCCATTTAAACAAATTATGTTCAAAATTTTGCTAGCGTTTACATATGTTACATACATTGGCTTAGCTTTTTGCGTTTACTAACATTTGGTGCTTCAAAAAATTTGCCTTTTTATATCATTTCCGTTTAAAATAAATAATGTATTGCATGAAATTTCGGCGGTATTGTGCTTTTTAGTCCAACACATTGATTGGTTTCAAACTAAAATTACTGGTTTCCTAAAATAACTAAAATGGCTTCCCATCATACTTCATTGGGAATTTAATCACAAATTTCCTAAACCATTTTATAAGATTTTTTCATTGTTTGATTAAAATCGAATGAAAAACAGAAATTATTCAAAGTTTGAACACTTTTTTAAATATCAAGAAGAATTTTGCGGAAATCATTACGAAAAGTCGCCATTATTACAGCTCGAATTAGACCGAGTTATGACTGTGCTCTGTGTAGAAAACTTAAATTTACAAGTAAACTGCATGCATAGACTTCCTACAAAATGTCTTCCTAACCAATCGCTGGTTCCAACCGATTGATTTTGTAAAACATTTTTCAATTGTTGCACTTGAATTTAATGATACTGCAAATCATCAGCACTATTATGAACTGTTTTTTTTGGAAAGACTGTAAGTCATGGGTGGGCAGACTTGTTCTTGTGACGGACTACTACTAACCTTTTATAGAACTTCGGGTCCTCTTTGTAATATTGGTCCTATTCGATATTTTTTTTTTTGTCTTTGGAAAAAAAAATGTATTTTCCTTCAGTTTTTTGTTCGTCTGTCCTCTAAAAATTGCTTGGCGGTCGACCGTTCGATCGCTATTCACCATTTGCCCAGCCCTGCTGTAAACTATGTTCCTTAATATAAAAAAAGTTGAAGGTTTTAGCTGCCCTTAAAAGTCATCTTAAAAGGCTCTCGCTTTAAGTACGTATTGTAATTTTAGCACTTTCAACGAGTCAATTAAGAAGCCCGTCAAAGAGAAGCTGCGCTGTCTGCGCGATCGCTTCACAAGTAACGCGACTGTAATTCATAGTTTTTGTTAAGTTAGATGAGACTGGTTCATGAACAAACGCTTTTGGAATTAAAAAAACCAAACTCCTCCATCTGAAGATGAATATTTCTACGTTTTTCTTTTCAGAATCTTGGGTCCACCTGCGTTACTTTACTCAGCCGAGGCAAAAGAGGGTCTGGTCCATAATGCCCGGCCAATCTACAACTACTCCATGAGAGGAGTAATTACATGTTTTACAGGGATCCGGAAAAAAGATGAGTTGGTACGCAACAAAAACGCACTCAAGTCGAAAATAGATTTTTTTCTAATGCTCTCTGACTTTACAGACGAAACTTGTCAAGCTAATTCATTCAATGGGCGGTGGAATTCGTAAGGAAATGAATTCAAAAGTGACGCATTTAATAAGCAACGTTAGTGGTGGCGAAAAATACCAGTAAGTGATAAAAAAAAAAATATATATATTCATAATAAAGTTGAGAACATTTATATGATTTTCCTTTAGATACGCGAAAACATTTCGTCTCACAGTTTTGCGCTCCCAGTGGGTGCACGACGCTTGGGAGAAACGTGATGAGCCGCAGTTCCTGGCGACGGCTGAAGACTTTACTAAAGATCACAAACTGAAAGTGTTCGAGGGTCAGAAAATTTGTTTCTTTGGATTCCCCCCAGACGAGCATCAACACATGCTCGACGTCCTGCGGAGTAATGGAGGTGTACCGGCTGAGCTGGACGATCCGGATTGCTCGCACGTTGTGAGTTAACACACCATCTCGCCTATTCGTTCATTCGAAAAAGAAATTTTGTGTTACATTTTGTTACTTGCTAATCATTCCGTTTGTTACATCATGTTTTGCATTTTTTTTGGTGACGTTTCAGGTTATGGCTAACACTGGTGGTTATTTCCCAGAAAACCTTTCTTCCTCTCCCAAAAACACATCCTCATCCTCCCATACGAGTAACAGTTCCTTGAATAACAATAACATTTGCGAGCAAAACCAAAGTTCCAATGAATTGATGGAGGTCGAAGAGGAGACAGACGCGGCGTTACCGTCATCGCCACACACTCCGGAGAACGTCCAGAAGCCAGATGGGATTGTGCTCACACAGAACGAAGAAAATGAGTTTCAAAATCCAAACAATATCTCGCCGATCCTCAGCTCGGCAGTGAGAATGCCGGAGAGGCTGTATTCCATAATCGAGAATAACAGCAATCCAATCGATGAAGACATCGACGAGGAGGACATGGACGCCGAAGACAATGCCGAGGCTGGCGGGCAGTTCTCCGACGCTAATAAAGATCTGAAACGCAAACGAAACAGCCTGGACAGTGTGTCGATTGTGTCGGTCGATTCATTCGCACTGCCGACGAGCGTGCAGAGTGCGAAGAAGCCCAAGTTAATCCGCACGGGGTCGATAACGCGCAGCATCAAGCGGAGCATGAGTTTCGTGGCCGTGCGAACGCCAATCGCCAAGATGCTGCGGCAACGACGAAGCTCCGTTGATCCAGATGCATCAATTTGCTCAATTACCTCGCTCGAGAGCACTTTCAACGAGTCAATTAAGAAGCCGGTCAAAGAGAAGCTGCGCTGTCTACGCGATCGCTTCACAAGGAACTCGACCAGCGGTTCGATCTCGATTAAGAAAAAGTCTGGCAAATCCGATCAAGTGACACCCGAAAAAGAAGGAGACACAACCGACTTCAAGACCCCAAAAGCTCCCAAATCTATTGGCCATTCAAAGAACTCAAACATCGTACAAAGTCCCTACTACTACTCAGTCCCGTCCGACAAAGACGCCGATTGTGGTGTTGGTACTAACACTAGTAATTCTTGTGCTATTCCTAACTCTAACTCTGCTTATCTATGCAACCAAGAGCCTATGCCATCACAACAATCCTTTCAACTGCAACCACCAGTTAGCAATCAATGCACTGTTGATAGAATGTACTCTGTAACTACTGCTAGTGGGGCTGCTGCTGCTCCTACTCCTACCGCAAGCAGCACAAATAGAAATGAGAATGAGTGTGATATTTCTACTTTGTATGCAAATGATCGGGATCGTTTAATGGTACTTGAATTCATTTGTTTTTATTTAATTTTTTTTTTTTTTTGATTTGATTTTGATTTGTTGTTGAACAGTAAATAATATTTTTTTCAGTAAAACAACACGAAACGTGGATGATGAGTTGAAATGATATTATAACGATGACGGGTTCTCGTGGAAGTCTGTCTTATTGTTTGGCTGTGAAGAGGGTTCAATCCGATTTTCTGGTGGTTTGTAAAATGTCGATCAGGGAGAAGAATTCTGTTTGTTTATTGGCCTGCTCCCAATGACTCATGACCAGTCAAGTGTGAGACGCGTAATATTTTGTCTTTCAAAAGACCTTAATGGCCCAGAGGAGATGATGACGGCAAGATTCTTTGAATTTCCGCTATCGCGATTCGGAGATGACATATTGATTCTGTATCTGTCCGTGTTTGACGTAATAATTTTAAGCGATCTAGTTTTTTGTTTTGATTCCTTTTTTGGGATCACTGGGGGACACTCGGCCCATGACCATGAATTTCTATTTAATTGTCGTTTTTTTTTTCTACGTCAATGGCGACGGTGCTGATTCTCCGATCATCTGGGAGCTACGCATTATTTTTTTTACAGAGCACTAAAAAAATTTATTTAGGGCGTGGATTACTTGGCTAGATGGCCATTTTTCTTGTCTTCTTCGTACTAAATTTTTTTTATTGGTTACTACTGGTTCCTAACCCCAAAAAAGATCCAAAATTGATGATGATGAAAAGACCTATAATTGTTGCAGGTGTCAATAAAAGACTGGTGCATGCATTCAATTGACAAAAGCAGATTTAGGTCGCTAAGAAATGGCTCGTCAACTACTTAGCCAAACGCCGTCGTTAATTTTAAGTAAGTTTCGTGTCCGTGTTCATATCCGTGAGTATTTTCATTTCGGTAACGCAGTCTTTGGTACGGAATACAACAATTTTCACGGCCCCACCTCCAGCGAACGACTGACAATCCTCTCGGAGTAACCTCTGTCATGGAAAGCTTTCGCAATTCGCTGTTCGGAACCGGCATCAAACAGTAGGTCTCCTCCGCTTGTGTCAATTTATGTCGCGCACAACACAGTGGAGGTGCGAACAAGCTATGCTCTGGCCCTGAATGGGCTGTTACGCAGATTATATATTTATTTATTTATTTAGTCTTTGGTACAGAAAAAAAACAATCTAGTTGTCTAAAAAATGGTTACTCAACTACTTGATCAGTCTTTGGTACAGAGACCAGATTTGGAAAAAAAATATCTATCAATTCCACGAAGAAATGCGCAACATCTCACAGCAGCAGCCCAATCTTGAAAATGTTTGTTTTCCTTTTTTGTATAAAGTATTTGCAACCTTTTAGAATCTAAAACCAAAGTTAGAATCTAAGACCTCTGATCTTTTTACACGTTTTGATGCACATCTAAGAAAGATGGCGCACAACATCGTCACATGAACAAATTGAATTCTGGAAAAAGGCCAATTTTTTTTTGTCTTTTTTCTGTAGAATGTTAAAAACTTAAATTGTAAACTGTGATTGATGTTTTGGTATAATTCTTGACACTATAGCTTCCAGTTGAGATTAATGACATGCAACATCTTGCTACCTTAGAAGATCTGCGTCTAACCTTATGTCGCCATCTAACTTCAGCGGTCTAATCCTCAGCGTCTTTGTAAGACATTTGGAAGACTTTGGATACAATTTCATTCAATCAATATGTGGCCAATAACCTGATTTTTATACTGAACGTTCATTCTTTGTCTTCTTCACGGACAAGAAAGATCGAATTCCAAGACTTGAAGTTGAATTTCCTTTTTTTCTTCTGGACACAGAAATCACGGATTAGAAGACTTGTAGCTGTTGACTGATCATGCGCTCAATACCGACGAGCCATTGTAGACGTTGGGTTTTTCCTTACAAGAGTATTTCCAAATTTTTGTACAGCTCCTAAAGCTCATGGTTATGTCTTCTTTACTGGCGCTCCTATCAGACAAAAATCAGTTCTGCACATCTGCTTGTCCTCCAGCTTTTGACTCGAAATGGCAGGATTAACAACGCTGAGAGTCTTGTAGAGCATGATCATTCTTTTCTTTGAGATCTAAATCTGAATCTGCCGCTTAGGTCTAGTAGTTGCCACTTATGGGAGTAGGTCCATGAATGTTCGGTTCCCCGGTCAGGGAGTACTCGTATGTTCGAGACGACTGTACCAACATAAAAAAAAATAAATAAATATTCGGCGTAACAGCCCATACAGGGCCAGAGTCTAGCTTCTTCGCGTACCAACGTACCAACATAGCAAAATAAAAAAAAATCTAGTTACGTATCCCGCAAAATTTGAAAATTTACCTTATTTTTTGAACAGACCTCGTATATCCACACAACGATTGTAGTGAAAAAATTCGTCAAAAAAACACGAGAAAGTAGATTAATCATAAGAGTCTTTGACTTTGTTTAGGAAATTACGTAAAATCCTTTATGCCTCTGTTTGCAATTGTGTTTCGCAAAACTTAATACTCAGCGACAGCTCTTCTTTCATCGGCATTTTCGATTGTTTGTCTGTAACATGAGATCCTGAGTACGACAGCAGATGTATCACTCATCGAGTCACCTTTTTTTTTTGTTAATTTTCATAAAGAAATCACTCAGCTTTAGACTGCTCTGTGTTCGTTTATCTTTTTTATTTCAAATTTAGATTGTTTAGCTTCGAATGACTGTTGTTGTTATCTGAAACCATTAAATTCTTAGAATTTGTAATTTGGCATTCTTCCGTCTGTCTGAATGCGAATATTCGCCATTTCTACAGCTGATCGTAAATGTTTTGTCGACTCGGATCAGCAAGCGAGTTGTTGACTAATTCAGAATCGTGTACTTTGACCAATGAATACTACTGGCAGTCAATTGTACTTCCCGTGGATGACGAGTTGAAATGAGAAAAAAAAATGTAAACGATTGAGCCTTTTAATCAGAACAGGACGCGGCTCAAGCAAAAATCTTCTAATTTGAAATAGAAAGGCAAATTGAGTCTCCAGTCCGTTCTGCTTTAAGCTTGCGAAGTAAATGCCTGGAACTTCTGGTATAAAGTCCAAGACATTTTTGCGGTTGGTTGAAAACGAAAAAGAATTAAAGAAAACAAATTTTTCATATTCAAAAAATAAACGACAAATTTACTGAATATTTATATCAAAGTGAAGATTCAGTGTGCCTAAATTGAGTGCTGTCTTGCGTACTGAGCTTCACCAGCAGCACTTTATATCAAAAACAAGTTAAACTTTGTGGTAGAATCACGATCCTTTCTTGTGTATACACAAATGCGTTTCCTATATATTAATAACCCGCGACCCCTTTAATGGAACATACGACCAAGAAGATCATGATGATATATTAATAACTTTATTTTCGTGATCGAACCAAACCACACGATCGAATCCATTTTCTCAAAATTATAATTAGCCTCGAACACACATTGTCCAAGATCTTTTTTCTTTATCAAGAATCTCCATAACTCACCCCACAACTTATAGATGTAATTTCAGTAGTTCTTGTAATCCATTTCCAGGAAAAATTTAATTCATTTTCTTCCATTTCCAGAATCAGAGAAATCCACCCAACATTTTTATAATATCATTAAACAACCCTTCGGTCTCTTAATCATGAGCTTTTTTTTTGTTAATGAATTTTTGCAATTTGCGACGCATTTCTTTTTTTGTCAATAAACTGTAAATATCCACAATAGAAATAAAACACTCATTTTGTTTTGTTTTGTATTTTGTAAATTTTAATTAAATTTATTTTTTTCATTTGCTTTATTTTCTTAAAGGGGGCTTAGTATTTTTAATTAAGTAGTAAGTCAAAATACTAAAATAAAAAAATAAAACAGCACAGTAAATTCTTTTTTTGTTTCAAAAGACAAACAAATTGTGAGATGGCTTCGCAAATTGCATTTTTTCTTTAATAGATTTTTAAAAGATCTCGTATTTTTTTTTATTCGTTTTACTGAAAGAAAAATATTTTAATGTTCAAGATGCTTTTATGTTGGTGTTAAAGAAAATAGAAAATATTTATTTATTTTTGTGGAATTTTAGAAAGAAAAAAAAAAAAAAAACAAAAATGGCTGAATTAAATTGATTTGAAAAAAATGCGCGCAGCTTTTGATTTGAAAAATAATTTATTGTGCTGTTTATCTAGTTTATTGTTAAATACTACAACATACTAATTTAATAAAGTTGTGAATGTTTTTCATTCTTAATTTATATTTTTTTTTTCTGTTTTAAATAATTCTATTCAGCCATTTGGTAAATATATGTCTATACGTGTAATCGGCTTGATGAGATTTTTGTTTTTCCCTGCAATGAAATCAGAGTTCTTTTGTGAAATGAAGTGAATTTTGTTTGGGAAATGATTTTTTGATGATTCACTTGTTTGGTTTTTGTGATGAGTGCACACGTTGAGTGGTTCACGAGGGGATTCCAAATGGGAAAATAAATAAAAAGTTTTTCGGGGTGGTTATTCATTTCGGAGAAGTGTCTTTTTATAGTTTGGCACGCTTTCGTGACGTGATGGGGATGCATGACTGCAATTATTCCGATGCACATTTTGTTTTATGGCGTGGTTAGCAACACAAATGTTTACTTCAAGCTTGTGTTCCACTCTTCTTAGTCTTGATGCACTTATTTCCTGCCTCTTTACAGGCTTAAAGTTTGAGTTCTACTCTTCTTGGTCATTTTCAGCAGACTTAAGGCATTTATTGCATCACTTTGTATAGACTTCAAGTTTGTATCTCAGCCTTCTTGGTCCTGATTAAAGCTTGACGCAGCTATGGCCTTTCTATGAAGTGACTTCAAGTTTATATTTGTTTTTTCTCTTTTCTGATTGAAGCTTCGGGCACCGACAAACTGATTTAAAGTTTAATCAGGAACGAGAAGAAACAATCGTTCCTGATTAAAGCTTCGGACACCGACAAACTGATTTAAAGTTTAATGAGGAACGAGAAGAAACAATCGTTCCTAATTAAAGCTTCGGACATCGATAAACTGATTTCAAGTTTTAGATTCCACTCTTCTTGATCCTGATTAAGACTTGAGGCACTTATTCCCTGACTCTGTACACACTGCAAGATTGCATTCAATCTTCTTCGGCTTGATTAAAACTTAAGACACTTGTTGTCTCATCCCGTACTGACCTCAAGTTTATATTTTACTCTTCTCGGTCTTGGTTAAAGCTTGGGAGACTGACATACTGACTTCAAATTTGTATTCCACCCTTCTTGACCCTGTTTAAGACTTGAGGCACTTATTGGTTAGTTCTGAAATTTGTATTTCCGTCTTCTTGGCTCTTGTTTAAACTTCAGAATTTGGCTATCGTCCTCGTGTCTTGCTAGGCTGGGTCATAACCGCATTCTTCACTTCAATCACCGCAATCTTCATTTCCTATGTCCTTCTGTCGCAAAAAGACGCGCGGTTGGTAGTTATAGAGTCATGGAAGCTCGGAAGAACTCAATTAATCTACAAAGCGAAGATCCGTGATTCAACTAAGCAATTGTTTCTTTAAGTGACGTTCTACACATTTTTATCTGTACTAAAATTCCGAATGTTCTTCAAATTTCTTAAAACAAATAGAAATAAATAGAAACCGCTTGCTAGCCATAGCCTCAAACTTTCAACCATAAATTTCAAAGCTTATCTTCACGATTTTCTCCATGAACCATTTTCATCGCCTCCATTTGAGACGCATCTCATCCATCTGACTTGGTTTGCTGTCTCACAATCAGAATTCACTTCATTTCACAAGAACTTGCATCGCAACCGCATCAGAATCTTGCTGATTTATCCTCAGATTCCCCTGTACTCAAATTTCTTTCATTAATTCGTAGGTTGTTGATGAGCACTTCACCCAGGCGAAGCCAGAGCCGAAGAATAGCCGAACGCACATCCTCAAATCGGATTGGTTTTGGTACACCATACAAAATGGATACGCAGATGAGAGCGATTATCTATTCGGCGATGTAAGTCCTCACCTATTTCATTCCTTCCATGCAGAAGATTAATCTTTTCCATTTCTTTCAGTATTTGGATAGCATAGCCAACACTCCCAACACGGATCGACGGGATTCGCTGCCGATCAGCTTTAACAAAAGGAAACGAAAACGTTTCTCCCAGCGCATACCCCTGGAGGGAACGCCAATTGGTTCCGGCAAGCGACGATCATCCGTTTCCGATGCTGGTCTTCTGTCCGTGTCTGGAAGTTTCTTTGATAGCACTTCCAGTCCGGATAAACCTGAAAGTGCTGGAAAACTTTTATCTGACTCTGTGTCGGCCGCAGAACAAACACCGAATAAAAATAAATCAATGAGATTTAATCATTTTATGGATTTCTTTAGCACAGAGTCGAATTACGTTGGAATTTTGGATACAATTGTGCATGTAAGTTTGAGGTTAGGTTGCAATTCTGGCAAATGACTTAACCATGTGATTCTCTTTCAGCTCTTTAAAAACCCGCTTGAAGAAAAAGCCGAGTGTACCGATGCTCTGTTGAATAAATCGGAGATCAGAGCGATATTTGGGAATTTCATACCAATCCACGAGGTGCATCAACGAATGCTCGAGCGTTTGCGTGAAATTCACACAAAATGGCGTGAAGATTGTCTCATCGGAGAGATTATTCTTCAACATCGTGATGAATTGATTAAAGCATATCCGCCATATGTGAACTTTTTTGAACAAATGAAAGAATGCCTCATACAATGTGATACGCAAAATCCTAGATTTCATGCATTTTTGAAAATCAATCAAGCCAAACCCGAGTGCGGTAGACAAACTCTGCAAGACTTGATGATTCGTCCTGTACAGCGACTGCCTAGTATAAGTTTATTGTTAAACGGTGAGTTTAAATAGAAGTATTTTATCATTTTAACGATTAGAACGATGTTTCTGACAAGACACAACATATTTCACACGCTACGATCAATCGACGTGACATAAAATTGCTAGGTCATCATCAAATGAACGATGCGCAGGCTGTTAGCCCGCCGTCTTGTTTCCTCTAACTCACTCATTTCATCCGTTTCTTGCAGACATTCTTAAACATACAAATAAGAATAATCCAGATTACCAGAAGCTGGATGAAGCCTTGAAGGCCATCAAAGAAGTGATGGCGCATATCAATGAGGATAAACGGAAAACCGAAGGTCGAATGGCTATTTTCGACATCTTCAACGATATCGACGGATGTCCCGTGAGTCTCTTTAAACCAAAACCATTTCAAACAGCGATTGAGTGTCTTTTTCTGTTTTTTTTAGGCACACCTAGTCTCTTCAAATCGCAGCTTTATATCAAAATGTGAAGTCACCGAGTTGTCCGACAATTTAAGCGGTCGCGGTGACACTCTCATGCTCTACCTCTTCTCCGACACAATTGAAGTGTGTAAGAAGCGTTCCCGAGGTTTCAACAGTGCCAAATCTCCGAGCACAACAAAATGCTTTAAACACATCAAGTTGATGTCCCTGAATGCGATACGTTTCATAATTGATATCACCGATAGTCCGAGAGCATTTGCAATGCTTTGTCGTCAGGACAAAGATAAATTGCATTCGTTTACGATAGCCGATGAGGAGATCGACAAGGTTCTTTACTTGAAAACACTCTGCAAGCAAATGGCCGAGAATGCTTGTCGAACTGATACGGTAAGTCGGTCATTGATCGTTCCCCTCTTTCTTAGACTTAAATCCTTTGATTTCTCTTCACAGGATAAGGCCCTTCTCTTCAAGACATCACAAGAACTTGAGGTTGACATAAGTGATGCGCATTTGAGTACGCTTGCGAAGGCGTACAAACTCGTCGGCAGGACGAGGTTAAAGGTGAGTCTTCATGAGTGTTTCCACGAATTTGTTTGACATTTTGAGTCTCCTTCCAGGTCGGTAGAGCATTTTCCTTCAACAAAACTCCCGCGAAGCTGAAGCGTGCCGTCTCGACGATGATGACTTCACCCTTTGGCAGCACAAACTCGCTAACACCCGCTTCACAACTGGCACAAATGAGATTGGCCAGTTGTACAAACATAAGTGTAAGTCCACATCGCCCTCTCAAAACTATGATTGGCTCTAATCTCGAACCGATTCTCTTTCAGGAGGTGGCTGGTGAAGAAAGCAGTCGTTCTGGTTCTCCGACGTCACAGTCTGAAGTGCTGGTCGCCCCACTGTCCATACAACCGACCAGAAAGGCAAAGTCATCGACCATGTCAATGGCGGCCCTCCGTCGGATCTGATAGTGACTTAATGAATCGGAGAACAACAACCAGAACACGAAAAAGTATTACAAGCGGCGGCATTCATCGATTTTCATTTTTTTTTTTTTTTGTATTTGTCCACGTCCGTTGGCGGGTTCCTCTTCCGAGAGAAATCCTTTTCCAGCGGCTCAGGTGGTGTATCGTGTTTTATATTCCTGTTATTTGTGTTTAGTTTCGCCTAGAGCTTCTCTCTAGACAGATTTTTAAGCATAGTTAAATGACAATTATCATTTATGTGTGTGGTTCCGCTGGAGTTTGGACCAAAGCTAGAGCTGGGTCTATTTATTTGCTTTGAGTCCGTGGAGTCTTTTTTTTTTGGTTTTTGTAATTATTTACTGTTCGTGTAAATTTTCTTGTGTACATTTTGTCATTGACTCAGTTTTGTAAAGTTACGAATCTCTCTTTTTGAAGTTTGTGTATTATTAAACACTTAATCTTCATTTTGAACTTTTACTAAATCAAAAAAAAAAAAAATACTCTTGCGTGTTTTATGCTGCTGTTGAGACGCAGTCATCACAATAATCGTAAAAAATTTCCATGTTTTTGTACGAATGCAAGTAATTCTACATAAAAACTAAATTTAATTTAACTTTATGCGAGAGAATATTTTATGATCATTCTCTTTGTGTAGTTCTTTTTGTTTTTAAGTTATTGTAAAAAGGTAGTGATAGTTCTGAAAACATACAATTTACATATCTACAATTATTTATGTAATAAGATATTGAATAAAAATATTAAATCAATCGATAATATAATATTATTGTTCATCCTATAAATTAATTGGTAATAATAAAGTATATTAAGTTAAGATCTATTTAAAAAAAAATTGTGTTTTAATTTATTTGATGGGCATAGGAATTTTGTCGAATTTCTGCATTGGTTTTTTTTTTTGCTCATCACAGGATTTGACCGTCAACAAAATCAGCGTTTAACCAACTAACTCTGTTCAGAGCATCTTGTCATGAACACTGATGGATCAGTCTTCTTTTTATTAAATAAATTTTAATCTTTTCATAACCACATCTAATTCCATTCCATGAAAAAAAAAATTGTCATTTCACCAAAAACGAAGTAAGAAATATTGAATGTTCTTTTTGCACTAAGAGACGTCGCATCAGAAGCTTCGAAGTTAGAACCAAATCATAAAAACTACGCGAAAGAAATAAGGAGAATTCCTAAAAGTTTCAAACATGAGTAGGTCTCCATTTCCTTTTATACTGAGAACTCAGCGTAGGCATTCATTGGCCGGAAGTTTTTCACCATTTATGACCAAACAAATCTCTTCACATTTTGTACACACACTCTAAGCGCCCAAAAGCTTAGCATCAAAATTTATCTAGAAACTACTAAACTAACTAAATGAAACTCTTCTGCCGATTTTAGAGAACAGCGGATTGACTGCGGAGTGAATATTTTTCCATCCGCATGTTTTTCTGTAATGGAAGAGGCATTCCTGAAATTGCGCGAATGTCGGTGAAGTAGTGTAAAAAAAAACGCATTATCGAAAATGCAACTCATTCGCTCTCCATTTTGTTACGAATTTCAATCCGAATGAGATTGTTTGGAAGAAGATCAGATGGTGCAAATAGCTTAAACTTAAAACGAACAAAAACAATTTACTTTTATTTTTAGAAGGCAAAATAGATGTGTATTTTTTTCTGACTGTTTTGCAATACTTACATATACAGTTGCGGTCAAAATAATAGTAGTGCTGCTTTCTTAAGGATACCTTTTTGCAACTTGAGTAATATCATGCTCATGATTCGAGTAATTTGAAAAATCTTTTACTACTTTCAGTTATTGAGTAGAACAAAATTCCCAAAGTCTCCAAGAAAAAAACGTTCTCACACTTTTACTGCTATGCACTGCTATTGCTTTGACCGGAGCTGTATGTCTTCCATCTAGGAACTAATTGATCCTTGTGTCGCAGCACAAAAATTTCAGTCTTTAATCACGAATGCCATATGATTTCTTCCGCTCGGCTCGTTCGCGTCTTTTCACGTCTTCTTAGCAAGCAAGTCCCCGTCTTTCCATCGAAATATTCCTACCCACTCCTTTATCACGGAGTAGAATTTCTTCTGGATATCTTCTGGATATCCTGCTGGTCGGCAGGATCCGCGCTTTATTGCAGTTCGTCGCCGATGGTTCTGATGTGATATCCAGCCACAGTTATCATCATCATCATCATTTTCTGTGACCGCATGTTCCACCAAAGGGGTTTCGGCGGCAGTGCACACAGAAGAGATCTGCAGGTAACCCGATCCTCCACCGCCGACTCTAACTCCTCGGCGGGTATGCCCAAGCGTAACCAGCCGATATTTTCGATTCGATCCAACCATCTCATCTTGGGTCTATCGAGCGATCGCCTACCCGACGGAGTCGCATACACTAGCCATAGTCTTTTAATGGGTTGGTTATCTTCTCAACCAAAAACCTATGCTCACATTTGATGATTCACAAAAATTGAATTTTGCTGCCGCTCTTCTTTTGCGCTCATAGTTAAGTTTATCCACTTTGAATGCAAACATTCTTTTAATGTTAGGTTGTCAAATATCTCCCTTTGAATTTTTCGGCTATGTACAAAGCGCTACAGAGCTCGTACCTGGCAATACATCATTTGAAAGGTCTTGACATAACCTACAAAACGACGCTATTCATGATTAGTTTGGATACGAGCTCTGTAGCGCTTTGTACACAGCCGGAAAATTCAATAGACAAAAGGAAGCTAAGGCGGAACCTAATATATCAAAAACCTCGAAGAGCTTTTGAAAAAACAGTCGGTTGTGCCATTCCAACATCAGTCATTGCCAGTACTGGTATGAAATCCTTCGGAACCAAAAACATGATGCCAACTTGAATTCTGAAGCCAATAATTTACAATATTCCAAGCTTAGTTAGTTGATTGATTTGTCCGTTTAACATAAAGAAAAAGGTAGCTTGAGTATACTCAGGAATACTGTAGAATATCGTTCGTCCTACTTCAAATTATTTTCAAATTAACTTTTCGGAAATAGTTTTCTTGTTCTCCTCGACTCATAAAGAAGTTAATTCCATCCATAATATATTTTGCTTTGCATTTTGGATAATTTTTCTTTAAAACAATTCGTACAAAAGAATTACAAATTGACAGAAAACAGCTGATTAGATGAGATATCGATAAAGAGGTTTTTTCGGACCGATAATGTGGGACATCCATCGGTCGGTTCCTATAATCCGGTCGGACAGTCCGCCTCCGCAGTCAATCCGCCGGTTTCCATAATCGGCATGTATATGAACTAAATATTGATGAAAGCAACGAAGTTTTGCCTCAAAGTTTTTCTTTACAAAATCAACAAAATATAACAAACACCCCTCAAAAACTGTCTTGGAGGACAGGCAGCACTCTGAGCTGATATTTTGAGAATCAAAATTTCATGGACGGTGCATTCCCTGATAGCTCAACTAGTTGTTAGTGTTTTTCTTAATGTAGACAACTTTAGGCCCATAAGAAATTATCCATGGGCGTGATGATATCGCACAACTTTGGTGGCCATTTCTGGAGATGATGCTCGCACTAAACTCACTTCTCATTAAATTATCGATTCTTTTCTGGTATTGCATTAAACATCATCTTGGTGGAGTCAAAGTTGTCCAGTTTTTGCAAAAAAAAAAGGCGGATATCATCACAATTTCCAACATCCATGACTCCAGACATCCAGACCCCAGCTTAGGAACTTCTGTCGTTACATATACCCAGCCGGTTTAAAAAAAAAAAAACAAACTTATCTTTAGTTTCTATAAAATATGTTTATTTTTATTTTAAAATTTATATGCAAAGATATATTACTCGTACATGTATTCTAAAATCTAACACACTTCCTTCCGACGGGAAGCCAAACAAGACACTCCTCTCAAACAAGAAAATGAATTTCTTTTTGTTTCAAATAAAAAAAAAAATATTTCAAAATATTTCAACGAATTCACAAAATTGTGGGGAAAAATAGACTTCAAAAACATGAGATTGAGATAAATTAATAAAAAAAAAAAAAGATTCCTTAGCTTCTAATCATTGGATGCATTCAGAGCACACATGACAAATTCCGTCACATGAACTTTCCCAGAGGGTTTGAAAAACGAAATCATGCACAATGATGAGATCCTTTTTCAATCCTTCGCGAATTTTTTCTATTTACACGAATATCGAAAAGACTATTGCATAAGAGAGAGCTGGCTGTTAAACAGTAACCACTGCGATAACTTAAATGATAAAACTTAAATAAATAAAAATGAAAATGTAAAATGCAAGAAAAACATGCGTTCGTTCGAGTGGGTGGGGCGGAGACCTAAACCCACAGAACGGTGGCTGAATCCTCGTTCGAAAGCGTTGAGAACCTTTGAAACTTATTCCGGTAGGTCTTCGAGTCCCAGCGGCTCGGCTCGCCGGCCACGGGAACACCGACGTTGTTTGTGAGCGCGGGAGGAGATGACGACGGCGTTGCTTTGAGCGTGGAGTTCCGACTGTCCAAGTTGAAGTCACTCTGATCGGTGGTGGTGACGTCCTGGCGCGATGATCCAGCCGGGCTGGATATCATGGTCGAGCAGAGGGGGACTCCGATCTCCTGGAACGAGCTGATCGAGCTGAATCCACTTTCGTCCTCGGTGGTGGAACACAGGTTGGAGAGCTGCTTGCTCAGCATCGGCGGTGGGTAGTTCTCCTCATCGGTCTCCACCTTTGATGATGAGGATGTCGAGTGCACAGAACTGTCTGTGCTGCTCCGCAGGGACAGGCGGGAGTCCCGCATGTTCATCGTGCGCAAGAACAGCATCTCTCTGGTAAGAATGGCTTTCTGTGGGGCAGATGTGTCTGGCAGTGGGTTCGGCATCGGTGGCTTAATCCTCGCGCTGCCGAGGGATTGTCTGTGCTGAGTCAGGTCCGGCTGCTGGGTGTGGAGCAAGTTGTGGATCGTCCTCGAGAGCCTGAATGCCTCTTTGTTGAGCTTCTCTTCCGCCTCGTCGCCGGGTGACAACTTGCAGTCACCACGTTTCTTTGGAGATCGACGCCTGTAAAAAAGAAGGGAGTTTGTCAAAAGGGTCTGTCTGAGGAAACGTCTGTCTTTTGCTTACCAAGTGAAATCCTTAAAGGTGTTGTACGAGTTGGCCGGTGACGCGAGGTCGTAGTGATCGTCGCCACTGCTCTTGGTGCTGTCGCCGCCGAACGAATTCGGGGACATGCGCTTCAAGTCGATTAGGTTCGTGCTGCTCCTGGCCCGGAGATAGGCCGACGAATTGCCAGATTCGGAGCCCTTGTCCAGCTCGGCGTAGACGTGATGCATGCTCTTCGACCGTGAGATCTGCTCGCTTCGGCTGCAGGCGGCGTTCTTCTGAAATCGCTCCAGGAACCGAGCGACTTCCTCCATTACAGCGCGGTACATGCCGCAACTTGTTTCGGCCTGAAAAGAGAAAAGAGACGCCTTCAGTACAAGGTTATGGCGAGCATCGTTACGATTGCATAGATAAGGCCGTGATTTATTGTCGCGTATAGAAACCAGCGACCTTTCAAGTCACACAGTAGCTTTAGTTTTATGGAAACCTGTAAATGACATCACACGAAGCTCTGCGAACAATCGCGCGTCCGATCTCGCTTGTGTTTCAGCTTCTAAAACAATGAAGCGACACCCATGTGTCCACATAATGCTCCGGGATAATTAATGCACCCCATTAACATATTAAAGCAGCTGCAGCGAGACTGTCTGCTCTTTTTTTTTGGTTGCATTTTTTTTTTTTTTGGTTTTCCAAAAAACATGGCTGTTCAGTGTTCACTGTGTTTCTTTTTATGGCTCAATTATGCTGAAGAAAGCAGTCATTGCAGTGATTTTTTTGAATTATTTACTTATTTATTTGCCACAGTCACGAAATGTGTTCTCGAGCGGAAACACAGCGCTTGACATTATTTCCAGCGCTGTGGGATTTTTACTTCCTGTTGCAGTTTTACAGGAGCCGCTCATTTTTGTCAAAAATTGCATAACGAATAATGAAAAAATATTCAGATTGGTTTTATATTCTTTTTTTCAGAGTGATGGGCATGTTTTATGTCATGGCTGACATAATACTCATCAACTGAGTGACAGGTCTCCACGGACAGTTTCTGTGAAACAGGAGACGGCTTTGGACGGAACGCGGAAAGATGATGGAGCAGATGAATCAACTGGTGGTTGAACATCTGCGTTGCAATTGTGGGACACAGTCATCGAATTGATCGAATATGGGAATTATTTCTGTTTTGATGAGCACACCTGGTGGACGACGACTACGATGGGGAGATGTCTTCTTCGTCGTTATGATGTCGGTGTCCAGGTTTAAGTAGAACGGGTCGTGATGCTGTGAGAATGGGGACGTTCGGTGGTACACATTTACTAAGGAGGTGGAGGTGATGTGCTTGTTTGGTGGGTCATGAATTTTATGGGCATCAATTGTCGACGACAACTTTACGGGTGTAAGTTTATGCCAAAGCCTTTTAAGACATCATGAATGTCTTCGAAGAGGAGATTTCGAGAGAGGTCAGTTCTGCCGAAAGTGTTAAGCCAGAAGTTTTTGCCAACGCCTCTTTGAAGCACCGTAGAGATGGAGATGGATGACGATTTAAGTGAAGTCAATTTAATAAACCAAAATCGACGACGATGAGGATGGCCATCAAAAGAGATATCAGTCCAAAATTAGTTACTACTAAGTATTATGCCGCAAGTTTTATGGCTAAAGAAGTGAAGACTTCTTTTAGTTTCTACTGATGCCTTTTTGGGACATCACAGAAATGGCGCTTAGAAGAGGAGTCAACTTCAGTTACTAATTGAACAACTACAAGGCTAAGAAGCAAATCGACAGCCATGTTAAGTTTTTAATTTTAGTTTTATTTCTTCAAAGTTTTTTTTAGAAAAACATACAAATCTTTTTTTTTAGTAACAACGTATAATATGCTGAACAGCTTTATTCTTAAAACTAACAAAATTAGTCTCATTTTTAATATTTAACTCAAGATTATTATAAAATTGATCACCATTGTACAAAATATTAATTTGGATTTTTTCTCTCCTGTATAGTGGATGAAAAAAAATTAAAGCAAAACTTCCTCTTCAGTGATACCGTCACATGTGTCAAATTATAACGCACACAACACAGTGGAGGCGCGAAAACGGTAGGCTTTAGCCCTTCGTGGGCTGTTACGCCACTAAGGATGATGATGATAGTGATACCGAAGGAAAAATATTTGACTAGTTACTTTTACAATGAAGAAGGTTTCATTTTCAATGAAGAAGGGGTCTAAAAAGGGAAAATATAAGCGAAAAATGTTTATCTAACAGAACGATGGTTTTGTTAAAACGGCAGGCAGACTTCTAAAACTGCAAGAAAAATATGAAGCGAGGAGAACAACAGAATTTGTAGTTAGAGCTTATAATTTTTAACTTAAACTCAGTAAGCACGTGTACAGAGACAGAAATTGTGTACTCATTTAGTCTCATTTTTAGATCCGCATTCTCAAACCACGTGCAAATATTTATTTTATGATCCATATACACGGATCTCAATTACTTGCATGCATACTGCACAGATCACACGAATATTAATTACACAGAATTTTATAATGAATACGGCAAGCACAACATTTTCATTTACAACTTGAAGATAATTTTACTCGACTGTAACGAGTATTAAAATACATTTAACAAATGTGAAGTGTTACACAAGACACAAGAAAAGTACAGACACAAAAATTATTGGAATTTTGTTTTTTCTAGACTAATAAAGAAAAAATTTCAATTATTTCATTATTTTTGCAAAAAACTAATAAGTTAGTTTTATATTGACTTTCTATTCGTAAATATATGAATAAGGAATTTGAAGTATTCTAATGTTCATGACGCTACTTTAACAGAAGCAAAAAATATACTGAGCAAATTTTATGTCACAATAGTATTTAGAAATTTTAGAAAAGGAAAAACTAATTACGTTTTTACATTAAGCTCAAATTCAAAGAGATAAGTTGAAGAAAATAACACAGTCAAAGCCCTCTAAGTCGAATAAATTTTGTTCGCCAAAATTTGGCATTCCCTTCAATTTTCCATACAAAATCTATCCTCTGAGTCGCACGCCCTCTAAGTTGAAAAGCCCTCTAACTCGAATACACTTTTTCGACTTTTGGTCTATTTTCAATGCATCTAAGTCGAGTTTTTTTTTGCAAACAAATAAGCAAACAATTTCTTCTCACAGCTTGTATTGCATGCTCTGATTCTCTCTCAATTTAGCACTGGACGCCTTTCATCTCATGTTGATTTTTTTAGCGCAAACACGGCGCTAAACAACATTTCATGTTGATTTTTTACCCATACAAGAAAGAAAGAGAATGTTCGTTGTTGTGTTTTCGAAGCACAATCATGTTGGGCGGACACAATTGTCGTCTAGGGCCACATAATCATTTTATTCATTGTGTAGTTGTTTGGGCTCAAACAATTTGTGTTCAATATAAAAACAGTCAGGTATCTGAGATGTTTTCAAGCTTCATTGAGAGTCCGGATGAGGTCCAACATTGCCTTTTTAAAGTAGAGTAGTTGAGAAGAGAGAAGAAGTAGATTAGTAGAGAATTTTAAAAACTCAATCCAAAATTACAAGCTTTTTTAAGTAATTTCCTGTGTTTTTCCTTGCATGTATAATCTTTTGAATAAAATAAAGGCTTTTAAACAAAAAAAAAAAAAAATTAAAAAAATAATTTCACTCGAATATTTTGAAAAATCCCCCTAACCATGAATGCCATGAATTTCTACAAGCGTTTTTGCAGATACGAAAGTTTTGCTCTCGCGTACTTACGTTTTTATGAAAACTTTGAAAAAATGCGGCGGAGCGGAAAAACGGCGGAGAAAAAATAAACTCGTGCGCAACGAAGGGTGGTTCGATTAAAAGTGACTTTATTTGTCCGTTACTTGGACCCTTTAGTTTTTTGGTACATTATTTCAATTAAATATGGCCGCTTGGTCGCGTAATTCAAATTTTAGAACGACTGTTTAAAGTGTTATACAATTCACAATGTTATTTAGTTTTTTTTTTTTTTTAATTAAAATATTAACTAATTTCGATATCCCGTGAAAATTCGACTTAGAGCCCTTTGACCATACTTATTTGCCGGTGTCTTAGAATATTACAAAAAAAATGCATTGTTGTGGCTAAAGAAATATGAAATTATTTCCTGAACATTACTTAAATACAGAGAAAAAGATTTTTCTATGTTTTGTGAGCGACTGTATGAATAATCTAATTTGATAAACACGACCAAGCGGTTTAAAGCTATTTTACTGAATCCCAACCAGAATTTAGTTTTGCCGACCTGCAAATCTTGAAAGGTAAGAACAACAAAATTCATCAGCATCATCATCATTAGTGGCGTAACAGCCCATGAAAGGCCAGAGCTTAGCTTTTCGCGCCTCCACTGTGTTGTGCGCGTTATAATTTTGACACATGGGAAGGGGACAATACTCCTGGAGTACTTCTGTCACGGAAAGCTTTCGTAATTCGCCGTTCAGAACCGACAATAGACTGAACAACAAAATTCATGTGAACTGAAAATTTAAAGTACACGGCATTTCCAGTAACGTTAGCTGCTCCATAGCACAACTTTAGCAAAACATATTTTAAAAGGCAGTTGGTGTTTGGAACGATAAGACTCCAATTAACACCAATTTCGCAGGGGAATAGCAAGCTCTAGGGCTTACTTTACTTATTTTTCTTAAACTTAGTTTTTCATACACTTGTTAATATAGCGAACTCTCGATAATTTAAACCTCTATAATTCGAAAACCTCTGTAAATAGAAGCTTACTCACACTTTCCTGCAAAAACCCCAGGAAATTAAAGTAAACCTATCCAACTTGGTACCCTCGTACCAAATTTGAAATTATTATATTTTTTATGTTTGTAATTTGTGACAATTTGATAAAAAAAAATAAGACAAAGATAAATATATTAAATGACAAAGTAACATAAGTTTTATTTTTTGTAAAACAACATGAAAATCTCTCTATTTCGAAAATGATGGCTTTTGTTATATTTATTTGTTTTTCTTCAACAACCTTTGTTTGATGATATGTAACCTTTGTAATTCGAAAACCTCTGTAAGTCGAAGTTTTTCCCATGAAATTCGAGAGTTTACTGTACAATCGAATCAGTTTCACAATATTTATTTTCTTTGATTTCATTAGGAGTTATGAAATTTACCAAAATTGAGATTTTTTTTTATTATGATTACACTTAATTGAAATCAAATTCAAAGGATTCAGAATATAATCTTTTTATTGAACCCAGAAATGTCTGACGCAGAACTAATTTTGAGGCTTGTGTCAAAATCTTAGACCATTTTGGTTTGATTTCGTGTTTGTAAAGTGGATCGGAGTAGTTGGAGAGAAAAATTGAAAAGCCACACACAGGGCAGTGAGTTATTTTTCAAAGAAACACAATTTGCTCCACTTCGATCGACTTTCTTTGATCAAAGAAAGCTCTCTGATTAATTTTTGCCATTTCTCTGTGTCAGGCGTTAGTCCAATCACGATCATCAGAAACCCATTACAAGCCTCACGAGTTAACTTCCCGCATGCCATGAGTCGGACGAAAAATTGAAAACAACACCAGAGTCTCGACGTCTCGATGGATTCCCTTAATTAACCCAGCAGAAGAAAGAAGTATCTGGTCCAGTCACGTAATCTGTTTAATTACGATAAGGAAACACTTTCCTCACCTCGCATCTCGTGAGGGCTCGCAGAGACAAACGTGTGTTTTCACTCCTCCTGTCGTGGCTACTCGACGCATTAATTACGCATTATCCAAGTGCTGGCCGTCTTATTTCTCTCCTCCATCAACGCCGCACAGCTTCCGCCCAAAAATCTGATTGCATAACAAACACACACACACACGGTGGCGTCGAGAGAGATTATCCAGCAGTTAGCCAGGTTTCCAAGTTGGTTGGCTTCGTGGTGCCACCACCTGCCAAGTCAAGCTAGCAACTCTCCTAATGAATGTTCGGATCATGGGATCGTGACATTAGGCATTAGGCATGGCATGGTGTGGCGTGGCTATCTGGCTTCAGGATCTATTCAATAAGTTGACTTTCTGCAAACATCTGAGAAGGAGGTGGAAACTCCCCAACACGGCCAGGGATTCGAATGCATCTTTTGCAAAGTCACAGTCGGAATTCCACACGCCAAATGAAAGACATTTTCCAAAGAGCGAAAAAGTGAAAGTATCTTTCGGACAGAGACACACAGAAAAAAAAGATGAGGAAAAAAAACCGCAACAATTTAATAATAGTAACTTGTCATTTAATTGTACTTCAAGCGAAACCAACCATCCGCGAGAGGTTGAAGTACGAGTAACTTAATTAAGTGCTCTCCGTTCGTCTGTCGTTTCGATTGGGCAATGCGTGCGTTGTCGCGTCGCGGATTAGAGAAAACCGAAAAAAAGTGTTGATCACGCCATTCGCGGGATGGAAGAGGATTTGGCAGCATTCAAATTGTGTTGCACCTTCGAGTGGCGGAAAAGCAAACTCTGCAACTGGGTTAATGGAAGTCGGTCAGAAAGTATCTCGAACTACATCTATCTCTCGTTAAATGGATTCAATAGAGTTCAGTTCCTCGCCACCGACAACAACGATGATGATGGCCATCGAAACAGATCGCGCTCTTGTGCCGCGCTGCAATTGTGGTCGAGATGTTGCGGCAAGATTGCAATTTGCGAGCTCGCAGATGTGCTGTGCGGCTAATTGAGCCTCGAGGGAAGATGCAAAGTGATGGAGGAAGTGGGTTTTGAAAAGCGAAATCGATGTGCAAAAATATCGTTAGAATGAGAGAGAGGCGTGTGGATAAAGGCTACTCGAGCCTGGGAAATGGTGCGGTGATTTGTGGAGCAGTTTCAAGGTCAGTTCGGTGTGGGAAAGTGGAACGGGCTTGGACTGATGGGAAGCTATTGAGTTCTGGGAATTCTCGGTGGGATGGGCCTCAGGGTAAAAAAGAACTGGGTTCGAGTTGAAGGCCAATTATCCGTGGGCTGGAACTCAATCGAAGTGATCCGCCCAAGTGAAGGACTGGAACCGATCGGGACTTTTGGAAAGCAATGCTTGTTGAGTGGCGCCCTAATGATGCATGAAATTGAGAGGAGTGGAGGAAATGCACAGCGTCGGCCGTGGAGGTTGACCTTATTTGATTGGGACTTGGGATTTGATGGGTTTTTGTTTTCTCTTGGTTCGATGAGGCACACTCTTGTTACTGGCTTTACGGTCATACATTTATCATGATTTAGATACAACGAGTCTTGTTTATTTTGGCAAGGGACTGGGGCTTGTATTTTTATTACGATTTGAATAATTAGTCGTGGAGTTTTTTCGAACGCCATCAGTACTGGTTTTGCCAAAAACTTCACAACTACCAGGCCATGGAAGATGTATGCACAGAAGAGCATGAAAATTCATTGGAATATGGCAGAAAAATGTTGTTTTTTCGAATTTAAATCAATTCCTAAATCTTTATCTTGCACTCGAAAGCATTTAAATGGATTTTTTAAGCTTATTTTGAAGAGAAATTTTATGATAAGTGATGCAGTCTGGACAGGTTCTGTACCAACGATGCGTCGGTTTCAAGTGACAAGGTCGAACAGCTGCATTTTGAAGTCGATTGACATGTGTCAGCAAAAACTGGTAAAATGAACTCTCACATGGTTCAGTACGAGGTCAAAAAAATACTTTTGAAGCCTAATTGGGTGTTGAGAAGAAATGCATTTCATTTCAAAGTCAAGGAGAACATTAGGTAGGTAGGTAGGTTGTGTGGTGGGCTACGCAAGGCAGCCAAGCACTTAGGCCAGATAAGGCCCATTGTGATACCACATGGAGCGGATGCAAAAGCATCCCACTACTCTGGAAACCAATTGGAGCTGTTAATATAGCGGAGAATACGGCTTATGCTGGTGTCAGCAAGTTCACCGATGTTGTTTAGAAAGTAGTAGCCGAGATGCCTCTTTCTACGGTTCGCGAGGGCGCTGCAGGTTCCTAAAAGGTGGAGCGAGGTTTCTTCCTCTTCTTCGTCTCTGCAGCTTCTGCAGAAGTCGTTGGCCGGGAGGCCTAGTCGGGTGGCATGTTTGCCAAAAGTGGAGTGCCCAGTTATGACACTGATCAGGTTCCTAACCTGAATTTTGCTGAGTCTTAGGAGACTAAGCGAGCGTTCAGGATCCAGCCTAGGCCAGATTTCCCTGGTGACGCGACAAGTAGTACCATTCGACCACCTAAGATTGGTTGCCGCAATGGTCTTGGATTTGATGTAGAGGAGCGCGGTAGCAAGAGGTGCGCAGAGACCGACCTTATCCGGTTGGATGGGTTCACTGGTTCCGCGCTTGGCAAGATCATCGGCCAGGCAGTTCCCCGAGATGTCACAGTGTCCCGGCACCCACATGAGGTGAATGTTAAACTGCTCTGCCATCTCGTCAAGAGATTTGCGGCAGTTAAGAGCTGTTTTTGAATTAAAAGTGACAGACTTCAGGGACTTTATCGCAGCTTGACTATCCGTACATATCGAGAGATGAGAACATTATGAGAAGCGACATTTTAGAGAAGAAAAATGGTGCTGTGGGACGAACAGTTTGAGAAGGATTTTTCTACGTCAATGGGACGATGCTGTTTGTACTAGATTAACCTTTTTATGGCAATTGTTTTCATTATTTGTCTCATTGAGCTCGATATGAAATTAAATTCAATTCTTTCCACGCGGCTGATGTGGCACTATTGCTTGCACAGATTTTGAGGTTATGAAAAGGTGTGGATACAAAAAATTTGTTAAAAGATCAAGTTTAGGCTATGGTCTTAGGTTTTAGGTATTAGTGACTGCCTGCGCTATACGCAAGCTCACGTAGGCCATTTGTTGGCCCATTGCGTTATCACACATTCAGATTGTTTCCAATGCTTGGACTCGCTGCTTAAAAACTTTCCCGCAAATATACCAAACAAAAAATATTAGCAGGCATGTTTTACTGCCTGTTTGACAAAGTTCGTACTAAGTTTAGGCTATGATTAGAACGAAATGAATTAAAGTTGTTAAAATTAAAACATAAAAATCGTAGAATTGGCTTCTGTTTTTAGTATCACACGTATCAAAGCGTTTGGAAGGTGCCTTCGGCCCGTGCTGTGTCTTGGACAGGATATTTAAGGGTAGCCCCAATCCCTTTAGCACGCACCAATTATAGAAATAAAAAAAAAACAAAAAAAAATATACAAATATTTCTATCGATGCAATTTTCTTACATTTACGTGGTTCTTCAAATGAAGAAAATTACGATTCAGAAAGCTGCAAATGCAAACCGCAACACAATCGAGGCAATCCTCGAAACCTATCACTCTCGGGTTGGCAGCCGCGATCAAATCCACTAGGCTATCGCCGCTTCGAAAATATGATGTTCTAACTTGATATATGAAGCGATTGGGTAAACTTTTGGGGCGTTTTTCTCGAAACAGGGAAATTGATGCGATCTCTGACTTTGGGAATTCATATCCTATAGGGGAGCTATCACTATGCCAAATTTTATCAAAATCGGTGACCCGGAGGTCGTGTAAGTCGAATTTTTACGGGACAACAAAATGAGTTTGAGTTAGAGGAAGTTCGACTTAGAGGATAGTTTTTGTATGGAAAATTGGAAAGGGGAATGCCAAAATATCGAAGGCGAAGGGACTTAGAAGGATTTAGACTTAGAGTAAGTCGACTTTTTTTATGTCTAAACTAAACTAAAACTAAAAAAACTTTATTTATGTCACATGGCGGTATTCCAAATGATTCCCCAGCGATCGAAACATACCAACACTAAGCATCTACAACGTAACAGAAAAATGCCGGCTACGTGCCTCGTGCTTGTTGAACTTGTCATACGTAGCGCCTTCTTTAGCACCACAAACTTGAAGTAGGTAAATTAAACCTGGCCCTACCTGGATTGTTCTGTTCAATAGTTGAATCGTTTAATATGTCATCTGCTCTACGATGCTCTGTAAAATCTCAAAAAGACGCGAACTTCTATGCTGATATGAGCGATGACCAAGATCCTTTTCAATCAAATCCATCACTTCCACTCTTTAACTGTGAAACTCTTTAACTTGTGAACAACCGTAAAAATGTTCTATAATGAAGAACACCAACAGACATATTCGCATTTACTTGAAACCCTGTTAAATCTTTTTCCCACTTTCTGGATACAAACAAACCAGAATTATGCCACATATGTTTCGCCATCTTCTCATCGAACTTTAGTATTAAATTTATTTAAGCAACGATTCGCTAAAAAATTCCAAATGTCTGATTACATTTTTTATTTGTAAGTAGTCGTTTTTATCGATAGTATTCGTTTTAAGTCGCTTCCAATTGGTCATCACGCGAATTGCGTGGCGCCATTTGGCTTCACCGTAAAATAAATGCAGTTAAGTTAAAAAAATGTTTATTCGGTCTTCCATGATTGAAGAACTTCCACATCAACGAAAGGAGTTTAGGTTTATTTTTTTCAGTTTCAATTGTTTTCCAATTTTTTACAGGATGTCACTGATGTAAAAGTCATTTAATTAAATTCACTTCTTTACATGCGACAGATGAGGCACTGTTTCCTGCCCAGATTTTGAGGTTATGAAAGGTAATGGACAACCAATAGATGCAATTAAGGCAATTTAAAAGAAATCAATATAAAAGCTTTGGTTTTTGGCAATTGAAAACCGACAAAAAACTAATCGATTATAACTTGCATAAATCTAAAACTAATAGAGTAATTTACTAGGAATAGTTAGCTAGGTAGATACACGGGCTGCAAGTAGGATTCTGCCTAGCTTAGGTCCTTGTAGACTCGTTGTGTTACCAATGGGAGGAAAAAAGAAGGATTCTGCCTAGCTTAGGTCCTCGTAGACTCGTTGTGTTACCAATGGGAGGAAAAAAGAAGGATTCTGCCTAGCTTAGGTCCTTGTAGACTCGTTGTGTTACCAATGGGAGGAAAAAAGAAGGATTCTGCCTTGCTTAGGTCGTTGTAGACTCGTTGTGTTACCAATGGGAGGAAAAAAGAAGAATTCTGCCTAGCTTAGGTCTTTGTAGACTCGTTGTGTTGCCAATGGGAGGAAAAAAGAAGGATTCTGCCTAGCTTAGGTCTTTGTAGACTCATTGTGTTACCAATGGGGGAAAAAAAGAAGGGTTCTGCCTAGCTTAGGTCCTTGTAGACTCGTTGTGTTACCAATGGGGGAAAAAAAGAAGGGTTCTGCCTAGCTTAGGTCCTTGTAGACTCGTTGTGTTACCAATGGGAGAAAAAAAGAAGAATTCTGCCTAGCTTAGGTCCTTGTAGACTCGTTGTGTTACCAATGGGAGAAAAAAAGAAGGATTCTGCCTAGCCTAGGTCTTTGTAGACTCGTTGTGTTGCCAATGGGAGGAAAAAAGAAGGATTCTGCCTAGCTTAGGTCCTTGTTGACTCGTTGTGTTGCCAATGGGGGAAATCACGTCTCTTTCCTTACTCGCCTTGACCTCTTCCAGCGAGGTGTGTGCTGTCCATTCAACATTTACTAGAAATAACACCTAGACAAAGTTCTTATCCGATAGTGCAGGCTATAACTTCAGAACAAGTTTTTCTTATTTGGAGGTACTTAAACCCAAAAAAATCAAGCAGATGGCTAAAACAACCGTTAGTTATAATCAATTCACAACCTGGCCACCTATTTTTTTTTTATCAACTTTTCGTGATTTACCTGTATACCTCTACCATTTTGGGTTTGTTTAGTGACCACCAACACCCTCTGACAAAAAAAAAAAAAAAAACGAAACGAATTTCGTGAAATCGTGACAAATTCCACTCCACCATCAAAAAAAATGTAAATTCCCGATGTTTACACGACTCCGCAACCGCCAAAGACGGCAACAAGAAATAATGTCATCATCGTTTTTATATTTATGGACAATTCAAAGACATCACGACAAAATGCTCACGATTTTTCCTTTTTATTTTTTTTTTGTTTTACAAATTCACTTTAAAGGAGTGCACGCAATTGCTAGGCAATCAATCACTTGACCACACAAGACCAAACCGACAAAGGTTTCTCTACGTGGTAACCTAAATCTGTGGTGCAGGGCCCTTTGGAGACTTAGCCAAAGACTCGAATGTACACGTTTCTTCTACGCATCATTATCGCGCTGCCGGTGGTACACGCAAATAGCTTAATCTTACGATTGTTTTAAAGTCGTTAACTGGTCTGATGTTTACATTTTTAAGTTAATTAACCGCTTTAACACGACGGAACATCATTTCGTTTAAGAAACAATTGGACCCAAAGTGTCAAAGAAAAAAAAAAAAAGACACGGACAGAGACTTTCCCACGGGGTAAGCTTTTCTGTTTAGTTGCAAAAGAATTTTTTTGTTTTTTTTCGTTTGTAAGTGGTTAATGAGACGGAGAGAAAAAGAAGTTTACAACAAGTTTGTTGTAATTTTTGTTTCTTCAAAAAAAAGTAGTTGCAACTTTGCGTCTTTGATTTCTGGTTTTTTGGTGAAACGTTGTTTTTGGGGCGGGGAACTTTGATGACGGGTTTTTTTGGGTGAAGAGAACCTTTTCTAATGACAGTTTTTTGTACGTACATTTTCTACAGTATTTTCCACTAAAGGGGTCGCGGGAGGGCGTTCATTCTTTTTTTTTTGTTGTAAAACAAAAGTCAATGGGAGTCAATGGAGCCTAGTCTTAGCCATGGAAGGTGGGAAAAATGTGACGGAAAATGATTGGATATAACATGAGACAAGTCTGCTGCTCACAAGAAGGCAAATAGGAAGCTACGATGATGTAGATCACGAATTTGATAGACCTCACATCAGAAAAGGTCAGATTGATATGGCCGGTTGCAGAAGAGAACACACGTTGGCCGCACGTTGGCCAGATTAGACGATTAGACACACTGCGGACGAGATCCCACATTACCCGTTAAAACCAATTGGAGCTTCGCTACCACGTCTTAAAAATCTTGGAGCCAAATGTGTCAAAAAAAAGAGGCTACAATGATCTCTGCTGATCAAAATGTCCGGTAATGCCCAAGATGGTGATAATTCATCGAAGGCACAGAAACTATCCATAAGCTTAAAAAATTAACTTCTACTCAAGATCACTCCGATCGCTCGGTCGCAAAAAAATGCTGCATGACATCTGTAAACGATTTTTTTGTGGTTGAAAATTCATAGACATCTTGCGACTAACTTGGCACGTCAAATAAAATGTAAATAAAACTCTCCACAGACTATTTTAAGCAACAACGTTTCAGAAGCCTCTCGCTAAAGCCGATCTTTCGCTTTTTCCAACTGAAGTGCCTCCGATTTGGATGCTAAACCACTCATTTTAACGACACCTCATCGAAGATTAAAAAATCCAACAAATTTTTACGACTCAAGTCGAAGACGATCATCGAACCAGTAGAAAGCCCCGGCCTACTAAACAACAACACAAAACAACAACTGTCAGTTTGCTGTTTGACTCTTTCATTTAATTTCTCATTTTCTTTCAACTCATCAACGATTTATCATCTCCGCCGCTTGACTACTTTCATGTTCAATAAAATAAAAAAATTACATCAAACATCTTACCTGTTTCAATTGCCACTGCAACGTGTCAACTTGATTTTGTAAAATGACAGCTTCCACATTTGTAGAAGGATCCACAACTTCAAATCGATTTTCGGTGAACTCTGCAGTCAATTTCATCTCGTGATCTGCTTCATCAAGTAGCTGGCATTCCTGAAAAAAAAAAACAGAAAAAAGAGTTTTCTATTAATTACATGTCCACGTCGTTCAATTGTGGGAGTTTAAGAGGATTTTGTAACGTCTCTGCGACACGTGTGACGTAAGACAACCACCGACAAATAGGTGGTCAGCGTAATTAAGCTAAACCAACCTACTTAGCGTGTATCATCGAAGGCGGTTAGGCAACAGACAGTCATCAACAAATGACAGACCAACAGTCGACCAGAAAGCCCCAAGAAAAACCAAACTCTGTGTCGTTGTTTTTTTTCTCTTTAACTTCCACTTAACCTCAAACAATGGCGACGGACAACCACGGTGGTGATTAAGTTTTTCATGTGAAAATTCGGTAATGGAGCCATTTTTCTATCTCTCACTTAAACGTGTTTAACGTCCCTAACCACCCAGGACAGGTTTGCAAAAGTGTGAGGTTAAGTCGCACCAAGTTCATCGACTCTCAACAGAGTGAGCATTTAGAAAATAAATTAATCAATCAATTTCTTATGGAAATTAAAATAAAAAAAAAGTAAAAGATGCTCGGTTTGATTAGAAAGTAAAATGATAGGCTCACCAGTAATTCTTCATCTTTCAACATAAAAACTGAAAACTAAAAACTGAAAACAGAAAACAGAAAAACTTTCTTCCAAACGGATCACGATGAATTTTCAGATGACGACAAGCGAGTGTACTCGTATCTTTTATCTTTCTTTGCGAGTGATCTTTTTCATAAATCACACGAGAACGGTGAGGATAAGTGATGAAGTGCCAATGACTTCTCTCTTTTTGCTACCGGGTTTTTTCTTCTTTTCCTTTTTTTCGTTTTTCATCAGCGGCTCTGGAGGTCTAGGAAGCAATGGAATCCATCTGGGGAGGTGCTGAGGTTATTATTTATCCATTTGTGGTAAAGTGCAATCGAATACGGTGGCTTTAATTGATGATGACGTCTGTTGCGTAATGGGGGGATTACTCAATTCGAGATTAACTTATGTGCATTGGTACTGCTTCCATTGTAAGGAAGACAATGGTCTTGGTGAGGTTTTTCGAATTTTTTTTTTTTTTTTAGGGTTTCAAGAGTGAGAAATGTGAAATTGCTATTAATGGTGGTGGTGGTCTCATGAGAGTTTGAATGGATTTTTGAAAATTGTTTTGCTTGGGAAACTTTTTTTTTTTTTTGGGAGTGGTTGCATTCTTTTGCGGATTTTTGTAAATTACGGGAAATGTTTTTAAGCAGCTGGGCTGGGCATTTATGCAATTTTTAATAATGATCGTAATTGTTATAGCTTTTTTGAGTTTTTCACATCCGTACGGATGTTTTTTTAATCATTTTTTTTAGCATGTCAATTCTTTTCTTTTTTTAACTGCCCCTGCCTTGTAAGCGGGGCAAGGTAGATCTCCCTCCTAGAGTAAAAAATGGTTGCTCTCGACCCCTTTACAAAAGCCCATCATCAATTTTTTACGCAGCCATCCCCTTGTCGGAATCCATTGAAGATCTTGACGGGTTTGGACAGCAATCCGGCTACCTTAACCTGGCTAGAAATATTGGTCATGGTCAGCCTACATAGTCTTGTTAACTTGTTTGGGATGCCGAATTCTCTTATGGCTTTATATAGTTCTACCCTGGTTATGCTATCGTAGGCGGCTTTAAAGTCTATAAACAGGTGGTATGTTGGAATATTAAATTCTAGACATTTTTTCATCGGCTGCCTGAGGGTGAAGATCTGATCAATTGTTGATTTGCCTGGTCTGAAGCCACATTGATACTTCCCGAATATGGTTTCCGCGTATGGGGCTATCCAGTCTTGTAGGATAGAGGAGAATATCTTATAGGCAGTACTCAGCAGCATCTTGAATACAAATTTCATATTTGAACTAAAAAGGTTCAATTAATCATTAACGAAAAAAGCTCGATGCAATATATAGGAACATCGTAAATATGGCTGTCACTAGGAGATCTCAACCTCGCGGTTATATAAACCCACAAAGAAAGTACGTCCCATTTAATGTTGATTCATAGAAGCATCCGTGAAGCTCATCAACTGCCTGAAACATGCCTTCAAACGTTTTCTGTGGATATTCCTATCTTTTCCCGTCGAAGTCATCCTCTGCCACGAAAAGAACTACTGACCCCGCAGCAAGCTTCTCCTCTACAAAAAAATCTCTATAGCTGTTCCTTCCAGCTCCTAGCACAATTCTACCCCGTCACCACCAAGAACAATTCTCAACCTCAACCAACACAAATTAATTGTTGGCCTCATTTCCTGTAAAAGAAAAAAAAACTGCACTTGCACGTTGCCAATTTCAAATTCACATACCCACTCCCCGAATTCTATTTTCCCAAATGAACGCAGCTACACCTGCACCCGTCCATCACTCAAAAATCCAGTAAAACCACCATCCGTCCGTCCGTCCTAACCACCGAGTATTTGCAGCTGTTGCTATTTACTTTCTGCATACCCCACGTCCATGTCTACGTCCAGCTCTAAGTCGCCCAGGGCCACCAGAGCAGCTCTAGCGCCCAATCGAAATCCAATTCGCGCTTTATCCTCCGGCAGTGCTGTGGAATCAAAGCCCCAGATTGGGTTCTAATTAATTATGGAATCGAAAAATTGTGGCGCTCAATTTGTGCGGGGGCGTAGGTGATGGAGTTGGAATTGGAGTTTTTTTTATTCCCTCGATTAAGTTGCTGAATTTGCTTTAATTTGTTTTTTTTTCAAACTTCAACAGCTCGAAGTCGGGTTGGGTGGGAGTGAGGAGGGCGGACAGACAATGGTTTGGATTGGAATACATTGACGCTCGCACGGTGGGCTCCCTCACTCGCGTTGCACGTTGTAGTCATCGTCATCGTCGTCGTCCATGGACTCACAGGCTGTGAAGTGGAACCAGTGATATCCGTTTGTTACGCGACAGTTAATCTCTTCATATACAACAACAAGCAATTGGAGAAACGTGGTAAGGTGGTGGTGCATGTGTGCCGGCGTAGAAGTTTGTTGCGTTCGGTTGCAGGTGAGTCAGATTTAGTCCAACTCCGGAGGTTGGTGAGAAGTTGAAAGCACATTTAAGAGGGGCGTCATTTTAGGTCGACTGTCTAACAGTCGTGGTTTTATGTCAGGAGGAGCACCAACAAAGATATCTTTCCAGGAGGTCGGTAAGGAAGGTTTTTCAAACCATGAAGAGTAGAAAAATTATGGTTTTTCTAAAATTTCCCAAGAAAATTCATATTAAAAAGATGAAAAAATCATGAGAATGTAAGCCGCTTAAAAAAAAAACAAGTCTCTAAATGAAGAGAAGTCTCGCAATGAAGGAGAAGTCTCGAAAAGGAGTTTGAATCAGCTGCCATTTTTGCAGTCAAACGTCGCCTACCAAAAAGTGCATTTACTAGCTTTAGTTAAACTTTAAAATAAAACGTTTTTACAAAATTTTGCTATGTCTTATAGATAAACATTTTTCACGGCCCCACATCCAGCGAACGACTGAAAACCCTCCTGGAGTACTTCTGTCGTGAAAAGCTTTCGCAATTCGCCGTTCGGAACCGGCATTAAACAGTAGGTCCCCTCCAAATATGTCAAAATTATAACGCGCACAACACAGTGGAGGTGCGAAAAAGCTAGGCTCTGGCTCTCAACGGGCTGTTACGCAGCCTAATACTTATAGATTTAGAGAGCTATGCCTTGAAGATAAAAAAAAGCCGGTCAAGTGTGAGTTCTTCTCACCCGCCGAGGGTTTCGTTGTTTCTTCAGATTGGCAGTAAGGACTACTAAATAAGCTCTGAAGCCAATTTTGCCAAACGACTGCCAGAGACTTTTCAAGCACGTCAGCTCTAAAATTTGCTGAAGATTAGAAAAGGTTTCGAGACCTGTAACGCCATTCCTAGATCCAGGAGAACCTCCTAACGCAATTGCCTCCAGGAAGGTCGATAAAAACTCAGTAGCAGCACATTTTAACTTCTCCCAACTCCACTCCAACTCATTCGAATCAGCGAATCTACAACTCACGCACACAACCACCTCACAGCCATCCATCAATCCGATCCACCTGTTGTTGAGTTCTCTTCATGGATGCGCGATGATAATTAAAATGCGTAGATACATTAGGCGAGATCCCCTCTCTCGTTGCAGCATTTCAAAATTTCCATACGTGTGCATATTTCCTGTTTCATGCTCGCTCGCTGTTCGCCCCGCTTTCATTCGCCCTCCCGCCCCACTGCACCGCACTGACGTACCCTGAATTCCACTCATTCAGCCGCTCCAATTTGAAGTCAAGAGAAGCCCTTCTGGCTTCGTATTAATTTGTAAAACACCTGTACCCAATCTGTCTCTCTCCCTGTGTTCCTCCTCCTGTCTCTCACCCGCACACAACAGGAGCCATCCGAGCGTCACAAGAATGCATCTATCTGTCAGATACTCTCAACGAATGTATCTCATCGTGACCATCAACCGTGTGTGTGCCTGTGAATGAAATTTAGTTCGTTTTTTGAATTCCCTTTTGTGGTTTTGCAGAATGGAGTGTGTGGGTGGCGTGGCAGAAGATACATTTCACGCCAACCTGTTGCTCCGAGGAGTACGAGTATCTTCGTATCTTCTTCCCCCCAACACAATGTGTGTATGTGTAACGGTTAAGAAGTGATTTTTTTTTTCTACTTTTGTGAATTTCTATAAATTCATTCTTCTTCTCATGTTCTAAGTCCATCTTCATCCGTTCCGTTGTGAAAGACACGTATTGTTCGAATGTGAGAGAGATCTCAGAGGCGGTCTTAAAAGCGTTGACCTTAATAGGGATTATGAGAGCTTTTGTCTGTGTCTGTGTGAAGATTCATGACAGGTTGACGTTTAATGTGTCAATTTATATCTGCGACAAGATTGCAATGAGATATTTCAAAGTATCTAACTATCTCTCCCCCTCCCTCCGTCGCAAACATTCCACAGCCAAACAATTGACAATAAAAACGAAACATTTTTTTTTTCCTTTTCTGTTCGTTTTAAACAATTAAACGGAACGAGAGACGGCGGCCATAACTAGATCTAGATCTACTTTCTAGTTGTTGCCGCAGTTTTACGCGGATGAGAGATGGAGATTTACATTCAAGCCTCGACATTCCTGGAAGGAACTTGTTTCAAAACTTTTTGCGTGTACTTCCACCATTCGGTGGACATTAAAAGAAAAGAAATATGAGAAATTAACTCGAAAGTGTCCCAATTTGCGATAATAAAATAAGAAATGAAACGAGTTGCACCGCTCAGGAGAGGCGTGTGAGAATGAACGTAACACGTTATGGTTCTGATCGTAATCGCTGGTGTACTCGAGTATTTCTCGAGCCAGTGTTGCAATGAGTGAGGGAATACATTTTTCGTTTCTTAGGAATGTTAGGTGAGGTGTTACTGGTTGCTCGGTACGCTTTGCATAAGAGTTTCGGGTTAGGTCAGAGATGTTTTTTTTTTTTTTTGAGGTTTCCGTGTAATTAGTTCAGGTGGAACGGGACAAGTGTCCGACAATGGTCGAGGAGAATTGAGAATTTTGAGATGTCGTGAAAGGAGGTCGGACGTAAGTGGTGGGCATTTAAGAGAGGCCAATGAACTTGCTGGTTGGGCTGATAAAGAATGCCAAACAGATGTGTGCACTGAGGGATGCTATTTTTTTTTTAATTGATTGCCTTATTCTACAGGTGTTGTGAAGTCTCATGGTCGTAACGAACACTTCAAAATGACCATTACCAAAAAAAAAACTGAACTACATCAAGAAACCTGTCAGTTGTGATAAAAACATGGTCTCAATAAAATGTACCTTGACGGTTTTGATGTAAGCTGCTCAAAAGGAGCAACTTACATTGATACCACAATTGTGGGATGTGGCCAACCGCACTGTGTGAGGTTTGAGACGTCCATGTACCTTTTTCTATCGCTCCGTCTTTTCTTTTAAATTGAAACTTTAAAACTTGCTGTGTTTCTCGTGGCGTGAATACTTTTCACGGGCTTCCTTCTACCTCTAACAACAGGCTTGATGATGAAATGTTGGAAACTTTAATTTTGGAGATGAAATAGATCAGTCGAAAGCTATTTTAGGTTGATTTTTAAAACACAGACAGTAAACTGTTAAAGATCGCGAGATTGGAGATAAAAAAGGAGCAGATTGAGAAGGTTTTCTGTTTGTACTTCCAAACCATTGACAATAAACTGCTAAGAAACGCAATCTAAGGATAAAAATGGCAGTCTTAGAAGACACTGGCATTATTGATAGTGAACCACTGCAAATGGCATTTTGTCACAACATTTAGAGTGAAATTTTTAGGGACTGGGACCCTGCCGACGAAAAAGAACCACCTGAGGATATTTTTTAAACGATTTTAAGACTGAAAATGAATCAATAGCGATTCTGATTTGGAAAGCTATAAAAACCAATCGAACCACGAGCCCAGCTCAACAATCACGAAACCAATTCTTGAAAACAGTGACATTGGACATGAAAACGAATTTTTCTAGGACATTTTCTGCAAGTATTTAAAAGACGTGTGGGCGCCGCACAGTGGTGCGCTAGTGGAAAAAATTCATAAATTTTTTTGTTTTTGTTTGGAAAACCGATATGGTTGGTTTGGATTCTACATATATGAGAACCTAGAAAGCCAAAATTTTGTGGAGTTTGGATGTTCCGTTCGATTGTACCGTTAGCTCAAAGTTGAGATTTTAAAATGCATGGAAAAGTATGCATTTTTTTAACCATTTTCGACGCTAAATATTTTTGGACATATCATGAACACAGAAAAAAGTTTATATTCATTTTAAAGGGTACATTTTTACTTTTCAAAATGTATTCACATCTTTTTCATATTCCTTACCGATCTCACAAACTAGGCTTTTGACTGAGGACACTTTTTTAGAGGGGTATCTCAATGTTTGTTGGTTCATAAAAAAAGTGCTCCAAGAGGCTCCAACGGGAGACCTACATTTTCTGAAAGCTTGAAGTATTCTCTTTCGATAGTGCAAAAACTAAAAGTCACTTTAAATTACTTTGGGAGAACGAGGCGTTTAAAGGTAACGATGTCTGAAATTCTGGTACAATTTTAACCGAAATAAATGCTGTAAAAATATTTTGCAAAGCTGTTTCGAGTGAAATATTGTTTTGGGGCAACCGCAAATTAATTTCTTGTGTTTGAGAACGAAGAGTGGTTTGACTTTTGTGTTTCTTATACAGTTTATATGTTTCATATACTTCTTCGTTTTCTTCATTTTGATCTTAATTGTAATTTTGTTATTGCGTTACTTTGTTACGTGTTCGTTATTTTGTTACTTGATCGTGTTTTTTTTTTTATTATTCGTTTCCTTGTTTCTTTTTATTATTCGTTCGATTCGTACTTTCACGCGAGCTAGTTTTGAAATTGAATATGAAGTTCTTTGTGCTTATTTCCTAAATGAAAGTATTTGTAATTTCTCAAAATTTTTGTTAGAGAATTATAGAGACTTGACACCATGTCAAAATAATGAAATAGTGACAGAGGTGAAAAGAAGGTCCTTGTCTCATTTTTACGAAAGATACAAAGCAGTTCGGTATAAAAAGGAAAATGTTTTAACTAAATATAGTGAATGGGCTAAAGGGAAGTTTTCAGTAATTTTTTAGATATGAAGTATCAAACAGAACGACCATGCAAATAATTTGAAGACTGCTGCGCCAAAATAAAAAATGTAGAATCGAGGAATCAAATGAGCTTATGACCAGGAACAAATCTGTATCCTTGGTATTGTATGCCGGTGACAGTACATAAGATTGTATTTCATGGAGCAGAGATTATTTCCTCTCCGAAGAAGAGCAAGGCATCAGAAATAGAGAATATACTATCGATAATTTGCGTATATTTCCACTATTGTTTGTAATTTCGTTTATATTTAACTTTTTTATGTATATTAGTATTAAAACTAAGTCCTAAGACTAAATTTAGCAATATTGAAAATAATAAGACAGTTATTTTCTAAGCCAAAACCAACACACTACCTTTTTTTAATTATTCGACCTACGATTACTCTGTAAATACGTAAGCTGCGTATATCAAATTTGGACCACTTAAAGAACTCGCAGCACATATGCTATGTTCCAAATTTCATCTAAATCGGTCCATGGGTTCTCATTTTACAGATTTTTTTCCATCGCCCCATACAAGTGAAACCACTGTGCGCCGTGGCTTAATCGTTATTGCGTCGGACTGTTAAGCGAGTGTACCCGGGTTCGAATGCAATAAACTGTAGGTCCTCTTCATATGTGTCAGCACAGTGAAGGCGCGAAGAAGCCAGGCTCTGGCCCTTTATGGGCTGTTACGCCGACTATTTATTTAAAAGTCGGCAGTGAACTAAAAAGAAATACGGCTTTGTATTAGGCGGCGTAACAGCCCGTTGAGAGCCAGAGCCTAGCTTTTTCGCAAATACGGCTTTGGAGATTCAAAAAAATGTCTGACAAATGTCCCTTATTCGTCAGGCTTTTCTTTGAACGACTTGACAATGATACTACTGATTGATGCAAATTCTTCGGCATTTTCTTTTGTTTTTTTTAATTTACAGTGAAATGTTTGGGTTTGGATATGAAGAATTAAAGCTTCAGGGAGTTTATTTTAAAATACTAAACTCTTAAAAATCAAACCATTGGAGATGAAAAAAGAACATTTTCAAACAAATTTTAAACTCTGACATTGGACTCCCGACAAAAAACAAAAATTACGTCACAATTTCATTTCATTTCATTAAATCGAAATTCAGTACTTGAAGATCACTAGAGAAGTCAAAAAATTTGTATACCTTGAGTGAACCGCCTATTATCGAGGCGGAAAAAAATGTACTTTGAAATTACATGCCGGTCCTAATAACGCAGACAAATAAGCAGGTAATTCATTCATTTATTGTTTCGTTTCCTTTTTTTATAATTTTTTTATGAATATTGTAGTGGTTGTTATTGTTCAGCAGTTAAATGTCCTGCCATCTGCTGCATTAAAGAATTTTCTCAACTTTTCTTTTAAAAAGTGGAAACTTGAATATTAGAGCAAAGGGTTTAAGAATATTCTCTTGATTTTTTTTCGACGGTCCAAGCAATCAGAGTCTTAAAGATGAAATAGGCTAAGCAACGAACATTTTCTGTGAGTTTTAACACAAAAAAAAAATATATTTCAAATTCATTTTCTTTGTATCTTTGAATCACCGACAGTGAACATGAGTTTTTTGGGCATATTTCAAATTTGGCAACGTTTAAAATGAATTTTTGGAGTCAGACATTTATTGATTACAAAAACTAGCTTGAAAGCATCTTCTGCTAACATTTTCAGTGTCAATGGAAGTGATTGAGTCATTTTGAAGAAAGAAAGATTGAGACTTGGTGTTCATTCCACCTAAGAAATTGCTTTTTCATGAAAATGTCATGTAGATTGGTAACATTTTAGTAAAGGCATCGTTGTTAACAAATGCTTGATTATATTTGTAAGGATTTAATTTATTGAGTCAACTCAATTGTTCTCAAACTTATCGTTTATTTGCATTCCTGTCAAATGGCAGGATGATGTACCTAAATGTATGCAACACCTGCTGTGATCTTCCAATTGGATCGACAAACCTTTAAACAATTGCGAAAGCTTTCAGTCGTTCGCTGGAGGTGGGGCCGTGAAAAATGTTTGTGGTGTTATTTCCCCGAGCCGGGGAAGATATGCAGATATGACACAACTCAATTCTTACTTCTTTCATAAATTATGGATCACAATTTCATTCTGTTAAGCTTTGTAGACGATCTAGTTCATATATTTTGAAGCGAACAATCATGCCAAATTACGTGGATTAGTGTTTTTTTTTTATCATTAATCTAGTACTTGCAGCTATAAAAAATATAAGAAACTATTTTTTTAGTAAGAAAAAAAGTCGCGCAGTGTAGGGTTGAACAAAGTCGTCTCATTGAACACTGGAAAATGAAAAGGGAAGTAAAACAAGTGGTATAGACATAAATCGCATTACTGAAATTTATTCGCAAAAACTAGAAGATCCACGCAATGATTAAACAAGCCCATGTGGTCTCTTATTCACCGCATTTAAAAGCCGTTGGTCTGCCGGACTATGTAGCCAGAAGAAACAGGAAAAGAAACCACTGACTCTGACCACTGACTCTAACCACTGACTGGTACCTCAAATCTGAAAGGATTTTTAGAATGTGGACATCTAAACGCAGTAAAAGAAACAGTGAGTTTTTTATTCTTGTAAAGAAGATTGAAGTAAAAACATGAAAGGACGACTGGCAAAAGGATCGGAGTCGTAGCACGTTGTGACCACTTTGTTCTTTCTGACCGAGGTCAAAAAAGTTGAAGTCTTAAGGCTGAAATATGATGACCCTGCAACAAGGAAAAAGTGAAGTGGGATTCATCCAACAAAGCAATTCTTTTCCGGGTAAGCAGCAAAATAGTTCATTCATTGGGTGACGTAATAGCCCGTCGAGATCCAGAGCCTAGCTTTTTTTCGCGCCTCCACTGTGTTGTGCGCGTTAGAATTTTGACACATGTGAAAAGGACCTAGCAAAATAGGCCGCAGTAAATTTTAGTTCCTCCTTACCTTGCGTTCGGAGTGTGGCACTCAGCAGTTTTGTCCAAAAAAAAAAAAGAAAACTAAGTTTTTTTCTTCGTGTGGACTCAGGAGAAGAAACGAAAAAACCTATAGAAGATCTCGTTTTCTTTTTTAAATTCTGTCTTCGAGATTTGGGAGACGAAAGATGAAAAATCCAAGATCTTAAAAAAATTAAGCAAGAAGAATGAACTTAGAATATATTTTAAGTGCTTGAAAAAGTACGACTTTCTTGGAAAATCGAAAAAAAAAATACCAGATCTAGGCTCTTTCCAATTTCGTCTAAGATCGTAAATTCATAAAGAAATTTATGGCAAAATATTGCTAAAATGACTGAAAACGTTTCAAAGGACGTGACTCCACGCCACGCCATTTCCAATGTGAATTTTGAGAAATTTTTCCATTGCTCGAACTTCAGACTCATGTCTTCATCACATAGCAAATCCAAGAAAGAGACATTGGACCTGAAAGAATGTTTGAAGCTCCACTTATACCACGAATTCATCAAAAGTTTGGGTGTGTCTAAGGCCAAGAACCTACCCACGCTTTTGATTTACCACTTAGTACAAAAAAAAAACCCAAAACTTTTGTCTGAAGAGGCTCTTCAATCGTCAGCAAACACGCATCGACATGTTATTGACTTTTTGAATTCACAACTCGTTCATGTCCTCGAGTCTCTACCCTCTCTCAAATCAAACAAAGACAAAACTCTTCCAGAGCACAAATTCATTAACAATTCAATTTAAAGATCAAAAATCATTGATTGAAATTTGATTAAGGCCTCATTCTATTTTCGTCATCGGGAAGACGCAATAAAATGAATTCGAATTCCCCGTGTGATTCTCTGTCATAAGCGAGAGAGCCCCAAACCACAACGTGGCTCTTCAGTATTTTTGGCCAAACCAAACGATACACTTCAACAACTTGTCTCTCCTCCTAGACACGCAGTGCGAACGTCTGCTTTTTTTTTTTGCCATCTTTGGGAGAAATTCCAGAAAGCATTTGGCACGCCAACCTCATCTGATGGTTACGATAAAGACGAATTGTTTTAATTTATTTCTTTTTTTGGTTTTGTTCTCTTGTCCTTGAAGTCAAGATGTTTCGTTTTTTTTTTTCGGGTGCCATATGGAATCGGGAATTGGATATTTTTAGCAAACCCTGTCTTGTCGTTGACTGGATGAGAAGAGGAATTCGAATTCGAATGATTAATGAGCGATATAAAGAACATAATAACTTTTAATGATTTGAGGGAAGCCATTTAAAATAAAAATCACGTTTCGTCGGTTTTATGGTGAAGCTACACAGAGGAACAAAAGAAAAATGCGACGAACGACGCGAGACGCGAAATTACCTTTGATGGGGCTTCTCTTTGGCGTCGTAATTATGCGTGGGATGAGTACTTCATTAAGGAAAAAAATGGAGAAAAAAATATGATTCTGAGGAAAAGACATTTCCGACGAAATTTCGAGTTTTTTGCAGTCGGCATTTAAATTTGATGGCTGGACACAAGTGATGCCAAACGGCTCCCTCTTACAACAACCTGCTACAACAACCCTTATTGTTCTCCATTCAACAAAAAAACGAAGAGAAAATTTGAGTGGAGACAGATTTCTAAGAAGTTTTGATTTTTAAAAAATAGCATTTGAATCCTGCGGGTGCTGACTGGATACGTAGTGCCAAGTCCGCTGTAATTTTTGAGTCAGCAACAATGCAGTTACACAAATTCTTTTCCTTTAAAAAATAATTTAAAAAAAAATAGATCCGCAAAAAGACACATTTTTGATTTTTTCCAGTGGGACTTTAAATTTAAAGGCTGGCCTAGTGATGCCAGGCCGCCTTTTTTTAAGTTATCAGCAATTCAACAATCACAGGTCTTCTCCACTCAGTGAAAAGCTAAGAAAACACGAAGAAATATTTTTAGAAATTTTAATTAGTGTAAACGACATCTGGGTTCTAATTAAGTGTTGCCAAGTGCGGTGTAGTTTTTCAGTTAACAACACCGCAGCAACCATATTTTTGTCTATTAAGCAAAAAAATGAAGAAACGATTCTAAAGAAGAGGCATTTTTAAAGGAATTTCGGTTTTGCAATTGGCATTCCAATTCTATGGACGGTTGCTGGACAAGTGAAGCCAAATTGACTGTCACTTTTAGGCAAACGAAAAATCAAACATTCAAGTTCTACTTTTTCTTAAAGGGGTTTAAACCAAAAAAAATCTATGTTTCGATTTTCGCAGCCGGTACTAAAATTCACGGATGTGGTGTTAAATTGACTAAAATTTTGAGTTAATATTAAAAAAACAGTGGGCGCCGTGGCTTAATCCTTAGTGCGTCGGACTGTTAAGCGAGAGTTCGCCAGGTTCGAATCCGGCTCGGGGAAATAACACCACAAACATTTTTCACGGCCCCACCTCCAGCGAACGACTGACAACCCTCCTGGAGTACATCTGTCATGGAAAGCTTTCGCAATTCGCCCTTCGAAACCGGCATTAAACAGTAGGTCCCCTCCAAATATGTCAAAATTATAATGCGCACAACACAGTGGAGGTGCGAAAAAGCTAGGCTCTGGCTCTCAACGGGCTGTTACGCCGCCTAATAAAAAATTAAAAAAACAGTCCAAGTTGTTAGACAAAAAACAAAAAGAACGAAGAAAAATCGATTGTTCCAACCCTAAATTCGAAAAAAAACGAATTTGCAGATAATAGCTGGTTAAGTGATGCCCTACCAACTCCTTCTTTTCCACTTAGCAACAATCCTACATATTTTTGGGACCAGTAACCTGAATTCTTTTACCTTTTTCAAACCTCTTTGACCCCTTCTTCACATCTTGTAAATTTTCTTTAGTTCCCCACTTCTCCGCAGTTACAATCAATTCGTTCCACTTACAATTACGATGCCTCGCGAAGTAATAACCGACCAAATCTCTCTGAATGGTGCCGCATAATTTGCCCGCGAGAGTTTCTTTTGAAATCCATTGTTGTCCACTTTGGAATAGAAGCAAAAAATTGATTGGGCCTACATATTTCGAGTCGCAAATCTGAGTAAAGTGTACTCGAGTCAATAGAAATGCCGACGACAGTGACGATGACTTTTTTCGCAGCCCATTCAACGTGCGGCGCTCTCCAAACAATAAACAATTCTGCACTGCGGCCTCAAACAGATTTACGAGCCTCCAAGCTAATTACGGTCGTTTGATTCGAAGAAAGCCAAACTCCACCTTCTCTCGAACAGAGCGCCAATTTCACGTGTGATTTCTCGCTAAGTGCGCGCACGTCATTGTTTGAAAATACAAATTCCACTTTTTTTTTTGTTTGCATCTCTCTCTCTCTGCTGACTTCACCTTGAAAATTCAACTGAAGACCATTTTGTCTGGCATTTGTTTTAAGTCTGTTAACAGATATGGCTAATTTAGTTGTTTTTGACTTTCGGAAAAAAAAAACCCATTTGGCAATGAAATGGAGCATCAAAGGTGAGAGGGAGATCGTTTTCGAAAAACGGATGTTTTTGGGGTGTGTTTACGTTAGCGCAAGTGTTTTTTTGGAAACGATATTTAGCGCAAGTGATTTGAGGAAAACAAAAATAAAATAAATTTTAAGAACAGCAGAAGAACGTTGGCTTGGTAGCGAATTTTTTTTTAAATAAATAAATTTGTTTATGCTGGTGAAGTAGGATGGCTTTCAAAAGTTCTTCGAGGGTGTACTCAACGTCAATTTCATTTTAGGAATGTTTTTTCGGGGAGTGTTTGAAGGGGAGAAGTGACCTTAATTGAAGCTGCCGTCGGATGCGTGGCAGATGGCTTCGGTGAACTTGAGACAGGGACGAGTTATGTGAAGTTTTTGGGTGAAAGTATTTTTAGGGGGCAAGGTGGCGTTTGAAACATTTTCTTTTCATTTCAGTGCTATCAGAAAATTTGGTAAAAAATTTCAAACCCTTAAGACTTTGGGTGTTTAGGGACAGTTGATGAGTTTTTTGTTTCTTTTGGTTGTGGTCGACCGATTGCTGGCGATAAAAGTCCCATAATTCTGTTGAGGGTTTTTAAGAAATTCTGGAACCTTAAGAAGAGTTTTCTAGTTAAAAAAAATCGACTGATTAAGGCTAAATGAATTGTTACAAAGCATTTGGATCGAAACGCTTAGCTGGGAAGAAAAAAAAAGACCTCCAATTGTTTTCGAGTATGCCCCGAACTTCCATATTCTGATTTTAAGATCCTTTGGGACTTTGGGAACGAGGTTCATATTTCCGTGGTGAGAAATGTTAGATTCTTATGGTGGGAGATGCGAATTATTATTCAGTTTTCAAGTTTAGAGGTTAAAAATCATCATCACCATCTTCGCCGCATGTTCCATTAACGGGGTCGCATAAGCAATGCACGTAGGACAGATCTACAGGTAATTCAATCATCCGCCGCTGAGGTTAAAGATTTGATTAAAAATAGAATGAAACTCCAAAACTCCTATTGAACGATTTAAAACGCATTAAAGAAGGAGAACGAAGAAGATTCAAGAAAAAGCGTGTTAAAATGTTTGCGGATATTCGGTCCAGTCTGCGAGGAAGGCGAATGGAGGAGAAGACATAACCGCGAACTTTATGAGCTGTACAAAGATGTGGATATAGTCTGGAAGGCAAAAATCTATCGACTACAGTGGCTCAGCAACATCGAGCGCATGGACACAAAGGCTCCAGCTAAAAGGGTCTTCGAATCCGAGCCTCCTGGTTCGAGGAGAAGAGGGAAACCGAAGCTCCGGTACAGAGATCAAGTGATCGCGGATGCAAGACAGCTTGGTCTTCTGGACTGGAAGCAGCATGCCCGGGACCGTCAACGTTGGAAGGCGGCTTTGGCTCAGGCACAGACCCTCCAAGGGTTAAATGCCTGATAAGTAAGTAAGTAAAATGTTTGCCTTGATCACCACAATCTCTATCTAGATGGTTTAAAGCTTAAAAACTTTTTTCACGTCAACTCTTTGCCAGAATTTGACTACACACTGATGGTCACTGACCGCACAATAAAATAAAAAAGAACTAAACCACAATTTCTACACATTTTTTTCACAATTTTTGGATTTTTGCAATGTTTCACACAATGCATGACAAAATGGCAGCATTTGCTGAATACTTTGACAGCTGGGTGCCATTGGTAAATTTGACAGCTACAGAAACATGGCAACTAGAAAGTCGGCCATTGCTATTTTGTCACCAAACATGAATCTTTAAGCAAACTGAAGCTAAAATCAACGCATAAACACTGCGAATGAATATAAAAAAAACTCCAAATGCAAGAAGGGATGTGTAATGAATTTGTGGAAGGCTTAAAACGCTTTACGGGCCATGTAAATACCCTGCAACGCTTTCTTCTTCTTTCCTTTTTTTTAGGAAGGTGTTCGGCCATCGTCTTATGAATAACTCTTTTTTCCAATGAAGTTTGCAGATGGTTTTCTTTAAACTGCACCTGAGAGCACATCAAAAACATCAGTCTCCACCCTCAGCACTCCTCGTCAAGTTCCAAGAACTGAAGTAATTGTTCAGAAAACCTTCCCCATGTCCACTCGAGTAGAACGTCGCTGGGAAAGTTTCTGTTGTTGTTTGGGAGTGGAATCTCCACACCATCGCATCACATAACAATAAAATTTTCCAGTTTTTTTTCCCAAACCACTCCTATTGGCAAATCAAATAAGCCTCTCCATCATAATTGAGCTCCCAAACGATCGCATCTAATGAACCATCATTGTGCCGGCTTAAGATTGGCACATAACCTCGTTATTGAGCATCTACGAGACTCATCGCAATCATCTTCTCGCTCACTTTGACCTTTACACGCCCAAAAAAAAAAGCAAACCCAAAACACAAAAAAATATGTTTTGTTTGATTTCATTGCAACGCATTTTTAGATCCAATTTTCCACGCGTCAAATCAAAGTGAATGCCACTGCCAGACGTCTTAGCATTGATTGAAGACACAAACACAGCCACACACTCGGGCACGACTTAATAATCGATCAATGGACACAGATAAATCTTAAAATCGGTTTAAATTTTCATGCATCAAGTTTCCCAACACCGCAATCGCCCTTGAGTGGACAGACTTTTGTGAGTGGTGGCCTAGAAAAGAGGCTCTATCAAAAGGGACCACCGCGTGAGGTGCATCCGGTGATAAAAAAAAAAGGAAAACCAAAATCCATTATGAGCAGGAAACCATTGGAAATGAGTCCCCGAAGAATTTAAAATTAGAACACAAGTTCCACAAGTCGGCGCCTGAAATTGCATGGAAGCAAAAAAAAAAAAAAAATCCGACTCGGCTTTAAATTCCAGGTCGTCGCGGTGCGTGTCGTCGTCTCGTGTCGTTGCGGAGGCTTTCACAATCGCAAAATAAACGTTTAACTCTGAAATTAAATACCCCCCGGTGGGGCGGAAGGCATCCACCCGTCGGATTCTCTTTTCTCCGCACTGAGATCTGAGATCTTGACCCATTTTTCAGTTTAAAAATTCATTCTGTGTAACGAACTCTATTATTAGAGTCAGTCGAACGGGGGACAGGCGGGGGGAGGAGGAACATCCGTTTTAACAATGGCACCGTGTCGGAGAGGAAGTGGGGGAGTGGCCGATGGTCGGTGGCCCTGAATGTCAACGAAGTCGAGAGGAAGTGCAGACTGCAGACTGCAGACACATGTGTACTTTCAAATTTACTTCCAATCGATAAAGAGTCGTGTCCAAAAACTCGATTGCACTGTTAGAATGGGCCAACGAACATTTTTTGTTTGATGTAGATACACACAAAATGAATTTAAAAAAATGCCGCCGCGATGGTCGATGACATTTTTTGGGACCTCTTGCCATTTGCAACGAACGTTTGAACGCATGAAAACACGTTACGCAATAAAAAAAAAAAATATTATCGAGTTAACATTCACTTCCAATCGAATGCGAAGAATGCGTGAGTTGTGTTCTTCTATCGCCGTTACTTTGGGCATAAATTATTTCGCACAGAATCGTGGTGAATGTTGGGACATAGAGAAGAACACGATCGAACGGTTTTGTTGGGGTTTATTTTATTCTTTGTTATGGCATCTTGATGGCGTTTGAAATTAATGTGAATCTGTTTTTGAATTGAATTGAATCTGTATGCGTTGGGGGGCTTTGTTCGAAGTGTGGACTTTGATTTGGTTGGGAAAGGGGAATTTTACTGCCGAGGTGTTTGTTTTTTGCACGGCTTTCTGGGAAAGCTATCAATTGAAGGTGATCGATTGCGAAATGGGGTTTTAGTTGGGGTGCCACAGGGTTGGGTTGTTGGGCTGCAACTTTTTAAAATACCTCAATAAATGTCAGTAAAGTATTTGGAAGATGTTTAGAATCATTTTGAAGGCCAATAAATGTGAAAAAGCAACTTATTTCAGGACAGGAGGCACAAACCTGATGAAAGTTAGAGGAGAGAGTCTGAGGAAAGTTCAGTTTGAGAGTTAGAACCATTTACAAAATTCTGATAAGCAGAGTCAAAGTCATGATTTTTTTAAATTTTAAAGAAATCTTTAATTTTGACTTTTTATCAACTTTCGTTACTCGTAAACTATATCGAGTTGAGTAAAAATTTTTTGTTCCATTACTTGAATCACATCAATAAGTAACTCCAACAATTTTGAACCAAATCGGAGGCGGGTCGTTCTGAACGTTGGGTGATTCTGCGTGGAATGGCACTTTTGACAGAATAAACTACAGTCGAAGCCCTCTAAGTCGAAAAGCCCTCTAACTTGAACTTTTTCGCCATATTTTGGTGAAATCCTCTACGTCGAACGCCCTTTAAGTCGAAAAATCCCTCTAACTCGAACTAGTTTTGATATCCCGTGAAAATTCGACTTAGAGGAATTCGACTGTACTTAGGTTTTTTTTCTTATTTTCGTCTCTTTTAATCCTTTCTCCTTCGTGGTCATAGCTGAAATAGGAAATACATTTTTATTTTCTACTTTTCAGCTATTCTGACAGCTGCTGCACCCAAGAAGCTTCTTCTTAGACATAAAAAAAATTTACAATTTCTAATACAAAACATTTTCATGACGTAAACGTGACATGAAGGTGAATTTCTTCAAATACAAAGCATGTCCTTTTTCGAAGATTTTTGAGGTGTGTTTCATTCACATGTAGTTGCTTTCTAATTTGTTTTTTCTAAGACTGTTGTCTCGTTACAAAGAAATCGATTTATGACATCACGCCCCAAAGTGCCAAATTATCATAAGCGACATTTTAGACAATAATGAGTTCTATACTTTATTTGACTGTGCGTCTTTCCGCTTCATTCTCTTTTTAAGAAAGCATTCCAGTTAAAAATAAAAAAGAAAACAAAATTTGTCATAAGCAACATTTTGTTTTTTTTTTTCTCAGGAAACGTTTTTTTTTCACAAAAAACAAAAAAAGGTCCTTCTGCGAAATTTTTGTTTTGTCGCTTACGATAATTCGGTTGGGGCGCTGTATTTTCTGAGATCCAGATCGGGTTGGAGCAAAATTTAGAATCGAATGCATACTGAGCATGGACAAAAAAAAACGTCTCGAAAGCTTTATGTTTCAACCTTTTGTTACTCCTTCAATTTTTTCTTTTCATTAAGAGTGTCTAAGTAGCCCAATTTGTGAAATCCTGAAATTCTTTAGACAGCATTCAAACGCGCTAAGTGCCCTCAGAGCTCCTCAAACGCAGCACTTTGCATTCAATCTCATTTGATTCCCCTCCTACACATAATTCTCGCATTTAATTCGACTAAAGTGATATTCATAATCGACTTGCACTTGAAGTTAAATCACCGCAGACACAAATGCCACCGACACCTCTCAGCGGCAACCCGTTCAAGTGGTCCATTGCCAACCCGGTCTCCTCTGCTGGCAATTTTCACCGCCAACATTCAAATGAGGAAATTATGACAACGTTTGCCGCTGTTTGTTTCAATTACCTCGCGCAGAACCGAGTGTTTCAAATTCAATTGAATTTCCTAGCAATTGGTGTCGGTGCACGATTCAAGGGCAGCAAGTCTCTGCGGTGCACTTAACCAGGCGTACCGGGGAGCAGAACAGAGCTGCCGATAAGAAATTTTTGAAATGCGATCCATCGGAGTCATCGAACAGAAGATTCTTCTCGAATCATTCATTCCCCAGTTAAGTGGATGAAGTTCAATCGGACGTCCGAGAGGGGGAATCACTCTCGTGGGAACGACAACTCTGTGCGTGGCACTTTATTTTCGACCAGCACCGGTGCTCCTCCAAATTACCTAAACAACGCACCGACAGCACAACGCAAATTTAGAATCCGAAGACAAAGAACCCGCAGAGCAGGCACTTCCTGGTCTAATTATGCCACTCCTCGCCGTCAACAGGTTGCTCTCCCCCCACCAGGCCTGTGGGAACCATCGCTGTCACTTGTCAGGAGTCTCCCTCGTAAAATGATGCGTCATGCAGGGGCAATTAGGGAATCATTTCTTAGTCCATGCTCACTGGCGAGGAACGGGCACCGTGACTCCGCGGTCACAAGAGGGCTCCTCTGCTGTTGTCGGTCTCTTGAGTTTAACGCTCTGCTGAGTCGACGTATGAGTGCGGAAACCTCGGAAACATGTGAGTGTATTGTGTTTTTTTTAATTTGACTTAATCGTCCAAGAGAACAACTCAACCGGAGCGTGGAGAGTGATAATCCTTGAAGGGGTATTCTTTTTTTTTTTTGTTTTATTGCGGGGCAGTTAAGTGTTAAGATTCAACGACGGGGTGTCGTTCGGGTTGAAAAATGCGCAACAAACTTAAAGTTCTAGGTGAGGTGAGAAATTTGTGGAAGCGTAGCGGGAATTTTATTAGTCACGATGTGGAGACAGGGTCTTGATGGGTTTATGGTGTCAGGTTGAAAGTTTGATGTCCAGCCAAGATACCTTAAGCTAATGGTTGAAATTTTTAAATTGCTTTAGGCGATGACATCAACCGGATAGAAGGTGAATTCATTCAAAGGTGAATTTCTTTCACTGAAAAAATCGTGCATACGACGATTTGACTTAAATTTAGTAAATTTTGGACATTGCAAGCTTTTGAAAAAGACATTACTCCATGAAAATTCTAAATTGGAGACAGTTGGGTACAATGACTGAGTGGATATGGTCCTTAGAACGGTGACAATCGGCTATAGCGACTTATTTTACGACGGCGATGAGATCTTGAATAGTTAATTTATGCAATCTGTATTGAATGTAATAGAAATTGCTTAGAAACACCGGATATAACGATGATTTGTCGACAAACTTCGGATACAATGACTGTTTTCAAACAAACACCGGGTATAACAATCGTTTTCCAAGCAAAAATAAGATATAACGATCGTTTTTCAAACAAACTTCGGATATAACGATAGTTTTTCAAACAAACTTCGGATATAACGATCGTTTTTCAAACAAACATCGGATATAACGATCGTTTTCCAAACAAACTTCGGATATAACGATCGTTTTCCAAACAAACTTCGGATATAACGATCGTTTTTCAAACAATCGTCGGATATAACGATCGTTTTTCAAGCAAACTTCGGATATAACGATCGTTTTTCAAACAAACTTCGGATATAATGATCGTTTTCCGAACAAACTTCGGATATAACGATCGTTTTTCAAACAAACTTTGGATATAACGATCGTTTTACAAACAAACTTCGGATATAACGATCGTTTTTCAAACAAACTTCGGATATTACGACCGATTTTCAAACAAACATCGGATATAACTATCGTTTTCCAAACAAACTTCGGATATAACGATCGTTTTCCAAACAAACTTCGGATATAACGATCGTTTTTCAAACAAACTTCGGATATAACGATCGTTTTCCAAACAAACATCGGATATAACGATCGTTTTATAATAAACTTTACTAGTTCTTTTCTTTTGCCGAAATTACTGTGTTTTCTAAATTTTTTCGACCGAATTTTAAATAATCGCCTCTGATTCATGTGACAGAAATTTGACTCCCCGCCACTCTCAGATCAACTTCTGCCCGTCAAACTTGATCCCAAGTCACTCATAATCTCGACCAATCCCATTCCCCGATAAGATTTACTCCCAATTTATTCCCGTGAGCCATTTCCACTTCGGAATGCTTTTAAAAAGGTGAAAGTTGATGCACTCTCCTCAACTCAATCGAATCCATTCTCCCATTTTCCGCACCGCACCTGTTGACCCCAAAAATCACCACCAACGATGCATGCACTCCCAACCGTATTGACCCAGTCCAGCTCCAGTTTGGGCGCAGTTCCCTGCCAACGCTGCTCGCCCTTTTGTTGACACAACACATCTTTAACCCAAATTCTCAAATTTATTCTAATTCCCTCGGGCGTTTACGCGCCCACAAAATTGTTCCCCCCCCCCCACCAACCCATCAATTCACAAAAAAATGTGAAAATTATTCAAATCCATTAACTCGAGCGCATCTCTCGGATAATTTATTGAAGGAAAGCAAAAGCATCGTCGAAAAAAAAAAAATCAAAAACATCGTCGAAAATGTTCTTGAGAGAGAGAGAAAGAAGGGCGGCGGCACGCGTCCGCTGTTCACTTTCACTGAATTTCATTCAGATTTTCGAAAAATCTCACTCCGCCTGCCTTCCATCGTTGTCTTAAGATTGCGAATCACTTTCTATTCTTGAAACAAATTAATCAATTAGTTGGGTGTACTAAAAAATCCATTTCGCCATTGAGAAGAGAGAGACACTCAAAAAGAAAAACAGATTTTTTGTGAAATGGGGTAGAATTGCGAAAAAAAACGAGGAAAAACTTTATGTGGGTGGGGGCGTGAACTACTTTTTCCACTTCTCAGAGGTGTGATGAGATTTTTGTTGTGTCGAGTTGAATGCGCCAAGTCAACGAAGTGAATTCCATAAATTTTCAGCCCCCGTCCATCGACTTTTTCACAACCAGAAATGTGTTTGTATCTCATGCTTGGTCAATCGGCAAAAAGGCAGAGGCCGAGAGATATAGAATTCGAATCCAAATCTGAATCGGAATCCAAATCCAACAACATGTCCCAAGAGGTGTGTGTGGAAATCTTTGCGTGATCCAAAAATATCCCCGGATTGCGCAAAAATATCCCTTCGGGCCATGTCCACTGAAAGCGAAATTTTCTGTTTTGAAATATTAGTGTCAGTTCTAAATTTAGTGCGGGCGCGATTCTCGTGGACGCAACCGAGCAGCAGGTTTGTCCACGCCGAGAGACCGAGAGAGATCGTGAAACTCAAGCTTCCCACATACCGGCGATGCGGCGTTGCGACGCGTGCGATCTATGGAATGCAAGTAGTGTTTTTTTCTATCCACCATCCACATCTCTTCCCTAGTCGCAGACCCGTTTGTCCACCGAGTGGCTGTGTTTTCGTGGATTAACGACCTATCGTGGACTTTTTTTTTCAGAAAAAAAGAAGCAGGAAACTTTCTTTCTCTGCCATGTATCTGCCGCATCACTTGGCCAAAACAATGTGTGCAATTTAGTTTGCGGCGGCGGAATCTCCTCGCCATTCACCGTAATCGCTCCAGTTTCTGGTGCTGGGAAAAATCTCCAGCACGTTGGGAAAATCTCCGGCATTGTCTTCGGATGAATAGATTCGGTAGTTAATGAGCCTGAGATACACGCCGAGGATCGACGGACAACTGGAGTCGTGATGAAATTAAAAAAACGAAGAAGAATGCGAATTTATCTGTCGGGTAATAATTTTCTTTTTTGTTTCTCTGGGGAAAGAAGAAGAGTTGAAGTGTGCGGGTGTTTAATATGCGAGCTGCGTTATGGATTCCATATCCGTCTGCCGGTCTTCCGTTGACATGCGGCAGACGTAATGCGTCTTATGTCGACGCGTGGCCGTTTGCGTTGTTCTTGGGCATGAAAGCGATAGTTTTTCCGTTTGATGTGTTGAAATGGTGGCGGATTTTTCGAAATTTACGAGTGGCAAAAGTGATAGGGAACTTTGTTTTGATTTCGGGTAGTGGATTTTTGTTGGCTGGAAGGGATTTGCAAGCGATTTCAAGTGACAGTTGAGGGAGTCTTATGGAATTGAGAAAATGAGTAAGATTTTTAAAGAATTTCGATAAAATTTCAATAAATTTGGAACGACATTTGATCAAATTTCAGAGAATTCTGACCAAATTTAAAGAATTTCGATCAAATCGGAAACAGTTTTAACAGAGTCGAGAGAAAAACTGAGGACTTGAGATAATTTGGAATGAATTTGCAGGAGTTTTGACCAAGTCGATGGGAGGATAAAGAATTTTGGTCGACTTCGACGGCCACTCGATGGCGGACAGCTGAAGGAGAACCTGATGGGGTAGAAGGGAGTCTGATGAAGTTGAAAGAATGACAAAGACTTAGTAAGAATTTCGATCACATTCCAAATCCAAATTTTGTCCGAATCAAGAAGTGGACAACAAATTTGAGTAAAATTTTGGCTAAAATTTCTGAGAAAATCTGAAGTTTCGACCAAATCTGAAATAGTTTTAACAGAGTTGAAAGAAAAACGAAGAAGTTGAGATAATCTCTAGCGAATTTGAGAGAATTTGGACCGAGTCGATGGGAGGATGATGAATTTTGACCAATTTGACCGAAATCTAGATGTGGACGAGGAACTTGACAGAATTTTGAAAAAAATTGAGAAAAATGTTCGAGTTCAGAAAAAGACAAATAATGGCAGAGCTTTAGCAAATTTAAAGAAAAATGGCCCGAAACCAAAGACTTTGAATTTGGAAAAATTTCGACCAAAAATTGAGCTAAGCTTTGCTGAGTCCGGACAAGAATGAGGAATTCGGGAGAATTTGGACCAACTTGAGAAAATATTGAAAAAATTTCAGAAACTTTTAAGCAAAATTTTAAGAATTCTGACCAACACTTAGTCAAAACTGTTGGGCATGAAGAATTTTAACCAATTTTGGAAGAATTTCAAATAAAATTGAGAAACTGAAAGAATTTTATCCAAATTAAGAGATGGACGAGGAATTTTGGAGAATTTTGATAAGATTTTTTTTAAAAATTGTAGAAAATTTCGACCTAGTCGAGAGGAGGATGAAGAATTTAGAATAAATTTTAAAGAATTTTGACAAAATTGAGATGAGAACGAAGAGTTTGAGAGAATTCGGACCAAATTCGAAATGTTTAACAAGCTTGAGAGAAATTTGACCGATTTCGAAAGAATTTTGTTTGAATCGAGAGGAGGACGAATAATTTGTGAGGAGTTTGACCAAAGTTTTAGCAAATTAAAACGAAACTAAAAACAGAACAGTGAATTTCAGATAATTCTGAAGCTGAAAGAATTTCGACCAGATTTGAAAAAAATTCGACTAAGTTGAAATACGAACGCAAAATTTATGTGAATACAAAAGAATTTCGACCAAGTGAAGTAGGTGAAAAACACTTTGGAAGTTTTGGAAGGGATTTGGAATAAATTTGAAAGAGTTTTGATTTAGTCAAAAAATTTGACACAATTTTAATTCAAGTTAAAAACAGTTAAATTGGCGGATGAAAAACTTGAGAAAATTTTAATCAAATTTGAACGAGAACTGAACACAGAAGCGAACTGTCTCGAGGCCGCTTTCGATTCATTCTCAACATCCCACATAGAAATAGGGTTTATTGGAGGCACCTACGAAAGAGATTTTGTGCTTTTTTTAGATTCTTACAATTTCCAAAATCGCCTGATGTCGATGTTTGCATTTGGCAGTTTTGGAAGTTGCTTCGCCAAAAACCTTAATTTGCAAACAAGATTCTTTGCTCTGCATTTTCACTCAAACACTCCCATTGGCATCGAAAGACTGCAAGGATCCCCACTCAATCTGATAAATTTCAAGAAAAAAAGACACTCTCTTTTTTTTCCCTTTTTCCACACCCCGTCCAAAAACATACCTAAACACCCATAAAAACCCTACCAGCATCTTTTCTCCCCATAAAATCGACTACGACCGCCGATTGCCGACACACGATTACTCCGTCCTACGGCACTAAGACACGATTTTAAATTAACTCAATCAGCACTTAGAACCGCCAATCTACCGATCAACCAACCGACCGACCGACCGTCTCCTAATCACGGTAGCAATCCAATTTTTATGACGCAACAAACTCGTTAAGTATCTCGATTCAGATTCAAGCCCAAGCCTGGGCGTCGTCGTCGCGTCGGTTGCATTCTCTTCGGGCATTCTCTTCTGGTGGTTCTAATGATATTTTTGCCTCTGGGCACAGGTGCCAATTACGTCATTCGAGTGTAAGCCGAAGGAACTGCAAAAGACTTGACCAGCTAAGTTGGTGGGTAATTACGTAAGTCCGGAGCCGATGATAGAGGAATTTGCATACAGGATGTTGCATAAGACGGCGAGGGGGTTTGTTTTTGTATTACGAGTCCATTTGCAGGTGGTCAAGAGTGGTCAAGAATGGTTTGGGGTGTGTGATGGATTTTGTCGCCGAGCGACTTCGCAAGGCCATCTGTGACAGGAATAGGATGGTGAAGACGCAACCACTTTTGTGGTAGGACTCTAATGTGGGAGATAAAAATCGGGTCTCACTTTAGTGGGAGAGCAAAGCTATTTTGGAAAATATTTTCCGCGATAAAGGAGCAGATAAAGAACTCATGACATGAGATTGAAGATTAGACTGAGAGTTACGGCAAGAATGAAACAATTTTTGAACGATTTCAGACCTCCTACGTTGTGCTTCAGGACAAATGCCCCCTAAAATTTTGTTTAACTTTATCTACATTCAATAAAATTGTTCAATCGTTCAAGCCAGGTGACCTTTTAAAAAATTATTTTCTCATTTTCAGTCACTCAGCGAATAAACTGCTCTGATATTTCCCATTTTTCAGTGTAGAGCATTCGATTGATGAGACGCGACAAATGATTTAGGAATTAAAAAATTTGTGGAAGAAGTGTCCCAAGGATGTTTTACAATTTCAAGAAGAATTTAGACATCTAAATTTAGGATTGAAGCACAAAACAAAAGTTTTTTTTGAAAGAAATCAAATGAACTATGAATAAAGCAGCACTAAGCTCAGCAGAAAATATGACAGCCATCAGTCGGTAATGCAGCTTTCGTTAATGGCTGACAAATTAATTGATTCTTATACATTCGTGAGGTGGAATAGGCCAAAAACAAGTGTTAAATAAGAGAGGGAAGGGTTCTAGTAAGTTTCTAGATCAAGTTATTGTCAGACTCACAAGAAAAATAAAGGAAATCAGTCGTAAAATCAGTGGACTAAGTGGTTAGACAGAATCTAAGTGGGTAGACTGAATCAAAAGGTAAACTCGATCGAAAAGCGAAAGACAAACTCGATTAAAAAGGTGCACTGGGTCGAAAGACCGGATTGAGTCAACAGATAATTCTCGGGTCGAAAGCAACACGTGCCAAAAGAGGTGTTCACCATTCGCCAGTGTGCCAGTCTCTACAGACATCGCCTATCAATTAAGTTGAGCCTCACTTTCAATTTCAAACCATCCTCCCGTTGTTAACCAAAACAGGATATGGAAACCAATGGAATTTTCCACCGCAACCATTCGTATATTGACGGCCGAAAGTTCGCCATCCGACAAATAAGCACGAAAAAGTGCAATAAAATTTGCAAGGAACCCGTCATGGGAATTTCCCCGCAGGTTAACCGCTTCACACCAGATGCGCCGTCGCACACGGTTGTCATAAAAATTCACAAAAACAAAAAATTGCTCAATGCCAGGCGACTACCGTGTGCCCGAGTTCCAATTGTCTACATCCTTTTGAACTGCAATTTCCGTTATTTTCCGCGAATCCTGGTGCCAGGAATCCTACAACGAAAAGGTGCACTATACCTTCGGTTTTGTTTCGTGGCGTTATTTCGTCCCGGAGTATCACAGGTTTACACCGGTCACTGGGATTAGAAGTGATTACGAGGAGGTTGCATGATAAAGGAGGAGATTATCTCCTCAGGTACATGTGGAAGGATCACACCAATCTGAATTTCTATAAAAATTCAAAATAAGTGTAGAAAGTGAGTGCAGAACGTGTTATAACCTGCAAAATGGTGTGTTAATTGTCGTTATTCACTTGGCAATGTAAACATGAAAAGAAAAAAAAAAAAGTTATAAACGCATTTTATGACCGGCCATAGAACGTGCCTTGCAGCGTTGTAATGACCGAAGAGTGGTCGTGAAAATTTTATGAAAAATATGATTTAGGAGAGCTCAAGTAATGAAGACTTGTTTCACCGTGCTCGGGTAGTAGGCAACGCCTACGTCCTCCGGATGAAGGTTTTCTCTGGGAAAATGTATACGGGCTGCTAAACTGGTGCGATTGCATTTCTTTGGAGAAAAGCGGATGGGAAATTGCCGGGTTTTCATTGCTAGTAACCTCTGAGGGACCTTACAATAAAACAGAGGTTCAAATCGGGTTCTTCTAAATAACTGCTGACAGAGAAATTTCTGGTACATCGCCGACCTTTTCCAGCAACTTCAATGAAAGTGAAGACGAAAGTGTGTCTTTCAATGCGAAGATACATGTGTGGAGCATCAATTACGATCTCACAAGTTGATTACGTCTTGTAGAAATTATTTTTTAAAAAGACTTTATACGGCTTAAACCTAAAAGAATTTGGTAGAATTTTTTAGAGGGCCAAACTTTGGATTATAAGTAAGCCATATGAGACTTTTAGTCCTAGACTAACCCAAGCTGACTAACCGTCAAGCTTAAAAAAGCACGGTGTCCTCTTTTCTTTTTGTCTCTTTTCAAGTACACTTTGACTTCGTCGCAAACCCTTTGTCTGAAGCTCCCCAGCGATGCAACTTAGGGTCGATACTCTTAAGATGTAGACATTTTAAAAGGAAAAGTGACTGCTAACAAGGTATACAGATACGATTCGTGCCAACATTTTATCAAGCTAATTACAATGCGAGAGCAGAGAGGATCAGACCACATGGAGCTTGTTTTCTTAAGCTACCCAGGTTTTGGAGGTGAAGCGTTGAAGATGACACGTCATGTTCACACAAAATTTTCAACTTTATAGCATTAAAAATGTGAACTAGTCATCCGTGGACTAGAAAATGAGCCGAGACCATCAAAGAACACTTAAATCTGTTAAATAAGCATAGCGTGGGTGAGAACTGAATTTCAATCAATTCCTCAATTCAGAAAATTCATTTTCCACTGATAAAGCCTATCAGTGAGGAATAACGAAACCCTTTTAGAATCACTTCGGTGTCCGTCTGTCTGTCTGTCTGTCGCCTTTAAATTTTTGTTTTTTATCCCAAATTGAAGCCTCAAATGATTCAACGAGCCTGCAGCAAAACCCTTTTTTGAGTCGCTTAAATCTTGACTAAGAGCTTTCGCACTCGACTTCCTCAAGCATTTGCTACAAATGCAGCTGCATTCCACAAGGTCTTGCCTCACAGCTATTGGAATCTCCAACCTGTCTCGACGACAAACTGGTTCGTCCAGCTAAGCTGTCAGCACATTTCACCAAAAAGTCACCCTTTCTCAACGCCGATGCACTCTCTAACGCTCCACGAAGCTCAGAGCCACGTCTTAAACCGACAGAAACAAATCCCGCCGTACAACAATCTCAATTTCAAGTGCAACTCAATTACGCACTGATGAACGAATGAACGAAAAGAAGCCGCCGCTGTCTTCATCTGCTACGGTTGGTGTGAGTGTCTCCCTCAGCTCGCATTCCTTCCACTCAAGCACCGCTTTAGACGCCAAGCAGCTCCAAACTGCGCCCAGCAGTGTACCTCCATAGCACCGCACTCGAGACATTGTTGTGTCACGCATGACTTATCGCTCATCCGATGGATATGCAAAACGTCGTCATCACCGTCATCGTGGTCGTCTTCAATTGCGCATGCCGGCGGCGATCGCAGTAAACCGCTTGTTGCGCGTCTCCATCTGGGAACTGGTGCTGCATTAAAATGTTTCGCTCGCAAATCCGTTTTCATCAAATTGCACCTTATCACGACCGTTCACGACGAGGTGTAGACAGACTTGGGAAACATGGGCGCACATCCCGACCTCGTCCGGCTTCCGGAAAAAAAAAACAAGAGAGAAAAAAAAAATTTTTATGACTACCTCGTCGACTGGTTTGCAACCGAATCCGGTAGTGCGACTTCACTTCGCGAGCTTGAAACGTGTAATTTTACGAAAGATCCGAGGCGGTTGAAAGTTCCGATTGAGCGTGAATTTACGAGGAGGGCGATGACGGATCGCCGGCTGATTTGAGGCTGACGTCAACATCGCTTCCAGTTTGTGGACGTTTTGCCAAACAGTTTAAGCGGAGACGTACAGAGACGCGAGCGACGATTTGTGGCGTTTTAATTGAGAAGACTGCGCGTGTGCGTGTGCCTGCAATTAGCGAGTAAACGACTGCATCTGACACATTAGCTCAGCGATGTTGTTGGTGGCGGTCTTCGAACGGCGCGGAGGGAGAGTACGTGACTTAATGAGGACACTGACCGAGCGATGAGATGTGGTTTCTAGGCCGAACTCAAGCCGGCATTTCGGGTGAGGTGTTGAGTAGGGAGATATTTGGAAGACGTCGTAGCAAGTAAGTGTGGATGGTGGAAGGTGTTAGACGGCTGAACGATTTGGATTTATTGGTGTTAAGGAAGGTTGACGAAAGGGGCAATAGGTCCTTTCAAGTTTGGATTTTCCGTGCAAAATCTGAAAAGAGAACAAAATTGTCTTGCCATTTTACCTTTTTTCGACATCTTTTTATTGCTGCTCATCAACGCAAGACAGACAATAAACAAGGTGGGAAAATTAAAAAAAAATCAACGCTTAAAATCCAAGCAAAAAAATCTTAACATTAAGAAATAAGTAGGGAGCGTGAAGTAAAGGGTTATACCCTACGCCACCCCAAATTTTCGAAAGCGGAAAAGAAAAGAAGTACAGCTGCGGTCAACATTATAGCATTGCATAGCAGTAATAGTGTAAGATAATATTTTTTTCTTGGAGACTGGGAATTTTCATCTACTTTAGAACAAAAACTGAAACGAGTAAACGATTTTTCAATTACTCGAATCATCAGCATGATGTTACTCAATTTGCAAAAAGGTATCCTTCAGAAAGCAGAACTGTTACTATTTTGACCGCAACTGAAAGTCGAAATTCCAGAAAACAACAAAAATTTGTTTTTTTCTCTGATTTTGTGTTTCTAGTTTCAACTTTCGCATTTCGTTGCAAAAAAAAAAAACTTTAAACCTTAGGAGCTATCTCCTATCTTTAACCCTAAGGTTAAAGGAAAGAGGAAAGAGACAAATTCTAAATGTATGTCGATCTTCTGTTTTCAATATCATCTCTGCCATGAGCCAGTATATAAAAACAAATAAAGAAAAAATATTGAGACCCAGTCTTGCCACGCTATAGAAATATTTTTGCAGTAGATATGGAAAAAGATCAGAAAAGAATAAAAAACTGTTGGTCTTTGAATATTGCTTTTTGTTTTCAATCTAAATCAAAAGGAAACATTAAGGGTCCATTTTTCTTACACTGAGACCTGCCTTTCATGACTTTTTTTGATGCAGGTGCGAATTGAACTTCGTAAAAAAATCCTTTTCGCCTTGACCTGTCTCATATTTCGGTCGATCAATCCTTTCTAAGACGTGTTTGAGGTGTGTTCAAAAAATAAGGCGAATTTTCAAGCTTCGCATGCTACGTGTACATTCGATTATCGATTTGTTCTTATTTTGTTACGTTGGTACACTCGTCTCGAACATATGTTACAGTTTCAGCTACAGTGGCGTTCAAAAATGGATACATTGGGGTCAAGATGAACTATTGTGAATTTTCGCCGTTCTATAAATGCGATCAAAATCGTTTGTACTTCATTTTTTTAGTAATGAAGTAAGGAAGGGTTTTTATTTACAAAAAACCATGCGACTGCTGAGTATGTATCCATTTTTGCACGCTACTATAACCTATTTAAGTGTTTGTGAGAGGCATAAAAGTTAGACTTGTTTTGCGTGTTCGGCGATTTCCTACTGTCGACATAAAATAGATCTCCTGGGCTCCTTCCATTAGGACGATTGGACTTTTCGATGTCATAACCATGAACCCATAATTCATCACCAATTATGACCCTTTTAAGCAAATCTGGATAGCCGTTGATGTCATTCAACAATTCCTGAGCGATGCTCATGCGACAGTTTTTTTTGGTCAAAACTCATCATTTTTGGATTTTTCAATTTTTCACCTTATTTTTTGAACAAATCTCGTATTTAGAAAAAACTCACTCACTCTCCCTCACTCATGTTCCTTTGCCGCATGTTTTACTTACGGGGTTGCGAAAATTTATGAAGAAATCAAAGAAATTGTTGTGGCGGCCATATTGCGACGTTGGGGTGACCGCTTGTGATTTATTTCATTTGAAAGTTCTCAACTCTTCTGTCTTGTTAAATGTAGACGCTTGACTTTAAGCTTCATTTTTCGAGAGCCTCCTTTCAATTCGGCGCGATTAAGCCTGCCTTTGTCTTTTCTCTTTAACCCAGCTCATGAACAAACTATGAACTCGCAATCTCATTTTAAAGACTGACACGTTGCAGCTCCAAATCATGTCACCCACATAAGAATCGAAACAGTAAGACGTCAAGTGTCACTTGGCCAACCTTCTTACCCATTTTTCAACAACAATCGCCCCTGTTAGAACTTTCAGCCTGACCTTGTTTCGATCCCCAGCCACCGAAGTGCAGCAAATCTAATCAGCGCCAATCGCCAGAGTCATCTCCGCCAAACAATTAACCACTTTCTAAGCATTAAAATCCCAGCACCCAGCAAACTCATTGAGGTCGTTGAATGTTCCCGATGCGACGACGCGACGGAGGAAGACGCGCTGATTATGTTGACCTTCTCCCCGTCTCTCCACCTCTCTTTCTCTTCCGTTAATTTAATGCACTCAATTGTTTCAAATAATGAACCCAACACAGCGAGCGGCAGCTACGACCACGGAGCATCGAACCCATGGCATCAAATTACCCCCGCTCTTTGTCTAGGCACCACAACGACGGCAGCGGCGGGGAAGTCATTTTCAAAATTAATCCACAAGCACACCACAACCGCCTCCCCCTCCATCTGAATCTCACAGATCCATCGGAAACCAACAACCCGCGAGGAATTTCGAAATGTGATTTCCAGAAATGCGAGACACCGGCAAATTGCGCACCGCCCAAGTCACAAGTCACAAGACGAGCTGCGATCCGGACCTCCGCAGAGGCTGGAGGTTTGGGTTTCCCTTCGAGACGCGACGTTGGGCAACGCCGTGTGCTTTCCAGTCTAATTCGAGTTTAGCCGCAATTAATCATCGCACTTGAGAAATAAGCGACGCGACGTTCAAACGGGAGCCGGAGGGAGACTTGCCACCCACAAGAGAGCCTCAGGAATTCGCAGGCTTCACTGCACGTTGTCATCGTCCGCAGGCTGGCGCCGGAGATTAGAACCGCAGACGCCTACAACTGTGCCTGTGTTGGGTGACAGTTATGCGCGGTGGACAGATATCGTCCACTCGTCGGCGGCGGTAGCGGCTGGCGTGCATGCAAATTAGACGCTTAATTTGACCGACGACTCGACGGATAGAATTTTAAATTTTTCAAACGCGGGTGCGCTCGGAGATGGCCGCGTGTCGAACGAAACGTTCCCACGGCTGATCGTTAGGGTAAAATTTAATGTGAGCGTTTCGTTTAACTGGCATCCGGCGCGGTGGGCTTATGTAAGCCCTCGGAGGTGGCCGACGGACTTTGAATTTTGACAAAAAACGAGCCTGGCAAGTAAAGGATGGTGACAACGGCACTCGTGGTGATGTAATGTCGTGATGTTTAAGTGTGGCCAGCGGCGGGAGTTGTGCTTGTGTTTTTTTTACGACCGTGAGGAGGCATAAAATTTATCCAGGAGACAATGGCGACCCGAAAAATAATGATGAGGAGAGAAATTGTGTTTGTGTCACCATCAAAAGGGCTTCATTTTGTGTGAGTCAAGGGGTTTTTTCATGCCCGAGGTTTCAGTTGGCCTCTAATTGGTCATTTGACGGAGAACGTTTGAGTTTCTTGGCGGATGCAAACCACTTCTGATTTATTTGGGTTTTGAACTTGGTCGTTAAGGAAGGAGAGAGGGTCTACAGGCGTCTTGTGCTATTTAAGAGAGAGAATGAGACGTTTTAAGAGGGGAGAGGCCTGAAAGCAAACGTTTTCTGGACGTATCCTTGACAGAGAATTAGAAAAATTACTCTTTCGAACAATTTTTTTCAAAAGCCAACCGAATTTTAAAAAATGTTGGCGTTGAAGGTGTTCACAAACGAATTTTTAAGGTCAAAGACAGTTAAGAAGGAGAGAGTGGTTGATGAGTCCAGGGGTGTGGTTTAGTACGTAGGCGCGAGGAAACAGAAGAATAATATCCCGCGAATCGTGCATGCTGGTAACACGGATTGCTAGTATCTTACGAAGATTACACATCCATTGGCGCAAACCATAAAACAAGGACAGTCAAGAAGGCTCTGTTTCAACTTGTGAGTTAAAGAGTGCCTAAAGCTAGTCTAAACCTAGTACAGAGCGTCTCTGAATTTATCGTTGTCACAGAATAAGAAAATTTTTCGAAATTTGATTTCGAACACAATGTAAAAGAATTTGAAAGGGGTTTTTTAAGGAGTTTGGATACGGTCCTTGTCCGCAAAGGAATTGCAGGGGCTCTGCAAGGCAGCCGAGGAGGTCCTGTGCTATCCACGAAAGAAAATCTAGCGTTTTATGGGAGTTGAAAGAAAAAAATATAAGTAGCCCGATTTTTTAATAGAGAATAATAAGAGACCGTCTCTTGAGCATCTCCTTCAAACGTCTGGAAGTTTTGAAGCGCCTTTCAGTTCTTTTGAAGGCTAAATTTGTCGGCAAAGGAAGTTGTGAGCTTCCAGAATGTAGCCAAAAGACCGTTGTGTTGATATTGATTCGTTTACGAGCAGAAATTCAATCTTTTGATGCACTTATCTTTGACAGAAAATCAACATAAGACCTTCCATGAACGTCTTTTCGAGACGCCAACAAGTTTCAGTAGAAGCTTTGTACATAAATCGTTAAAGATTCGAAAAGTGGGAAGACTGCAAGCATTCATTCATTCATTCATTTTCTGTTGTAAGTTCCACTAAAGAGGTCGCGGAGACTGCAAGCACTCAACTCGAATACCACTTAAAATGCAAACCAAATAATGGCCCGTCTTTCAAAAATAACAAAAACTCGTTAGACAAACAATTACAGTTGTGATTTATCGACGCAAACTACAAACCCACTTCCCAAGGCTGGGAAACTGCTCGGTCCAAAGTAGCAGACAACCTTCCAACAACTCCATCGACGTCTCTGTGCCATTGAAACCCTTCAAATCACCGGAAGCCTCTATCTAAGAACTAAAACTCCAACTGCACTGAACCGCAACTAAGTTTTTCCTCTCGAAAAGCCCAAAAAAAAAAAAGTCTCAAGGCTAAGCACCCCGGACAAATTCAAGCCGAAAAGATAAACAAACAAAAAGCAACAAGATTAATACCCAAAACAGCCTTTTCACGAGCAACACCAACGCCCATGTCCATGAGCAATCATATCGAACTCAAAAATCTCCCGCAAGAAGAGAAACTTTCATTTTTTTGGTTTTCTGTTAAAGAATCTCCACCTTCGCTGGTTATTAATTCAAATTTCAAAAAAAAAAGAAACAAAATGCAGATAATGTCAACTTTCTGAATACGTTCCAACGTCGCCGGTCTTATGATTCACGAATGCTCTTAGCCATTTGGTTCCGCTGGTCGATTATACGGTTCTATGTTTCGCTTAACGATTTACATAACCTCAATGTTTAGGATTTTTTTTTTTGTTTTTTCTTGGCCTGGCTTGAAAATTAAGGCGAATAAATGAAAATGAAAGCGCATGCCATGAGCTTATGGACTGTGTGCTTGTTCCCGGTTGGCTTGCATTTCCAATTATCGATTATTTCGAATATCGATGCATCAATTAATGCGCGGAGTGCTACGAAAAATCACACGAAATGGAATGTGGATCGCTTTGCTTACAAACCAATTGAGGTTATGTGTGGATCGGTGGAGTTTTCGGGGGAAGTGAACAAAATGATGGATTTTAATTGAAAAATCTTTTAAATGGAGAAAGACAGAAAAATGAAATTATCTGCAGCAAATTTATCGAGAGTGGAGGTGACATGGGTGCAGAAATTCAGAAGGAAGCCTTTTCCTTGACAACCTCTTCATTAGGTGTTTTCGGTAGCGAAAAAGGTTCTCAACGTTTAGTCATTTCAAGTCAAAGACAAAGTGGAGTAGGACACCGTGAGTGAGGAGGTTGACACTTTTCCCCCTATGGGTAACACAAGGGGTCCACAAAGACCTAAATGAAGCAGGAACATTTTTCTGTCAGCCCGCCTACCTAACCTAACCTTAGTCATTTTTGTTTAACATGACCTTTTCTAATCTCATTTTAGCCACATAATTTTCGTTCACTTTGGAGTTTAATCGTGGATCTTGGATCGCCACTAGATGGACAAGAGTTTCCAGTTGTATTTATGAGCGAAAAAATGGGGTCCTACGACAGCGCGAGAAAAAAAAAACAGCTGAACTGCACTTGACGGAGAAAAGAAAAGATAATTTCTCAGCTTTTTACCGGACGCCTACAAAACTGGAGGTGGCTTCTGATAGGTTAGGAATCTCAGCTTGTCCAAACGAAAAACTCAAAAGTTGAAAAGAACAGCGAATACGGTCCTGAACTATCTGAGAACAAAAAAATATGTCAAGCTAATTGAGAGATGCAAAAAAGCCTTACAAAAAATAAAAAAGAAATAAGGACGTCTTCGAGTTCTTTTCTGAAACAGAAATAAGATTTGAGGTGCCTCTCAGTCGTTTTAAGTATTGAACTTGCGAACAAAGAAATTTTAGGGATTCCGAAAAACAACCAAGGAGATCCAATTCTATTTATGAACGAAGAATATGTCCGATGGTAGGTGAGGAGAAAAAGTAAACGTAGTTAGGAACAAAGAAGTTCCAGGGCTTCCGCAAAGCAGCCAAGGAGGTCTTGTGCTATTTGTGAACGAAAAAGTGATATAAGAGAGATCTAACAAGGCTTGAACGTCCTCGAATTGGACAACGACCTTTACAAAAAGTAATTCGGAAATGACGTGTTGAAATCAGGAAAATGAGAAGAAGACACATGGTTTTGAGTTGAGACAGAAGCTTAAAGTGATCGAAACCAGTAGGACTGTTAACAGCAGCCCAAAGCCCGAAAGACACTGAAATTAGTCCAAACCAATCGGTCTTATGTCGTTTAAACCTCTCAGTATCATCCACAAAAGTTGCAATGTTATCCAAAATGAGGAAATCGATGAGACTTTTAAAGATACTGTCGAAATCGGTTACAGCGACACTGTTTTGAACGACTATTCGGTTTCTACGACGAAATAGCATGATTCCAGTTTAATTTAGCTAACATGGAAATACTTCCTTTCTTATTGCTACCATCGGCTAAAAAGAAAAAAAGTAAAACAACTCACAAAAACTAAATTCGTGGAACAAAGTTTAAGTCAGAGCTAATGTTGCAACCCCAATATCACACATCCTCTCACAGGCCATCCTCTCAATTTGTGGGCATTTAATAGCCCCCAGGGCGGAACTTTAAATGAAGCTATTTCTACGCCAGTTCGATGCTTAAATTAAGCCATTCTCTCGCCACAGGAACTGGTATCCATAAAATCCGTCGATTTATGACGACGGCTGAACCTCCACTCTCCTCGAAGCTTTCACAAATCATTAGTCACGTAATTTACGAGAACACCCTAAACAAAGCCACATCCAATCCACCGATGCTGACTTTTGAACAAAATTAAATCATAAAAACGAGAACCGCCAGCTGCACAATCGCCCGGAAAAAAAAAGAAGAAGGTCATCACATCTTCCGCCGTCGACGTGAAAGCAACGAGTGCGCCTAACACCGAATCGAATCCATGGAATGTGCAACATTCCACATTCTCTCTCTCGAACATTTTGGCCAAATCGAGTGGAGCTGCCGCATCCACATCACCTCCGATAGCAGCCAACACTACAAATCAATTAGAGACATCTTCAATCCTCAATCATCATTCTTCAACATCGTTTGCCATAAACAAAAAAAAACCAAACACACTCGTCGGCATCTGATTACCAATTTCAGGCATTTTAATCACATTATCCAATTACGGAAACCCATTAAAAGACTCAGGCAGCAGTCATCGCATTCAAATGAAAGCCCGCAGCCACGTTCACCCCGATGGGACATTAATTTTACAAGGAAAACACAAGCGCCTGGCTTGGCGATCAATTTGCTGCAAATCTCTCATCACAAAGCACAATACCTGTTGCGCAAACGCAAATATGGGAGCTCCTCTTGTCATCCCTGTACGTGGCAGTCGACTGCGAGGACTTGTCAGCTAAAGGAGAAAATCAAAAGAACTGGTTTTCCCTCCCCAAGCTTTATCTCGCCTCCAGTAGCTGCGACATCGAAACCGGAGGGAAAAAATAAAAATAAAATACAAATCGCATAGATACTTTACACAGATACAAATACTTGACGCATTTTACCTCGCGGCAACGATGTTTTCCCATTTTTAGCACGAGCGACGCAATTTGAGTGCGTCCACGGTGGAAGGGGTGACCGGGAGTTATTGGCGAAAAGAGGAAAAAAAAAAAATAAAATAAAATCAGGCCAATCCCATAAAAAGGAATAACTGGTGTGTCAACATTTTATAACATCTCTGTACGCCGCCGGTCTAGGCGAGTTCCACAACTCGCACTCGGGTGGTGCGTAGTCCTCTTCTCTTCACGGTGAACAAATAAATACGACGCAACGCAGTGTGGGAAAGAGTTATAGCGTCATCCAGGTGGGAATGGTGGCAGGAATTGCCCGCAATTGGATGCAGATTTATTGCTTTTGGATTTTCGAGTCGTGTTGTCTCGTTAGATCCTCTGACATGTACTCGGGCGACAAATGTCAGACTAAAACGAATGTCATCATTGACATTGTCATCAGAGTTGGTATTTTGGAATTTGTTTCCGTGTTTTAGTTGGATTTAGGTGGAGCAATCGGATTTAGTGACGGGACATAGAAAAACACATGGAAAAAAGGGGAAGCCATTCCTCATGGGGTCAAATATGCGGATTTGTAATTGGAATTTTTCCACTCATGACCCCAACTCCATTAATTCACTTCAACATCATTCAAATGATGCACCTGCTAAGCTCTCGTTTGCAAATGATTTGATTTAAACAAACAAAAAAAAAATATACAAATTCCTTTGTTTACTCGCACGCAAAACAAAGACCTCTGCAGAAAAAAAAAAAATAAATAAACCAACAAACAAAACAGAAGCTTAATTAATCGCGTCACGATAATGATGTGACACTTCAAATCGATTCAAAGTCTCTCAATGCCATTGCGGGAGTGGAAATCCGGACAAATCTACGTGCGAATGTGAATTATTTAGCGGCTTAGTTAATGAACAACGAGTTTGAAATAATTGAGATAGGAAAAAAAGATGCACGGGGGCTAGAGACTCTATGAGCTAGAGTTCCGACGTTGAGCTGGCCATTAATGAGACTTAGTTCAATGTTTTCTCGGGTGGCCTCGTATCGATGGCGTGATGTGAAAAAGTCTTCAGGTCTTTGGAAAAATATGGGACAAAACTCTGTTGACTCAGACCAAAGGACTTAAGACGATTGCAGACGTGACCTTTTAGTGCCCCCAATTGAATTGTCGTCAAACTTGAATTGGTGCTAAGTTTGAAATAACTTTGGGCTTTGAAGTTGACGACAGACATGATTTGAGACGTCTAGACCTACATTGCTTTACTTTTTTTTTTTTTCCAAATTAGCTCGTGGTGTTAAAAACTCGTCAGAATTTAATGGAAAATACTTTTATGCCATTTTGATGGAAAGTTTTTTTGATTTTGTTTGATTTAGTTAAAATTAAAATTTTGGTCAATAAACTTTTGACACACAGTCGACTGCTTAAGTAATCGGACTGTTTACGATAAATGAGACTACAGTTGACTGTGTGTTTCGTATTTATTCAAAAGTAGACCAAAAATAGACAAACAATTTTCATTAGCCTGAATAATACATCCGTTTGGTGCATTGGCAACATTTTTTCTATTTCCGTGGATTCAATAAATGTTTTAGAAATAGCCAGTCAATAAATAGCTTTGGAACGTCAAGTTCCAAGTCTTTTACTTGCCCTTTCTCCAGAAGTTCAACAGATTTATCTTCAATTCTAAATAGAAACATTTGGCGATCTGTAGGTGCAAGATTTCGAGCTTAAGGAGATTGTTGATGAACCTATAGTGTGTTTAAAAAAAATGCATTCTATAATCCGCCAAAAACACAAGCCTTAAGCTATTTGAGGGGGTGTTAAATTGTTTTTTCCTGTTACGATTACAAAGGTTACAAAGAAAAGACAAAAACATGTACGGGATGTGAAAAAGTTCTCGATACCAAGAAGTCGTCAGTGAAAAAAGTGCATATTTTGAGTGACTTGACGAAATCGGTTATTTAGAACGAACAAACAAATTGGAAAAACGAAGGATAAAATCTATCAAGCATAGAACTGTAACATATTTTTTCTGAAAGAGAGACATGAAACTAAAAACATTAGAAGGAAAACTATCAGTAAAGAGGGCTTGACAAGAGAGGCTGAGAGGCTTGGAAAATTTCAAGTTGTGTTATGAGCGGCTAGCCAACGCAAAGTCATTATTGTGAAAAGCGAATTAACAAACTGGTGCAGAAAAACTGCTACAAATACAGAAGATTCCGCTTAATTGGGACATCACTTTATCGGGACAGCCGCTTAGATGGAACAAGAAAGTGTTGCCCGATGTGTCCCAAATAAGCGGAGTCCAATGTACAGTCGAATCCCTCTAAGTCCAATTTCCCTTAAACTCGAATTTTTTGGCATCCCTCTTCCCAATTGTCCATACAAAAACCATCCTCTAAGTCGAACTCTCTGACTCGAACTAATTTTGATGTCCCGTGAAAATTCGACTTAGAGGGATTCGACTGTATTTGAATTTTTTCAGTGCGTAGCTCGTGTGAAAAAAAAAATGTTGAACAAAAATGAGAAAAAGGAGTAATTTTTGTAGAATTTTTGTAATTTCTACCTCATATGGAGGTTTTTTTTTCCATAGTTTTCCGTCAAATGTCCTCAATTTACTGTACTGCAACTGGCAACCGCTAAACAATTGTATTTTCAGCAGCAAGGTTCTATAAAACCATATCTCTGTGCAAGCTAGAGCAACATTGTTTAAAAATTGTTATTCTATGAAGAAAATAAATCTATTTATCTGTCTTGTAATTTCTACGAAATTGTCGAAATACTTTTCATTTTATATTACAAACAGAAATGTACTTTTTATTTTACAATCAGAGATGACTTGGCAGACTTGGAGTCCCTGCCAATGACTTTTGCAGAAATTGCCAGGATGAAGAGGAGGAGGAAACCATCTTCCATCTTTTCTGTTCATGCGAGACCTTGGCGCTTCATAGAAGAACTCACCTATGCAAGTTCTTCCTTCACAGTCTGAGCGATCTGAGTAAAATCAGCATCAATCAGATCCGTAACTTTGTAAGAAGCTACAACTGGTTTCACTAGGGTGCGGAATAGATCTCCGCACAATGGGCCTAGTCTGGCCTAAGTGTGGTTGGGCCTCAAAAAAGCCCCATCCCACCACTCTAACCGAACCTAACTTCATGTGTTTAAAAAAGTTGAAGGGCGTTATATTGGTCTAAACCATATCTGACAAATAAAAGACAATGGACAAAAGGCAAACAAATTTATATTCAACGTGATTGACATGAAATAGGTTTTCGGCAAGGTTATATTTTAAGTGCCCTATTATTCATTTTACATAAAGGGCGTGATACACTTAAAAAAATTCACCATGCGAAATATTTAATCGTCATTGTTGGCAAAGACCTAAGATTTTAAACTCGTATTGACATAGGGACTTAACCCTATTTTCTCACAGTCAGTCAGTTTTTGAATAAATAAAAAATAAATAATCGGCGTAACAGCCCATACAGGGCCAGAGCCTAGCTTCTTAGCGCCTCCACTGTGTTGTGCGCGTTATAATTTTTGACACATGTGGAGGGGACCTACTGTTTTAATGCCGGTTCCGAACGGCGAATTGCGAAAGCTTTCCATGACAGATGTACTCCAGGAGGGTTGTCAGTCGTTCGCTGGAGGTGGGGCCGTGAAAAATGTTTTTGGTGTTATTTCCCCGAGCCGGATTCGAACCCAGGTACTCTTGCTTAACAGTCCGACGCACTAACGATTAAGCCACGGCGCCCACCAGTCAGTTTTTGAAGGGAGTTATAAAACTATAACTACACGATAAGTGTGACGGTATGTAGTTCATTCGCAAGTTAAAGAATATTTTATTTTATCGTTTAATTAGTTTTCATTTCTCAGCAGACGGCGAAGCCATGCTTAAATGTGCTTAAAAACATAACATCTTTTATAACAAACTAGCAACCCGTCCTGGCTTCGCGCAGGCAGCACTATATATCTAAAGTTGTTTCGTATTCCAGCAATGGAATACCAGAAAGTGTTAATGAATTTAGAAATAATTTGGGGTATTGGAAAGTGATGTGTTGTCTCTTCCATATGCAACACTTATGTATATGAGTTTGAAGTTACGATTTTTTATTTGCAGTAAAGCATAGACTTTGCTTTAGTGCGTCTTGCTAGACGTTTTGTGAAGCATTGAAGCCTCGTCCAAATTTTTGAACTGCAATCCCCCATCAATTTACCAGTATTACTCTACTTGGAAACATTGCAAACACTTCAAACATCGGCATTACAAAATTTTAATGGAAGTTTAAAAACGAAGTTAGCAGGTTATCCGCCATTTAAAAGTGTGGGTCTAATTCCAGACGATGCCACAGCAAAGGCAGTCTTCCCGCTGCCTCCAGTAGCATTCAAAAAGAAAATATTCCCCTCGTATTGTAGACTAATAACATAGTTAAATCATAAATGATGTTTTCCCCTTTTCAAGAGGATTTGCTTGCGAATATGGTCTAACACGCAAACATCGCGAGCGAGCACTGTCGTTGTCGAGAGCCATCTCTAGTCGCATCGCGCACCCACAAATAACCGACTTTTAGTCTGAAAACAGATAGGTATCTGAGATGCATTCTTGCTTCATTTAGCGCGCGTCTGCCAGTATAATTACAATTGCAAATATTACAATCCAAAATAAAGGATTTTAACAAAAAAAAAATATGAAACCCTCTAACTTGAATTTCCATAACTGCCTCTAACTCGAACTAATTTTGATATCCCGTGAAAATTCGACTTCGAATGATTCGATTGTATGTACTTCGATCAATGTTTCCATAATCGGATGACAACAAATCTTCAATCATATTTTGCGGTGGTTTTGCCACAGCAACAAAGGATCAGTAATTTTACACAACGAAATTATCAAAGTAAATAGTCCTTGTTATATTCCTGTAGAACAGAACACGCATTGGCTATCATATTCCAACAAAAAATACCACGTTCTTTAATCGCTGCCTGTATTTCTAATGTGTACATTTATGTAAACCTATACACATACATATATACATATATCTATTTTTCACGTCTCATATGCCTCTATCTGTACAACACCGTTTCTGCGCGATCATCGTCATGCCAGCTGTGTGCAAATTTGAGTTGAGGAAATAGGGGTTGAAATAAATATGGAAAACACCACTGAGACTCGCATCGATTTCAGCCAGAATTTTATAGATTAAAAAAATCTTTTAATCAGCGATTTCTCGGATTTCGCCAACTAATCAATATTTTTATAGCTATTATTTCTTAGTGCTTGCCCCGAGATCTATGAAACTGCGTTTTTAGATTTTTGAAATTTGCATATTCACGTTTTATCGTTTTTGGCCAAAAGATCCAAAAGTATTGGGGCTAGAATGCTGAAATTATTTTTTTTTTAATTTACTCATGGAAGCCGATTTTTTGTAATTTTTTCAGATTTTTTGACAAAGCGGTGTGGAAATTACAGGGCGGATTGGGTTTTTCGAATTTTTAAAGAACCATAAAAATGGTTATTGTGAGCCTACCTTAAAAGATAGACATATGCCATCGCTGACTTTTTTTTAGAACTTTTTGAGACGATCAATTCCCCAGTACATTATTTTTTCGTATCTTTAACTGTTTAGACAGCGCCCGCCTTAGAAGTTTGCCAGTTCTCGATTTTTTTTACTTATCTCAATATACCGTTAACTTGTTGTGCCTAAATGTCTATAAAATATAGTCCATACCCATAATAGTTACCAAACAATACTACTGGTGAAAACCGCATGGAAATCCGTTCAGTAGTTCCTGAGATCAAACTCCCCAAACATTTTTTTCGACTTTGTTTTATAATATTTATAGATGATGGCTTAGTAATAAAAATAACAAAAAAAAAACACCGGTCAAGTGTGAGTTTTACTCACCCGCCGAGGGTTTCGTTCGCAAACAGATTAGTGGCCTAGACTTAATAAAAGTCTAAGAAATCAACAAACTAAAATAGTCAAATCAAATTAAACTCAATTCACTGTTCATTCACTAAAATTCTTCTTTTCATTTCGAACGAAACTGAACAAAAGAAAATCCTTTCCCATTTGCTGATCGCGCCAGCGGTGTGAAAATTGCTTTGGTGCATTTAGGGGATGAAATGCCGCAAGCGACACTGAGACTGCCGTCAGTTCATCGTTTTTTGCGATAAATGATTCGATTTAAATCGTTAATATCTCGAAAAATTGTATCAAAATATTTTTTTTTACATAATATTTTATTGTTCTTTCACTGAGATCTACAAAATGGCGTTTTTGGATCTTCAAAACTCGAATGTTGTTGTTATTCGGTTTTTGGCCAATATCTCGAAAACTATTAAAGCCCGAGTGCTCAAACCAATTTTAACACAAAGATTACATCAAGATCTACATTCTAGATTTTTTTCAGATTTTTAGATCAACGGGTGTGGAAATGCGAGGGGGGGGACGCCTTTTTTTCGACTTTGAAGCTTAATATCTCGAAAACTTAACTTCCAAATGAAAAGTTCAAAATGAATTTTTTATCAAAAAAGTTAGTAATTAATTTATTTTAGTACAAATAAAAAATCACACACGACTTTCGGATAATTTTGGGCTATTGCGATGAGTTGCCCCATAACTCCAATTTTTTTCAGATTTTTTGGTCAAATATTCTAGAAAGTAAGGTGGGGGACACGGTACACAAGTCAGTTTTCGGCAATTTGTTGGCTAATAACTTCTTACCAATAAGAGTGAGATGATTACTATAGTACAACTTTTAGATCTAGCTATCATCCTCTTTCCAACGATACCCATATCAAGGAACTAGTAAAAGAAATTTATTTTTCAAATTTAGTATTGGTACTAAGCTTTTTGCTAGTACAAAATTTTCTTAAAATTTTTTTTCTGAACTTTCTTTGGGCAAGTGAAATACGTCTTTTAGCAAAGTTTTATTTCTAAATTCTTAGTGGTTCGCCAATTACCGAGGTTAAGGCCTAATGACAGACAGACAGATATTTTCATAATCAACCAATGACACCCATATTGACCATCAAAGTTAGTAAACGTTTTTTCGGGCGTTAGTATTAGTACTAACTTTTTCTTTAATCTGTGACTAATTCCAAAACGGGTGCATGATTTACTTATGGGTTGCCTAGATACACCTTCAGTCCAAATTTCATCCCTTAACTATAAAGGACTTATAAGTTATAGTCAAATTTGTAAAAGGCGACAGACAGACAGACAGACAGACAGACACCGAAGTGATTCCATAAGGGTTTCGTTATTCCTTTGGAACGAAACCCTAAAAATAGAATATTTTAATTGCTGCGACTAATAGAATATAGGGACTGATAAGAAGGAAATAAAAACAAATTTGAGGGGTGAGGACTATAATTCATCTACTAAACATGCTAAAACATTGCTGAATATTGAACAGAAACACAAGCACTCTGTCTGAGGTGTTCAAACATAGGTTAGGTTAGGTTAGGTTGAAGTGGGCGGCTGCAGCAAATAACTCACAGCCGCACTTAGGCCCAATTAGGCACATTGTGATGCCACATTGCGGACAAGACTCCGCATTATCCGTCGAACTAATTGGAGGTTCGTACAAAGCTATGCTGACGGAGGTCAGATCGAACAGACTGTCACAGAAGTCAAAGAAGCTCTTTTACAAAGCAAAGTTTAAGTCTGATGTAAAGCAAATTAATAATATAAAAAATTTCAAGACTGCAATTATCGCATATTTTTCACTGTACCACTAACATTATTTTGATTTCTTGCTTCTAAATTTAAATTTACGTACTCAAAATTACTTTCGTATTTCATACCTTTGTTTTCCTTATTTTTCATTTTGTTTTTTATCTTTCTCTCTTCAGACGTCATGAAAACAGTAGTCAAATAATGTAAAATTTCATTTAATTTTAATGCTATTTCGAGTATTTTTTCTTTTCTATGTATGTTCCCTTAAAGACTTGATTTTATGTACAAAACAAAAATCTTTTAAATAAATTTGAATTTGAATTTGAAAAAATGGAAGTCCAGGCGGTGGTAAATGTAGTCATTTAATCTGAGAAATGTTGATAATTATCGACTAGAAATTTCTTAACGTACTGATGTCAAAGTGGCTTAAGATTTTCTATAATTTTAGGATGTAAGGTCGTGACAAATTTTAAAGCCGGAAAAAGGGGTGTACTGGTATATATATATATATATGGCGCGGCGTAACAGCCCGTTGAGAGCCAGAGCCTAGCTTTTTCGCGTGTACTGGTATAGCAAACAGATAAAAAACGAGTAGACGTTTTATTTTTGGTTAGTTAGTTTTTTAGTTTTAGGTTAGTTCCGTAGCAGCAGCAACTGTAAAATAGATTTCAGATTTAATTCCACTGGGTCCTGTAAAATCGTTTGACTTCCTGACTAAGTTGCTTAATTTTTCTTTTTGGAATTTGAGCGGAGGAAAGCAGATCTAAGTAAATACGATATTATTGTTTTCATCAGTTTTTATGGATTTAAGTAAACACAGACACGTGCGGACAGTTCTCGAATTCTGCTGAATGGAAAGAATAAACTTTGTTGACAAAAAAGTGCAGATTGAGCAAATTTAGGAGCAAAAAGAGTTGTCTGATGCCCTCATCAGTTCATTCTTGTGGATTGCAAATGGATTCAGTAGTTGTGAAAATGGAGGGGGTTTGGTTATTAAAAAAATTGTCGATTTGCAAATTATGGGTGAATTCTTAAAAGGGAATTGCGGCAGTCCTTCAAAGCAATTATAAATGCAATGTCTTGCGCAGGACTGCCGCAGTTTGGTTCTTAATTACTCAACCTATTTTTTTTACTGGGCTTTGGAAAATTCTCGAGGGAGGTTATGACAGCAAACCGCAGTTTATCTGGCGACTTATTCCACTTACATAAGTGTCCTAGTCCTAGTCTAGAGACTTAGCCCCAGCTTGGCATTAAGAAGTTGAAGAAAAAGTAGGTAAGTAAAAAGTAAGTATCGTCGAGTTGTAAATGAGTTCATAAAATTAATTTGTTGCTAGAAAAATAAATCAGTTTTGATGTTTCATTTGCATAGAGCTTTTTACTTGAGAACAATGAAGTGTAGAAATATTTTAAATACTAATAATAAAATAAGACTCTTAAGCCGGCATTGTTTTTTTTCAGTAGAAAGGTATTTATCCACCCTCTAGCATAAAAAAGTTGAGAACTGAATCTTTTCGGAGCATGGAACCCTTTTGTATTACGTCCATGTAGTTTTTTTTTTTCAATTTAACTGAATGCTGGAAACGCTAGGAACTGCATCATGGGCAGATTTATGTGCGTTATTAATCCAACACTGCGCGACTTTTTTTTACAAAAAAAAATATTTTTTTATATAATTTATGGCTGCAAATACCAGAATAATAATTTTAAAAAACACATTAGTCTATGTAAATTGGCATGATTATTCCCTTAAAAAAATATAAAGCAGGTCATCCACAAAGCTTAACAGAGTAAAATTGTGATCCATAGTTTTTGAAAGAATCAAAAATCGACTACACTGCGCAGTGTAGGCTACAAGCTTCAGCATAGACCCAGCATTTTCTTGGAAGCCCCCAATGATGTCGCGGACAAAACGAATGGTCATCACAATTTTATATTCAAAACAAGAGTCATTGCAATTTACTTCCAAAGTGTAACTTCATGGCTAGTGGCCCATTGCAGTCTTCACAGAAAGACTGCTTGCATAAGCACCTTGTTCATAGTTCATGCTCGCTTGACCACCCGCTCAATGAGCTTCATTTTTTCAAAACCCCAATCCTCATCCCTGACGTCACCCAACACGATCGTTGGACCTTGAACCTCCAGTTGCAGGTTTGTCCTTGCAACGAGATTCATCGAAAAAATTCCAACACAGCCCAACTTAGAAACAAGTGCAAAAAAAAGACCGTCTACTAACCTGTTCTCCCGAGGACGATGCCGACGATGAGGACGGCATCGGTGGCGGCGGCGGTTGAGGCCAGCAAACGTTTCTCCGCACAAAGTGACTGCTGCCACCATTGGCTCCGTGAGGAGGCACTCGGCTGACGATGTTGCCACTTCCATTGGCGGCAGTAGCACGAATCGAGCCGTTCCTTAAAAGGTGCACAGCATTGACAGCATTCGCTGTGGGAATTACAGCAGACGTTTCAATGTTCTGCCTGCGAGCGGGAATCGGGGGCACCGCAGCATCAGCGGGTGATATTTCATAATTCCTGAAACCACTGCCCTCATTGGCGCAACTGTCAGTGGAGCACTTTCGATTGGGAACAGTCGTCGAGGACAACGGTGGCGACATCGTTTGGAAAGAGTTCTTGCTGTTGGTGGTGATGAAATCCATGGACTTGGACTGACCCCCGGAACTGTTTAACGAGAGCGACCGCGCGAACGAGCTCTTAAAGTACCGACATGGCAGATTGAAGTCGAATTCCGGCGGTGAAAGATTTGAGACGGCGAGTTCTGCGGCTGGCGGTGGTGTGACGATGGTCTCTTCCGCGTTAATTGTCGCGAATGTTGACACTTGTTGCTGCGGTTGGTTTGGATTGATGGCAATCATCACGTCTGTCACGGTTAGGGAGGTTTCACTTGCTAGAATTCTGTTCTTGTCTTGAGATTTAGTAGCCGAGTCCATTGTGGGACATGATTACACAGAGAATTTTGCAAAGCTTTTCTTTTTTTGGGGTTCACACGAGAAAAAGACACACGGAAATGACAGAAAAGTGCACTCACGGTTTTTTCCTGACAAGATGCGAATTTTTTTTTTTGCAAAATACACGCGTCACTAGATCACGAATTTTTTGCGAAAAAGAAAATCTATTCACACGCAGAGAAAACGGAGCAGGTAAAACACCGTGGAGTGAAAACGAATGCGAACAGAAAAAAAGAACACGATAAAAGAAGAACAAAACGGGCAAATCAGTAACGGCACTGAAACCCGAACGGTCAACAAAATATCCAACGTCGACGAACTTCAAACACAAACTGTGCGGCGAGTAGTGAAAATTTCGAGAGACCGACTGGCGAAACGGCGATGTGTGGAAAACTGATCACACCAACACAAGGAAAGCCTGGAGTGGGCAAGTGTGTGTGTGAATCGGTGAGGCGGAAACGGAGTGATCTCTCTCGGCGAGGGGAAAAAGTGTTGCCGTGAGCGTGTGTCGTGTGGAAGACTGGACAGCCAGTTGAATCTAGGTCATTTCTTTTTATTAGATTTAAATATTCAGGTAGTTTTGGGAAGTCCTGAGTTACTTGAAGTTCGCCTGATGGTTCTTGTCCTACGTGAATTAAAGATGAGTCATAAGGCCGAAGAATGCTTTACAGGTAAAATAAACCTCGCGCTCTTAGTATGGGGGAAAGCCCCTTCAATGTTGTAGCTGGCCTGCCTTGATTTCTAAGAAAAACACTGAAGACAAGGATGTTGAGGGTTCAATATAAACGTGTCGTTAAAAAAGCGGATAAAACAAGTCACAGATTAGCGGCTAAGGACGTTAAACCTGCGGTTTTTAAAATATTAAAATAGGCAAAGAACAGAAATTAATGCCTGTAAAGTCTCAGAATTATTAAAATAACAGTTATCACCATTTGAGCGAAGTGGTGCCAAAAGAAAGAGGGATGAGATTAGACAGCTGACAGTTTAGGGTTAGCAAAAGTGGAGCCATAAAGGTCGTTTGCCTGGTGATTATTATTATTACTAAACTGTACAAATAAACTATAAGAACAATAAAAGAGATTAAGCTCTACCCACCAGCGTTTCAGCTAAGTTTGCCTGATGAATTCATAATGCTTTCATATGTAAAGGGTTTTCCAATAGGGACTTAACAAATTTGAGTTTCATTTGTGAACGCATCCTTTCACTAAACATCGAACCGTCATTATCAATTTATTCAGTAAACTCAACATTTTTATCATGGTAAAGTATACGAACTAGAAATGTCTCTGCAAATTATAAGAATTTTCTATCGAAATTCATAGTCGGTGACCGCAACTTTAAGAACTCATTTTTGGCTCAATGGGCTCGTCAATAAGCAAAATATGCCGTAGTATTCGGGTGAAAATCCACATGAATCACCACTTCATCCACAAAAAAATGATTGTTTGGTGCGGTTTGCATGCCGGCGTCGTTATTGGGCCACATTTCGACGATAACTACCGTAACGTTATTGTGATTGGCAAGCGCTATCGCGCCATGATTGCCAATAATTTTTGTCCCGAATTGACAGATAAGAGCTTGCATGACATGTAGTTTCAACAGGATGGTGCCACAAGCCACACACAACACGTTACAATCGATTTATTGAAGAATAGGTTTAATTAGCGTGTTATCTCCAGAAATGGGCCAGTTGATTGGCCCCCTCGTTCATGCGATTTAACGCTTCTAGACTATTTTCTTTGGGGCAGACTATTTTCTTTAAGACATTGGTTTATGCCAACAAGCCGACGACGTTGAAAGAGCTCAAAGCCAACATTGAACGCGAAATAGTTGCCGTTTCAGTCGAAATGTGTGGCCGATTCATAGAAAATTGGGTCGAACGAACCGACTGCTGCAAACGTCCCCGCGGTCGTCATTTAACCGAAGTCGAGTTCCATTCATAAATGTTTTGATTGTACTTCAAGCTCATAGTAAATTGTTTGAAATATCCGAAATGGTTTGCGTGTTATTTTTAAAAATAAGTTGTCAAGCCTCATTGGAAAACCCTTCATTTTGTTTTTTAAAGCACGAAAACTGCAATTGAAGTAAAATCTTAATGTTTTGATTAATTCATATTTTGTCAAAATTTTTGCACTCTTTAAAAACATTGTCTCCACATCAAAAAAAATTTTATTTTTAAAATTTTGCACACTTATTCTAAACCAACGCCTATTGCGCTGTTTCTTGAACTCCTTATCTCCATAAAATTCACATAGAGGCGGGAACAGTATTTAAAAAACCTTGAAAATTTCATTTATAGAGGTTTATTGCCAGAAATATATAACAAATCTCAATAAAGTCACAAAATTATTGGATCTACTTTTCCATTGTCATTGATTTTGTGTCTCGTATCATAAATGTGACATCCGGTGCTCAAAGATCCATTCATTCAAAGATCAAAATCCATTCATTGGATTCATTTTAGAATTCGCAAAGAAGTCCTCACTAAGTTTTGCATCAAAATGGAGTTTCGTTGAATATCCTTCGATCTTTATTAATTTTTAAGGTGCTTATGAGTTCCTAACCTCAATAAAGGTACAAAACTATTCAATCTTTTTGTTTCTTTGTTCAAATATGGAGCATTTGCATGCTGAAATTTACAGAATTCCCAAGAAATACTCATTGTACCAAATGCAATTCAAGTGTATACCCTTCGGAAATTTTTGAATTTTATTGCTCTAGTGAATTTTACTGAAAGTGTACCTCCATAAAGTCATAACGTCCTTTATTTTCTGTTTCCGTTATTTGCTAATGTTGTATTTGTCTATCCTTTCTATTCATACGACATTATGGACATCTTTAAAGAATGTTTCCAGTGGTACCTAATTCCCATCAACAACGGCATCACTTACAGTTATAAACAAATCTTTTTTCTCCGCCGATCCTCACAGCTGACTTGCGATTGTGACAAAATGGAATCGAATCACAACTGTAATGGGGTTCAAGTGTTTTCCCGCTATCACGATCGACCTCTGCTTTGGAACACAAAATCTACCTGATTTGCTTGAGCATGTGTTGGTTTCCCTTTTGTCGGTAGTTTACAGTGTTCATAGAGAATTTTGCAAAATTGTATCAGACAAATGGTAGAGGAGTTTCTCTTTTGTGTTTTCTCTTAAGAGTCTTCAGAAGGGGTTGTTCTCTGGAATAAATTTAAGCGATTTGAAAACATGTTTCATCTTTATTGTTTCATGTTGATTTTCGAAATGATTTTAAACAAAAATTCTACAAAAAAATTATGAGTAAGTATTGTGTATTTTTGTTGACTAATTCTTAGCTACTTATGTATCCATTTAGCATTTCATTTACATTTAACTATCGCAATTCAATCATTCTTGAATCGAAACCATGTGCTAAACTGTCACTGATATTTTCTCTTTAAAATGTGAACTCTGAAAGTATGCCACAGAAAGTGAACAACTGAATTGTTCTGTTGAAATTTTAGACGATGCTAGTGACACTTGTAGCATATTGTCAGGCGTTGCTGTGTATTTTGTGGAAACTAAATGAAAATTTAAAAACAATAGATAGAATCATATTTTTAGGTCAGAAGCTCTAAAGCCATGCCTCTTTTTCGACACAAAACTGATGTTGTTTTACAATACCTAAGCTCGGAAAATAATAACTAGGCTGGAGCATAAAGCCGGCTAAACGGCATGGTGCCTGTAACTTGCAGTAAGCTATAGAGGGTTAAACTCTTCAACCAAATACACTTATCGAAAGGACACATATTTTTCTTTCAAATACAGAAAACAAAATTTCTTAAGCTGATGCCACTGTCAACATTTCAAGTGTTTTTAAGGTCATTCCATGACAAATCGCCCAGCCTATATGGGGAGTTCTGAACGACCCCTCTCCGATTTGGCTCAAAATTTGTAGAATTAGTTATTGAAGTGGTTCAAGTCATGGGACAAAATATTATTGCCCCACTCAATACAGTTCGCGATTAACAGGGGTTCAAAAATTGGTAAAGAGTCAAAATTCAAGATTTCTTTTAAATTTCAAAAAATCATAACTTTGGTTCTGCTTATCAGAATTTTGTCAATTATGTCTATTGAATTCAGAAAGACTTGCTCTTTTAGGTAATTTACACAATTTTTATT